>OU015608.1:4371250-4993571 GCA_907165245.1 Habrosyne pyritoides
CAATACATTTTGTTAACCTGAGGTACAGAATAATAGAGTAGAGTAATTATTCTGATATATTTGATATGTCCATGTATTTTTAAAGTTCTTTATTTAAACGATGTTCCTTTGAATTTTTTGGTTTTTTGACCACTATTTATAGACTTATGTTTGAGAATAATTTCACCATGATAATAACACAATGCCTAGAAGGGAGATCGCTCTATGACCGACACCTGCTTAGCGACCATTCCACCGTATTATGGTTTCCTGAAGAAGATTTTGTTCGCTCAAACTCATAGTAGAATTCGAACCCACGACTCCCGTCAAGGCATACAAAATCTCTACCAACTGGACTATAATTACCTAAAACCTAAAATAGCCATAATTGTCTCAGAGATAAGTGACAATATGGCCGAAGGTAGCACATAAAGCTCAAAACTAACTGACAATTAGACAAATTACCTTCTTTATATATTCATTTTCCTTTTCAATTTTTTCTTTCTTGATCATATCTTCTACTTTCGCTTCAATTATATCTTTTTCGTCGTGGCCTGAAACAGAAATTATTGAAATTGAACTACCGGCACGCTATGATGGCCGTTTTGACGTTTCAGATTGTCATAGGAAAAGAAACTGTGTTGCTTTGGAATAAGGTTGATTTCCATCATCATACAATTAGCTGTTGGATCAATAGATGCACCTTATGTCTCAAGGAATAACGGTTATTTTTCTTTGTGATTGTTAAATGTCAAAGCGGCCATCATAGCATGCCGCAACTTTAGTAACTAGGCCACAAGGTCATCCTAATTTTGGTTCAGGAATATCTACACTTGAATATTCCAATGTGAAGTTGCATCATTTGACCGAAGTTCAGGGCATGATTTATGTTATACTGCTTGACTAGCACACTAATGGTGTATCTCGGATTCACAGAGGACGATTTCTCATTAGATGTCCCAAAGCTGTTCCTCGAATATGTTAAAATGCATCTTCAATCCTGAGTTATATGAATGACAATACCCGTCATTCATATAAAACATGGATCACATAATTAAAAAAGATAATCTGTCTGTTTGCATTGTATGTGAACACCTAGTTTTCTTTTTTTCTTATTATTTCTTCTTATTATATTACTTGATATGGAGAAAGAAATTTAATATTAGTTTGTGAAGCTATAAGAATTAGGAACCCCTGACTGAAAATATAAAGTTTTATTCTTACACTCAATAGCCCTGTTGATTTTCAAATCTCTCAGGGTCTGTATTTCAGCCAATTCGTTCTGTAGATATTGCACCTGAAAAATAAAACAAACATAAAATCATTATTAGGCGTCTTAAATTTTAATAAATGCATTATTGTTTGGAAATATTTGTAATCTTCATGAAAATATTTCTTTACAATAAATTGATTTACAAAAGCTCATTATCATTGATTTATAAGCCGGTTTGAGTTGGATGTGCGGAATTAAGTAATAATTAATAGTAATGGATAAGGTAAGGAAAGAAAATATCAGAGATTGGATATTGAGAAAGGATGAAAATCATGTGACAAGTTCTGGACATGCAGTTGGATGATTATAAAAAATAGACGAAGATCAAAGAAATTATGGAAATTCAATGAAAGTCTGTCAGGGAGAAAGTCTTGTTGTACCCTAATCAAAGGGCTAATAAGGCCAGAATTATGATGTACCTTAAATATTAATTAATTACCTGTTTCAAAGTATACAACAGCAGCAGATCAGTGTCGCCCTTGGTGTCCATTTTACGTGCATTCAAGTCAATGCCCGGGAACAACGCTTGAAGCTCGTCTTTGTATGCTTTCCGTGCTACATCCACCTGTTAAATAATTCGGTGAGTATAAATAAACTGTCTAAAATAATGATGCGCTTAGCAGCGACGAATACTACTACCCTAACTCGACTCTAGTGTGTCATAAGAGAAACTGAGGAGTATATTGATGGGACTAGTGGTCAATGAAAGCATTCTCGAGGGCAGTGCCGGATTAAGCAAGCGCGGGGCCCGTAGCAATTTCTGTCGATTGGCCTTTGGTCTGTTATGGGTTCTTAAGTATACAGGGGTAAAAAAAAAACAATCGGTGGTGGGCGGCCTTAGACACGCGGGGCCCGTAGCAATTGCTACTCTTGCTACGTGGTGAATCCGGCACTGCTCGAGGGTTGTTCTCAGCAGCCAGCTGTTAAAGCTTATCAAATCGCACGTGCATGGTATAGAAAGAAAGCATACGCAGTGCTCCGACAACGATGACGGGAACACGGCAGGCAGAAGACATTACCTTTATAAACGGCCATCTGATCTCAAACCAAGCAGATAGTGTACTATATGACTATATGACCAGATAACAAATATACTACTTGCCGAATATAATTTTACTTCTTTACCATTCTAACCGTAACACAATATTACAAATGCAAAATGAAATAGATAGTAGTGCGGTAAAACTGCTTCAGACAAAGTCTCTACGACTTCTAATATATACAATAACTAATTATTTTTTTTGTGAGACACAATAACGTTTAATCATCGTACCTTGCTCCAGTACTTATCGCTGAGGGTAGCTTTGTCGAGCTCAGTCTTGAACTTGGATTCGGCGGAGTCCAGGTCCCCACGGAACTGCTTGATGTAGCGCTGTGTGGCTGCCACGCTTTCCGGTGGGGCTTGTACGCCAGCCTTTATCATGCGGTCCAACGTTTCTGTAGGTAAAGATAAAATAATAAATAAATATCCTGGGACATTCATTATATACGGCCATCTGGTCATCTTAGAGCTTGGACTATGGAAATCAGATAACTGATATAGGCACATGTACTACTTTTTACTAACTACATACATACATTTATAGATATTTTAACCCAGACACAGAATAGTTGGTTTTCTTAGAATTCAGTAAAATATTTCTTGTAACAAAAACAAATACAAATAATTGACATGGTATCATTAACTTTAGTTAGATCTTTGTCGTTTTCATCAACTTTTAAAATTAATGATGAATCACCAGCAAACAAGACTATATTAAAGAAGCCATTTACTATATATAACAAATCATAAAAACATACATACTAAAAAAAATTTTTTAAATATATTTTATCATAACCATATAAAATGAAGTTTTCTAAATGAAAGAAATATTTTTTGTTGTGTGCTCTTCAAATTCGCTCTCTCTCTTTATGATATAAATTTATTATAATTAGGATATGAATGAGGCATATACTTTTATTTTTCGATAATATTTCGGGTCTGACACAAATATAATCGAGGATCTGAATTGACATCGAGGTATAACGAAAAACATTCATTTAAGAACCCCATTACAAACCGTAAAGATTCAATTTGTAACCATATTTTAGAAAGAAACATACCAATAGCGCATCTCGCCTTAGCTGAAGCTTGTTGTGCCTTGCTCATAGCGTTGTCCCGCTCGTTCATAGCGCCTTGTAGTGAAGAAAAGTGTTTGCCGTCTAAATCATCGAGGGAGGACTCTATTATCTGAAAGTATTTTTTTAAATATTGAAACAAAAAATCTTTAAATTACTTTTTAGCTTAAAATAAGGCGATGATAGATATTTTTTTTTATACCACATGGGCCGTCAAACAAGCGGACGGTCCACCTGATGGTAAGTGGTCACCGCCGCCAATAGACATTTGTATCACTGGGGGCAATGCGTTGCTGACCCTGAGACGTGAAGTTGTTAAGTCTCATGTGCCTGTAATTTCACCGGCCCCCTTACCATTCTAACTGAAACAAAGTGCACTTCTACTTCACGGCAGAAATGGGTAAGGTGGTAGTACTTCCCCGGACGAATTCTGCCCTAAGAGCTCTACTCAAAAAATATAATTGAAAAAGATGATAGTTTGAATTCCTCAATGAGCTTCGAGCGTTCGGTGAGGAAAGACGTCGTGAGGAAACCGTAGCACGTAGACAGGGTACTTCGTAGTACCCTCCGGGTAAGAAACCAAGTATTGGGCCAGTTCCCATCTAGGCATATCTTAAACTTTTTTTGGGGTCAAACACAAGTCAATACATAGAAAAATGAAAATGCTTCACAACAAATCCCATAATAACATTAAGTTATGCCTCATTGGGACTTCAAATATCTTTAGTGAAATGAAAATTGGAGACCACTGCCTACAAATGGATCTAATGGTAAATCTTTTATTTTTTAGATATTAAAGAATGAAATAATATTACTTTGACACAGAGACAACATCACAGAATAATAAATCCACTAGCTGTACCCCGTTTTTTCACGCGCGTTCAGAATGTTACATTTTCTCATGATAAAAAGTATCTTGTGTTAATCCAGAGCATGGTCTATTTATTTGTATTTATGCGCAAAGTTTCGTGATAGTCCGTGCAGTTGTTCTACGTGGAAGAATAACAAACATGGATGTATGGAATCCATCATCACAAACTTTCGCTTTTATTATATGTTTTAGTAAGATAATATTGATATGATAATAGTGATGTCAAAAAAGATTTTACTCAGTTTCTACTATAAAGAATTTAAGAAACACTCAAAACAAATATACCTTAAACAGCGCCTTGTTGTAATGAAGACAGTGCGCCGTTGCTTGCTTGTAGAAGTCTATGGCTGTCTTGGTGTTCTCGTGCATGTCGTGTTCCAGCTCCACCATGTCTTTGGTTATCTTCACCGGTGGTGGTGATTGGGGATCGCATTTCTCCGTTTGGATAAGGGTCGCTATAATTTTTACAAATTGAACAAGATCAGAATATTATCCATACATAAACAGGCAAAGACAAAGTTGTAAGTACCATTTTCTCTTCTGTTTGTGAAACACTATTTTTTATTTTTGTTTAAATGAAAAGCTATTGACGAAATTCAGTAGAATTTTTTTTTTTATTTTATTTTGCCAATTCATATGTTTTATGATAAGGGTCGAATTTCGACCTGTGGGCGAACACTAGTACTAATAAATATATTTCTTTACTTACAGACTCAGTAATTTGATCCCAAACTAAGCAGAGCTTATACAATAATAAATAAAAAACAGATATACAAAAAAGTACACTATATAAATATAACCAACTACTACGCCATAACGCAAAGACCAAATAATAATAAATTATTTATATTCACTAAAATTTCATTACAAAAATAATACATAGATACCGACAAATTAAAGCCTGCTCACAATTCAGTACAAATTACTATCTAACCTATGACAAGCCTGTATGATGCGTTACTGACAGTCTTTAAAAACTACGAAGAAAAATAAAAGCTGTTCGATTTGGTATACTGTAATTAGCTTGCATGTAGCTTCAGTAACTTTAAATTTGACCTTCATAAGTGCCCTCCGAAGGCCTAAACTGAATAAATGGTTTTGATTTTTGAATTTTTTTGAAAATAAAGGATAACCATGCATGCGTTAAGTCTGACTAATGATGACTTACCTGGGGACTCAACCTGGGGCGTTTCAATTTTTTTCTCTTCCACATACAATGGTTCAAACGTTGGCGGTGGTACTGTTGTGCAAACATTATTTACATTGAGTTAGTTTGATTAATGATATAAAATTAATATTTTTTATTTAGTAGGCTATTTGGTTTTGGTGAGTCTTCAAAATCATGCTGCCTGTTGTAAATTGTGTGGAACCTTAACTCAACTAATGAAGTGATAAACTGGATTTCAGTAATTAATCTGCCTAATGACTTGCAAGAATTTGCTGTGCATGAATTTGAAAATATAATATATCTGATTTTAGAGGCCATAAAATAGGCAACAAATTGCTTGTCTGACAAGCTGTCTATTTAACAATTATTTTACTATGATATTCTATATTATTTATATTATTATTTGTAATATTTAAAAAAACACCTCTTAATATGATTTACACGAGCTTGTGAAGGACTTAATGCATAAAGAATAGTTCTATTTCAGTATTATAAATGCAAAATTGAGTTTGTATGTTACCCACTTGACATCCCAACGGCACAACCAATATTAATGAAATATTATGCAACTTGAGTAACCCACATATAAGGTTACTACACATTAGAATGTCCATTATTCTTGAGTGCAGTGAGCTTCCGTGAAATGCTTGGTTAATGTAATTATTTCAACACTAAGATTCATTATGTTATGATTTTAATAATCTGAAATCCAAGATAACAAAGGAAAGCAACCCACATTCATATTCTTTATTTGCAAACTTCTTTGCAGCATCTTCCTCAATGTTCTGTTCAGATCTCTGCTGAAAATCTAGTGGGGTGACACCCTCCTGAAAAAGGTTCATAATATTTTTTAACTAGATGAGTATCAAATCAAGTTAGTCATACTCTTATTATAATAATAATAATAAATATCCTGGGACATTCCTTTACATATAGTCATCTGGTTCCAAACTAAGAAGAGCTTGTACAATGGAAACAGGTAACTGATACACAACTTATCTTTTTTCTAAATACATACTTATATAGATATTTACACCCAGACACAGAACAAACAGACATGTTCATGGACTCAAATGTTTGTTCTGGGTGGGAATCGAACCCGCGACCTTAGGTTTGGCAGTCAGAGCATTAACCAACAAGCCAACTGGCCTGCCTCTGTTATTAAAAAATAATATATATAAAACATACATATTTAAGAGTATTATAATTGATAATTGACTTGAGATTTGGTGGGGGCATTGTGATTTAAAATGGCCAGATGTGTGATGTGGTGACAACACTCACTCAATCTACATTATAGGGCTAAAGGTTTTATACAAAGTGATGTTTTAATTAAATTAATAATTAATATTTATCTTAATTTCACTTTCAAGATCATAAGAGGAATTATTAGGAGCATATTCATTCATTGCCCATGGGTGTTATTTGCTTGTATTGACAGTTTCTTTTGTGTGATTTTGTACTCTACATTTTGTATTCAAAATGTTGTGCACTAAATTTTGGTTTGACAAATAATTCTTGAAGAGGGTTGTATTTTACTTTGATGTGTGCAGGGAGACTGTACTTACTCCTGTAACAAACTTTTTTGGTAAATGCAAACCAACTGCATCTTACACATTACGAAGTATATGAGATATGATAACATTTGTATAATTGAATTACATAATAATACAATTCTACAATTGCTATCTATTTATGTATAATTGAAATGTCAATTAAAAATATTGGATAAGTACGAGTTACACTTAAACATAAGAGGTTCTTTACAATAACCAACAATCTCACGTATGCATAGAGATAAATTTGTTGAATAAAAACAGTAAAATTTGGAAATATGTACCTTTCCAAACACAAAATGGCTGAGAGAAGTGGTGGCCTTATTGAACTTGTTGACAGTAAACCTCCAATAGGTGGTATTTTCCTGGTAGACAAGCGCCACAAAATCGTTGGCCCAAGGGGCATTTGACTCGAGCCAGTTGCGTGCATCCGGGCTACTCCTGTAAGGTAAAACAAAAATATTATTTGAATGACATAATTTATTTTTTAATCTTGTTAGCGCGTTGTTGCTCTCTGGGTATGGTAGTCCCATGTGTTCAATTACACTTCACACACTGCTTTGTGATGTCACATTTTCTTTCACATCTATTATTATTTCTTTTAAATACTCCTTTAGCAGAGGCAAATTGAAATATTGATGACTCAGCAGCAGTAATAACAGAAACTAGCAAATCTTGAGTTATCAAATTATAAATTAAAAAATTACCTATTTCATGAGCACCATTTATAATCAAAATTGAACTGTCTGGTGTGGTATTTCTATCAAGAGCCAGTTCAATTCTAGGCTTTTCTAGGATGTTCCCTCACTACCATAAGGTCATGCTTTAATAAATTTTATGTAGCAATGTAATAATCATTGAAACTGTATAATACTTTATTATTAGCTGTTTATCAAGAAATAAAACTATAAAAATAAAAAAATACTCGGTTTCACTTGAATTTTTTCAACTGTTTGTATAGCCTCGTTAGCTTTTTGACTGGAGGAAATGTCTGATAAAAAAGAACATAACTGTGTGTAATAATGTCTGCCAACTCAACTAATATCCTTACATAGTATAAAACAAAGTCACTTCTGCAGTTAGTATGCTTACATTTTTTAAACTATGCATTGGATTTTGGTGCAGTTTTCATCATAGTGATTCAAGAGAAAGGTTTATGTGTATGCTTATATTCCTTGGGAAGGTTACACTGTGGAGGCTGGCCTTCATGGTAGTAGATAATAAAAACATACTTAGCATAAACAACAGCAGCACCGGTAAGTACAGTGGCACCAATGGTTCCCCAGAAGAGTTTTGAGGATTTAGGTGGTGCCGGTGGAGTGGGGGGGCATTTGTCTTTTTCAAAGTGAGCGTACCGCCGTCGTGGCGAACGCATCACTATCATGGCTGAGTAAGATCCATCCCCCACTTGCTTTCTTACCTGAAAATGAGACACACAAATTGATTATTATTTATAAAAGTTGAATTAACGCAATGAAGAAAGCAGCAGGTTAAAATATAAAAACCCTCATACTTTCAGAAACACTTGGATGTTATTTTTTTTTAAGAAATCAATTAACCTTTTTATTTCTTTGACTTTAGCAATTTACTTATGGGTTACCAACATGTATTGCATGCTGAATACTAACTGCTAATGAAGCAAAATACGTACCTGGTGATTTTGACATAATTCGTGAATAGGAACAGTCTGTACATAGAGCTAAATGTCCAAACATTTTAGAGGTTATTTATGATTATGACGTGAGACAATTGTTATGTAAGGCACAACAATATCAAGGTATACGTATACTTAAATTATAAGACCATCAAATTTTATACAAATTACGAATATTTCACATGTAAATTACAGTAACATATGATTGAAATCGGCCTGTAGACCAACAAAACATAGGGAAACAGGGTCCAAGATTATTACTGTTATGGTGGTTTAACGACAAAGTATATGACGAAACCTTATACAAATCATGAACAGTAAAGAAAACTGAGTTTTTACATACCAAAACCAAATTAGCATTGGATAATTGGTTCGTAAATCTATGCATTTTCGGCACGAATCTCTTTCCACTTAGGCTGTCAAAATTCAGAGACTGAAGATTTATTTACTACCACAGACAATAGACTTTGCTGTATAAAGTGCGCACCCAAATCTTCATTTCAATCGTTTATAATTAGTCGAATAAATCTGAAAAATACTCAATTTAATTTTATCTAAGCGTAGATTGACTCTAATAATAAATAAAATATTATGGTACAAAATTAAATAAATAAATAATATTGTATTGTTTTATACTAAACTAAACTAAATGTCATTTTTCGACACCGAGCACAACACTAAATGAATTCATTGAACACAAAAATAAATGTTTAGAGATATCATGCAATAATGTTTCGCTGTGCAATTTCAGGTAATAATAAGAACAATACCTTAATTTCTATCTGGTTACTGATATGTTTGATCGTGTTAGCCTTGTTGTTTGTGTAATAATTTGATAAAGTATTGACGGGATGTTTTGAGGTTATGCTTAATTTTTTCTTTTCCAGCTTTCCGAAATATACGGCCTCTTGCGATTCCTTGCTGCAATTCGGCCAGGATTATTAGCAATGGTGTAAAAACTGTTCCTTCATGTAGGACTATTCAGACTTTACCAAGCTGGAGTGTACCTCAAAACTCTTTACTGAATAACATCCAAGTTTTAAACATCTCCAACAAATTAAACCAAGTACCAGTAAGGACTGTCACAAAATTCAGTCTTAAAAGAGCCAAAAGGAAGACAGTTAAGGCTGTTGTCAGGAGATTCTTCAGGTTACAGTGGGGTGGTTGGATCAGAACCAAATGTGGTAGGCAAAAAAAATTATGGAGGAAATCACAACCCCAGAAGAGACGTCTAAGACAACATGTATTCTGTAATTCAACTCAATCAACATTGCTTGATAAAATGGTGACAAAGTTTTGGAAGAAACCTAAATATTATGTTGACGATCCATATGCACCATATCATACAAGGGAAGAATTTGCAATAACTAGAAGAATGCCAAAAAAATGATTATTAATGTATTTCTCTCAATAAAATTAATTTGTTATTAGATAATTGTAAAAATTGAGTTATAGTAAAAGGCATGTTTGGTAACTGCTAGAAAACAAAACTGTATTTTTTTTCCTGATCAGATAGTTCTGTTGATATTAGCAAGTTGCACTAGTCCAGATATTAGTATATAATATAATATTGTAAAAGCCTAATTCTCAAACATTTTGCGGTCTGCACAATCCATTTGGTAAATTTATTTATTCATTATTTTTACAAAATACATAGCACATTTACTTAGTATATTTGAGTGATTAAAATTACATACATATTTGGCAGAATATTTATAGTCCAGTGCCTGCCTGACACCAACCCACTTTAATTATTTTTTTCATTATTTATCTGTTAACAAGTTTGTTGGTAGCCTCCTACTGTCTATTACACAACCAATTATGATGAATTTTAGCATTCATATAGCCTATAGACTTTAATAAATACCATTAATAATTGTAAGTACAAAACCTCCATGGTATTTCATATACCTAATTGAGAAACCAAAACTGTTTCATTAGATTAAAAAAAAAAATCGTAGCTAAGGATTGAACCCATTGTATTTGGAAAAAACACATACTGTATTATTAAACCATACGATCGTGTCAGTATGGATTTGATCATCCACTCCATTCTTCAATGAGGGATACAAAGAAGTAGCAGTAGAATCATCTCACGTACCGTTGGTATCAATCAAGTTGCGTATTTAATATCACTACATTTTATAAAACAAATTCGCTTTCTCTGTCCCAATATCCCTATGTATGCTTAAATCTTTAAAACTACGCAACGGATTTTGATGCGGCTTTTTTAATAGATAGAATGATTGAAGAGGAAGGTTGTTATGTATAATACATGTGACATCCCACAGGAACGCGGGTAAAACCGCGGGGGACAGCTAGTTAATTCATAAAACTTTTCATGTGATGATCATCTATGATAGTTTTAAAGTAATTGTAGCAGTCTAGTGGATAATCAAGAATTCTTCCATACCGTTCATGTACTTACTTTGTGGTTCATGGTTGTTCTACGTAACGTAGGTAGGTACGTACGTTTTATACAGGTCTTTCGTAGAAAGCTTCGGCGTTACTAGCAGATCAGATATGACATTCTGCAATCAAACTCGATGAATTCACGCAGTGACGATTCCCTGTCTCTCTTGCGACCTCGCAATTAGACGAGAGCTCGCTATCCGCGTGTTCACCTGAGTGATCACTCGGCAAGCTTTGGTTTGTCAATAGCATGGCCTAACCTACTTCCATGGGAACTAACATCATGGGATTTCCACCCCAATCAATAGTCTCTCAAATAGGAAACTTGGAACTGTAAAAATGCTGAGCCATAAACTAGCAGTCAAAATTAAAAAGAAATCGCTGTCAAAAGGCAATTTTCATCATGTCCTAACAAAATAAAATAAATAAATAATGTGCGAATTTAAACAAATACAAATCAACTCCACATGATACCGTGGCGTCACCTACTATCAGCATTTGAGAAAATTACAACCTAGCGTTATCATACATATATAAAGCCGGTCATTATCTCGACTATATTTCAGTTACGTTGTTGAAGTCGCCCATAAAGTTATTAATAATGAAGATCGTACAGTTTGTTTATAACAACAACCCCAATAATATACGTGTTGGGTTCCTTGATGGTGAGAATATAATCGATGTTAACAAAGCTGATTGTAGGATCCCAAGCACCGTCATTGATATTTTAAAGAATGATGATTTTGAGATGGTCAAAAGGTAAGTCCTTTTGTTTTACTGTAATTTCTTCAAGTTATTGTAATATTTTTATTCATGATCATGACCACAGGAGTAGCTTATAGCATTGTACCTAGATCTAAGTGATGCAAAGGAGATCTCACTGTGGTAAGTACCTAAGTAGGTACCTATTAGTATGAGTGATAATAATTAAGAACGACAACGTCAATTTCGGGTTTAAGAACTGGTGTGAGATATTACATGCATGCAAACCATTTGGGAATTGTTAGCTTGGTGGTTAGCGGGTTCGATTCCCACCCAAGACAAACATTTGTGTGCGTGAACATGTCTGTTTGTTCTGTATCTGCGTGTAAAAAAATATATACCTATAATTATTAAAAAAAAATGTAATCAAAACAGTCCAAGCTCTGCTTAGTTTGGGATCAGATGGCCGTGTGTTAAGAATGTCCCCAGATATTTATTTATATTTAATGGACTGATGAGTGAATAAAATTACATAGACAATAAAAAAGGAATAAAAAAAATTAAGGTAGGATACAAAATAGACGTACCTACCAGCTACACGCCACAACTTCTATGACTATAAACGGGAAAGCGAGCTCCATCTTCGGCCTCATCTTCACTTACCATCATGTGAGATTGAGGCCAATCGCAATCCCATCAGAAATAAAAAAAGAAACAAAATATGTATTTACGCAAATTGAAATAGTCATTCAAATGATTTGCAGAATAGCAGTCATTGCTAATTGGTACAGTCTACCGACACTACACTCCTTCAGTGCTTTGAAAGTCAATTTCCGATCCAGTGTGGATAATAACTTTGTTACGAACCGAACTTATTTACATCACCTTTTTGGATCTTATTTTGTCTTCTAAATTCTAAAAGTACAGACAGCCAGTGGCACTAGGAAAGCTGGATTTTTCGCATTGTCTTGTAAATTGATTTAAAATTAACTGTGGCTTCAATCCAGCGTCCTTTTTAATTTCGTATAGTTACGATCAGTAACAAACTTAAGAACTACTTATCAAATATAGGTCGAGAATAATCGAGTCTATATTAAAACTTCAGTTTCAATATAGAAATAAAAAGCCGAGCCATCAAAACTGACTTAATACTAGACACACATAACTTTAGACGGGCCAGTTGGCTTGGTGGATAGGGACCCTGGTTGCCAAGACGCAGGTCATGTGTTCGATTCCCACCCAGAATAAACATTGTGTGCATGAACATGTCTGTTTGTTCTGTATCTGGGTGTAAATATGTATCTAAAAAGTAGTATATCAGTTAGCTGGTAGCTATAGTACAAGTAGTACACTCTGATAAATTTGGGATCAGGTAACCATATGTGAAGATTGTCCTGGGGATAATTACCTACATATTACTTCATATTAGAAACTTGATTCTAAAGATTATCCTTGTAGCTCGTATAACTGATAGTGTTTTCTGGCAACAGCCAGTTAAAAGCATGGATTCCTTTTTAGCTTCGCGAAGTTTTGCCAAATTTGACTACATAGATTTATCCCTGAACAAATTGATTAGTTAATATAATACAGCTTTATATAATATTACAGTTTGTAGATAGATAAATTGTGCTAATATTATGCAGATACTCATCACGTTTTCGATAAGAAGTACTATCCACTTATTATTTATCTCAATCACCACGTATTAAGTAAGTAGGTACATAGGTACTATAAGGAAGCCATCTTTGCGTATTATACGTATTTCCGCTACCTAAGGTATCTTTCGATCGAACTATTTAAATCGAAGACGTTATTTTTTGATACTTCATTCTATCTTTCTTCTGTATTTAATCAACACATAACTAGATGTTTGAGGTAGGTACTTACCTTTCCATGAATTGAAAATATTATGATGATTGATAAATAATAAATCTTGAATGCAGCCTTATTACATTTTAAGCAAATTGAGAAATCCATTTTATCTTCATCTCAAACAATAGTCATTGAAATGAAGATTTTCGAAGTCGTAGAGCTCTTAGTTGAGGGATCGTTCAGGGAGTAGGTACCTACCACTTTACCCCATTTTAAGGGACGAAAAAAACATGATTTGCTGTACCTAAGCCATACTAAATAATACCTTCAGAAAGAAGGTATAAGTCTCTCTTCACGTTCAAACGCATAAATAAAATATTTTATCTTCCTTTCAAAGGTTAAAATACTCAAGCTTGCCTTCCGTGCCACTGTCATCAGTGACGCTGAAGGCCCCCATCACAGGCATGGACAAGGTTCTGTGCGTAGGCATGAACTACAGGGACTTCTGCGAAGCTAAAGGTCTTCCGTATCCCGAAGTGCCGGTGACCTTCAACAAATTCCCCTACTGCATCATCGGGACAAACGATGTTATCAGGATCAGAACTGATGTTACCAAGGTAAGAATAATTTATGGTTACAATCCACTAATATTATAAATGCAAATGTTTGTGAGGATCAATGAGTGGCTGGATGGAGGATTGATGGATGCTTGTTATTCCTTCACGCAAAAACGATTAAACGGATTTGGGTGGAATGAATAAGAAGATAAGTAGTTTATAACCTGGATTAACACATAGGGCCTTTTCTTCCCGGGAAGATGTAATATTCCTCGGGAACTCGGGTGAAGCCGCGGGGGACAGTTAGTATTTTATCTAATACCTTTAAACGAGCAATTCTTGTATATATGTATATTTATAATCTGTACCTCGGAAACGGCTCCAACGATTTTCATGAAATTTGGTATGCAGGGGGTTTGGGGGGTTGTTGTGAAATGTTGTTTTATCCGTGTTTTCAGGCACTGGAAAACTGCTATAATATCATTAGAATAAAAAGGTATAAGATTTTCAAATTCCTTCTTTTGTGACAAAAACTATTAATGGTGGGAGCCCTTTATTAACGCACTCAGAGTAGTAGAGCTCTAGGTGCAGAGTTCGTCCGGGGAAGTACTACCACCTTACCCATTTCCGCCGTGAAGCAGTAGTGCTATTGTATTACTGTGTTTCGGTTAGAAAGGTAAGGGGGCCGGTGAAATTACAGACACATGACACTTAACAACTTCACGTCTCAGGGTCGACAACGCATTGGCGATGCTCCTAGTGTTGCAAATGTCCATAGGCGGCGGTGACCACTTACCATCAGGTGGACCGTCTGCTTGTTTGTCGGCCCAAGTAGCATAAAAAAAAAAAAATAATTCGTATCTAGGTATATATGACAGAGTTTAAAAAAAAAAGAATACGGTAGTAGTTACATTAGTAAATAATCCCCGAGCAATGCTCGGTCATCCAGGTAATTTAGATACTTAATCCTGTAGCGTGTCTCAAATTCATAGTGATATTGTTGAGGAGATTAGAAGAAATTAAATCTTTGGACCAATAATTTTCCTCCAATCGGCCTTACGACTAATGCACAGCATGTTGAAATCAATGCCTAATACTAAAGCTATGATAGAAAATTTAATATGGGTTAGGTTCAGTGATTTCCCGTAGAAGATTTTGAACAAATTTTAATTAAGACCCAAAAATTCAAAGTGAGAAATATGATTTAAAATTATGTAAAGCTTACCCCGGTTAGAATCAAGATGGTTACGCTGTTTTCCGTACGTCTTTAATGCGATATCTAATTTGACACTCGAAAGAAAGACTCCATAAACCGAATCCGTATTTCTCACTAGTATTATAATAGCAGCCCCATCTCTCAAATCATCAAAACAAACAACTGGACATAATTAACTTGATGATTTGATTAAAGATATATTTCAGTAAGTTTATTCGATTTCCAATTAGATATATTGAAATGTTAGGGACTTTTGGAAGTTCCAAGCATTTATTAGTTTCGATATCGTAACTAGCATTCAATTGCTCAAAGTGGCTACTTTAACTATCACTGCAGCTGAAATATCACACCTATTATGTTCCTTTAAGTGGTGGGGTCAAAATTTTCTGCCATGAATCACGGAGGTCCATAATGACCCGGGAGCGGCATCAATTGGGATCAATTATTGAAGCAAATTGAGTTCGTTATTCATATCGCGTGTAGGTGTGTGATGAAATGATGCGATTGTCTGATGACTTGTCTTCGTGCTATGCATTTAGCTCCTGACACTGATTTATGCTCAGTTCTTAAATACCAACCTGTTGTATTGATTCTCGAATATTCCTATTGATGCTGAATAGTTAAAAAGAACGTTTTCTAAAAGCTATGTAATCTTTTTGCTATTTCATATGTTACTTTAACATCTTGTTACGATTCAGCTTCGCCTAAACGATTAGTTTTCTGTCAAATGACTTTTATATGACACAGACTTCAGAGGTGTGGTACAAGTGATTTGAACCCTGTCTCATCATGATTGAAGATGCGTTCTATGGGACTCAGGACAGTTCACTTTTGGGCCAAGCTAAAGTGTGTCCTATGCCGCTCCGTAGTAGCGCTGGAAATGCACTGACGAAACTCATGGATTGAAACCTAACTTGAGCTTTCCATGATGGAGAACAGCCGACGCCGCGACGTCTTGAAATTAAAGCTGCTCTTGAAGGAGAGTTCCTTTTAGGATTTTACGTGCTTACCACTTCATCTATACTAACTACAGTGTAAACTCTTTATAACGTTATCCTTTATAACGATAAACTCCCTATAACGTTGAAGTGAGCCCAAGTTGGTTGGTTTGTTCACTTTGTTTTGTTTTTTTTTGTTCACTCCATATAACGATAACTCTCTATAACGACAAAAAATGCTCAGTCCCTTGAGTTTCGTTATAAAGAGTTTACGTATATTGAAATCAAACACCAGCCGTTCCTATTACAATGATAAATCTTATCGCAGGCAATAAGATCTTTCTATATTTGATTTTCAGGAGGTCTTATGGGAAGTAGAGCTTACGATCGTGATTGGTAAGACAGCCAGCAATGTGAGTGCAGCGAATGCTTACAATTACATATTCGGGTATACCGTTGCTCAGGATATCACCGCAATGGATTGGTTGAACAAGAATGGAGGCCACGTACTACTTGCAAAGGTAAGCTAAGTACAATTTTCAAATCTTTTAATTACTGCTTGGTCATTTTCCAGTATCCCAGAATATTGAAGGGCCAGTTGGCTTGGTGGTTAGAGACCCTGACTGCCAAACCGAAGGTCGCAGGTTCGATTCCCACCCAGGACAAACATTTGTGTGCATGAACATGTCTGTTTGTTCTGTGTCTGGGTGTAAATATCTATATAGGTATGTATTTAAAAAGTAGTATATGTAGTATATCAGTTACCTGGTAGTCATACTACAAGCAGTACACTCTGCTTAACTTGGGATCAGGTAACCATGTGTGAAGAATGTCTTGGTATTTTATTATTATATTTAAAGTGACATATGGACCATTTCAGGTCATTTGGGCAGGTTACCATTAACACCATTAACAGTAGGTAATCAATTTCTGCCTTACCTGACCTGGACGTAAAATCCAGGATCTCCACCCTCTAGTCGAATAATGTTTCATGAATTCAAAGGTCTCTTTTCAAAGTAAAACACTGATCTTGTATCCTTTTAAAGAATAAAGATACCTTTATTACGTTGAGCCCTCAATTTTGTTTCTCCATTTTATTAATGTTCACCGCTTTAATATCCTCTATTCGCATAGATTTGTTTGCACTTAGATATCTTGACATGAAATTTCGTCGTCGGTAGCTTCAAATGCATCAAAGTAACAATATAATGTCATTCAATGTGACGTCCTTTAATCTTATCATATTACAAAACTGAGATTGTTAGAGCATAATATGACAGCATTATTTGAGATATCAATTTGTTATGAAGATATACAAAGAACCAAAAACCATGTAGATATAAAAATAATAATAATAATATTAATGGTAATTGGTGGTGCTGAGTTTCCCTGTAGAATAGGATGACAGGTTTAACCATTGTTCCAAGGTTAAATTCTTGCTTCTATCACCTGCCGCCGTGCAAAAATAGCTTTAACAGCAGAGTGCCTAAAGTTAAAAAATAATAAATAAATAATGAAGACCTTGGGTGATCATCATTATTTCAGCACAACTTCTCCTAAATAAATAAATATATTATATAATGTTCAAATACGAACTAAGCAGAACTTGTGCTATGAAAACCAGATAACTGATATACTACATAGATAAGGTAGCTACATTTAAATATATACTTCTATAGATTATTATAGCTAAACATAGAAAAAACGTCTGTGTCTCCCGGGGTCAGTTGAACCCAGTACCACCAGGGTAACCGGGGATCCATTATGGATTTTTGCAGTGCATCTCCCTCACGTTATGGTTACAATGTATGCAACCCGTATCATGTTGCATTTATAATCTGGCATTTATTAACCGACTTAAAAAAAGGAGGAGGTTCTCAATTCGTCTGTTTGTTACCTCATTTTAAGATAAAAGCGTGAAGATAATAGTTAAGATGTGCTAGAGATGCTTAGTTAGTCGCCTTATTTTTTATTCTGTGGTTAAGATAACAACGGTATGACGCCAAAGTTATCTCTAACAGCAATGTCGGGTTTTATATCTGTCATAATATCAAGATCTGTCGATATGAAACTTTATCTGCCACTGTAGGAATGGAGATGTGTTAAAGAATATTCAAGCATTATTGATAGCGACTTTGTTGAAAACATCAACAGAGACATAATTTTTATTATTTCTTCGCTGCCAATACAGTTGTGCACCTCTAAGCTTAATTAAGTCTATGCTTATCTCTTTCTATTTTAATATGATAAGAGAGAGTGTTAAATTTTATTTATGTGTGTATTTTGAATGCACGATATCCGTGCATAAATAACTTATCTTTCAAAGTTATCTAGTTTCCATAGTAGAAGCTCTTCTTAGTTTGGGATCAGATGTTATTGTGCAAATAATATTCCAGGATATTTATTCAATCCTGTGGCGATGTGCACGAAAATTGCATTTAAGTTGATGATTTTGTTCAGACTTACTGAATTTGAATTTTTCACTCACTCTCTCCAACCTTAGCCGATGAAAGAGAGTTTCACATATTTAAATTATATTGTGATGTTTAATGTACAACATAAATATGACTACCTCTTTATATGTGACTAATTATCATGTATCCTATATCACTCAAAAATAGTTAAGCTTTTGTATATTTAAACCTCTTACAACAGAACTTTACTCGTTACAATCTTAAAAAATCCACGCAGGTCTGTCTCGATTGCAATAAGCAACATTCTGCATACAGGCTCGCAACAATAATAATTAGACTACCCACATAATATTTAAATTAATAAATCCTTGCAGTCAATATAAACTTTCATATTAGTGAGTATTATCACGCTCGTCCATATACTAACATGTACTTTTAGGATCTGTGTTACGTACTGGACGTACCATACTGCACTCTTCAGTACTTATTTCAACCAAAACATCCCCCTCTACGTCTTCGCTTTTCTCAGGCATCTATCTTTGATTCCAGGCCCAAGATACCTTCTGCCCTATAGGTCCGTGCATCACGACCAGTGACGAAATCGGTGACCCCCACACCCTCAACATCAAGTGCAGCGTTAACGGTGTTGTTAAGCAATCAAGCAATACTGAGCAGATGATACATAAAGTTCCTGAAATCGTCGAGAGATTGTCCTCGTATGTTGAATTGAAATACTATGGGATTGCATTTGCTTTTAACATCTTGTGATTGTGGATTAAGCCTTATTTCTACATAGTATGAAACAAAGTCGCTTACCGGCGTCTGTACGCTTAGATCTTTTAAACTACGCACTGGATTTAGATGCGGTTTTAGCAATAGACAGATTAATTCGAGAGGAAGGTTTATATGTATATTGCAGGTGAAACCGCGGGGGATAGCTAGTTAACATTTAAGCGTTAGTCATGGCCTCTGTGGGTAGTGAAAACTAAAGGGGGTGTGGTAAATCAGATATTACTACTGTTAAGAATTTAATTTTTTCAAAAAAGAGAAAGAATTACCGCTTACCTCGACAATACGGCGCGGTATTCGTATAAATACAGAATTCTTTTTCGCTACCCTCAGCGGTAGTGACTATCGCTTATATGTAGAGCTGGTAGATCTCTTCGTACAGAGTTCCGGAGATGTAGCTTACCCATTTCCCCCGTGAGGCAATAGTGCACTTGTATTACTGTGCTTCGGTCGGAAGTTAAGGGGGCCGGTGACATTACAGGCACATAAGGTTTAAGCTTCATGTCTTAGAGTCGACAACGCATTGGCAGGAATCGGTGATCATTTATCTTGAGGTGGACCATCTGCCTGTGTGTCAGCCTACTTGGTATAAAAAGAAAACATATGAGCAGGCCTTTATGTCTCATCATCATAGTCTACTTCTAACTAAGTGTGATAGTTTATATCAAATACATGTCGTAACTCAATATTTCCTAAACGTCGTGAGAATTTTAAACAAAAATGATTAAAGTTCGCTTTTAATTGAAAAAATATTTACCTTTTGTATCGTGTTAAAAATACGGAAGAGGATAAGAATTCAAGACCAATAAAACGCATGAAGTAACTTTATTTTTTCTGTATAGTATTTAATTATATTTTATTAATTTAACCACGCTTTTAGAAGTACCTACTTCTCAATAACAAGTTATAAAAAATCGTAATAGATAAGTTATTTATATTGTAGATATATTGTACTTAGTTCTGTCTGAAGTAAGTTGCACCTCGTACAATTCACATGGTACTTATACAATTTTTATTCTCAGCCCATCTCATAAAGGTGTAAATATTTATATATGTATTTTAAAATATGTTGTATATGTGCAGTATATCAGTTATCTGGTTTCCATAGTACAAGGTCTGCTTAATTTGGGATCAGAGCCGTGTGTAAAGAATGTCCCAAGACATTTATTTTTATAACATCCAATAATTGCTTCATTATTTTTGTGCACATGCACACACAAAAGCATACGTTACATACTAAAATGGCCTAACAAATTAAAGTAACCCAGGTGCTTCTTTACAATGTTTGTTTATTCTGGGTCTGGGTGGAAATCATGTATTTTGAAGAAAAAAAAGTAGTTTATGTAGTATATCAATTACCTGGTTTCCATATTACAAGCTCCGCTTAGTTTGGGATCATAGATAGCCATGTGTAGAGATTGTCCCATGATATTTATTTATTACTTATTTATGTTGTTATAGTATTCTAAATCTTCAAACCAAAATAACCCTAATTGTCATTATGATAAAAATGGTTTCAGTGTGATGACCCTCTTCCCCGGAGACATTATCCTTACTGGCGCCCCGCGGGATTTCAGCGACCCGAACAACATTCAGTACTTAAAACCAGGAGACACGCTTACCACAGAGATTGAAAACATCGGCGTACTGGATCTTACTGTTGGGAAATATTAAAAATACGCTACAGGAACATAACCCTTCTACATTTTATTTTTAAGGAGAATATTATCAAAATAAATATAATAAGCTTACTCTGTAATATGTGCCACTTACTTCACGTCTTAGGGTCGACAATGCATTGGCGATGCCTCTGGTGTTGCAAATGTCCATAGGCGGCGGTGACCCCTTACCATCAGGTGGACCGCCTGTTTTAATAGGTCGATGTGGATAAAAAAGCTTATACCTACTGATTGCGTGTTAACTTAATAAATTCAAAGATAATAGGTACCTACTATACTTTTCTAGAGTAATCTCTGGTCGTCTGAATAAAGTAAATTAATTAATTAAAATTATTTCATCTGAAATTATATGTTTGTGTTTATTATCAAATTGTATTAAACAAAAGCCTAGAGTAAAACGAAAGCATTACCATCAACTCTTGTTGCAACCCAATTAAGACTAAATTCAATTGTTTTATTGTAAAAATATCCTAATATGGTAAATAGTGACAATTGTCAGAAATCCCAATCAGTTTAGGTCAAGTTGAATCCCAATGAGAGATGATGGATGGGCTTTTTTTTTTTTTTAAATAATATAAACTAGTGCTTGACTGCGATCCCACCTGATGGTAAGGCTCCAAGATTATTATGATGCTAATATAGCAAATGATATCCAAAAGTAGGACGGTTGGAATAGGTAATTGTAACGTAACAACTGCACCCCAAAAATACAATCAAACAGTAAATATAACATAGATATAAGTTACTGTAAATGTCAGTAATCTGTTTTGTTCACCAATAAATAAATAAAGCTAATATAAAGAACATAAAAAAAATATATAATAATGAAAATGTTTTATTTCATCTCCTTAATTTAAATTCAAGAAATCAATGATGTCTCATACAAGGTTGGCAAAGGTTGTTGTTTGTGGAGATCTAGATAGACTCTAGATCAACTAAGCCTTGCCCTTTGTTTGAGAACTCTAGTCCTCCATCGAATGAAAGGAGAAATACAAGTTCAATAATCTATATATTTATCGAATTTTGAGTATCTACATACGACCTACCTAAATAATTAGGCTATTAAATGCTCGACTGGTATTTCGAGAAATTTGCGATATCAAACACTTCTGCATTATATCAGTTACTTATACAGGTGACTGGTGAGATACCTTCGATACTTATGGAGAGTATCGGTACTCGATTCTCATTAAAATGATGTAATAAAATTAGGTGCTTAATTATTGACCAAAATTTCTCTAAAAATAAGTGAAATTTGGATATTATACTCTCTAAACACGCCGTGGTGTTTGTTGTTTAAGTTGATCTAGTCACGTGCGGCACGCGCTAGTCCTATTGAAGGTATCTCACCAGTCATCTGTATAATTATGTGGTGTTTTAAAAAAGTTTATTTAATTAAATTTTTACTAGTTTTTTTGTTTTCAACTATACTTTTGATTTTGCAAATACTTTACTCACAGCTCCAATATGGCACAGAGAACATTTAAGTACTTATAGGCAGTTCCCTGGTTTTTAATTACATCTCATATCGCACTATACGAGTATATTGTCTCATAATGCCATCCATCATTGATATCTTACACATAATTACAGTGTGATGACCCTGCTCCCTGGTGATATTATCCTTACTGGCACTCCTCGGAATCTGGAAGACCCTCTAGCCACACGACAGTTCCTGAAGGCAGGAGACATTATCACAAGTGCGATATGCAAGATCGGCGTACTGGACAATATTGTGACTGGATGTCGATGTCCCGTGAGGAATCAAAACTATTAGCAAATAATTTTTTTTCAAAAAGTTACTGCAGTATTTTGATAATCTAAAAGTACATTTAGGCAGATGATCGAATTTTGAGATTAAACTGGAATTTTAAATATTTGTTATTTATTTATTTATTATTAAACCTTTTCAGCTGTAATTATTGTTGTATTTTTTTGTTATTAATCTATGTTCCATGTTAAAGTGGAGATTGAATTCGCCTCGCGGCTTTTCTAGAATTCCCGGAGCTCTTAAGTATTTCAGAGAAATCATAAAAGTGGTTATCTAATTTAGAACCTATTGTATGAACGTGCAAAATTTCATCGTTGAATCACTAACATCCGAACGACTTATCATTCACATTCATAACATAAGAGGATAATGCACGGATAGTGCATCCCATCATCCTGAGAACTGTCATTAGGGTTTGAGGGACGTCTTCCTTTGGCTAAATTGGATTGAGTTAGCAGGTACTTGCATAAGAAACTGTGTCATCCATCAAGATTTAAGTATCGAAATTTACACTAAATTGGACAGGTTGACCGCAAGTCGCATCTGCAAGCTGATTGGAGAATGGGCCGCGCAATTGAACCAATCGCCGTCTTCCGTTCGCATACAGGAAGGACCATTTGCGCATGCGTCGTTCCTTTTCATAGACTATTAAATTTAATGTCAGTCAAGGGGAGTTTTATTGAGTTAAGTGGGCTATACGGGCTGACACCGCCAGTACAAAGTGATCTTTTAATACCAACAAAGGCTCTATTATAAGGGGTCTCTTTGAGTGGGTTTATCCTCGCCCGCAGAATCCGAGTCTATCGCAGCGGATATTTGTCGTTATGAATATTATTCGAAGCAATTTGGCTGTTGAGATCCTTTCGTTTGAGGGCTATTTGGTGCAATTTTCTATTGGTTGCGTTCAATTGAGATTGTTAACCGTGATTTGCATTGCTATTATATGGATTGGTATCAATTACTTGATTACGTCTGACAATGGGTTCATGAACCCAATATAGGTGGCGACATCGGTTCCCCTAGAGCTATTATATGCTGTTGCATAATGTATTCCAGTGTGTTTGATTGAATGATCGGCAAGGTTTCCGCTTTGCAATTTTATTCGCGTCCCCTCAATAAACGTCGCCTTAATGGCCATATCCGCCCTGTTAGCAATCTCAGTGCAAAGGAAACGCAAATAAGCGTGTGGAAAGTTCCATGTTATTTGGACTCGTTATTATTTTTATATCAATACAATATTTTTCCTTGTAATCTTTAATGCTCTGTCGCTGTCCCATAGAGGGTGAAGTTGGAATTCTGTTAGACAGATATTTTCGTTTTTATTTTAATGAAAATTTAAACCGGTAACCTTACCGGTTACCGGTTTAAATATCCGCTAAAACAATAGATACTTTGCTATAAACAAACTTATTAGAGAAATGTAAATATCTACATAAGCTGTTTAAAAAAATTCTTTGGTTCTCATAATACAAGCTCTGCTTAGTTTGGGATCAGATGGCCGTGTGTAAAAGAATGTCCAAGGATATTTATTTGTGTAATATAATATATAAAATTTTATTTTTAATTGCACTTATTGGATGAAAATTGGATATTGGCACGATTTATATCTTATCTTTCATTATTTCCATCAAAATTATATCCAGTTTAGAACCAATATGACTAAAAAGATTTTGCGTGTTTTATTTCTTCTATCTTTAAGCACATATCGCTATATAATTAGTAAATTACAACTAGTTGTAACTTCAAAACCGAATTAGGCCATCTAGGGTAGGCTTTCCCAAAATCTTCATCAATATCAGATTTTATGAACTTTTCTTAAAAAAATCGATATTTGATGAGTTGAAGTTTTATGTTAAAAGATGTTATTATA
The DNA here is from genome assembly GCA_907165245.1 of Habrosyne pyritoides. Classification (NCBI taxonomy): domain Eukaryota; kingdom Metazoa; phylum Arthropoda; class Insecta; order Lepidoptera; family Drepanidae; genus Habrosyne; species Habrosyne pyritoides. The sequence goes on from OU015608.1 coordinate 4,396,030, forward strand.
AAATCAATCGCACTTATCTAATGCTATTCCCGCTCATTATTAACCTGTTAGCTGTTACCACAAATCCCACCTGGCCATCATCGATATTCACAATTTTTTTTGTCCGTCTGTTTTTCACAGTTTATCTTTTGAAATAAAATAAAGTAATAAATTACAATAATATAGAAGTATGTTGTTTTTACGTGATATGTTAAATGTTGTACAGTGGGCAGGAACTTATCGTATGCGAGTCCAACTGGCTATTGTATTATCACTACATAGTATAAAACAAAGTCGCTTTCTCTGTGCCTATATCCATATGTATGCTTAAATCTTTAAAACTACGCAACGGATTTTGATGCGGTTTTTTTTAATTGTTATAGTGATTGAAGAAGAAGGTTTTTTTACTACATGTGACATCCCAAGGGAACGCGGGTAAAACCGCAGGCGACAGCTAGTTTTACTATGAAATAAGGATATCATAGAAACACAACTCTAGGCACTAGAATAATGTCGGATTGTTTCGTCAAAGTGTCAATTAGAGACATGTGAGATTTCAAATGAAATTTTTCATCATTTCATTCCCCTGTTGCCGGAATTTCGGTTCCGACAATTATGTTTAATTTATACTCATTGCTGCGTCATATCTCTGTCTCTTTCTCTCTCTTTCGTTAGTCATCGGTCTGCTTATGGAAAAATATTGTATCCAATAATACTTTTATGTTTTCTTCTTCACACAAGTAATTTAGGACACCTAGTGCATTTTTATGGAACCTTTAACGTATTTATTTAAGAAAAACTGAATTTATCCTTTAAAATACCTTTTTTTAATGGGGCAATTGGATTGGTGGTTAGAGACCATGCGAGCCACACTACAGGCCATGAGGTCGATTCTTACCCAGGACAAACATTTCTGTGCATGAACATGTCTATTGACCGATTTTTATGAAATTTTATATGCATATTCAGTAGGTCTGAGAATTGGTTACTATCTATTTTATCATAAGGGCTGTCCACCCCTAACATAATTTTTTTATTTTTTGGATAATTTTTTTTATTTTTTTATTTGACATTGAAAAATACAACTTAAAATTTTCACCCTTCTAGCACCAACCCCTGTTTTTAATCGCAATTTTTATATTATTCTATTCCATCCATAGATCCGCAATTGGGTTGCAAGATGGCAATCGAATATAATGATAAAATACAGTTGACAGGAAGATTGGGGAAAAAATGCAATTTGAGGGAGATCTGGAGTCCAAACTAAGCCTGGGCCTGTATTTTGGAGCTCCACCATTTCTTTTAATTACAGTAGTCGACGTGGTGCGTAAGTGTGTATAAATGTGTGAGTAAATGAGTAAGGGGTTGCGTGTGTGTGTGTGTACGTGCGTGTGTGTGTGTTTGTGTGTGTGTGTGTGTGTATGTAGTAATATTAATTATGCAATATGAATTTATATCATCGTCTTATTACGTAAAACAAGTATTTTGATATGTGATTTATTTCTGTTAATGCTATTGAAATGTTCAGTTTCACATTTACAACTTTTTAATTGAATTCAAATGGTGGTCGTGTGTCGACAATCGGGATATCGTCAAAGGCATTATAATTGAATTATACGTTATTAATATGAAAGTAAATACCAGAAGATTTCAGTAACTAAGTAAAAAGACTTGTCTTATTCAATAGGAACATGATAGCGTTCAACACCTAACTTGTTTATTTCTTATTATTAAATTGTTCATCGGGCTACAGTTTTTAACTATTTATTTTTATTCGTAGCCGGATTAGAGTTTTTAAACTTTTTGGGCTATGTGCAGATATCGGCGTCATGGAGTTAAATGTCCATACTCAACAAAAAAAGATTAAACTTAAAAATCTTAATATAATAATTTTATGGTTATGATAAAATATATAAATAAAGCTTTTTAATGCTATTTTTTTAAATATGTATATATAAATTAATTTTATTTTTAGGATTTACTGTTTTAGTGCCACGTTTCATTTAAATCAATTCAGCCACAACGACAGATATTTAAATAGTTTTTTTTATTGGAATAAAGTGTACGTGGTAGAACTATAAGTTAACTGCTATTAATATAAATAATGCAATTAATATTTAATTAAATTATAATTAATATACACTCACACATTACTTATCAATTTTGTACCCAATACAAGAATGTTAAAAAACAACTTATACAACTAATAAATAATATAGATACAACTTCTATTTATCGTACATTTAAAAAGTATGTAGAATAACTGTCCGTAATATATGTGTATGAATAGAGGGAAATAATAATATTTTATTTATCAATTTAAAAAATTATTCCTTCGTGATAATGAAGTCGAATTTATTCATTTTTGGATTAGCAATTTGAAAAACTAAAAAAAAACACGCTTAACGATTACGTGAACAAAAAACTAAATATAAATAATAGTTTAAAAACAGACTTTAATAGAAAACGAATTAAAAAGGAGAAAATAATTTTCAATAAATTTAAATTAAGAATCGTGTGATTACAAAAAAAGATCATATTTTATAATAAGGAAGCGTGAGATGCTTTCATAAGGAATCTACTATTGCCAATATCTGTCAATAAAATATTTATACCAATTGACGTCTAACACACCACGGTTCTTTACAATAAAATAAAATTCTGGTCTATTCTATTGTATGGGATGTCGTTGGGTAGGTTTTTAAAAATATTGGGGATATGGAATGAAAATGATTCCGATGATGAAGAATCCGTTTTTGAAATATTAAAGATTATTAGCTTTTGAAGGCGCCCACAAGCTAACCGTCATTATTATATGTCGACCACATTATGAAATACATACTAGAATACTGCAGAATCCTACACTGCTCGCTCGTGGCCCGAAATGCACTTGGCCGGTTTTTAACCGACTTCTAAAAAGGAGGAGGTTCTCAATTCGTCTGTTTTTTTTTTTTTATGTTTGTTGCCTCATAACTTTCGACTAGGCGAAGCGATTTTAATGATTCTTTTTTATTTGAAAGCTGGTGCTTCCCGAATGGTCCCATTTCGTCCAGTTCTGATAATGGCACCCATGAGAAAACGATATAATCCAAAAAATTGCATTATTATTAGAATTCTCGCCAGTCTGTATGTCCGCTTGTAACTTAAGATCTGCTGAAATCTAAAAAAATATGATAGCTTTTTTTTTATCCGACTACGACAGCGCAAAAAAGCGCGGTTCTGTTGTATAATCTTTACAAAAGGGACCTACAGAATGGTGAAAATTATAATAGTTAAAAGATTTGAAACGTTTGATCATTAAGAACAATCGCAGGAGACAACATTATCTTTAAATACGTTCTTTCCCGTTGTGTCAGAACAGTGATTTATTTCATAAACATTTTATTTGATCAGTCAGAGAGTAATATAGACGTCGTACCCCTAGCGGAAACAGTGGTAGAACCGTTAGTTGATAATAAAACCACATTAGGGCTATAATACATAATATTCAGTGTGATGTGGCTCTCAGTTTTTACTGAAGTTTATATATCTCTATTAAATAATAGTTGACGTGAAGACATTTATTATTTAATTACATTGTATGCAAAATTCTTTCTAATTGTTAAGAGAACCTGTTTTTTATATGTGTCAGATATGTTCATTCAACACAACATTCAAATCAATCTCTTTTCTTTCTTTAAATTTTCTGGTTTGCATAAACATCAAGAATCCCAAATTTGAAGACATATTTCCTCATCCGAGGAATATTTGCAGTGAAAACTCATAGACGGCCTTTCAAAATTGTGAGTGTTACTGCTGACCAGATAGAAAAGCTCAAAATAACTCTTCTATGAAACAGGCTATGCTTGTAATTCATCTGTCTAAGAAGAAGTACACCGAGTGCATAGGACACTTGGTCGCAGAAGCGCTTGAAGATTGATTCAGTCCCAGCTAAGTATTGACTTTTGTCACACGTTTACCATCTTTGTAAAGCCGTAAACGCACGTTAGTATCGATACAAACGTGCTGATACGTTGATGCTGACAGACGCGCTGGTAGTAGCTCATATGTGTACTAAATCCTTCAAAGAAACGTTTTGATCAGAGACTACTTGGCAGTAGTGCAATGGAATCGGTTGAGACTGCACACGCTAGTTTTTCAAAAGGAACACACGATAAAATAACGATCTCTATTTGATAGACCCATTTACGAATAAAAAATTACTTCAAATTATCAGAAGATTTTTATTATCACTGTATTAGGATAAAATAACCAAATATGCTAATATATCTAATATGCTCTAAACCCATGTGAAACTGCGGGCACACTAATGTATTTTAAATCCGTATTGTACATCAATATCTATATATATAAAAATTAATCCCTATTTCCCTTGGTCACGGCATCACGCATTGACGGCTAGACCGATTTCGCTAATTATTTTTTAGATGTGTATGTTATTGCCGGGAGAAAGTTCTTATGAAAGAAAAAAATTTAAAAGTTGCGCGGAGAGTTAGAAAATTTAAGAAAACTTAACGATTTTACTAGCGCTTTAGACAGTATAAACTTTTTTAATGTATCCCGTTTGATATTATTGTCAGTCGTTTGACAGTTGGCGCGATTGACAGAATGACACTGCATATATCGTTTAAAATAGAGGCATGGGTCGGAATTCTATTGATAAAATAATAAATTTATAATTTCCAAATAATTATGTGCACATTTCACAGTCCATTCAATCGGATGATTCGATTTCAATATTCATAGTTAAGACAATACAACGTCTGTCTGGTCAGCTAGTACTATTATAATATTCCAAAATCAACGCAAAATTTCTACGTATTTTTTGTAATTTTTGCGCTTTTTTTATGTTTTATTTAGTACTAGCATCAGCCTCGCAGCTTCACCCGCATTACTGAAGGATCTTATGTACCGGGATTATATCATAGCTTATGTTATTCGTGAATAAAGTAGCATTCTAATAATAAAAGAATGATTCAAATCTGTTCAGTAGTTTTTAATTTTATTCATTACAAACAAAAATATAGCTTTTTTCTCTTTATAATATTAATAATAGTATTGATATTTTATCAAGTATTTTATTAAGTATGCAAGTATTTCTGGTAAAAGAGGAGGAGGAGAAAGTTTGATTGAAAACAGAAAGAAACTATGAAATTACATTTTCACGAATATGAGGCTGAACGGATCTTAATAATATTTACCATGAGGACAAAAGACTTTTGTCTCAAAAAACAGTCTTAAGTAACGGATGAATAAGAAAAATGAAATTCATATTTAGGTTTTTGGTATTCAGGTGTTACAAAACTACCCGTAAGTCGAAAGGAGATTAAATGGGGCCTTATAACGAGTCCATTCACAATTTTTAGGAACCGTAGTAACGCTGTATAATATACTCCAAAATAATTAGAAAAACAGATTTTTATGAATGAAAAAATTATTAGGTAAAATAGGTACGTAGGCCTTTCTTAAATAATCTGGTTCCCTTACATGACAGCTTATTAGGGCTGTTGGCTTTGATCATTAATTATATTTTACGGGGTATTTTGTAACACAGCGTATAAGAAATAAATAAATGCACAAAAATTAGGTAAAATAGGGGTTATTTATTTTATTAGGTTTTCTTTATGTATAGTAAAATTTAATTTTATGTAGATACCTAATATTTTCCATTTATATCTTGCAATTTTGATGTATCTATATGTTTATAAGATATAATATAAAAAATAATAAATATAGAATTACTAAGCACTCGAACGCACAATATTGTAGCAATATGTACCAGGAACATTGTGTGAAGTAATAAATTAGATTAATTAGCAGTAAGGAAATATCCTGAGACATTCATTTACACTATGTGGCCAGTACTATGAAAACCCAGACAACTGATATAAGTACAATTTTTTATAAAGATATACTTATGTATATAGATAAGTACATACAATTTATTTAAGTGGCGCAGTTTCATGCGTACCAGCAGAAAGCGCAGTGCGACGATTGCTTTCATAAATTCGCGCGCACTGCTTAAAGCAGGTTGCGAATTTCGCGAGTTGTCGGACCTTTTTGGTGATCGCAACCCGAGCAAAAACAAACAAAAGAAAGAGAATTTATGCGTAAAGCTGCTACCACGTATTTATTTATTCGCTAAGTAATATTGAAATGCTTGCATTTATAGTTATATATATTGAGATCGGGCAGTATATGGCTTTGTGAATTCGTTGGCCTATTTAGTGTATCAAAAGTTTACCAGTGAAGTTTTTATATTATTATGTTTTTACTGTCATATTTTCCAATTTTTAACCGACTTCAAAAAAGGAGGAGGTTATCAATTCGTCAGTATTTTTTTTTTTATGTTTATTACCTCATAATAGTTTTTACTGTGACCTGATAATTAGTGTTAAGAGTATATTAACTTTCAATACCTAGTTCTAAGTATGCTCAATCTAAATACCTAAATTTTGTCGGAGTGAATTTCAATTTCGCACCTTTTATGAAATAATTATTGTCATATTTCGCAAAGCATTCACGATTTCGCAATTTAATATTATAAGCTATTTCACATATTGAATGTTATTTCATATTAGCATAGGAACAGCATTAAGCGTTAATTAATTTTACTACACGGATCATGTATGGAGGAGAGGGAAGGAGGGAGAGACGTAGAAATATTGTAGTTTTTTTTATTTATTACAATTTTAAACATCTTACAATATAACATTAATCGTTACAATCTAAAAGACCACGGAGGTTTGTCTCGATTGCATGTAGCAACATTCTGCAAACAGGCTTGCAACAATAATAGTTAAGACTACTTACATAATATTTAATTAATTAATCACTCCTGTAATCCTGCAGCCAGTACAAATTATATCATGAAACAGTTAGGTAACTAGCCCAGTATTTTCATTTATTTATAACATATATATCATAGGAAATATTTCTGTATTACATTTGTATGCAAAAAGATAATTTCTTGTATTACATTATATTTATTTATTATATTGGACAAACTACGTATAAAATGTGTAATTCACTTAAAGATCACTGTGACACTCCATGTTTCATAACTACATAAATGCTCGCCATTCTGGTAGAATAAATTGTGCGAAAACAATAATAAAATTGTGGATGGCCGCTTTTACTTCCCCCAAAATGTTGGCAAATGCAAGTCTGACTCAAGCACGGAGTGTACTAACTTGTATGTAGTAATAGACATTAATTTAATATATAATTTACTGTTCAAAAAACTGTATAGCAATATACGTCACAGTGAATGGTCCAACTGCAAAATACCATAAAAATATACCTAAGTATGTTCAACAAATTATTAACCATTTTCGGATTTACTTGTGCCTTTCATCTTGCCAAATTTCATGATTCTAGGACAAAGAGAAGTTAAAATATGCAACATCAACGGCTGTATTTTTTGATTACGTTGACTCCGAAGTTTCATTATTTACAGCTTCAAGGGATTGCAGCCTGGAGGGTGAACTTGATGACGCGGTCCTGAGAAAGAGGGACTTGGCACTGGAGAACAAAGTGATCCTATAAGGTTGGGGTATTTTGAGGTACGAAATTATAAAGAAAATGCGACTCAAGTCGCGGGGTAACAGCTAGTATTATAAACATATATGTATGTATTCACAACTTAACTACTTCATCGTAATTGTCTGTAATTTCACCGGCCCCCTTACCTTTCTAACCGAAACACTGTAATACAAGTGCACTACTGCTTCACCGCAGAAATGGGTGAGGTGGTAGTACTTCCCCGGACTAACCCTGCACTAAGAGCTCTACTACTCTAAAATTGTGCAGCAAAGTGGACTAAACCGCTAGAAACAGCTCTTTAATAAAAGTAAGCAGTTTGTTTTTTTTTTTTTTTTTTTTTTTAAATAATATAAACTAGTGCTTGACTGCGATCCCACCTGATGGTAAGCAGTGATGCAATCTTAGATGTTGAGGCGCACTAGTTTATTAAGAGCCTATTCACTCTAGCCTTGAAGACACCCAAATTATAGTTGCTCGGGAAGACCGCAGCAGGTAAGTTGTTCCAGTCCCTCGATGTACGCGGTATAAACGACGAGGCGAAACGCTTAGTCCGGACCGTAGGAGTTTCGACAACGTAGGGGTGGATACTCGCCGTACGACGGGATGTCCGATGGTGGAAAGGTGATGGCGGAATCAAGTCATGCAATTCACGCGCACACTCTCCGAAATGCAACCTGTAGAACACCGAAAGGCTGGCTACCCTACGCCTGTGCTCAAGGCTTTGCAGATTGGATTTAACCAAACCTGGATCACCAATTAGCCTTTTTGCACGCCTTTCCACCGAGTCCAAAGCTGCTAAATGGCATTTTGCAGCACCAGCCCATATGTGGTTGCAGTACTCCACACACGATCGGACCTGAGCTTTGTATAACATTAGAAGCTGTCCCGGTGTGAAGTACCGCCGGACCTTTGCAAGAACGCCGAGTTTTTTAGCAGCTGTCTTGGCTTTGGACTCAATGAACCGCCCGAAGTTGAGGTCTGAGGAAACTTCAACTCCCAAGAGCTGAAGGCGGTTGGTGCATTCCAGGGATACATTCCGGAAAGCAGGAGCCAAGGTGAACGGGCTCCTTTTTGCGGTGAACAGACACGCCTGTGTGCTATATTGTTTGCTATATCTTTATGGCTAATCTAACCTATAGGGCGATTGTGTTATCCCGTAATCGTTGTTATAGTAAATTTTGCATTACATTGCCAGCTCTACTACTGTTGTCCCATAATACTCACGCGCCGAACAATCCATCTATTATGAAATAGGCTTCAATATTGTTTTGGAAAGAGTTACACAGTTCGGGTACCAGTAACGATGAAAATTTGCATATGGGAGCACAGAATCTGAAGATAGACATACTATTCTTACGAAGACTGCAAGACGTGTGTTATTAACAAAAAAAATCCATATCAAAAAGATGTAACATTAAAAGTAAATTTAACACTACATAGTATAAAACAAAGTCGCTTTCTCTGTCCCTATATCCCTATGTATGCTTAAATCTTTAAAACTACGCAACGGATTTAGATGCGTTTTTTTAATAGATGCAGTGATTCAAGAGGAAGGTTTTTATGTATAATACATGCATATTATAATGCACATTATTATCCGTTTTTCATAGTTTATCTTTTGAAATAAAATTAAGTAATAAATTACAATAATATAGCAATGTGTTGTTTTTTTCATGATATGTTAAATGTTGTACCAACTGGCCATTGTATTATCACTACATAGTATAAAACAAAGTCGCTTTCTCTGTCCCTATATCCCTATATATGCTTAAATCTTTAAAACTACGCAACGGATTTTGATGCCGTTTTTTATAGATAGAGTGATTCAAGAGGATGGTTTTTATGTATAATACATGCATATTATAAATGAGAGAATTTTAAAGAATTACAACTATTTTAACTGCGCGCGTTTGACAGTTCGCGTATTACAGATCTCCGGAACGCGGGACAAACCGCAGGAGACAGCTAGTTTTATGAAATGGAAATCACAGATCTCACATAATAATATGATGCTCTCGATGACTGATAATCTACACCATAGCTTATAGTGCTAAGATTGACTCCATAACCCGTTTACCCCTTTATCTGAGAGGACTTATAAGGCCGTTTTGACATTTCAGATTGTCATAGGAAAATAAACTGTATTGCTTTGGAATAAGGTTGATTTGCATCATCATACAATTAACTGTTGGATCAATAAATGCACCTTATGGGTGAAGGAATGACGGTTATTTTTCTTTATCATTGTTAAACGCCAAACGGCCATCATAGCGTGCCATAAGTTTAGCTACCATGATGTGGTTTCATTTGCGTTCCCGAGTGGTCTAATGTATCCTGGCATAGTCTATATCACTCTGGAATAGAGTAGCTTTCTATCATTGAAATAACTAACTTGCTGTCGTTCCGGAGACTACACTCTATATAAACTCACAAAATTCACACTCTCTTTTTTTATTATAATAGGTTTTGTTAAAGAGAAGTATGTTTCGTCTACCACTTAAATTGTTAAAGACCTAAAAGCATTATCCTATTCCCAAAACCGTTATTTTATTACCAATGTACGAAGATTATTCAAAACAAAACAAATGAGGGATTTACCAGTCATTAAAGATAACTAATTGACTCAGGCGTGACCTTGCGGAAATCCATAGAAAGATAGGAGATTACACAAAAACAAAAATCTAGTAACTAATTCCTCTGGATTTCCTTCTTCGTGAAATCCCAAACAAAGAAACTCAACAGAAAATCGACACGTGTTTCGCTTAACGAAGCATTTTCAGGATGGATTTGACCCGCTGTCACTGAGTCGATGCACTAGCACCACAGACGTGTTACATCGTCGACCGCCGAACAGAAAGTGTCGTAAACTTTGAGTCCGGCGATCGAAAGAGGAGATTCAGCTTAATTAGTTACTAAATATATTTGTTTTTGTATAATCTTAATACTCATTAAAGAGTTCCACAATTCCCCTCCTGGCTACATCATGAGACCCTCGTCACCAAAAGTTCTGTATAAGACTCATTAAAACAAAACTAATAAGCCCAAACTCAAGGGGTTACTAGTAGCCACCAAAGAGTTCCGCTATCCACCTTCTCATCATCAGATTAGCTAGCTAGATGTATCAAATTATATTTTAGCAAGGTTTAAATCGATATGAGAAAGAAGGACTTTTAAATCGACCTCCAAGATGTTATTATAGTTGCAAGTGAAGTTAATAAAAGTGTGTTATAAATTATTTATATTTTATATTTTTTATTTAAATTATTTAGTTTTCGTCTTAAACTCTCTTACTCAACAAATCCTTTCACTAAACATTTCACTTGTGCAAAATCATCATGAATAATATTATCATATTTATACAAAAAATAATAATCAATGATTTAAAAAAAACTGTTATTAATACTTACCTACAATGCACATAAAAAAGAAAACATTATTTTGTTTCTACTAAAAACAAAAATACTTACTTAGAATTCTTCTACTCCAGTAAATATTTCTCCAAGTCGTCACTTGTCTTTTGATGTCAAGAATCCTATATGCCATCAATAGATAACCGGTAGGCCAGCATAACTTAAAGAACAAGATATATCCAAAACATCCATGTAAATATTTTTCTTCAATTATTACGGTGTAACAACTTACAATCATTAAAACATATTATTATAAATAAGTAATTAAATAGAATTAACAAAAATAATACACACAGTCATACAACAATATGGTTAAAACAATTTATAATAAAAACGACCATAAATATATAACCATTGACAATTTAGATATAATATCTGACAGTCTTCACATAATTTAACAGCACTGTTACTTTCAGCGATAGAGATGTTTAATACTTGAACAGTCTACAAATGAAAGTAGAAAATTATTAAATTAATCATAATGTCAAAGATATTAGTAGAATTGTCCGTGGTTATATATTCATTATGATTGTACTAATGGCCTGCTAAAGGGATAAACCAAACCGCCTCCTTGCTAATTGAGTCTATGGTCAATCTCTTTAGTTATGCGAGTCTATGGTGAAATGAAAATTTGTTTGATACAAAATAAATATTTCCTAAATTTTCAGATAGATCTAGGCTTCTTGAAGTAGATGTGTTGAATTCTTGTTCATTTCGACGCATCACTAAATCCTCATTGATAAGCACTTAAGCAGCAGGAGAAATAAAAAACACTCCTGCGGCACTAGTACTTAGGAACAAGATTTAGTTATTTTTAGTTGTCTTCTCTTCTCAATCTTCTTTCTTCATTCTTGAGTTACATTTCTTCAATTCATTACTTATTAATAATTATTTCATATGATATTTAACCAGTTGACTTATAAAATAAAGAACTAAATAGTAATGTAACCTATGGGTATTATAGTATTGTGTTTATCAACAAAAATAACGTAGGTAAATAAATCCGAAATAAATCCCTCAAAGTACAGAAATACTGCTGGCACTATAGAAAATGTAGGTTAATAAATAAAAAAAAACGAAGTGCCTAAATCTACGAGATTTAAACGGCCCGTTTTGACAGCCACGCGTGTCATTGAAAAATCATCTTTATTTCTTTCACGATATGGTTCATCTATTGATCTAATGGTTAATTCTATGAAAATGCTGAGGAACCTTTTCATAGTGCTAAAAAGTTTATTTTTCTACAAAATTCGTAGCTATTAGAGGACCTATTAGATCTCGACAACAATAATAAAATTAACTTGGTATTTTGTTATTTTTATGAGTCACCCATTGACCGCAACATAGACCATAGTTCGTAAATTATAATCTGTTCTATTTATGAAGTACATTTTAACATTTAAAAGTGTCAGAGAAAATTTGACCCCATGCGTTTCATCTGCATCGTCATACAATTGACCAATTAATTAATAGTTGAACCTTATTCTTGAAGCAATGAAGTTCATTTTTCTATGGCATTCTCAAACGTCAATGAGGACAAATTAAAATAACAGACCATAGAGTAGCCCGTATCACACTGGCGGCGTATCTACCTTGTAGTATTTAGTGATAACTACACAATTTTTCGGTGTGCCCTTGATACCTTTCGATGCATAAATTGTCCTGTCAATATATAAAATGGACTGGAACACAGATGACAAAAAACATAGTAAGTGAACCCGACTCCCGGAAAACCATAAAATAGAATATGAATTAAGGTAATTTTGTAGGAAAACATCGTCAATAAATGCATTTGTGTTTTGTTTTAATAATTTATGAATGTTGGTTTATTGTTATTTGTACTAACTATCTTGGTTTATTCAAGTCCTTACTTGTATTGGGGTATTCATGTAATCATTTAGTTAAGCCGAGAGAGTGGGGGGAAGAGAGGGAGAAGTTGTAATTCCCCGACTGGAAGTATAATTTTCATTTGTTTTTCAAACTTGTAAACATTTTTGAAATTTGATAATGAGTAGTCCCTCGTTAAAATTGAAATAAGAAAAAAATTAATAAAAGAAGAAGTGAGCTAAGTCTGGGCTATTTATTTGTTAAAGTTAAATTCAAAACCAAATAACTCTAACAACAACAAGACGTGTAGCAAGCCCGCTGCGACAAACATCTGTGATAGTAATTGTGAACCCAGACGAATTTAATTGGTCATCACGAGCGCTGCTACATTTTGCCGACAAGATTATATTATGATCTGTGGTTTCAAATGCAAAAGATTTATGGTTGGATATTAAAGAGGTTACTAATTTTACCTATAAACCTCTTTTGGTTAACGTATATATATCACATGGTTATTACGATTCAATGAATAATTTAGTTACGTATCTGAATAATATAGCTGAAAGATTTGTTTTTGTTATTTTCTCTATTAGTTTCATAAACAAAGATTCCATATTTTTTAAATTCAAATTCCGAATTAGGCCTATGTACCCCATTTTCAAGCCACATCCATAAATCCAACAGTCGTAAATAAAAAAAAACTCATAACTTTTGCCAAGCACTTGAAGCAACATCGTGCGGTGTTCACCGCACATCTTCAAATTAATTGCTCAATTGCTCGCATCCGCGCCACATACGTCAAAACGAATAGAACTGGCCATATCCGTTTAAGTAATCTCTACCGGCTCTAATTTCTACCAATTCGATAAACTGTGTCAGTTAGAGGTGTGATTTAAACGGTCACGCCTCCTTCAAGCCTTGATTGGAAAATTATAGGGAACTATACTTTATTCAAGATGAATACAAACACTGACCAGTTAGGACATCAAAAATTACTCGGATACATCAATGAGAGGTTGAGGAAAGTACTTGAGTTCCAAAGGATGTAATAAAAGTTGAGTTAGGTACGAAGTAAATTATAAATTCCTTTGGTCACACTCGAGACTTATGTATGTGATTAATAGTTGTAAAAGCAGACAATATTATTATCAGCCTGTACGTCGCTGTCTCGGTCAGATAATAATGTCTCTTGAACCAGTTAAAGGAATGAATATACTTTTACCTACAAACCTTCCAGAAACTATTTATACCAGATATATAAAAAAATCGAGTAAAACCAAAGCAAGAAAAAAAAGCCATAGCCTATTCTCAAACATAGAAATCAATTATTTATTATGCAAATAAGTAATGTACGTGTCAATTCTAAACGATGTCTACGCTATGAAAGATGCGTGCGCGCCCATATGGTGGCGGGATGAATGACCAGAAGCAAGCGTTTTCGGGAGCGAGGCGGCTGTTCGTAATTTGAAAAAAAATTAAAACTCATTTTAGTTTTAATTGCTCGGTCGCGCCGCAGATACTGGCCAGTAAAATTGTACGCGCGAAAATAGGTTGGTTGATGATTTTATTGATGAGAACTCTATAAAGTTTTATGGATTTGTATTTAAAGTTTGTAAAATGGTTCTATAAACCCTTGATCAGTTAAATTAGGCGAATTTGGCAGTTGGGTATTTTTCTGAATAGCTGTATGATCGTTCAAAATACATGACCAAAGAAACTTTAGAAACTTTGGATCGTGAATAAAGACTGATTCCATCACTAAATGAATAAAAATTGGAATCGCTAAATTAATACAAAACCTGGTGACAATAATTCAGGGCTTTCGAATTCTAGTTAGGTAGAATTCGGGGAGTTTCTGGTGTAGGCTGTAAGGTAACTTTTTATACTTAATTTTCGTTTCTGGTTTATGCGAATTTCTCATCAATTATCTAGTTATCATGACACCTCATGCAACAATACCGTTAGACAAGTATAAATAAATAATAAAGCGGCTGTTTACTTTGGTCACAGGTTCATCACACTGTCGCTTACCGTTATCAGTTGGCTCTTTATAATGCTCATCTTTAACTTTTGCCCTTTGCTATCAACGGTCGAGTTGCCACCCCGCTTTATCTCATAACGCCCTGTAAACACTGACTATTCTTCAACATATTTGTCCATTGACAGTTCGTTAATAATCAGCCAATATATTTTCGAATATAGAACACGGTTCATTAATATTAAAGTATTTAATTTGATAATCACATTTTGAATACAGAATACTGTTCATTCAATGACATTATCTCACCCTTCTCATGGTCGCTGCCTAATAAGTAAATTAACTTGTATATTATATTTTTTTTAGTTCTACGGTTACTCTTTAGTTCTTAACGTAGGTATTTCCAATGCTGCCAGTGTTATTATTAGATTCTTTTGACCTATCCTCCTCAGTCGGTTTACTCGAAGACTATATAGGAGATGTTTTCTATATAGCGCTTTACAATAGTATTGTGAACATCAAAACCACTAGAATATTGTATGCGAAAATATTTAAAAAAAATACCCCGGTTAGGGAACACGTTAATGTGCGTGTACCAATGCACAAAGTTATCGTATCATAATGTGCGTTTAAAAGCAAAATTCATTTCGGTATGACCAAGGAAAAAACACGTATAATAAGGATAAATTAATGACCGTGTCTATTCAACTCTGCTCCTATTACCGTCTATTACGCTTAGAGCCATGACGTGATCGGACTATTTAGAGCATTTAAGGCAGACATAGCTATGTGAATCATTGATCAATCATATTTTGCCTTTGGAACCTTACGTGGTAGATTCCGGCGTCACTGGGAGTTCCTGCATACAAAGTTGATTATCGAAAGCCATAAAAATGCGATTGCAGAGATGCAACGGATATTAGAATTAAAGATAAGGACGATAGAGTTCTAAATGCAGGATGATGTCATAAGGGGTTTATGAAGAGAAACCGTCTAATAAAGAAATGGATAGGAACTGTAACAATGCGGGACGATGCTTCCTACGCACAGTTAATATTCGGTTGATTAAGGTTATTTTTGGAGAGTATCATTAAAAGAAATGAGAATGGATGCTGGAATTAAACATAGCTTAATTAATTGAAAATTATATTGGAGAAGCGAAATAATAATAAGTAATGCGCGTAAAGGAAAGAGTAGGAATAACGTTCTATCAAACTTTACTCAATACAAAACCACAGATTAGTTTTAGTCAAGCAGATTAATTAAGTACTTGTTTTGGGTATTTGGGTGGTTTGTAGAGCCAGTTCGCTTGGTGATCAGAGCCTGACACTCCCATGCCACAAGCTTTGGCCCATTCGGACCCTGAACATATATTTGCATGCATGAACATGTCTGTTTGTTCAGTGTCTGGGTGTAAATGTACTTGTTTGCATATGGTTACCATAGTACAAGCTCTGCTTAGTTTGGGATCAGTAAAAAAAATGTCAGGATATTTATTTAGTCGTCTGTGGGCACTTCAATATTTTCAAAAGGTATTTCCTTTTGGCGTAGACTTTGCGCATTTTTAATGCAGCATGTCTGAACTCCACCTATCCAGCAATTTAGGGTCGTTGACGATACATTATTTAGAGTGTGAGATTTGGCTGTAAATGGAAAAATGCTGTTTAAACGGCTGATGATTTTAGTTCATATATTTTGAATAGTAAATTTGAACCTCCGGCACCCAAAGCAAAAAGGGAGAAGATGCATCAAATTTGGGTCCTCAAAACGTGATCCCTAATTCTGATTCTCCAAGTACACTTCGACATACTGGTTGTTTACGATATTAATTTTGCTTCTTTAAGTAAATGGAAATTGTCAATCATGAATAATGAATGATAGTGACTAGTTATTTATGTACCTATCTGCTTTAGTTAATAGTTTTCAAGACAATACGCAAGTGCATCTTGGTTCAGTCTGTCATGTTTTGATTAATCTCGTAAACACCAACGTGGTCCAAAATCAATGGCTCTAAAAACACTGATATGACGCGGTATTAATAATATTGAGATAGAGACCAATTTATTAATAATTGGCGGGCTCTATAAGGCTAAAATTGTAGCAGTCACGGAACAAACAGAAAAATTGGTATACTTTTAACTAAATTGAAACCCTGTTACCGAGACATAAAGCATACAATCGTGTCACATACAAATTGACCGCATATGTCAATCATTTGCGTAGGAAAAAAGTTTGCACCAAGTATGACAAATGTGGCCCAAACAATTAGTCATACAACATAATAAAAATGACTCAAATTGGAAACTGAATGCAACAGTAGCAAACACAACAAATAATCTATAATACCTATGTATCAAGTACCTTAGAGATAGGCAAGCTTTGGGCTACATACTTCTTTTTTTTTAAATTCCTGAAGTTCCGATTCGACATAGTCTGATTGATTTCTGTACCACAAAAACCCGTTGCCCCAAAATTTTCTTTAAAGTTAGAGTTGTTTTCGAGAAAGCCATGGATGCATGCGAAGACAAGAATTATTCAATGGGTACTTACAGAGTTTAATCTTCCTTAGTTGTTCTTCATTTGTGATGTATCTATCTGGATATCAATTCAATATCTTCAAGGCTTCAATTTATAACGTATCGTAAAGAAGATTTCAACAGAATGAATTTTGTAATAATATTGACCCCAAGTACAGTGATTTCGAACGAAAAAGATTCGGAATCCTGACTCACCCAAAGACAAAGAAGATACAAATATCCATTTTCAACTGTCACTGTTTAATGTCAAACTGAACACTTGAAATTTAAATAAGGAACGACCGTCGCGTTATATGTTTGAAATAAAACTGTATGAACCAACAAGGCGCACGAAGAGACGTCGTGCGTCGCCTGCGCAGGAGAACCGACTATTCCTCAACCAAGCTTGATTAGCTTTAAATAGAGGTGCCCATATTATCTACTTATTTCATTGAACAGGCGCGGGGAAGTATAAGACTCCCTTTATTTTGATGCTTTGACGCTATAGCTGTATGAGTTGGTGCTTTAGATTTGATCGCTTCTGAATTTGAAATTAAATTACTTGTCATTGTATTTTTATTTACCTAGCTTGTCTATGGTGTTCTTTGCTGTCGATAAATCGAATGTTAATCGAATAAATTTAATCAATACTTTAAGTGTTTTTTTTTTTTTATTATTAAAAAACATGGTTTTATCGTCAAATCGTCATTCTTAAATTTGTGATATAATTAAATACAAAGGGGTATAACCCATTGTTTGAACATAATACTACATCCCGCTTAATAAGTCGGTAGAGTCAACGCTACCACAAATTGACCGAACTTAATTCAATTAAATCCAATTTCTAAGAGATGCGGCTTTACGCATATCCGCCGGAAACGGCTCACTAAAGAGGAAGTTTTCAGCCGTAAATATTCCTTCTTTATATTGGACCACTCATCAATTTACCAGATAAGTAAAAAAAAAATGTTACAGTGCAATCTATAGATGAGCACGACTAAACAGAAAATCAAAAAATTAACTACCCGTTTTTTGTATTTTGTGGCGCCAAGATTTTTTGAGAGGTCATAAATCACAAATAATTCTCAACAAATCATCAAGTATCTAGTAATATCTAAAAACCTTTAAAAGCAAATAGGGTAGGTAAGTGTTATCATAACCGATTTAACTCTATTAGGGTCGGGCGCAGACTAAGTGATTACTTCCCTATTAGTGATCGTCTGCCGCCTTGATTTCATGCAGTTAGTCTCACACGATGCAGAAATGTAGGTACCAAGCTTTAAGTGATAAATAACATTTGAGTTTGCAATATAAATAAAAAATGAGCTTGAACTTTTAATATACTCCTATTGAATTAAGCTAGGGGAGAATTTTAAAAGAAACTATGACACGGTGGGTATACCTGCATTACAATTGCATAACATCCTCGGATTCGATATTAAAGCCAATTACATTATAGATTGATGGTTTGGTACGCGCAGAGAGCGACAACAGTCGTGGAACCGTCAATGTAATAAAAAATCGGTTGCACTTTGATTCTGTCGCCAAGTATCCGGTGTGGTTCAATTGCGTTTGAAGGAAAATTTTCGCTCGTCCTTTGTGTGCTTGCCACTACGATTCTAAATCAAAATACGAATAATAAAATAAAAACGTTAGTCACTTGGTTTTAAAGTGCAGTTTTCGGGAAAATTTATGGACATAAAAAGACAATGAGAGGTTGGCACATTATGGAAACGAAATTATAATTAAATCCGTCAGAACATGGATGAAACAAAACGTTGTGTTAAAAATAAGAATATGTAATAATTTAAATTGGAAAATTTTAATGTAGTTATTAGTACCTATAATGTGAATGCAATGTAAGCAAATGTAAAAATCTCTTATTGTTAGTACCTACATGTAATAAGCAACACAGTATCCCTCGTTAAACCACATGGGGTTTAGGGGATTATGTATATATTAATATTTATATTATAAACTCTTAGTTTATAAATAAATAAAAATAAAAAACGGGCAATATTTTTGACCAGCAACTGATTCCTGAAGGAGATATATCGTGGTGGCGTTATCCCTGAATATCCTGAAAAATTTTGTGGCACAGGAAATCGTCCAAGTTTAAGTGAAGATTATGTAGTAGGATCATATTGGCTTGTCTCATGACCCTTAAAGTCACAGCAAAAAGAAAACCGTGTCACCTCATAATGAAAATGAAAAACTATAATTTAGTATGAATTAATAAGTTGTTTAATGTTTTTAAAATTATCATTAATATATTCGTACAGAAACTATCTCCGGCTCTAGAGCCTTAGGTAACATTTATTTTTATTGCGATCAAATTGATTTTGAACTGCCTTTCATTATAGTAAAAAAATTACTAAATGTAAAATGTGGAAATTTCTCTTAGCTTTAGTTCATTTTTATTAAATTTGATTCGTTTATTTTGTGTTATATCTTAAGCTTTCTTATACAGTGACCATGTTGTTGGGAATCCTAATAAACAATAATAAAATAAATAAATGTATGGAAATTAGTGACTTTCACAAAAGAGCATATCAGTTTCAGTTTAATTGAATTGCAAAAAGAGATAGTAATCGTCAGGATTATGATGATGCTAATATCGCAGATTATATCAATAAGGAGGACATGTAAAATAGGTAATTATATCGCGTAACAACTGCACAATAAAAAGAGCATGTAATTCTATAATTAAATAAATATCCTTGGAGATGCTTTACGCACGATTTGCTCTCAAATTAAGAACTTGTACTATGGAAACTGATATACTAGATTTACTACAACTTTTTCCTTTAAATAAGTACATACATATATTATATACATATTCACACTCAGACTCGGAACTAAAAAACATGTTCATGCACACAAATGTTTGTCCTGAGTGGGAATCGAAACCATGACCTATGGTGTAACAGTCAGAGTCTAACCACCTAACAAACTGACCCGTCAACGCTATAACAGAAACTGTGAATGGAAGACGACATTTTAAGTTCGCAAATATCCCGATTTTTGATTTTAAAACTCGAATTTTCTTTATTGGAAATTATTTTGTGTTGATAATTTTGCCGTAAGAGTAAGCAGGCATCACGCGACTTTGATAAATAAAAAGTCGGACGAAATCTACTTATACTCGAGACAAAATAAACCATAATTATATCTTCAATTATTTTTCTCTGCTTTGAAACCAGTTCTGATATTCTTTTCTTTTTAATGTTGTTCTTTCAGCCTTATATATCAGTAGACTTTATATGACTTTAATTAAAAAAAAAAGTCAGATAGAATCTACTTATATATCCGACCAAAATTATTTTATAACATTCTTGGAAGGTTATTCTCTCTTGTGTTCTTTTTCTTCATTTCGGCTGACTCCTTTGGCGCTTATGTAAGTAGGTTTTGAGCGACTTTGAAATTATAAAAGTCGGACATAATCTACTTATATAGTGCCAATTTTACATACGATGAGTTGGGTTGCTTTTTATGACGTAAATTGAAGTAGATATCATACGGTTTAAATATAAAACAAAACCGGATAATCTCTACTTATATTTAAGACATAAGACATGAATTTGATTCACTGAAATTTCTGTTTTCTGAAAATCTTCAGCCGTAACTATCGTAAAAGGCACAAATTATTTTGCAATATTTTTAAGGATCACCAAAGAAAGTAGTTTATGTTTATTTAAACACTAATACATAATGTATGAATTTATTAGTACCTACCTACCTACGTTTTTGAATACGGTAGGTCAGGTACTTACCATTAGGTTTTTTGAATTAGGTTGAGTTCAAAACTATTGATAACAGAGAAACAAACAAATTTATAAAAAAACACATGAAATAAGTTATAAAAAAAATGTAATTCAGAAGTTGTTGATTCTGAAATGGTTATAAATAGGAATATTTCGGCTTGTATTAACGTAAAAAAGCCGTAAATAACCTACTTAAATCCATGACAGAAAGATATATAAAATGTTTTTTTTCTTCTTTGATAAAAATGGATGGTATATTCTCCGTAAATATAAGAAAATATTGTACGACTTGCAGTGAAAACGAAGTCGGACAAAATCTACTTAAAGTCACAGTGAAAAAGTTCTTGAGCTGGTATTTTTATAATAATAAGATGCTTCGCTTAAATAAAATAAAGAAACAATAAAAATATGAAGACATATTATTACCGATTGATTTGCGTTTCTAAAATGACTAAGTATAAAGCTTCTGAGCGGTTGTTTGGCTTAAAACAAAGGAAAGTTACAACAATTTTTTTTAATGACAAAGTCTTATTGATATTACCGATTGATTCACGATATCTTAAATGATAATAAAAAGTTTCCGAGCTGGTATTTTGATTATAACAATTTTTGAAGTTATATAAACACATTTTTAAACATAATTGAAACAATAGAAAAGCACAATAAAAAATAAAAAAATATGAACTCTTACCAATTAATTCACGATTTCTAAAATAATAAAAAACATATCTTGTTTTGAATTAAATTATATAAGTAATTACAGTTTCTTACTTCAGCTGATAAACCACCAAAAGTATCTAGAAGTGACAGCTATTTTCAGTAGTTTACACCAAACTAAGTATTTATGTATAATTATTGTATGATTTAATTAAAACACATTTCCACTTTTACTAAATGCTCTTCACTCTACTGTTAAAACTAGACAACTGATGGCTGATATTAAAACTTAAGGATTATATACAAATCTCTTCCTCATTAAGGTCTGATCATTAGTGGAGAAAATAATTTTTGGGATAAATAAAAATATTAGTAAATAGATTTGTTTTGATAGTCATTAAAGGAAATGGTAATGAGATTATAATAAATTATTTATTTATTTATATTTTACTAATTTGTTGACATAACACTAAATAGGTATTAAGTATATTTTGCAATAATTAATAACTTATTTATATTTTTACGGTTAGTTGTATATTAATTGGAAAATTTATCTATTGTTAGATATCCAGCTAAACAGAAATTATTATTTCTGAGAATATTGTCGAATTCGAATAACGTTTTTAAAATGTTTTAATAAAACTTTCTTTCTCCAAAAAAGTTTACAACTGTCAACCGCCTTACGGCAGCAAAAAAAATATTTAATCCAGAACAAATTTAAATTTTAAAATAGGTCTTAACTTGTAAACACTAACTTAATCTTGTAAACAAAGGATTAGTTTATTATCATTTACTTGATTAATGACTATTAAAACAAATCTAATTTTGAAAATATTTTTCAAAACCAATATTTCTTGTAGAAAAAACCTAACTTTTAAATTTATAATAGTTCTATGTACACTTCATTTTTGTTTTTAAATAACATACATTGTGTGCTTAAACTTATGACCGATTTTATATATCACCGAAAATTAAAATAAATGTTACCAATCAATACCGTTACTGAAATCATTTGTAAAGTTCTTTAAATTAGAAAAAAAATTATCGGTCGTAACTTTAAGTAGACTTTAAATGACTAGAGTCAGATATATTTTATTTTTATTATATTTATTTAAAGATACACGCGGTCAAAATACAAATGACGAGTTTAAACATGATTCAAATAATCTCTTAAAAAAACTAAATTTAAATTGATGGAAGTTTTCACAATCATAAAACCTAAGCAGGAATATAATATTAAAGTGTTTACAACAAAGTTTAGCTATGAAAACAACAATACAATTTAAAATTTTGAATGATTTTCATACTCCATGGTACATGCGAAACTTTCTCTAATAAGAGTAACTAATTTATAAACAGGATGTAACATAAGTTATTGCCATGAAAATCCCTGAATGAAGTGTGCGTGTTCATCTAGCATGAAGGTACATTTTTATAAGCACAAAACAAAGGAAAAGTAAAGAAAAAGCTTCTCTCACCCAATCTGTTATAGATAAATTAAGAATATCTACACGAGTTTTACATTAATTGTAACAGACGCCTAAACTAGCTATTTTTATCCTACTAATATTATAAATTCGAGTGTTTATATATATGGATGTTTCTTACTATTTCACGCAAACAGAATTAGATGCAACTTGGCACATAGGTGGAGCATATCCTGGAATAACATATAGGCTACTTTTTATCTCGGTAAAACGTGACATCCCTCAGGAACGTGGGTAAAACCACGGGGGAGAGCTAATATCTCTATATATAAATATGAATGTTTGTACCCTGTCTTCTTGTACTATTATTCAACCTGTGCAATTTACTATATTATCTATCCTATTTAATGAGTTGGTCTACGTTGGCTTGCGAAGGTTCCTGACACAAAAAATAAAGTAGGATTTGTAGGTAAAACATTAGTTTACCTCTGCCATGGAAAAGGAAAATAGACTTTGCCGAGACTAAGTAGCAAATGAACCAATGATAATTTTTTTTTTCAATTATTAGTAAAATCCCAGTATTGTGACTCGAACCTTACTAATTTAAACTACATACCCTTAATATCGTTAGCAGAAACAAATTTTTATTGACTATAACTTAGACAATATTTTATTTAGCAAAGCTTATGAAGTTACTAGCTGTTTTACCCGCGTTCCCGAGGGATATCACATTTTCCGGGGATAAAAAGTAGCCTATATGTTATTCCAGGATATGCTCTATCTATGTGCCAAGTTTCATCCATATCCGTTAAGTAGTTTTTGCGTGCTAGAGTAACAAACATACTTACATACGAATCTTTCCTCTTTATAATATTATTAGTATAGATAACTTACTAAAGTTTCTTCCAGTTTCTGAAATCACCCTTTTATAATCTTAAAAAGCTAATCAAATTTATTACAAAAATACAGTAGCAACTTTTTCCCAAACTTGGTGATTGCATGACATCATTTAATTATGAATTTTGCCTTTGGTGGAAAGAAGTGGATAGAAGGAACCATGCTCGAGATGTAGGTAACTAGCTTCTCACCCCGGTTTTGCCTTCGAAAATGTTGACTGTGATAGCTCAGTTGGTTGTGACATCAAATGATGTGACCAGAGTTTTGGATTCGAATCCTACAATAATAAATAATAATAAATATCCCGGGACATTCTTTACACACGGCCATCTGATCCCAAACTAAGCAGAGCTTGTGCTATGGAGATCAAATAACTGATATACTATATATACTATAATACTTTTCTTTCTAAATACTTGCTTATATAGATATTTACACCCGGACACAGAACCAACACGTTCATGCACACAAATATTTGTCCTGGGTAGGAATCGAACCCGCGACCTTCGGCTTGGCACTCAGAGTCGCTAACCATCAAGCCAACTGGCCTGTCAATGTACAATGAGGATGAACTATCGGTGAAGGAATCCATAACAAGGTAAAAGGGGGTACTTTGCAGTACCCACTTGCTGTGCTAACACCCTCATGTAGAAAATCTGTCGTCAATCACCTGCCGGTAGTTGCAGTGGGTTCCCACTGTTCCACTTACGAGCTAGTTATAAATTAATTAAACTAAGCAAGCCTAAAATGACGTCGTCAAAAATTTTTAAAGATACCATATCCCTCTTGAAATCAGGATGGCAAACAGTCGGTATTGTTTTAAGATTAAGGTTCGGAAACACCTGCTCACTACAATGTTAGCAGATTTATCTCGGCTCTAATTTTACTCCTTCGTTTAATATAAATATATATGTATGTATTTATTTATTAAGTTTATATATATAAATGATATATTAAATAGTATGTTTTTGTAGGTTTTTATATCTGTTTTGTCTTCCTAACAATAAATATCTCGTATTATTTCTTGGTGCATCTACCTTTAATTATCTCTGCATCACCCAAAGGTTGTCTGGTAGAGAATGCCTTTGGCATTAAGACCGCCTTTGTACACTACTTTGTACATAAAGTATTCAATAAATATTCTATGGGCAATGCCATGTTCCTGGTATTTATTTACCAGGAACATGGCATTGCCCATTGATACTTTCAATGAAGCTTGTAGTGAAGCATGAAGTTGATTTATTAAATTTGTTTCGTAAAATTATCCCAAATACCTACAATGAATAATACTGGATATATTATTTTTATACATAGGTTGCATTAGCCTTTTTTATAAACACCAAAATAAATGTCCAATATATAAGTAAGTCAATGCTAATAAATAAATAGATAAATAAATATCTTGGGACATTTTTTACACACGGCCATCTGATCCCAAACTAAGCAGAGCTTGAACCATGGAAACCAGATAACTGATATACTGCATATACTACTCTTTTTTTATTTATATAATACATAAATATATAGATATTTACACCCAGACAAAGAACACAGACATTTTCATGCACACAACATGTTTGTCCTGGGTGGGAATCGAACCCGCGACCTTCGGCTTGGCAGTCAGAGTCGCTAACCACCAAGCCATCTGGCCCTTTTTATAATATATCTTTAGAGAGAGCGGATTTTGTAAGTTTGTTTATATGTGGACGGTAATTTCTGGAACTACTGCATTATTTGTAAAAAAATATTACTATTTCAAAGGTACATTATTCCAGATAAACATAGGCTTTAATCCCGGGACACATTAAATCCCTCGAGAATGCGGGTGAAACCGCAGTATGGGAGGTAGTCGTCAATATAGTAATGCTGTAATTCTTGTAGATTTTTGTTACAATTACAACAAAACATAATAATTTGCGGAAAATACTTGTACGAAACAAAACTCAACATTTTTTAGTTATCAGTTATCATTATGACAGAAAAGACTAATCCTGGCCAAAAAATCTTGTCAGGGGCTTCGCAGAAAGTCATGAAAACAATTGACATCAGCACCAACATTAACTCTTAGGTTAATCAAAGTGGAGCTTATCCGGCTTTATGTATATACAACTCAACCTTATTTATCGAATATAGAAAACATACCGACCAAGTCCGTATCGGACCGGAGTGTAGGAACCAAGCACTTACATTTTTTTAAATTAATGATAATTACTCGTTACTTTTAGATTGAAACTGTCACCTCTTCAATCACTCTATCTATTAAAAAAACCGCATCAAAACCCGTTGC
The DNA here is from genome assembly GCA_907165245.1 of Habrosyne pyritoides. NCBI lineage: Eukaryota > Metazoa > Arthropoda > Insecta > Lepidoptera > Drepanidae > Habrosyne > Habrosyne pyritoides. The sequence continues at coordinate 4,422,317 of OU015608.1, forward strand.
GTAGTTTTTAAGATTAAAGCATACATAGGGATATAGGGACAGAGAAAGCGACTTTGTTTTATACTATGTAGTGATATCTTGTATTGCATTTGTTTCGTGCGGGTCATAGCGCCCCATTAAAATAAGTATTTTATATTCATTAGGCTGTATGACCCGCGGATATTTAAAAACGGGTATCCGAACTAAGGATCCCTCTTTAGTAGGTATATATGTATACAAACATATTATATTCATTTATTTTGAATTATATTTAAGATGTAGAGCTTTTAGTGTAGACTTCGTCCGGGACAGTACTACCACCAATCAGATGGACCGTCTGCTTGTATGTCGGCCAATGTGTATTAAAAAATAATAATACATCTACATGTATTAATAATAAAAAATTAATAATAAATAGTAATAATAATAAATTCTGAAATTAGATTAGAGTACTACTACTCTAATCTAATTTCAGAATTTAATGCAAGTGATAACAGTTACAAAACACTTTTGCTTTTGAAATCTGTAATGAATTTACCCTAAAATAATAGATAGCAGCCAAAATAAATTATTGAGCAACTATTTTGAAAAGTTGTTAAACACAATTTTTTTTAAACTAAATCATAAAGCCTGTTTTATTATCGATCTTCAGTAAGACTTCCAGATATATTGAATCGACTAAGACATTTCTAAGTCATGGTTCATCTAAGGCATTGATTTTTTTATACTTGATTCAAATTTATTAGAATTGCATAATGTGAGAATATTCGATAACTAAGTAGTAGAGCTCTTAGTGCAGAGTTCGTCCGGGGAAGTACTACCTACCACCTTACCCATTTCCGCCGTGAAGCAGTAATGCAATTGTATTACTGTGTTTCGGTTAGAAAGGTAAGGGAGCCGGTGAAATTACAGGCACATGAGACTTAACAACTTCACGTCTCAGGGTCGACAACGCATTGGCGATGCTCCTAGTGTTGCAAATGTTCATAGGCGGCGGTGACCACTTACCATCAGGTGGACCGTCTGCTTGTTTGTCGGCCCAAGTGGCATTAAAAAAAAAAAAAAAAAACTAATTGGGTAACTCGACGACTCCCCATTCATATAGTCCCATAAAATAAATAATATCCTGGGACATTCTTTACACGACAATCTAATCCAGAACTAACCAGAGCTTGTACTATGGAAACCGGGTAACTGATATACTACATATAATATGTCCTTTTTTTAGATAAATATCTACTTAGATATTTACACCCAGACACAGAACAAACAGACATAGTTTATACACACAAATGCTTTTCCCGGGTGGGAATCGAACCTCGCAGGTTCCTGCGGCGTGATATCAGAGTCGCTGAAAATCAAGCCAACTGACACGAATAAAACTTGAGAGGTGTCAAGGGACCAAGGGACCCGGATGGAACGAAGATACGCATTGGAATTGACCAAAACGCTGAGTTTAGGTCCAGTGTTGAGAAAAACTTGCAATCTCTCGTCTTTAGGATTAGGTCTTCAATAAAATATCAAGACTGTGCTAATAATTACTAATTATACTAATTTATAAATGGAACAGAATTTTAAACATGTTGTATGTAGCCTTTAAATAAATTATGGAAAAAACAAACCCAAAAATAAACCATATCATTTAAATTTCGAAAAAAATGTCGTTACAACTTTTCGTATAAATTTTTTCCGTCTAGCCCCCTTTCACAACGCGTTCACAACGCGCGATAAGGAACTTCGTTCCAAAAATACAAACAATCCTCACACTGAATCCTCTAAAGTAAATGGGCATAACCTTGGTATATATCAATTTACTGTATTCAAATCTTCTTCAATCACTCAATTTGTGTACATACGTGACAAGCCAATTTATCAATAAAATCTATTATTAGGAGGAAAAAGATCTTTGTACACTTATATAACACTAGCGGTTCCTCGCGGTTTCACCCATGTTTATCGATATCATACAAATCTTATAACTATCCAGGAAAAATCCGCGTCGAATGGTAGCAGTCCCATCGCGATAAGTTCAGTAGTTTTGTGGTGATGCTACGTCAATGGCACCCTATTTTCCTTATATATATACTAGTTGTCCCCCGCGGTTTTACCCGCGTTTTATACTAATATTATAAAGCTGAAGAGTTGGTTTGTTTGTTTGAAAGCGCTAATCTCAGGAGCCGCTGGTCCGATTTGAAAAATTCTTTCAGTGTTGAAGAGTGCATTTATCTAGGAAGGCTATAGGCTACCATCGGGCTAAGACCAATAGGAGCGGAGCACCAATGAAGAATGTTTCAAAATCGGGGGTTTTTTTTCCTTCTGAGAGTTTCCGCTTCGTGCGGTGCGTAAACAGACTATTACTATATATAGATATATAGATATATAACTATTATATAGATATTATAGCCTGTAATAGCACATAGCCTGCTTTTTATCCAGGAAAAATGTAACATCTCCCGGGATCGCGGGTGAAATATAGGATATAACCATCTACGAAAAAAACCCCGTTGAATGTGTTCAGTAGTTTTGGAGTGATGGTGCGTCAAAGGGACTCCACTCTGCTTATACAATAAATAGAAGATAGACAGATTTATGCTTTAAACATGAATCTTTAATCATGATCACCTTGGTTTAGATCTCTGTTCTGTAGGTACATCTTTGATTACAGATGATCAAATTTAAGCTGCCTTTCACCCGAAATGTGCGAGTAGAATCGCTTTAAATATATGATGCGATAAGTAATGAAGTTAAAGTAAAACTATTGACCAAAACTAAGCAGAGCTAGTACTATTAAAACCAGATAGCTGATATACTACTTTTTTTCTTTATACAATTTTTTCAAAAGATTTCTACGCCCAGACACAGTACAAACATGTTCAATATTCATGCACACAAATATTTATCGTGGGTGGGAATCGAACCCGGGCCCTACGACTTGGGTATCGCTAACCACCAAGCCAACTGGCAAACATACTTTGTAAGGTAAAAAAAAGAGGTGATGGTGTAGGTATTTCAATGATGCTGTCTGCAGTCGGGATGAAGGATAATCAGATAATTAAAGTCTTTGGACCTCCCACACAACGCCCTGGGCCCGAGATCCGAGCCCCACAGGGGGCACCCTCACTGAGCTGTTGCTTAAAATCTAAAGTATTTTCGGCTGAGACCCCTCTGCGCTTGCCAGAATTTTCCGTGTAAGGGTATAAGAGTCATCGGTGGCTAACACCGATATTCTAAGAGTTTCCTCATACGCACTTGACTCCAACTCGACTGAGGATACCTTAAGCATTTTCTCGAGGAATCCTCAAAATTGGTATCCTAAGTTATAACTCGAGCAAAACTCGGGTAAACACGAACTGTGACCATCGAAGTGTAGTCGAGGTAACATGTAATTAACTACGTCATGGTATAATGAGCTTCAGTAACTATTTACAAGCTAAACTTCCTTAAGGTTGGTCCCGACGTACCATGAAGTTGACAGTTGATTCCTCACCTCGAGTGAGGGAAAGCGTCGATTGGAGGAGATTTTTGCAACTATGAATACTAATCTTTGAGTGAGCTTGAGTGGAGTCGAGAAATTTTCTAGGAAACGTCATAGAATATGGGTGGAAGACCACAGCAGTTTCAAAAAAAAAAATCGGGATGTAGGCTTTATCAGCTACTGATGATGACGATGACGAACTCAAATAAGGATAAAATAAGGGTCAAACATAAATATGATTATATTTATTTATAGATATTTATTTACGTACATGTAAAGTGATTCATTAATGTGTTGTTGTCATTAAATTTAATAAACCATAGCTTATGCGTAGGAACTTATGCACTATATTACAATGTACAGATATATTTTTAATATTTACATATAAAACCTACGTGGTACATAATGCTACCATAAAAAAAATGACGTGTGGCACTCGGAGACTGCCGCGGTAAAGCTATTGCATAGCATTTTTTATCGTACATAGATGATAAATACCTATACACCTATATACTTTTTCACAAACAGCTGATTACGGTAGTTTTCCAATACAACCAATGCCACCTAAAGGCGGGTTGCTGAACTAAAGAGACAAGCGTGATATTTCAAAAAGTCATTAAAAGTTCTGGTATTTATCGATAGATGGAAAAACTAAAAAGTATCACCGCATCATCTATATTCAAAACCAAAAATTGAATAAACTACCCTAAAGTGTTAGTTATAAAGTCGATAATCAATCTGAATATTCGACTTAATTTGAACGACTTAACTTTCAAATAAAGAATTTGAGAATTCAAAACACAGTCGTGCTTCCATAAAATTTACGAACTTATCTATTAGTAAATAAAGTTTACAATTGAAAACAAATACGAGCGACAATTTTCGAATTCAAATTTAAATAGAGAACCGTAACAAGCTCGAGGCTAACAACCATACATACTAATTAGAGTCTTAAAAATTGTACATTAAGAATCAAATTTATAACTCGATTATTTCGTAGTTGTATATCTCTTTTATCTAAATTTAAATAGAGAACGGACCGAGCTCGCTTCATGATGATCCACTTTCCTATTTACATACAATTTTGAGTCTTAACTACTACTCAATAGAGACAGAATTTAAAAACTCAGAGTCGGAACCTTCTTGGTGTGTTAGGTTTTTTTTTCGTTACGGAATTTCTGGATTCGGTCTCCACGCTCAAGGCCCGCGATAGAAGCTATGCTTATAATATAGTTTAAAAATTACATCATTTCTGCAAAATAAAACAGGGTATGTCGTGAAAAGACATGATAGAAGGGAAACTTTTTAAATATTCACCAATCACTTTTGAATAGCATAGGCTGTTCATGCATTTATTTTAGGTCACACAAAAAGGTTGCAGATTAGAAAAGCCACTTCATTAGAAGTTTCTCTTAAAAAAAGAAGTAATAATAATATCGTAAATAAATAATTATTATGAGCCATGGTTATATTTGTTTATTTATTATTTAACTATTAAATTAGACGATCTCAGTCATTATCCTCACTTCTACACTATTCCCGATATTTCGACACGGCTTCTACTATTCCACTCAAATATTATTAATGCATAAGTCTGATTGGTACCTTTTTATGACAAAACGGCATAACAGACTTTTAGAAATTTGGTATATACTTAGTTACTTTAGGTCATAGATTGATGATGGGTTTCATTTTATCTCGGAAACCCAGTTGAAACCGCGGGAGTAAGCAAGTCCATTACGTTAATTGTTATTTGTTATTCAGTATAGATACAACTTAAAATATTAATAAAGTAGAAATTAACATGAAAAACCGAGTACAATAATCCCTATCATTTAAAATTAGAACATAGTTTTTTTTTAAGTATTTTCAAATCAATGTTTTTTCAAAAAGAGGTTTCAAGTTTTTTTTAGTTCTTTATTCTTCTATTTCCATGATGAATATAGTCAAGCGAGTTCATTTTGCGATCGTCAAAACGAGCAAACTGGCGATACACTGCCCGTTAGTGACGGTCACAAACCAACTTCGCTTAACAGTAAATTGTTCTTCTATTCTTCCTTGTTCTTCTTGCAATCTCTTGATGTATTATTCTTCTGTCCCGTAGTCAATCAACGAGGTAGAGAGAGACGGTAAATTGTACAAGCCACCAGTGTCCTCAGTGATCGTCATCAAAATTTATAATTACACTGTTATTATATAACTAGAATCTAGAAAAAATAAATGCTTTATGCTTTGTGCATATGATTTATCTACTTAATGAGGCTTTCCAAAACATTTACGGTTGTAACGTAATAGGTACTATTGAACAACAATTCTTGTATTGGAAACAGCAAAAACAAATGGGTGAAAAATTGCATTTAGATAAGGTTTTGCTTTTCATGATTTTATAGTTAAACTTGAAAAGTAAAGAGCTGATATACCAAAAAAAATGCCTTTGTAATTTAATTTACAAAACTATCGCCAAGCTCTGTCTTTATAATGTAAAAAAGGTTTTATTAATTAATATTTAAGTAATATTAAAGTCCATAATTTAAGTTTCAAGACATAATTCAATTAAATTAATATCCTGGGACATTATTTACATATAGCCATCTGATCCCAAACTAAGCAGAGCTTGTACTATGGAAACCTGATAACTGATATACTTATTTCTGAAACACATACTTTTATATAATATATATTGACATCCAGACACAAAAAAACCGATATATGCACACAAATGTTTGTCCCTGGTGGGAATCGAACCCGCAACCTGCGGCGTGGCAGTCAGGGTCTCTAATCAACAAGCCAACTGGCCCGTCAAAATTTACTTTGATTATACTCTTTCTTTAGTCTACCAACGATTACATAATATAGTTTTCATATTAATTACGAATCTGGATTGAACTTAAATACGGCCTTCCATAATGCAGCGATTTCTCTTCTGAAAAAAAAAACAAAAATTTGTTAATAAATTACAGAATGCGTGGAGTTTGGTTCCGTATGGTCAACAACCTTTATAGCTGAACAGGGGGGCAATTCCACTATCATATTATGCACCGAACGTCAAATTTGACGTTTAATCGTATTGTACTAAACACACCAACGATCGAACTGCGGTTGTATTTCGGTAATGGTTCACATTCGTTCGAAATATTACGTCAAAATGTATGTTTGTTTCGGTTGTAGTGCGTAGGAATACCATATTTGTGAAATGTCAAACTTCAATTTGACATTAATCGTAACCATACCATTGCCGAACCAAACGTAACCTACTCGAACGTTGCATTTAGTGGAATTGGGCCTCAAATTCCAATTTGACACAACTATCAATACTATTGAAACGTAAAGTGGACTTTTGTTTTGCAAATGTCTCTACATAAGCATACGCAATATTAAATTTCTACATTATACATTACAATTATGTTTTGGTGGTGTCAAAATAGGGATCTTATACATTTTTTATTACAATCTTCAAGGAGTACAGCAAGGCGATTATGTAATGTCTTCGGAATCGTAGTTACCGTATTTTTTTTATTACTTTGATGGCACTACGATTATTGTCCTATATAAAAAAAAAGAAATAAATATCCTGGGACATTCTCTTACACACGGCCATCTAATCCCAAACAAAGCAGAGCTTGTACTATGGTAACCAGATAGCTGATATACTCATATACTATTTTTTTCTAAATACATACTTATTTACACCCAGAAACAGAACAAACAAACATGTTCATGCACACAAATGTCTGTTCTGGGTGAGAATCGAACCCGCGACCTTCGGCTTGGCAGTCAGAGTTAGCGACTCTGACCTTTGGGGGACCCTTGGGGGTTACGGCCAACTGGCCTGTCTAGCTATGGGTGTCTATAGCTAGCGATGGTTCAACACCATCAATCTATTATAACTTCGTCTTCAGTATTGAGAAGGTTTTACAATTGGTTCTATGCAGGTAGATGTTCCCTGTTGAGAAACGGTTATCGTTTCCAAGCATAAACAATTAATATAAGTAAATAACAAATATCCCGGGACATTCTTTACACACGGCAAACTAAGCAGACCATGTACTATAGGAACCGAAAACTGATATGCTAGTTATACTTTGTCCTATTTAGCAATTCCTAAGAGGTTGCCAATGTGTCCCACAGCCACAGTTATACACCAAAAGTGATTCAACAGATATTCGACATAAAGGTAGATATGCTAGCAAAGTGGGTAACAACATACCACTTTTCCACCATGCTATAGTTTCCATAAGATGCTTTTTCTTTACAGAAAGCTCCAGCTCATTATAGAATTGGAGCCTGTGAACTAAGTTTTTTGAGTAGTAGAGCTCTTAGTGCAGAGTTCGTCCGGGGAAGTACTACCACCTTACCCATTTCTGCCGTAAAGCAGTAGTGCATTCGTATTCCTGTTTCGGTTAGAAAGGTAAGGGAGCCGGTGAAATTACAGGCACATAAGACTTAACAACTTCACGTTTTAGGGTTAGCGATGCCCCCAGTGTTGCAAATGTCCATAGGCGGCGGTGATCACTTACCGGGTGGACTGTCCGCTTGATAGTCGGCCCTTGTGGAAAAAAAAATCATAAAAATAAAAACATGGTTCTTGGCGTCACTACTACCATACATTCATTTTTATAAAGAAACGAAACTCTCCCACGGTTTCCCACGTTTTCGAGAGATATTACATTTTCCCGGAATAGCGTTTATGTTATTCCAGGGCATGTTCTATTTAAGTGTCAAGTTTTATCTAAATATGTTTGATGAAAGAGTAACAAACGTCCAAACATTCATCCCCATAAACTTTCGCACTTATAATATTTGTAGGATAGTTGGATGGTCTATTTTTCATTGTATTTTTCCAATAGAGACATGCCATTTGGCTTGGTGGTTAGCGACCCTGACTGCCAAGTCGAAGGTCGCGGGTTCGATTTCCACCCAGGACAAACATTTGTGTAAATGAACATGTCTGTTTGTTCTGTGTCTGGGTGTAAATGGGTATATGGGTATATATGTATGTATTTAGAAAAATAAAAAGTAGTATATGTAGTATATCAGTTATCTGGGTTCCATAGTACTAGCTCTGCTTAATTTGGGATCAAATGGCCGTGTGTAAAAGAATGTCCCAGGATAAAAAAAAACATATATATGTATGAAACACATGACAAATAATGGTGGTGATGTTCTCTGAATGGAGTTCTAATTACTTTAGAATAAAATATGGATTACTCAGTTACCTACTCATAATTAACTCAGGTGTGTAATTCCGTATGCTCTGTCTTTTTCGTTAACTACCTAAGAACGTGAGAGGCCCGACTAAAGCCTCACACGTTATGTCAGCTCGTTAACGAGGTCTATTTTAAAGAATGTATTCTCTATGTATTTGGAAATTTGTATCCAAATCCGTCCCCCATTACATCGTGAAAGAGTAACATACAATCACACATCCATCATAACAAACTTTCGCATTTACAATCTATACTAATATTATAAAGAGGAAAGATTTGTATGTAACTATGTTTGTTAGCTTTCACGCAAAAACTACTTAACGCATATGGATGAAACTTGCCACATAGAAGAGAAAGAGAGAAGAAGAAGAACGCGGGTAAAACCGCGGGGACAGCTATCTTATTATATAACAATAGAGATCATATGGAAATAATTGACTTATCATTTCCCTGCCTTGTTTCCAATCATTCAATTCAAAACATTTATTTAGTTTGGAGCCGCAGAGGGCACTTATGAAGGTTAAAATGACTGACGCTAATATCATTAGAGGTCTTTATACTTATAAGTATTGTCCTTTGTCGAGTCATAGCATATTTATTACAAGAGATTTGGCAAATTCTCACAGCTGCCTAACCGACACCAACTCTTTTTACGGCCAAAATTAATATACGATCCCGATCTAAAATCTCCAGATTGAAGTAGAATTTTGACATTACCTGTATTAAAATTACTGTGAAAAGGTTCATCAATCCACGGATTTTCGATCGGGATTGCATATTAATTTTCGCCGTAAGTTGGCTATGCTTGAAAAAATATTGGGCCAACACATTGAAGATAAATAGCGTAATCACAAGTATTTGTCCAATAAATATTATAGCCATTTAGGTATTTTGGACGGTGTTTGCACATGCACCTCGGGTAACCGAAGGCAGACGAGGTTAACCGAAACAATGGTACCGCTAGAAACACTTGCTCAAATAACATTCACATGGTTTGAGTCATGTGGCCAACTTTAATTTAGTTTTTATATCTTTGAATATTTCTGATAGTTGTAATCTGATATTGATTCTAGATTCTTAAACTTTAAATAATATAAAACAGTGTCACTATTCTTGTCAGTCCCTTTCTGCGTTAAGATTTTTTTAATCTATGCATTATTTTTTTTTTATTTTATCTAAATAATGTTATAGCAAAATTGTAGGTGACATTATAAAAATCCCATAAAAATGTTACCTTACTGACTTTCTTGCTGCTTCTTCTCACTTGAAGGCTGACTTCCGTACCGGTGGTAATATTTGCCTGAAAAAATGGCATTGAATTTTAAAAAAATATATCACCGTACTTAGGCGAAACCGGAACGTGTAGTCAGTATTATAAATGCGAATATTCATTAATGTGTATTAAACAATCGACGTAATGGACAAGAAAGATAAATTCACATAAAGATTTTAGGTTAGGTATACTTCGAATAGTAATTTTATCTCGGATAACATACGATAACTCCGGAAAACGGGTAAAACCACGGTGTGGCAAATAGTTAATTACATTACTAATAATTATGGGACATATCGACGGTTAAAAGGCGACTTGATTCAAGCGCCATTTTGAAAACTTTACAGGAGAGCAATTTGAAAATTTTAAAAATGCTGATAGATCGTAGCTGTTGAATATTAAAACTAAATGCAAGCTTCAACGAATTTGTGCATGGGCCATCGTCATATAGTATAATTCATTGAGAAAAATGTTACTTTCGTCAAAAATGGCGGTTGAGTCGAGTCGCCTTTTACCCGTCGATCTAATTACTATAATTACTGGGACATTCCATATACAAGGCTATCTGATTCTAAACTAAGCAGAGCTTGTAGTTTTGAAACTGATATATCGGTTCTCAAGTAATTTATTTATTACTCTTTTTCTTCCAATATTACTTACATAGATATTAACACCCAGACACAGAACTAACAGACATGTTCATGCACACAAATGTTTGTCCTGAGTAGGAATCGAACCCCGTGGCAGTCAGGGTCTCTAACTACCAAGACAAGAGGTCGAGTAGTTACCATAGTGTTTAATGTAGGACATGAAAATAAAATATCCCTGACAATTTCACAGAGGTAAAGAATGCGTTTATACATATCGTAATACTAAATGAAATGAAATGAAAACGAAATTAAATTTATTGCCATTACTAAGTGTACTACATACCCTATATCCTATGTGTCAAATCAGGGATGTCATTCTGTAACATAAAATGACATAAGCACTTGAACGTTTCGTCGTGGCCTCTATGCTCTGTCTCTATCACAATTTGAACTTTGGACAGATCAGTTGGCTTGGTGGTTAGTGACTCTGACTCCCAAACCGATGGTCGCGGGTTCGATTCCCACCCAGGACAAACATTTGTGTGCATGAACATGTCTGTTTGTTTTGTCTGGGTGTAAATATCTATATATTTAGAAAAAAAGTTGTATATCAGTTATCTGGTTTCCATAGTACAAGCTCTGCTTAGTTTGGGACCAGATGGCCGTGTGTAAAGAATGTCTGGATATTTATCTATCGCTAACTACGCAATCACACGAGAGGACCGTTCTCGGAGGTCTTGTTGGCCGGCTCGCTGAAGTTACTATTAACAGAATAAGGGGGTTATGATCTATCTATGTGCCACGTTTCATTCAAATCCGTTTGGTAGTTTTTGTCTGAAAGAGTCACATAACGTAACATCCATCCTTACCGAGTTTCGCTATTATAATATTAAAAGTTATTAGTAAATTCTAATGCTTACTAATAAATGTATTCACACGTTATCATATCTGTGATAGAACCCTTGGATCTGTGTAAGGATCCTCAGATATTGATAGAGATTTTAGACAGTAAACTGTAAATCCGTGGTTATTCCAATGTGACGATTTATTTTATGTATAATATCGGTAGGTACTAGAAAGAACTGCACTTGATAGTGATGAGAGCGATTGTAAGTTAAACATATAATTTTGAAATATGTTGGTGTTGCCAACAAGAATAATATGTATATATGAAGCCTGGCCAACAGATAGATAGAAGATATCTTTTGGATTAATACATAAAAAGAAACTAAGACACGTGGTGGAATCACCGTCTACTAATATAAAAGCGAAAGCCTGTATGAATACCTAAAACACCTTAACAGATACACTTAAGGTTGAATTTCGAATGACACACGTGCAGGCTCGCACTCATATATACATATATTATGCTAATTCTACCTTGATCAATAATTATAGCAATTTGAGAGAGCTATATGGGTAAGTTAATATATATCTACGGAATACTTTCTCTGTACTTGGCATTTTTGACAAAACGTTGTTAAGGTTTCAAATTCAATGACTCATTAAATAACGTATTACCCGATCTGGGAAGGAATTCTAATTTACTAATTAAATAAATTTGAATCTAATGCAATGCAAGAAAGAATCGCGTGAGTCGATTCACAGAAAAAAAAACACGTGGTGAAAATCTGAATACTAATTTGTGTGCTACGAATGTGCTACGACTGCTACGTTTATGCTACGGCTCTGCGAATGAAATAAAAATTAGGTAAAATAATTAACATCTTAAAATAATCGTGGATCTTACCTGTTCAAAGCAAATAACACTGGATTTTCTCAATTGCTCATTAATTAAATTATATTACTTTTTGAATATGCACTGTAATTAATGTGTTACAATAATTATCGCAAATAGATCTGTTTCAGAAGGTGATCGGAGTTGAACTGAGTTGGGTATCGGCTGCGGTTCGACAATGTAGGTCTTGTGAACGATGCCATACAGCCTTCGGAACACAGGGGTGGACTTCGCAGCACAATTATAATGATTAATTCTGATCGATAAATCTACATTTATAATAATCAATGTGTACGTGTATATCTGTGTGTCCCTATGTGCTCCAAAACGGCTGGACCAACTTTGATGAAGCTTTCATTGACAAATAGCTGATGGTATATGGAGTATCTTAAGTTACTTTTTATCTCAGGATAATGTAAAATCTTTCAGGGAAGTAGGTAAAACATGGACCACAGCTAGTAAGTTGATATATGTGCATGTTAGTATAAATAATTTAGGAATAAATAAATATGTGTAGGAGCTTTATAAGGATTTTCGTATAATAAGATCTGTTTGGTTTGGGATAAGGAAGGAATGCGATATTGATCGTATTGATACTTGATAATATATGAGGTAAGATTGTGCTAAGTACTCTTGAACAAGTAATATTTATGCAATCTTCTTAATCTGGAACACTATCTCATAGTAATTTGTAGTCAAAAACTTCAGCAACATGTGTCTCTCAGTATCATCTACATATGACTCCATATTTTTTTGTGAATAGTTACGGCACTTTTGGCAGGGGAAAAAATTGATGACGTTTGAGTGCTATTGAAAAACGAAGTGTCTAGTCGACCCCTAAACGGATGAATAAAATAACTTCATGGTCCGATAACATTTTATATTATTTTTATACTAAATAACTAAAAAATCTGTTCAATATTTTTTTTTATCGTGGCTCTTCTGTGATAGGTCCAGTACTCATAAAAAGCAGAGAACTACTGTAAATTAATGTAAACTTGCCCTATAAGATAGTGGCGTCAGCGTCAGCCCGAAGCCGTCAGCAAAAAGCTATAAGGGTTTCTTTAGAGACACTCCCTATGTCTATTGACCCTTACAAAATTAATACGTAGCGACTATCACTACGGTAATCGGATAGATGACCAAAACACAAGAGTAAAATATAGGTTAGGGTTATTTTTTTTTATTTATATTTTTTTTTTCTTTTACCTGAATAATTTATTTACAATTTACGTAAGTTCTTTAGTCATCCGTTATATCGGACGACTAATCTATTTTATTCATCTGACAGACGGACGAATAATTTACCTTCTTGCTTTACGATAAGTTCCATTAACACCATCATAGAATTAACAATTTTATTTATGAAGTCATACTTCTTTAGGAGTGTTTTGATAAAATGATGAGAGTGAAATTTTAAGATGCGTTAGCTGATAACGATCTATCCGGAACTTCCCACAAATCGCAACTGTCAGTGTCAATAAGTGAGTAATGCTGTAATTGTCAATAATAACCTTACAACGTCAAAAAAAAAAATTCGTTGCTACAGACAGGTGCAAAGAGTTTGGACACTACAATTTCACAACTGAATAGTAATAATAATACTTTATTGTTCAAAAATAAATGTTGTTAACAAAGGTAGTTCACTAGCCTCCACACTAGGATTCCCTGTGTCGTGGAGACTAGTCTCTTTCATCTTAACAATAAAATAATGTTGCCTATAATATAAAGACTTATAAAAAAAAGAGTAGTAAGTAAAGACAAATGCTATTAGTGCAGTTTTCTCACCAATAATTTCGGATATAACTTCTTACGTGCGTATATAAGTATATAAGACACACACGTTTCATAATATTATTAAACGTCAAAAGAGGTTTCGTATATTGAACAGACTATAAAGTTTATCTTCTTGTTAGTAAAAAAACATAAAAAATAAAAAAAATAAAAATAGAAACGAATTGAGAACCTCCTCCTTTTTACAAATTAAAGTCGGTTAATAAAACCATCCTAACTAAGTCGAGTACAACTCTGCACTCATGTGGTTTGGTGTGTGTTCAAGTGTCTCTTATATTTGTTCTAATTCCTGCGTAAGTGTAACTCGCACACCATCATTTAATTTTTATCTTTATTGTTTTTACGAAGTTATCGAAATATTCAAAAGAGAACTAAATTCCTCCAAGTTGAATAATCATTATGAGTAATGCAGGGAAAATGGACAAATGATAATGTTGTTAATACTTTCATCCTCATTGCTGCTTTAGCCATTATTATTCTTTAGCTTTGTGTATTTACCACCTTTCAAACTATAACTACATAACTGGTGAGCTTGCATGCCGAACAATATATTTGAAAATGGTGAATAAATATTTCAAAAGTAAAAATATAGCTCTCAATTTTCGCCTCGATAGTCGCGTGGTATAGTGCTCGGCATCGCAGGTACAAGGTTCACTTCTTATATCGCCATTTGTTGTCAGGGATTGGAACTTTGGAACAGCAACATTCCTCATCCTGGTCCTCTCACGTTGGGACTTAAAAACGTGTGCCTCCCTCTTCAGACATAATAGGCCTTTACATTATTCTTAATTCAAATTTAATAACATTTATTTCCTATTTTTTTATCTGATTTTCAATAAAAGCGTGTTTTTTATTACACGCTTTATATTAGCTTCACCTGTATGTATGTATGTGTGTTTGTAACCGACCCCTTTGAGCTCGATTTTGTCCTACTTTGAACGATCAGATTTAATTCAAGCTTTTCACACCTGTCAAAGATCGATGACAATGCAATAATCCGATCAAAGCATCCGATTATCCTAATTAGATTCGCCAGGCTTAATTAATTTCTTTCCGCATCCTTTGCATGCGAGTAAAAGAGATAGAGCTAATGCGCGAACTACGCATGCGTGCAGTTCCAGACTTACTCTATCGGGCACTCAAAAAAATTTAATAAAAAAATGAAAAATAAATAAGTGTTAAAAAAAACTAGAAAACACGCTTTATATAGAAAACCAAACTAAAAAACAGAAAATAAATATTAATTAAGAAGAATGTATTTTTTTTGTTAATAAATATAAGTTATTAATAGATTGAATAAGAAAAAAAATATCTTTAATTTAAAAAAAAACGAGGGTGCGTTTCAAGATATTATCGAAATGATAATCCTTCTCATATCTGTCAATTAAATATTTATAACTATTGACACCATGCACCCCACGTTTTTTTTACAATAAAACATTTTTTTTCTATATAAAGCGTGTTTTCTAGTTTTTTTTAACTATTATTTATTTTTCATTTTTTAATTTAATTTTTTTGAGTGCCCGATAGAGTAAGTCTGGAACTGCACGCATGCGTAGTTCGCGCATTAGCTCTATCTCTCTTACTCGCATACAAAGGGTGCGGAAAGAAATTAATCAAGCCGGCGAATCTAATTAGGATAATCGGATGTTTTGATCGGATTATTGCATTGTCATCGATCTTTGACAGGTGTGAAAAGTTTGAATTAAATCTGATCGTTCAAAGTAGGACAAAATCGAGCTCAAAGGGGTCGGTTACAAACATACATACATACATACAGGTGAAGCTAATATAAAGCGTGTAATAAAAAACACGCTTTTATTGAAAATCAAATAAAAAAACTGTTTTTTAGTTTGGTTTTCTATATAATTTTAACTATAATTTATTTTCATTTTTTAGTTAAATTGTTTATCATGATTATCCTAGTAAGGATAACGGGTCTAACTGTTTATAATATTGAATTGTCATCGGTCCTCGATAAATCTACCAAGTTTGAATAAAATATGACCGTTTAAAGTGGGTCAAAATCGCGCCCAAAGAGTCGGTTACAAACATACAAGTGAAGCTAATATAAAGCGTGTAAAAAAGAAATGTAGATACCTATATTATAAATTCTGTGGTAAGGTTGTTCAATCAAAATTGAGAATAATACACGATCTCAAAAAATATATACATCGAAAAGATCACCTTTTCAAGGCACTCAAAAATTTACGAAACATTTTATTTTTTATTTATTTAGGACAATCAGTAGCTATTACATTACTTCATTTTAGTTTAACATAACTTAAAAATAGCAATAAAATGCACAGCATTTTAAGATGTCACAGCATGCATCATGAGGTAAACAAATCTATTATTAAAAAAAGAAAGTGAAAAATGAGAAAAATAAAAACTAAATAACTAAACAAGGAAACAAGACTATACAATTAATTAATTAAATTTGATCCCTGCGTCTTAACAACTCCAAAACAACTTTTTTGAATGTGCACCATAATAAGCTGTACACATTAATTTATTACTATTATAAAAAGAACGAATTCTTTAAGACACTTTTTTTTTGTTTCTCACAAGTTTACCGCTTTACCGCTCAAAATCCTTAGAAAAATCGTCTATCTACCTATTTGGGTCATTTATATAACAATAGAATATAATCGATTATTTCCACATGCAAATAACAAAATGCCCGCGCAGTTGTTTAAACATTTCATTTCAGTTTGTTTTGGTGCTGGCCCCATTCCCGTATGGTTCGCTTTGTTGTAATTAATCCACATTTCAAATATGGATAGTTATACAAAGTGAACGTAATTTTTTATTGTTTGTAATTTAATTGTTCGATGTACCACATATCGTGATTTGGCTCCAGGGGCTCGATTCTATAAGGAATGTGATACTAGCTCGAGGATGTTTCGTAGCCTTTATGCTCTGTCTCTGTCGCTTATTAAGCTAATAGTACTAATCACGTGAGAGATAAGCTCTCGCCTCGAAAGAAGCGGCTTGCCGACGAAGTTTGTATTAGTTAAATCAGGGGGCTGTTTCTTAATATCGGTTTACTAGTCTTTCATTGGTAGGTTCTTGGTGGTCCAATTAGGTAATTTTAATACTAAAGCTATATGCTATAAGGCAGCGGTGACAACACTACCACCGCAACTCATATCTAGGGTGGCGTGAGAGGCGACTAATTAGTAAACCTTTTCGGAAATAGTAGAGCTGTTCTCTAAGTGCTGATTTAGTCCAGAGAAATACTACAAATGCCCATTTTCACCGTGAAGTAGTAGTATTACTGTATTTCGGTAAGAAAGGTAAGGTTCAAGTTAAGGAAAGGTCCAGTGAAATTACAGGAGTCTAAACAGCTTCATGTCTCAGGGTCGACAACGCATTGCAATGCCTCAGGTATTGCAAATGTCCATTGGCGAATTTGATAATTTAACCTCAAAAGGTATGTCTGCCTGTTTTCCAGCCTATAAAAACAACGACCTCGCACTAAGTGGTAAGCAAAAGCATTCCCAAAAAGCCACGCCGCTGATGGGTTCGATTCCTTCCCATGACAAATATTTGGGTGTTTGTTCTGTCTGGATGAAATATAAATATACTACTTATAAACAGAAATGTTTGTGTTTTTAGCAGTAGCTTCAGTAACCTTAAATTTGACCTTCATAAGAGGGCACTTAGTGCCCTCCGCAGGCCTAAACTGAATAAATTTTCGAATCTTAACTTTATTTAAAAAAAAATGTTTGTATAAAAAAGAAGTAGGTACCTTTATGTAATATATCAGTTGTCTGGTTCCCATAATAAACGCCGTAAAGGCCGTGAACACTACATGTTTTAATATCTCATATATCTCAGGATAATTATTTACCATATTATTTAAATAGTTTATAAGCTTTGCCTGCCATTAGGATCAGACTTCAATTTATAACAATGTGGTGTATTTTTTTTTCCTGGAATAATTATACAGCCTAGAAGATAAGGTACGTTTGGTTTAGATATGGATTCGGCGATAAGGCTGACAAGCGAATAAAAAAGTTTTTCTATTTTCATTTCACAGTAGTTTTGAATTGAACATAAATTATTATAAACATACTAACAGATAGATATATGCTATGTATAATAACTGGAACATGCTTCTAGCGTTACGTGGTTTATTCTGACCGCAGCTAGATATTGACCAGCCTATCTGGTATAATGTTTAATTTCATTATAGAACAGCTTCTGTCCCGCGGTTTCGCTCACGCTAACAATGGATCTCATGTTTTGGAGATAAAAATATAGCCTATATCACTCAGGAATACTGTTACTTTATGACAGTGGAATATTGCCAGGGAGTACCCTCGACATACAAACAAACAAACAGATTTTACTTCTTTTCTAGTGTAGATATACATTTCCAGTTCTGTTCGCAGTACCTACATGCCACATAATATTTACTCTAAGGTCACGATAATTCATAAAGGTAATAATCGCATAGCATTATTTATTTATTTATTAAGGATCACCAACAAATGATACACATAACTAAGACGAAAAAAGATGCTACAGAGATAACATGCCTTGTGCTCACTTAATTATAGGTAATCACAGCTAACACCAACAACTTATACCGCTATTATAAATTAAACAAAAATTAAAAAAGTTAAATTAAAGTTAAAGAATTTTAAAGAAAATTAAAGAAGGTATTCAAAACTAAGAAACAAAATTAAATTATAAATAAAATAAAATAAAAAGTCACAAAACATAACAGAAACAAATATAGACCTACTATCTAGTCCATGCAGGCACTGGTACTGCCTACCCGTGCCTAGACCCAAGATAGTCCTTCAATTTTTTTTTAAATCTAGGAAGACTATCACCATAAATGTCCAAATCCAACAAACGGGAGAAACCGTTGTAAGATTTGGTCATTCTGGTAATTGGCGAGTTAAGACCCAGGTTAGTCTTGTATCTACGTAAAGTGAACAGCTTGTAGACACTTGAGCGCGGCAACCTACTTGGGGTTGAGATGTTAATCTTCGTCAGTAATTCTGTACAATCTATGTTATTGTTAACAATATTGTGTAAAAATGAAAGGTCAAGCAACTTGCGTCTTTTGTTGAGTGTAATTATTTTGAAATGATCGAGGCGCGACTTGTATGAATTCAGCGATCTGTGTAGTCTAGTGTTGTACGTGAGATGACTAAGGAACCTTCTTTGAGCTCTTTCGACTCGATTTTTATGAACCTCATAATGTGGAGACCAAACTTGGGACCAATATTCCAAAATGCTGCGAACTAATGAGTTAAATAAAATAATTTTTGTCATAGGCTATCTAAAATCTATTTTTTATGGGATTCAAAATTTTGAAGTCGTCCGCAAAAAGGTAAGCAGTTGTAAGGTGAAAACATTCAGAAATAGAGTTAGCAAGAATAAGACATAAAAGAGGTCCCAGGTGTGAACCCTGAGGAACGCCGGAAGTGATATTAAATTCATAAGACTCCACACCATCAATTACAACATACTATCTGCGATTGTTAAGATATGACTTAAACCAGGGCAGCGTTGATCCACCAACTACATTATCAGTCTCAACAACAGTGTGTCATGGTCAATCTTGTCAAAGGCCTTGCTAAAATCCGTATACACGGCATCCACCTGAGTGCCCTGATCTAGATGACAACATATCGCGTCAGTAAATGCTACAAGATTAGTGTTGGTGGATCGTTTATGAATAAAGCCATGTTGTTGTTCATTAAGCCGTGATTTGACAAAATTAGTAAGATGGGGGTAAATTAATGACTCAAATATTTTTGGTAATATGGACAAAATTGAAATTGGTCTATAGTTTTTAATAATATTTTTGGGTCCATCCTTATAAATAGGGACTATTTTGGCAGTTCGCCAGTAGTTTGGGAATCGACCAGTGCGTAGCGATTCGTTGAATATAAATGTCAGAGGAAAATATAATTGTTTGGCACATCTAGTTAAAAATATTGCTGGCAGACCATCTGGACCAGGTCCTTTGCTTAAATTCAATATTTTTAGTTTATTAAGGACGTCATTTTCGTGTAAAACTACAGTGTTAAGAGTGAGTGAGCTGCTATCATAAATATTAATCGTAGGCATGTTGGCAGTCTGTGATTGTGTATTTTTAGTATATATAGACGACAAATGTTTTGCAAATAAATTACTAACGTCATCAACATCAGTTGCATTTTCATCATCCAAATGCATATCAGACGGAATGCTACTTTTACAATTGCGCTTATGCTTGATAAAAGCCCAAAAATGCACAGGATTTTTTGCAATACTCTCTTCGAGGCTATTGCAATAGTTGCTAAAACATTGCTGCATCAACTGCCCTGTCCTGTTTTTTAATAAATCAAGGACGATTTTGTCCATAGGATTGCCATATTTCTTAAAACGAATCCTAGCTCGGTGTTTTTCTTTCAGGCTACGTATCAAACTCCAGAATACCAAACCGGGTACCTGTTACTTTTGGGTTTAATCATTGGCACGGATTTATCTATTGCAAAATGTAAAATGTCATAAAATCGCGATACCATCTCGTCAATATTGATACATGATGAGAAAGAATCCATCCAGTTAATTCGATCTAAATCCCTTTCAATTGTGGCATAGTCAGCTTTGTAGAAATTATATCGAGGCCATTGACTTGAATTTAGATAGCTTTCTGAATTTATATTTAGCAGTATTTCTAAGGGAGGATAGTAATTGTCTATTGGGGTTAATGTGTCATCTGTCGCCATGACAGATATGTTTAAGTCAGATGAAAGAACTAAATCAATAGTTTTAGATTGATGGTTTTCTATAAGATTATATTGTTTCAAATCATTTAGAGCCATGAATTCGGACATGAGGTGATATATCGGACATAAACTATGTTGTAAAGGAGCAGACTGATTATTTTCATTAGTCTTCCAATTCAGATTGGAAAGATTAAAGTCGCCTAAAACTAACGTATGGTCATAGTTCGAGAGGTTAGCGCTGGCAGTATCCACAAACTGTTCAAAGTGTTCTAAGGAGACGGGTGGCGGTATATAGACGGCGCAAATACATACCTTTAGAGAGCCATTTCCAGTTCCAAGACTAATTACTACCCAAACATCTTCTATCTTACCTTTACTTTCAAATTTGTGCAACCTATGATTGATATGATATATTATGATTATTTGACGACCTATGTAAAAGTAACATTAGGCGAGTAATTTTTTTTCATAAGAAGTCCCACCAAAACAATAATTTTACCTTGGATAATATAGCGAGAATGAAAGTTATAGGAAATCTCCATAATAAAAAAACATGTGTCGAAACCTCCAATAAGTCATTTTAAAATCGGTGAAAAGTCTCAGTTTCCGGATAAGAATTTAAAGAACTTATTGGCGTTTTTGCGTCTTAAGAGATTGTGTTCCCACATATTTATAAAACCCAGAAATATTGCTATGATGTCCTTAGGATGTTTAGTTTTTCTTTCAACACTAAATGTTTAATTTGTAGAACGTGATTCAAAACCACTACTTTCTGAATAACTTTGGTAATCATCATCATCATATTGCTATCAAACTCAAAATATATACTTGAGTTACGTAGGTACCGACAACCAACAAGCACAGAGTCCAAATGTAGTATTGAAAAAAAAAATTGCGTGGCCCTATATTTTATGAGTAATCATTAAACTATAGTAAGTAGTTAGTTGTATAACATTTAATCATTTTGGTAATAGTTCCTATGATCTGAGAGTGTGATGTTCACGTTGATCTTAGAGAGATTTTGTTTTTGTCCATCTGTGGTTTTTAGCAAATTTTCGAACGAAATCACCTATGTCACGTTGTCATAACTGTCAAATGTGACACTTTTGACAGTCCGGACTGTAGGATAGTGTTGCTAAATAACCAACGATTATTCGATAGGTCGACACCCTGAATAATTTGCCGTATCGATAGAAAGTTCTAAACAATACTATTGAAAATATCAACGTCAGATCGATAAATAGTGGAACAGAATATTACCGATAGTTACTACACTCTTATGCTATAGTATAAATGGTTTTGATGTATGACTGTAGGTATCAGTAATTTTTTTTTTTAAAAGATCTAATTTTATTTTTTAAAACTTTATACAAATGCGTTAAGTATGCCGTAAATCTATTTATAACGTTCATCAAAAGATGCAATAATATCAAAACAAATTAGATATTATTACAATGAGCCTGGGAAAAATGAAAAACTACATGTATTTTATTTTACACAACATCTCATCTCATTATGATATTAAAAATAGTTTTTATTTCATTTCGATGCGATGTATTCACAACAATAAAATACTTAAACTTCGGTATAAAACACTACGGTTAATTACCACGTGACTACATCGGTTCTAACCGCGTGCGCTGCGCCTTCTCCGCGCAGTCTTTACAGCAATGAAGCATGCTAATGCTGTTTATGGGCTTTTTTTCATTGGCACGTTGGCGTTTCATCGTACTACACCAAATTATTCAATCTTTTTTATCTCTTTATTTGGTGTAGGCTCTGATCGTTGTAATGTTGTGTGTGCAAATCGTTGTTTGTACACTGAGGCACAATATAGTCATTATAAACAGCGGTTTGTGACGAAATTTTAATATTACTAAATTAAAGCGCCCGAGACTAAAATCCGTACGACACGCTGGTAAAAGAATGGAATGCGATGACGCACGCAGGCCACCCACACCCCTTTACCATATTTTTTTTCTTTCTGACTTTCATATACATAGTAAAGACATTGGAAGTGCCAGAATGAAAGTGCATGAAAGAATGCAATATTTTAAGTTGGAACATCTATATTTAAAATAAAAGTTTTAATAAATACCGTTACCGTCACACCGCCCTCATTAGTGTCTTTAGATTCTCAGTTACGATTGTGACACAACATCGATGTTTTTAGGCAACACTACTCTGGAGTTGACGGACCGGAAAAAAAAACAATTTTTTATTAGTTTTCCTTGGACAAGTGTCCGTGGTACATGTTAAATTTAAGAATAATATTGTTTGTAAATTAAAAATAGTTGTAAGATGTACATTTACGAATTACCGTTCGATATAAACAAGGAGTTATGCAGACTGCTCGACAATGAGGAGTATTGGAAGGAGCTCGCTGGAAATCACATGAAATATTCTGCCTTTGACGTCAATGTGTGTATAAAATGCTCCTAATTTCTCAGTGGTGAATACGTGATATAAACTTTCGGAATTCCCCAAACGCAAGTTGTTTGAGAGAATTTTTTCGGATTTTCCGATGATATAATAGATTACCTGGTGCTAAGACGTTGATTTGCATCGTTTTTTAATGGCTAACGAGTTATTTATGGCTTAATGATGTATGCTGGTTGTTAAATAGTTGTTTATTATGCGAAAAACGTTCCATTATTAATTTGTTACTTATGATTAAGTTATTATGTAAAACATCATATTCTTGTACCTTTCTTTTCCCAATAATCATTATTGCAATGCCATAGTTTACTTTAGTTCACTAAACATATTTAAAAACCATGTCCAATATTGTTCCCAAAAACAAATTGAACCAATATCATATTTAGGTATGATTCATACAGTATAAATTGATTAAGTAATAAATGATTCATATTTCCTTTTATATGTATAATTTGCAGTTAATTAAAGGTGTTTAAAACCTAATATTAATGTGCCAAGGTACCTATCTTCTGAATACATATGAATTTAAACTCTATAAACCTTAAAATTCAACAGGAAATCGAACAAAGTGCCCAACGCCTTGCAATGTCACCAACAAGTCAACTGTTCATACGCTGGGGACAGCTTAACCATAGAGTAGAGGAATTATTCATATTACTATATAGAATGAAACACATGCCAGCGCTACGATGTCTCCTACCATTGGTTGATACCAGGTTTCATAAGCTGCTGAGCAAGCAGGACAGCCGCAATGGTGTGAAAGAAAAGAAGAGTGCTGCTCTGGATGGTAAGTAATAATATAATCCCAAGACAAACTAGTCATTTGCAAAAAAAAAGTACATTTCTTTGTGTTATTTAGACTAATGCATGAATACAATATTAATAAAACTTTTTCTTCATGATAAACTTCTTTACTATTATTAATATTTGTTGCTAAAGTACAGGATATATATTATAATATGAACCACAATTTACAGCTTCTTCGGTAATGGTGTTTTTAAGATATAGCTAGAAGTAAAACATAGTTCTTATAGTGTATTTTTTATAATTTGTTAAGACACTGGAGACACAGTCTAAGAATGTGTTATAGACCTTCATAAGAAATATTCTATGAATATGTAAGCTGGCCTATTAAGATTGGAAATTTAAAAGTACATATAATTTTTTTTTTTTACTTTGAGTTTTTATGTGAAATTAAAACTATTACTCCAAACATATTCAAAGTCTTAGAATGCAACACTTGACAGCATTTATTCCATTTATTTATTAATTATTAGCAGATATTAATAGTTATCAATAAAATGCATTACATATATTATAAATCGAATTATTGGATACTTCACATTTATACTGTGAATGTTAAATATATATTTTTTGTTAATAGCTTGTTAAAATTAAATTACATAATTTTCAGAAAATGCTAACCAGCAGACGACAAAGAAGGCTGATGGCAGCCTCAACTCCATTCCACTTCCAGTGATGTTAATTGAGAAGGTATTTCAAATATATTTTTTCGAATATATCACATGGTGGAAATGTATAAAAATACTTTATTTTCGATAAATATCGACTGTAATGTTAATTGGCCATCTGTGCTCTAAGCACGAACTCCTATCGCAAGCGTATCGTCATCGTATCGAGTGCGCCAAAAAAAATACAATGCAAAATTGAACATCGCGCAAGGTCACGGTATGCGCGGTGTTCCATTTATCATACAACCCAGCTTTTGGCGCAATCGATACGATAACGATACGCTTGCGATAGATGTTCGTGCTTAGGCTGATGGCCATGGTATGTGTAGAAATTGGTACTTATCTCATGGTATTTATTACTACTACTTACTACTTCGCTGTGGTGAAATCAACACAAATGTTTCCTTGTTCTATGGTTGGTTAGGTAGGTAGGTACCTTGAATTTTATTACGATGTCAAAAAGAACTAGTCATTTTTTATTATGAGTTTCTAATATGAACTAAAGTGCTTATAGCCCCGACTGTTAAGAGTGTTCTAAAATCAACCCTATGGCGTTATAACAAGGTCCATCAACATCATTATATGTACAATTAACTATTGGATCAATAGATAGACCTTAACGTAATGGTAATAAAGATGATTTTTCAATGACATTCTTATCTGTCAAAATTGGCATTGTACATCGTCGAACTTTAACAAGCGTCCACGTGACGTGAATAAAATAAACAGAATAATGAGTAAGCTTTGATTCGTGGAATAAAAACAGCAAAGTAGCCTTATTGCAGTTTTGAAACCGCAAATAACAAGTTTTATGTTTTACTTTAAACCAGTCTAAACAACCTTTATTGAGCTTTATTAATATCACAATAATGTCCAAATTCGATTGTATGACGGCTACGCAAAGATAGCTATATCCCAAATCGGTCTGAAGCTTTACAGTAGTAGAGCTCTTAGTGCAGATTTCGTCCAGGGAAGTACTACCACTTCACCCATTTCCGCCGTGAAGCAGTAGTGCACTTGTATTACTATGTTTCGGTTAGAACAGTAAGGGGGCCGGTGAAATTACAGGCACTTGAGACTTTCATATATAATAAGATAACTATGCTTGTAATATATACTATATTATACGTTTGTTTTCGATCAACTCCTGAGTATTTTTCTTTATCAAGAAACTTGTAGTTTATCCATCTATACAGGGTATACAGCTGCCAAGTTCGAGCAATGGACAGAATGGGAACTCTCCTAGTTATGAGTCAAGCACAGACATGAGCAAGGCAAGTCACCTTTATGATATTTTTATTTATCACTAGCTGTCCCCCGCGGTTTCACCTGCGTTTATCAATATAGCCTTTACACTTCTTGGAAAAATTCGGCGTCAAATGGTAGCAGTCCCATCCCGATATGTTCAGCAATTTTGAGGTAATGGTGCGTCAAAGGAACCCTGTTTTCCTTATACACATATACTCGTATACAACGTGTTACAAAATACCCCGTAAAAATATAATAAATTTTCAAAGCCAAGAACCCTAGTAAGCTGTCATGTCAGGGAATTATTTTACCTAATAATTGTCATTTTAATAGTTTTTCTATTTTCATTCATAAACATTTGTTTTTATATTTTTGGGGTATGTTATATAGCGTTACTACTGTTCTTAAATATTGTGAATGGACTCGTTATAAGGTCCCATTTAACCTCCTTTCGGCTTTACGAGTAGTTTTGTAACACCTGTATATAGATATCAACAATATACATAAATTACTTAGATTAAATAAGGTATTAAGTACCACTAAAGCTTGGTGCCTCTAGTGTTATTGTTGTCTAAAACAATTGACTAAGCTTAATAGTTACCATTATACTACCGGCACGCTACGATGGCCGTTTTGACGTTTCAGATTGTTATAGGAAAAGAAACTGTATAGCTTTGGAATATGGTTGATTTCCATCATCATACAATTAGCTGTTGGATCAATAGATGCACCTTATGTCTGAAAGGGTAAAGGTTATTTTTCTTTTTCATTATTAAACGTCAAATCGGTCATTATAGCGTGCCGCAAGTTTAGTATACAATTACAGGCAGTTTATATTATACCTGCGGTTATAAATTGTACGTATTAATTAAAATAAATTAATTACAGTAAGCAATTTATCATCATTTTTAGAAATCTAATGTTAGTTAGTATACATTAAGTTATACGTTGATCTTTCAAAACGAGTTTTGAGGAAAAGAGTTCCCTATGCCGTTGTGGTTAAGAAATAGCTTCCTCCAATATTTCATTGATACTGGTTTTGTAATTAAGTTGTTAAAGGGTTACAACCACTTTATATTAGAACAGAAGACTAGCTGTCCCCTGCGGTTTCACCCGCGTTTCCGAAGAATATCATATTTTCACACGATAAAAAATGTCTTAATTATTTACTTTTTGTATACAAGTATAATCAGAAAATATCGGAAGAGCGGTACTCTCCTAATACAGGTTTTTCAAAAACTTAAAAGGGGAGTCACAACCCATGTTATTACTGAACTTGTAATGTAATAAAGAAATTTTGTTTTTTTTTGAACGTGTATGTTACTTTGGAGTATGCAGTATCTATGTGCCATGTTACATCCAAATCCGTTTAGTAGTGTTTGCGTAAACACGTCCTCACAGAATATCGCATTTGTAATTTAATTATGGGGTTATGCGATGATTTGCATATATAATTCTGTTTTTGTTACGCTATATTTGGTAAGTTTTGAGTCATTTGATGATGATGTAATATAGGGCTTAGTGAGTTGCTTGATCTCATCGTTGTAGTTAAAATTATATTAAGGACTGGTTTCCGGACTTGTAGAGTAAACTGCCAAATTGAGAAAAGATTCGTGAGTTTGTGTTGTAATGAATAAACAAAAACTACTGGACCGATTTTAATAATTATTTCTCTATTAGAACGCTACTTATCTTGAATTAACTATATGCTATAGTCCCGAAATACATTTGTTGCTTCGGTGAAACCGCGAGACGAAAGCGACGAGAGTATGGAATAAAAACAACGGGTTGCACTTCGGGAGTGCCGGCAGAAGTGAAAACTGGAACATTAACGTTGTGCATTTTTACCGTCTTACGAATTTTCGATCAGGTCACGGTCATAACACGTTATAGAAGACGCCAATTCTTTTGCATCTTATGTAAATTATACTTTGCCATCAATATACTCTTTAGTGGTCTCTTATTACACCCTAGAATTGATATTACCCCTTTCAAACAGCAAGGAGTTATTAAGTTTTTTATTTTTTAGAATTCATCATCAACAGATGGTGACAAAGGTAATGATGACGATGAGTTCATGAAGAACGTATCAGCTATACCGAAGATTAGTTATGAAGACCTAAAGGAAGCAACTGGTAATTGGAGTGAAGGTAATCTCCTGGGAAGAGGTGGATTTGGACAGGTGTTTAAAGGTATCGCTATGTTTTATACAAACAAATTATAAAGATATAGGTAGGTATTAAATGTAAAATTCAGATGTATAGTATGAAGGGTGCAGCTAGTAATGTATAAATTTAGATGAATATAACTGTAACTAAATTAAAGTAAATTTTAAGTTATTTATTTCATAATCCATGCAATTCAATAATAGAAAAAAAGAAATGTAGTACTATATATTAAGGAATCACAAGCCTCAGCTCAAAACAACGAGCTGACCAAGCGCAGAAAGATGTTAATTTACAAAAAACGTAATACAATTTATATTAAAATAATTTATCATTGAATCTTTAAAGAGTACGGACTAAGAGTTCGTAGAAAATGTAAAGAGAAAAAAAAAGGTTAATCATCCAGTTAGAGCCTCTTTAGACACTTATAAAGGTTAAAGCTAATGAAAAACTACTTTTTTTTACTCAGACTACTGCGCTGTAGGTTACTTACTTCCTTATTCTGCTACTTCAACACAAATTATAGATTATGAACTTTATGTGTTGAAATTTAAAATTCATTTCGCCTCACGTTGGATGAAGTATGTATTGGTAATTTTATCACGTGAGACGTAAGCGAAAATGATCGTTATGTTATTAATATAAGGTTTATAATTTGTCAGATTAATGCCGGTTTGGAAAGTAACTTCTTTTTATTGACAATCTAATTAGTTTGGTGGTTAGAGATCCTCTACATGACCCCACCCAGGACGATGTGACAGATGTATTGTATGTGTACCTTTACTTAAAAGAAATAATAATTATAGAGTAGTGTATGTATAGTAGTATATCTGCTTTCTAAAGTACAAGCTCTGTTTAGTTTCGGATAATATGGCCGTGTGTAAAAGAGTGTCCCAGGATATTACTTTTATTATTTCAGAACTCATATTGATTATGTTTTTATTTGTAGGTGAATGGAAACACTTGCCAATAGCTGTGAAGCGTCTACAGAACAACGACAGCATGAACAACAAAGAGATGATTAGAGAGATGTGTCCCAATCAGTATAGACATGACAATATCCTACCCTTATATGGGTACAGTCTAGGAGGTAAGATATTTTGGATTATTGTTCTAAATTGGTACAATATTTTCTGAGGTTGATTTCCAGCTAGGCGAGTAGGTACAATATTTTGACATTAAAAATCACATTATGGAGGACCGAGGTATGAGACTCCTCCTTTTAAAGGGGAAGATCTTCCGCCAGGCTAGGTGTTCGTGTCTAGCGACCGTTTTTTAGAAAAGAGTGAATAGGCTACGAACGGGAAAGCAAGCTCCATCTTCGGCCTCATCTTTATTTACCATCCGGTGAGATTGAGGTCTATAAAAAATAAAAAAGAACACTTGATGTTGG
This sequence comes from Habrosyne pyritoides, assembly GCA_907165245.1. Lineage (NCBI taxonomy): Eukaryota > Metazoa > Arthropoda > Insecta > Lepidoptera > Drepanidae > Habrosyne > Habrosyne pyritoides. The sequence goes on from OU015608.1 coordinate 4,451,830, forward strand.
GATGTTTGTATGCCAGTTGGCTTGATGGTTAGAGACCCTGACTGCCAAACCGAAGGTCGCGGGTTCGATTCCCACCCATGACAAACATTTGTGTGCATGAACATGTCTGTTTGTAAATATCTATATAAGTATATATTTAAAAAGTAGTATATGTAGTATATCAGTTACCTGGTAGCCATACTACAAGCAGTACACTCTGCTTAACTTGGGATCAGGTACCATGAGTGAAGAATGTCTTGGGATTTTATTTATTATAATATAGAGTCAAATGTGAAAACTTCGATATCGCAATGTAGGATGTTTTTGCGTGTTCATAGATGTCGCCACATCACTGTGGTGAGGGCGATGTAGGACTCTTGAATGCGTGTTCATAGGGGTCTCCTCAAATTCTTATTTTTATTTAGCTAACATGCTACAGGGCTTCATTTAAAGTAATTTTTATTATTTTAGGCCCAGAAGCATGTTTGGTATATCAGTTGATGCTTGGTGGTTCCTTAGAACAAAGGCTGAGGGGTAAAACACATCACCCACCGCTGTCATGGTCACAACGGTATAGGATTGCTCATGGTGTTGCCAGGTAATTATTTAACAACATTGTGTATTATAAACACATCACCAATTTTCATTCACAGTTTTTTACAAAGATTTATTTTTGTGTACGTTAACCGTATACTGCGCTCGCCACAGTCGATTCGATGCAAGTACAACTCGCGCGCCACCACGTGACGCTAATGACAGGGTGCATACAGTCACTAGCACTAATTGATGAGTTGGCGGGTGAATTCAAATTTGGAAGTCCAAAACCCAACGGACAGCTTGCGATAGACGTTCGTGCTCAGGGCACAGGTGGCCGTGTATAAAGAATGTAGCAATATATTTCTGTGACCTGGTGCTAAAAAGGCCAAAGAACTTTTTAATGAAACGAGATTGTAATGCCAGTTTATTGTAAAAGTATGATATATTTGTTATACATATATATTATACTTAAAAGCATAAATCAAATAAAAGTAAAACTATTTTTGCCATACTACAATATAGCACCTGAATAATAACAATGTATGCTGATTCATTGTTATAACACTCATTACTGAAAATAATGATTATTGATATTGTCCCTATTAGCACCAGGCCACAGATTTATTATATGTATTTTATTTATTTCTTTTCATATCTAATTCCAGAGGCCTTCAATATCTTCACAACATGTCTGGAACGCCGTTGATACACGGCGATATCAAACCAGCTAATATATTATTGGATCAGTGTCTAATGCCCAAGATTGGTGACTTTGGTCTGGCAAGGAAAGGGCCTTACGGTGAAGACAGGACGCATTTGAAGGTTTCCAGGTAATTTCAATAAATATAAACTGTCTCCTCCGGTTAAGGCGCATTACCAAGGGAAGTTCCATTTTTCCGGGATAAAAAGTAGCCTAAATCATAATCAAGGACATGTTCTATCTATGTGCCCAGTTTCAACCATAGCTGTTTGATAGTTTTTATGTAAATTAAATGAAAGGAAAAAAAAATATTTAAATAGGCCTTTACAAGCCCTTATGAATAGTCAGACTGTAATACCGGTTCGGAAGGTTGTTTTTTACTGAGAAGAGCCGGCAATAAACTCAGCAATTACTCTTTTTAAATACGAACTTAGTGAAGGGTAACAAACATACATACATATTTTAAAATATTATAATATAAATAGGATTTATAATATTAGTAGGAACATTTAAAAAAGGCATTTTAATAAATGGTCAGTTAATACGACGATAACCGTAGCTACTATTACCGTAGATTTAATTTATATTTTGTAACTACATATAACAGTCTTGTGCAATATTTTCAACCAAATAAAATTCCACAACAGTAAATGTAAACTAAAAATTTAAAAGTAATTTCTTACATTTAGTCCATATATCTAAAAATGTACGTATAGCAGTAATAAAAAAGAAAAACAAATAACTACTAAGATAATGTAAACCTTATTATAATCGTATAAAAGTAATTAAATGAAAAAGTAATCAGTAATTAAAAACATATTTGATTAGGGCAATTCAGACAAACAGACTCCTTACGATTTTTTTTATTTTATTTTTTCAGAGTCTATGGTACACGTCCGTACCTACCAGACGAATATCTCCGCTCCCGTTGCCTATCAGCCGCCGTTGACGTATTCAGCTATGGGGTGGTTGTTTTAGAAATGGCAACCGCGCTACTTGCTCTTGATCGTACAAGACAAGTTCACTTACTGAGCGGTTATATACACGTGCTGTATACAGATGCTGTTGATATGGGTAAGACCTTATTCTTTTGTTGTTTGGTTTGATTTTTGTTTGGCTATGCCTAGAGGGTAGATAATATTAGATATCCTTGCTGTGGTGTTTTTGTTAGTAGACCTCACATAAAATTATTAAAAGAATATTTTATTTATTTTTATTAAGTCAAATTGTTCTAAAATCAGTATCAGTAAATATGTTCAGGAATCGAACTTGCACCCTCTAGACCGTTCGCAAAAGCATTTAACTGATCGTCCTGTAGTTCATAAATAAATAAAAAATATTATGAATGACTTCTCAATTATCACAATGACATTGTAGTCAAATGCAAGGCGTAATATTTCTTTTTTTTTTTACACAGCATCACTTGAAGATCCAGTACTTCACAATGTGGCGAATTCGAACCCCCACCTATGTCGTGAGTTCATAACAATAGGTTTACTGTGCACGAACTACTTTCGACAAAAGCGGCCAACAATGCTGGAAGTGTACAAAAGACTGGATGCCATGGAGATACCTGGCAAACAATTTACATAATTAAATATAGCAGTTACTTAAAAATGTGCCTTAAATTCTTAACAGTAAGGGTCATATGTGTAAATTGTCAATCAAAGTATGAAGCATCAAACAATAATTAAAATCAACTTTAATAGGATTGTATTAAAAAGCAGTTTCAACTATCACAGGTATCAAGCTATATTGTACGCACTGATTCGATTTGTATAAATGATTTATTAATTACTGCTGGACCTTTCACTTGAAAATAAGTCTTAATTCTATACAATAAGGTCTATATCTTTTTATCTTATGGTTAATTATGTGAATCATCTAAAAGCTGTGTCAATAGAATCTTGTTTCTAATGTATTGTATTACAATGCATTAAAGTTCAAATTCACACTGTCAACTATTTCTCATAGGTGTCAAGCAGTATTTTACGTACTTTGCTTAATTGTTCTTCTAAAGTTTCCGAGATCTAAAAGACTGGAAATAATGGCATACAAAAATAAGACTCATAGGTGTCAAATCGGGTCTGTTATATCAGGACGACTCGGTATCGAAGTACTTAACCAACTTTTGCTACACACTCAATAGAAACAGTCAGTGAAATTCATAGATATTTTCTTTCTCATATAATATGTGTTAAATCTACTAAAAAAAGATTGAAATGGATGGACTAGAAACAAGGTACTTATCGATTAATTTAAAAATACAGCTGTGCCCCGCGGTTTCACCTGCGTTCCTGAGGCATGTTACACTTCCCCGAAATTAAAACATATTATGTGTTAATGTCACCCAAATCCGATGAGTAGTTTTTGGGTGAAAGAGTAATAAACATACATACTTACCTACAAATCTTTCCTCTTTATATAAGTATGAAAATAGATTAACACCTATATGGGTAACAGTTCCATTTGACAGTTAAATAATCAAAATAGACCCTGTTGTAGGTATGGGACAGTATGGGCTATATACGTTAAAAAGAAATAAAGGGGGATTAAAAGGTGTTGCCAATTTTTTTGAATACTTAATTTATTGCATAAAAAAACAAAACGTTATTTTATAGCTTATACCAATCACCTTCTCACTTAAACATCGCAAATAAATAATTATTAATTAGATAGCTATGTAATAATTTTTTGTTATACATTAATTTACATTTACAACAATTATCTCGAATCAAAAAATTCTGTCTTGAAAATAATAGTCAATTCAATTTTATATAATAGCTTTTAGTTACAATATTCATCAATAGTAAAATTACTATAAAGTAACAGATTTTTGTATTTTTTTATTAAAATGACTGAAATAACTTATATCGTGTTATAATATTAAGGAATCAAATATTTTGTAATTTAAGCTTATTAAATATATTTTTTTACTGAATCTCGATTTTTTTACTATTTATTCACATATTAACAAAAGTTTATTGCTCTGCAATTTAAAAACATATTTTTTTTATTTTAAATTAAAATTATGTTAAACTTAACAAGACATAAATAAAATATAAATTAAAATGAAATATCTTGTAATACTGGTATATAGTTTGGATCCAAAGTCCTGGTGGCTATCAAATTGCGGTACCAGAAAGCTGAAGATCTTGGGGTCCGAGTCTTCTGTTCACTATCGAAGTCTGTTTCGAAAAGACCGAATCTGGCTCTGAAATGCAAATAAGTGCATGGATTAAATTATATTACAAGCACATACTTAACATCTACACGTCGACAGGGTCGACAACGCATTGACCCTGGTGGTGCAAATGTCTATATGGGGCAATGACTGTCAAGTGGAGTGGAAGTCTTGTTAGTTTGTCTGCCAAAGTAATATAAAAAAAAATAGAAAGAAAGCCTTATTGACTTAGTTAAAAATACATGTAGGTACTCGTATGTTTAATGATCTGAACTCATGATCGATATACCGCATAGGAATGCAACATGTCACTCTCACTAAAAAAGGGCATTATATAAAGGCATTGGATATAACATCATCAGCCTTTCGACCTGAATAGACCATGAAAGTGGACATCACAAGTCTATTAGGGTTGTGGGTATGGCCATCGTGCCCACAACGGTAGATCCGCGCTTGCTAAGTGGAGAGTCTCGTGCCCCTACTACGAGAGCCCCATCGGCAAGCGTATTTAAAATAAAATGAGTCTTACTTCAATCCATTATCCCATTCAAAATTATCCATCAAACTCCAAGCTGTATACCCGATGACATTGCATTTGTCTTCCTCGATGGCTTCCAACATTGAATTGATGTATTTCTTATAGTATGATATCCTATTGTCGTCGTCCAAGCCGCCAAACGTCCCGAAACCATTCTCGGTGATCATTATTGGTGGATCATTGCACGTTTCCTTCACCCATTGAAGTGCTTTTCTTATACCGTGTGGAATTATCTGTAATTTTTTTTATTTATTAGGTTAGGCGCTATCGTTTTTTTAAAGCTTGTAGTATAACGGTGAAAATGAATATGCAATCCCGATGGAAAATCCATGGATGATGAACCTTTTGACAGTAATTTTAATACACGTAATGTCAAAAATCTACTTCAATCTTGAAATTTTTGATCGGGATCGTATATAAATTTTGGCCGTAAGAGTATCTAGGTAGTTAGCAGTAGTAGAGCTCCTAGTCCTAAGTTTGTCCGGGGAATTACTAAAACCATAGGTACCTAGTTTCGCAGTAGGAGTGCATTTATATTACTGGGTTTCGTTAGAAAGGTAAGGGGGGCGATGAAATTACAGACGCCTGAGACGTAACTTCAGTTTAAACGCCGACAACGCATTGGTGATGCACCTGATAAGATGGTGACCACTTACCGTCAGGTGGACCGTCGGCATACTTGACATAAAAAAGGGACAACTTCAAGTCTCAGGGTCAATAACGCATTTGCAATACTCTAGGTTTTGCAAATGACCATAAGCAGCAACAATCACCATCAGATGGGCCGTCCGCCTGTCTCTGGGCTGTCACTATAGTAACGGTATCTTTGGGGCACTTTCCCAATTAAGTAATGCTCTAAGTAGCGCACCACAACAAAAGAAAAGCAACAGCTTAAAATTATTCCTTACTGTGCAATGTATGACAGATCCCTTTTCGAAGTCCAAATAAGTGGTGGCGGCTCCAATGTCGTCGTCATACGATGGGACGGGAAACATGCCCGGCTTAAAGTCACCCGGGCTGTAGAATTTTGTTGAGTAGTGGTTGAAACCGTAGAAGTCACTTGTACCTTTTACCAATTTTTAAAAACTGAATTAAACATTCCTAAAAATATGAGTGATAAATTCTTAATCATCTATCTACCAAAAAGAGTCGTTATCTGCCTGCCCTGTTCCCAACTATTTGGAGTCATCACAATTTGGGTACCTGGGTACAATGGGGGTCTGCCCATTGCTGTGCATCTAGACACACGGCATATAGTCAAGTAGTAGCCAAGTTTCCAAAGCAAAAGGGTGACATTTTTATGTTTTACCTACATACTTAGGTATTACAAGAGATTTGACAAATATTTTTCGGCCAGCTGCCTGCCTAAAACTAAAGCTCCTATTTTGAATAGTAGGTAATGCTTATAGCTGTCTAAGTTTTACCCGTGGGCCTCGTTATTGCTAAGCCTAACCCTCTTTCGTCTATGGAGAAGTGGCTACTTATAATAGGTTTACCTTTGATGTATTCAATTTCTTCCTTCGTTAATTCTGGGAGCCTACTCCTGGGGTAACCCTGTTCGAGACTCTTTTCTGCTACTCTACGAATTACTCTTTCTGGAAACCCTCCTTCAGTTGAGAATATAGGATGACTGTAAAGTCCGACTTCAAAATCCATTGCTAGCTTTCCTGCCTCTACATCTTCTGGGGAATCTGTTAATCCTTCACGAAAATCTGTCGCTATTGTTATTCCACAAACACCTAAAAAATATTTATACTTGTTAGTATATGTAAAGGTCAAAATCAGCATAAAATTGTGAATTGAATTCCCAGCTTAAGCATGGCTTTGCTGCAATCTTGTCAATATAGTGCAAATTATTTGCTGTCTAATAATATTCCTCGCTTTGAAACGCGCTTACCTACATTGGTCCACCACCAGCTCGGAAGTCAGCATTTTTAATACAATGAAGAAAACGATTTTAAACTTAAGTAACTCGAATGTATGGAATGGTACACTCCCATATCGCCAGAATTTAAGTCAGCTGGTTTCTATAGTGTGTACCTACCTCCAAGCATATCTTAGTTCGGAATCAGATATTATTATTATATCCCGATTACGGCACAGCAATTTTGGAAGGTTATAGATATTTGTAACAAACATTTAGTTAAGTACTTACCATTTTGCTGCTCTCTGAATTCTGAATCATACAAACGCCATGCCCTTGCATGTGCTAGAAGCATGTTCTTAGCCACAATATACTCCCCAATACCATGAGCATTAACCCCTGGAGCAAATCTTGGCGTACCATATCCAAATACACCAAACTGTTTTGGCTCATTCAAAGTAACCCATGTTTTCACTCGGTCGCCAAAAAGTTGGTACAAAACTCTGGCGTAATCTTCAAACCATACTGCAATTTCGGGATTGGCCCAACCCCCCAAATCTTGCAAACTTTGGGGCAAGTCCCAGTGGTAAATTGTAACTATTGGGTCTATACCGTTGGCCAATAATTTGTCAATTAAATTACTGTAATATTGGTAGCCAGTTTCGCTTATTTTGTTAGCGAATCCATCAGGCAATATTCGTGGCCAAGATATGGAGAATCTGTAGAAATCTACGCCGAGGAATTTCATCATTTCAACATCCCTTTCGTAATAATAATAGGACATACAGGTGTCATTGGGGGAGCTGCCGTCTTTTATAGCTCCAGGCTTGTTGGAGAAAGTGTCCCATAGACTTAATGACTTATCTGAAAAGTAATCGTTCTTTAGTAGTGCTCACTTTCCTTATAGTTAAATTTCAAGATCAAGGGAGACTTTTTTTTTTTTTTTTGTGCCACTTGGGCCGACAAACAAGCAGACGGTCCGGTCCACCTGATGGTAAGTGGTCACCGCCGCCTATGGACATTTGCAACACTAGGAGCATCGCCAAATGCGTTGTCGACCCAGAGACGTGAAGTTGTTAAGTCCCATGTGCCTGTAATTTCACCGGCCCCCTTACCTTTCTAACCGAAACACAGTAATACAATTGCACTACTGCTTTACGGCGGAAGACCTATAATATATATGTACCAACAATATTTTAACCTTAATAGGTATAAGGATAAAGTTATTTAATACCTAAAAATGCTAGAAAGAGAATATTTAGTAGTGCCAAATAGCTTATACCATGTACCAAGTCACAGGCCAATTGGCTTGGTGGTTAGCGATCCTGACTGCCAAGTCGAAGGTCGCGGGTTCGATTCCCACCCAGGACAAACATTTGTGCGCATGAACATGTCTGTTTGTTCTGTGTTTGGGTGTAAATATCTATATTGTATTTAGAAAAATAAAAAGTAGTATATGTAATATATCAGTTATCTGGCTCTGCTTAGTTTCGGATCAGATGGCCGTTTGTAAAAGAAAATTCCAGGATATTTATTATTATTATTATTAAAGACCTAACCACACCAGGAGGTATATTGTGGGACACAAAAATTTAATCCATTTAATTTCAATCGTACCTGAAACATCATGCGCGCCCTCTATTTGAAAAGCGGCTGTAGCAACACCAAGCTTAAGTCCTTCAGGAATTTTCCTTGCACTTGTTACTTCCCTATTAAATAAAAATAATACAAAAATATATAACGGATATCTAATAAACATTATAGACTATCACTATCTTTTTCCCTTGAACATTCTATGGATTTCATTCTGTAATTCTGCCGTATTACCTACCTACCGGCATTATTGGTAAGAGGCAGCCAGTAGGAATAGACCGCACATCGAAATTCAATCGGTTAAGATCATCGAAACCCAAAATATTCTTTAAATCTCTAAATATCTGTCATTACCCTATCGAAATCGATCATTCCTTAGTAGCTTTTTTATTGGAAGGTCATATGTAGAGTAACATCTTGATTTCCCTAAAGAAGCTTTAGAGCGGTTTCGCACTTCGTACAATCCGATTTAGAATCCGTGAAAATACAGTCCAAAGTAGTCGTAGAACTATTTGTATGGCAGTATATACACTTGACCTGATTTCACTAGTTTTCTAGATCTGTGTTTTCACTGATTCGGATCGGACCTAGTGCGAAACCGTTTTTAGTGCCCAACTCAGGCTAGTTGGCGGACAGTCCCGAGAACTGCATGAAGCCAGTTACTCTCCGTCAGTTAAATTTGGTTTCTTAGGTCAGTAGGTATATGGCGGAAAACAAAGGACAGTTACTGTCTGACTGACTACTTACATTACATAACTAACTTCGATTATTAAGTACTCACTTATCGTATAGCTGACGTTTATCAGATGTAGTAGCCATGGTGTGGAATCCTGGTAAAATCTGTAGAATTATACTGAGGTAGATAATATGGTTCGCCCTGAAAAGATTGAAAGATATTGTAACTACGATAAATTATTTCTTTTGAAGCTTACTGTAGAGGTCTATCCACACCATATCAGGGCCGTGCTCGGGATGTGGACGTGCCGTGCTCCATCAGGGGCATAATTCTCCACATTTTATTTGATCTCGTTCACACACGTCCAGGTCCGGAGCGACGACGGAACTTCAGTGCCCGGGCCGGCGCTGTGACGTGCACGTGTGCTAATATTTCCAGTGAACATAGTTTCTTTTTTTCGTTTTTTTTTTAAATATGAATAAGCAGTTGTTAATCGAGGCCGTACGCATATAAAGCGTTTTGTACGATTTATCTCATTTGATATACATGGATTTGGCACGGTCTTGGCACGGCCACGGCCATAATGTGTGAGATACTTATTGGTGCATTAAATAAAATAATTACTAGAGCAAGTGAGAAGACCAGTTTATTTTTTTTATATCACATTTGCCGACATGCAATCAGACAGTTAAGATGTACTGTCTGATTATGTCTGTGTATACTGTCTGGTAAGTGGTCACCGCCGCCTATGCACACTTGCAACACTAGGTGCATCGCTAATGCATTGTCGACCCTGAGACGTAAAGTTGTTAAGTCTCATGTGCCTGTAATTTCACCGGCGCCCTGGCACCCTTACCTTTCTAACCGAAACACAGTAATACAAGTGCACTACTGCTTCACGGCGGAAATGGGTAAGGTGGTAGTACTTTCTCGGATGAACTCTGCAAAAAGCTCTACTACTCACTTTTATGAAACGTCTTACTCGTGTCAAGAGATGAAAAGTAGACCCTTCTTTAAAAATGCAAATTGCGAGCGAGATCAAGTAGGTAGCTGCAATGTCGCTGTTTACAAGATTTAGTTCAGTGACAAAATTAGATAGTACTATATGCACAGTTAATTCGTTTAATAGTTGTTAATATTATATTACACTAGGTACCTATACCTATTATTAATATTCTGAACTTGTATTCAGTTCGGAATTTGTTTTGAAATGTTTGAGGATAATTATAATATTACTGGCTGTCCCACACGTTTTCACCCACGTTCCTAAGGGATGCAACATTTTTTAGCCAAAAAGTATCCTATGTGTTTTTCCAGGGCATTTTCTATATTCTGGGTGCTACAAAACCCATAACGCCGAAAGGAGGTTAAATGGGTCTAAGTTTCATCTAAATCCATTCGAACGCATTTTTTTACAATTTTTTTTCTTATTTACACTATTCTTAATTCAAATTAATGTTCTATTTTTTTTGTTGGATTTTCTATAAAATCGTGTTTATTAGTTTTTTTTAACTGTTACTTATTTTTAATTTCTAATTATACCGTTAATCCTGATTATCCTAGTGAAGATAACGGGACTAACTGTTTAAAATATTGAAATGTCATCGGTCCTCGATAAATCTACAAAGTTTGAATGAAATCTGACCGTTTAAAGTGGCTCAAAATCCCGTCCAAAGGACTCGGTTATAAACATACAAGTGAAGCTAATATAACGCGTGTAAAAAATACTCACATTTATTCAACCTTTACAGGAGCATCAAAATTTTATTATTTTGATTAAAATTAGTTTATGATTATAGGGGTATTATAAATGAAAACAAGTGTAGCTAAGCCGGTGTAAAGAGGTAACACAACTTAAATGATTTGAATGTGTGGCAATCTTACATTTTATAACTTTAGTTACTTTCTTGTAACTTTATATACATAATGCCAGATTTTAGCCATTGAATAGAGTCACAGAAACTATTCATAATTACATCTAATAATCGCATAAGTAAATTGACATTGGTTATGGTTTCAAACTTCAGACGAGAGCATTATTATTAATTTACACGTTTTGCATGTCAATAGAGCGTAATATTCATATAGTGTTTGTTCACCTAATTACAATGTTACATATAATTTAGTTATAAGAATTACTGTATTTGTTGGTATAACAAATAAGTTATGGTAATTTGCAGACGGTCGCTATAGAATAAGATGTTTGACAAAATGATTATTCGATAAGATATGGCTGTAAACAATTGAGTATCCAATTGTACGCTTGTAACAATGCTGGTCTGGAGTTTTTGTAATGCACTTAACGGATTGTTTTTACAAAAAATGGTTATGAGTATTTATAATCAGAATTTTTAAATTTAAACTTTTTATTTAGTTTATTTTTAATCTTTACGGCGCTGGTCGTGTCTCCTTCTCTTTGCGTCCAACAGAAGCGAAAAAAAACCCGTGTTTAGGTAAATAGCTACCGTAAATCGACCTTCTTTCAATTTATAAACCTACCTAACAGTCGCACTTTATAATTCTCGCCTCAGGGATATAAATAGTTGAATAGATTTTGACGAAACTTGACATCAATACAGATATCATAGCCGGAAAATAAATTTTTTATTTTTAACTTGTAATAAGCAGATATTTGATTTTACACCCGATAAACGTTCGGTTCTCTAAGAACTTGAAATTCATTATTTTTTTTTCGTAAATACAATATGGACAACTGTTAATAATTGGGTGCTAGATAAAATCTACAAGTGTATTTACCCAAATATCTCTTTCTTACACCCATTCAAATTTTCAACATTTTAAAGGCCCTTTTTAACAACTAAGTAAGTTATAGAAAATTCATCTTTAATGCTGTTAACATATGGTACATCTATTGAACCAACTGTTTATTGTATGATGATGCTGATGTACCTTGTTACGACGCCATAGGGTACATTTTTCAATAACACTCTTAGCTATCAAAACGGGCCAATTAGTTCAACGAATTTAGTATTAGTAAATTCTTACCTACATAATTTAACATAACAGTAGGTTCACCAATAGGTAAGAAATTACCAAATCAAATGTGTGCAAATATAAGTAGCTATGAAAATTAGACTTGTAAAGTGCCTAAGTACATTCTTTTTACATTAATTCTAAACGGACTCACCGAGCAAAACGACAACTTGATATCTAGGTAATTCGTGAGCGCACTTTTATGACTTTCATTGTTTCATTTAGTGAGACATTAGGCGACAAAGATAGCATCCGATTAGATAAATTGTCGGGTAATAAGCCAACAACAAAAGATAACAATTTGCTCACAATTCAAAAAATCTTAAGTAAGCAGTTAGTTACCTACCTATTTTTTAGGATTCCGTAGTCAACAAAGAAACCTTATAGTTTCGCCATATCTGTTTTTATGCGGCTTAACTCAGATACTCTAGGTACAAAAAATACCAATTTTGATGTGGTTATACCTACATAATAATAAAGCCAAAGAAAGATACGAAAGATAGCAAAATAGGGTTACATTGACGCACCATCATCTCAAAACTACTGAACTGCTACCATTCGACGCGGAATTTTTCGTATAGGCTATATATAATATCTATAATCGAGGATGAAACCGCGGAGGAGAATAACGTAAGGTGGGGATGATATTGGTACTAGTCTATTCCATTGTCTGGTGTGTTAGTGGATAGGATATGAGAAAATATTTGGGGGTATGTGAAGAACATTTTTCGATTAAAGAAATCGTTTGCAAATATTAGGCTTTAGTATGGTAGTGTTTGTTAGTCAAGTATGGTTCCTTTTCCCCTAAAAGCTAAGCCGTTGGTTGTAGGTATATTAAAAAATAACGGGTTGCACTCCGAGAGTGCCGGTAGAAGTGAAAACGTGAACATTAACGTTGTGCATTTTACCGTCTTATGAATTTTAGATCAGATTACGTATCCTGACGCGAGTTTAACATTTTATACCCATCCCAAGAAAAGTGCTCAACGCCACTAAAGAAGTTTCCACAACGAAATTAAAAGGAAAACTATCACAGCTAAATAGGTATCCAAGTTAACAATAATAGTCGACCAACTTATAACTATAACTATATACCAATATATAACTACGGAATCCCTACAATGCACGTGGCCCGACTTATTGGTAACAGTGTATACGCCCTGTTTTTTTTTTTTTTTTTAGGAATAATAATAAATATTATAAATTAACGTCACCTTAGTAATGCGTTATACTAATATGTATATCAATAATTATTCAAATTCTTAAGTGCCAACGTCCTATTTGAATAATATATACTTATTTCATTTCAAGGTTAAAAATAAAAAAAAGGTCTTAAGGGTAAAAAACCTAAATTTGAGGCATGTTCTTAAGCGTCTTTAGTCAATGAATTTTAAAAATATGCAAATGTATAAAATATTAGGGTAAGCATGTTAGGGTAATCCCTTTAACAAAAAAACGTCGGATATAACATTTTAATTTAGTAATATGTCATACCTAACCACAAAGGTTGTATGGGCACAGTACCTACATTTTAGAATCCGGTGAGAATTAACTGGTAATTTAAAAAAGCTGAGTTAGGTATTTCAAAAGGGAACTAATACCAAACTAACTACCTAAACCATAAATATAACACTTTCTATTTTAAATGCTGAAAATACACATTCAAACTTACCGCATTTTAAATACATATATGAGACGTCAATACATTCAAAAGTAGTTGTACGTAATGTAGGATATACAAATTGATATCCAAATAATTTATTCAGAAATAATTTGTGAAATAATGACTTTAATTTATTTATGTAACCCAAAATTATTCACGTTGGTTCAGTTGGAATAGAACGATAATACGAGGCTTTTACGGATATCATTTCACGATTCAATTCCCTACCTAAAACGTATGTAACAAACTTACGTAAAAAACAAATATGATATTCTGGGTGTTTATTATGTTTTGTAAATTATAACGGCTGAAAGACTTTTTAAACATGGAGTAAAGGTCCACGTACACGTAACTATTTTATTTTTATAATATTCTAAAAAATATAAGTATTGAGCTTAGAGATGAAACAGTGGACATAACTTAAGAAATAATAGTTCCTCTGCTTTTTCTTATATAGTTTTGCACTTACAGTAGCATTGCAACTAGTTTTAGGATTTATTTTTCAGTTTTGAATTAAACATTGCCATTTAAAAAAAATTATAAGTAAAATACGTTGAAAACCATGTCACAGTATTGTTTTACGACCGTACAGATCCACTGTCTTAATTCAATTCTGAAGAACACCCAATACATCGAACTAAATTGATCTTATTAAATTTATTTAGTTGCCATACAAATCAATAAGGATGACGAATTTGTCAAATGTCATATACACATCATTATCAAATATTTACATCACTATTATCCGAGCTGTCAGGTTAGGCCTGTCAATCAATTGTCAACTGTCAAACAAATTCATTGAAGAAAATAAACTTCGTTTCGTTCATATTTGTGGCGAAAGTATAATTAGTAAGACATTACAGAAACCTTGTGAATATAGTATTATTCTCTTTTTATATTTTTACTCTAGAAAATACAAAAATGTCATTCTTCGTGAATCAATTCGCACGTAGGGTGAGCTGTTTTTATTATTTTGTTATTGAGGTTCAGTATTAACATTTCTATGATGCTTTAATGTTTCTATTTGATGCTTTTAGGTGCTCACACCAGCATTTTCTACAGTAAAGAAGATCAATTTTTCAACAAGTAAGTATCTATTTCAATGTAGTTTTGATTTATTTTGTTACATAACCTATAAAATGCCGATCTCATTCATCTATCATTTGATATTATGAACTATGACAAAAAGCAAATCAATGTAAATATTTTCTTCTCTTTAGTTTTACTACATACAGTTGCAGTAAAAAAACTGTATACTATAATCTGTCCAATATTAGAAGTCCCCTTTGATGAGTAAATATGTAAAGAAGAAGATACATTTTCATTATCATACAACTAGGCATTGTATCAATAATTTTACCTTATTTCTAATGGAATAAGGCATTTATTTCTATGCAATTTTTAAATGTCAAAGACAACCTTTTTTAATTTGACAGAAAATACCTTGTAAGAAACCTTTATAGATGACTTAATTATGTCTTTTAATTTAATAATATTACACAGCAACATCATTTTAACTAAGTATTTTACTAGCTATTTTTATTAGCCTAATTAGAACTTAAAATTACTTACATAAAAATATATACAATAAAAATAAAATAGGAAAGAAAAAGGTAGATCTGCTGCTCACAGAAGAAGCACATGATTTAAATTGCTTAACTAAAAAAAATTACTAATTCGACAAATACAGCTTGATTACGTCTTTGTTAAAAAAATATAAAGTAATGGGAAAAATTGGATTGTTCCAGCCAGTGCAGCCTTCACTCCTAGAGTACAGAAACCAGCACCAGATTTTGCCAGTACTGCTATTGTTGATGGTGAAATAGCCCACCTTAAATTATCAGACTTCTCTGGCAAATATGTTGTGTTGTTTTTCTACCCTTTGGACTTGTAAGTTTTCTAATCATACTATTATCAATTGGGAATTTTTGGATATTCATATTTTTATTAAACTGTGAATCAACAAATTGCAATGAAAATTTGGTCACAGGTTAAATATGTTGCTGTGTTAGCAAATATAATAGTCATTCTCCTGGGAAAACTTTATTTACCTAGGAAAGCAGGTAACAGCTTGTAATTTTTGATTGAAAGTGTAGATGTTGGTTACTCAATTAGGTTGAAAATGGTTTATGCCATTTTACAGTCTTCTTTCCCACTGTCAATTGTCAATTGTTTTATTTTTCTTAATTTAAATTGTTAACAAAAAACCAAAATTGTTTTATACTATGTTACAAAATGAATGTTGACAACTTCAGTTTTCGGGGTTGCTGCCTAGAAAACTGGGTTATATTAGGTTAGGTAGGAGTCAGTACTAAATTGTGACAATGGTGTAATTTGTATGTATTATTTTAGTTGCATGTTAAATTTTAGTGCAAATAAAAATATTTATTATTATTAAAAGTTTTTCAAAAAGTGTAATAAATTTCGTTATTATTTTTTCAGTACTTTTGTCTGCCCCACGGAATTGATTGCATTCAGTGAAAAAGCAAAAGATTTTGCCAATATTGACTGCCAGGTGATTGGAGCTTCCACAGACTCAGAATTCAGCCATCTTGCATGGATAAACACACCAAGGAAGGTATATTCATTAGCTAAACTATTCTGTAAAATTAATAAAGACAGTAACATGTAGGTCTTCAACTTAATGAATGGACTTCCTCATTGCAAAGAGTTCAACTACTGCTGTCATTTTTTATTTGTTGAATAAAATATTTAACAATGGTCAGAGTAGGAAAATAAAAAACCTTGTGGAGCTGTATAAGACAGCATTGATTTGCTCAGGTCTATAATTAAAAGGTTTTGCTACTAAAAGAATGAAGAACCTTACCCTGTTTTATTATATTCTTTAGTTTGCCTTTCATGTATGAAAGATTAACATGTGTCTTTCCAAACTCTATAGTATAGCAATTTACTCCCCATTACTTACATTACTTTACAAACAGTACTGTTAGCAATTTAAAGGCTTTAACTGCTTTTTATTCCACAAGTTATGGGATAATATTTTTTTTTCAGGACGGCGGTTTGGGCAAAATTGATATTCCCTTGTTGGCGGATTACAATAAGAAGATCTCTAAAGATTATGATGTACTCTTAGATGAAGGATTCGCTCTACGCGGTAATTATCAATTACAGAATTATTAGTATATTTAGTATATGAAAAAGCTATGATTTTAGTAACCCTGCCACCATAGTTTATCAGAGGCTTGAGCACCAACGTAAATCGCAAGCGAAGCGTCATTTTAACAAGTGCGACAGATAGCTGGCCTATATGGAATTTTGAATGCAGCATATGCATACATGGTTTGCATTTAACATGGTGAATTAGTCCTTAAAGTAGATAGTCATAAAATCAAAAATTTTTGAGTCTGTGCATATATAATTAAATTAATCATGACAAATCCCTACACAACAAATTGTGCACCATCTAAGACAAATTCTGCACATCACTTTCTCAGACAGAGTGGTCTTGAATTGGAACCGTATACCGGACAACGTAGTATCTCTTTTAATAACAAATTGAACTATAAAGGGGGCATCCATTAATTACGTGAGGTGATTTTGGCGATTTTTCGACCCCCTCCCCGCCTCTAATCTCACGTGAGATTTTACCATTTATTATAGTTATACAATATGTAACAAAAACCCTGTTGTTCCTTCTACCTACGTTTTAAGAATCGGTATACATACGTAATAAAGGAAGTCATTTATAATAAACTGTAAACACAAATAATTAAAATAAATATTTAATTATTAATATTTGTAATGTTATTCTGATATCTTACCTCTGCATGAAGCGATGACCCGAAATCACAAATAATAGGAAGTTCTACCCGACCCGACAAAGAGAGTGGCCTCTCTTTGTCGGTGCCGCCGCGCCGCGCCGCGCCGGTTATCTACCTATTTTTTCTACCCAAGTTCACGACTTTGTCAGCTGTTGTTTATCACTTTAACGAATGAATCTTTGAAAATGTTGGTTTACACGATATTTTTATGCACAATTGATAATTGTTATCAGTACATTTACATAAACAAAATAAAGTCCCCGCGTCTGTCACACAAAACCTTAAGTACCTACTTGCATTTTAATGTATTAATTTATTATAACGTCTACTAGACGGCCACGGAGATGCTGTTCAATATGACCACCTTGTACCTCGACACATTGTTGCAACGCCTAATAATATTTTCACGTACGCTTTGTAAAATGGAGCTATCGAACTTGATGTGGTCAAATGCTGCTACTATGCGTGAACGCATTTTGACCTCCGTATCACACGGTTTTTTGAACACCTGTTGCTTAACAGTACCCCAGAGGCAAACAATCGAAGGGCGTCAGATCAGGTGATCTTACGTAAAAAACACAAGTCACTCACTAGGTCAACAATAACAACCGTTCGAAAGTAAGTTGCGCGGGAGACTAAGGAATTCGCTTATGATTCGCAGGGCGGCGGGTGGTGGGGTAAAGGGGTAGGAAGGCACGTGGCAGGGATACGAGGCACGCGCCTACGTTTTAGCGGCATCTTCTGTCGCATCAAAGAAAGCCGCCGAGCTCGTAGGCTATTTAGCGAAATAAAGATGTATTTGTAAAATCAGATAATCTAAACATTTTTTTGAATGTGTCGATTTTAATAGTTATTTGATTTTGACCTTTGTACTAGCCAATGTTTATAATTGTTAAATTCTAATATCATTAATGGTGTGCTTGTAGGTAATGTATAACGTTCCTAAAAGGAATAACAGGGTTTTTGTTACATACTGTATGTATACGATTTAGAATTAGACGGGAAAAAAATACTACGATATGTAATATTCCCTCTTCTAGCAATTTTACACTGTTTTGGCTAATACCCCCCTCTCCTCCACGTGATATTCGGTCATATTCAGCTTGACCCCCTCCCCCCTTAAAAGCCTCACGAAATTAATGGACGCCCCCAAAGTGCAATGTGATTTTCCACACTGTGGTATAGACACTTCAGCTACCAAGCTGCTCATCTATAAATAAATATGTAAAATGTTATTATGAAGTTCTTGTAATTTTAAAGTAGTTACCCTAGAAATTTTAGCCCATTTATTAGTCATGCTTGTTACACATGCTTGGGAGTGCAGTACTGTACAAAGCCTTTGTTTTTGTAACCTCATTATGTTAATTTGAGTTCTATTTTGTGTACAAAAATAAAAAGAAATGTATATACTTATATGAGTATCATATTATATGAATACTGTTTTCAGGTCTATTCGTCATCGACAGAAATGGTATCCTAAGACACATGTCAGTGAACGACCTCCCTGTAGGCAGATCTGTAGATGAAACACTAAGGATAGTGAAGGCTTTTCAATTTGCCGACAAACATGGTGAAGGTAAGAAACTTAAATGTATTTGGTACTATTGCACTAAATAGTAAGAAAAGTATATTATACTAATATCCTGGGAAATTCATTAAACACGGTCATCTGGTCCCAAATTAAACATGTGAGTAGTAGAGCTTTTAGTGCAGAGTTCGTCCGGGGAATTACTACCACCTTACCCATTCCCGCCGTAAAGCAGTAGTGCACTTGTATTACTGTGTTTCGGTTAGAATAGTAAGAGGGACGGTAAAATTACAGGAACATGAGACTTAACTTCACGTCTCAGGGTCGACAACGCTTTGGCGATGCCCCGGTGTTGCATATGTCCATATACAACTATGGGTATCAGGTAACTGATATACTACATATACCACTTTCTTTCTTCTAAATACATACTTAAATAGATATTTACATCTAGACAGAACAAACGCCATTGCCATGCACAAAATTATTGTCCTGGGTGGGAATCGAACTCATGACCTGCGGTGTGGTAGTCAAGGTCGCTAACCACAAAGCCAACTGACCCGTCGATTATCTATAGTTACTAATATATAAGGCTGAAGTTTGTTTGCTTTAACGCGCTAATCTCAGAAAGAACTGGTCCAAATTAAAAATGACCATATCTATATATATAAAAAAATTATGTTGGTATGTGTACGCTTCAAAAACTCAAAAAGTTCTGCACCGATAGAGCTGAAATTTTAGCATGATACATAATCCGCATCAAGGATTGTTTTTATCTATTTTTTGCATCAGTCACATATCCGCGACCGTCTTTGTTATTTTCCCATATCTCAACCATTCAATCACAATGTGCCTCAGCGAAGCGTGGCAAGATACAGCTAGTAGTATATATATTAATATATAATAAAGTATATAATAGTCCATTTATCCGTGTGGTACACTTATCCCTACCAAGCTATCCCTACTGGTAGGGATAAGTGCACGTTTTAGTAGATTTATTTCTACCGGTAGGGATATGTGCACTACATATTACCGAGTGGTACACTTATCCCTACCGAACTATACGTATTGGTAGGAAAAAAAATATCAATAATGCTATTTTTGTCATTCTTTAACAAATACATATAGGTAAATAAGAAAAAATTTTTTTTTAAATATAAATTATTTAATCAATTAAATCTTATTTTTTTGTAACTAATAATTTAATTTAAAGAATATACAATGTATATATTTGTCTCATGTGCGTGTAAACGTACACTTATCCCTACCATTTATAATAAGTCGGTAGGGATAAGTGTACCACTCGGTAATGGGTAGTGCACATATCCCTACCGGTAGAAATAAATCTACTAAAACGTGCACTTATCCCTACCAGTAGGTATAGCTTGGTAGGGATAAGTGTACCACCCGCATTTATCGAGGTAAGCTATAGGCTATACAACATCACGCTACGGCCAAAGCTTTAGGAGCGGAGCATCAATGAAATATATGGCAAAAACCGGATAAAAATATTCCTTTTAAGAACTTTGCGCCTATTTGACAATTCGCAGATTACAGACCTTCCGAACGAGAGTGAAACCGCGGGGGACAGCTAGTTATTTAAAAAAAAAAATTTTATATTACAGTGTGCCCAGCGAACTGGAACCCCGATACCAACGCAGACACAATCAAACCAAGCCCGAAAGAGAGCAAGGAATACTTCCAGAAAGCCAACTAAAAGCCTTCCAAGTTAGAAGCAGAATTTTCAACCCAAACGCATTTAATTTAAGATAATTTCTTGCATGACAGTAATGATGAATATTCATATGAAAAGCTATTTAATATCAGTGTAACTGCTCTTTTACTAATTATTTATTGTCGATAAGGAGAGCTAGTATGCTGCAAAACTGTGTTAGGTGTAGAAGTCTTTATTTGAATAAAAGTCAAGTATTTGCTATTACATTGTTTAATTATTTTAATATTATATTTAGTAATTTCATCGTATTACAGTCTACAAATAACACAAGAAATCACTTAGCAAAAGAAAGAGACTCCAAAATAAAATCGTACCTTATTACGATTTCAATAAGGTTGATTTATCAACCTTGTCTTTGTTACGTTTTATAGTACTTACTCCCTTATTTATTTAAACTTCGTGCTTAACTTGCCTTACTGCAAGTCAACCAATTATCTATAAAATAATACTAGATAGAGGCAATAAAAACATATATTAAATTCAATTTATTTAATAAATTAATCATGTATGACAATTTGATGTATTGTTTGGTTTTATTTACATCTTATTTCGCGGAAGCGACGGTTTTCTACAACAAACCATAAAAAGCGTTAGTCTGCCATCAAGCAAAATGATTCTTAAAAGTGCCTTAGTGAACAGCTGATTATATACCTAACTCCCAAGTTTTAAAGTCCATTTTGGGACGAACACACTGAGCCCAAGTTATTTTCATAAAATAAGTGTTATGGTGCCTCAGTGGTGCCTCGTAAATATTAACCCTTACCTATAACCACTCTCTTTTTAAATAATTTCTTACTCTAGTGATGTAATAAAACCTAGCCTAAAATACTTAATATTAAGGGTAATAAACTATTCCCTTGCAACAATACTGATGCTATGTCCAGAAACAGCTTTTAACAAGAATTCCATTTTTAACTTAAGTTGGGTGATGTCAGCTGATACTTTGTAACGCCTTATAATGTGCGAGATGCTGGTCTTCATCGATAACATGGCGAAGGTCTTACCTGGAAAGAGACAAGAGACAGTTAAATATAAATAAATAAATATCCTGAGATATATTTAATTACATGTCTATACTCAAAATTGTTCACAAGAAAATTACAAATCGTACCCATATAGTAAACAAGGTCGGCCGATAGCAACACGGGAACAAAGCGGCTATTAAAAATAAAGTCAATCTAACAAAGTGAAGACAAATTTGAATTTATTCTTTATTTATTCGCTCCTATATTGTTTTTTTTTTATAATATAGATAATTCTATTAATATTTAAAAAAAAAAAACAATAAAAACCGGTAGTTAATGAATAAATTATCAGGCGAGCGATTCCTTACCGGGGTTTAATATTTTGATATATTATAGAAACCCTATTGACACAAAGTATTCTTTACTACCGTTTAAAAAAAATATA
This sequence comes from Habrosyne pyritoides, assembly GCA_907165245.1. Classification (NCBI taxonomy): domain Eukaryota; kingdom Metazoa; phylum Arthropoda; class Insecta; order Lepidoptera; family Drepanidae; genus Habrosyne; species Habrosyne pyritoides. The sequence continues at coordinate 4,474,013 of OU015608.1, forward strand.
TTCAGTTTAGGCCCGCGGAGGGCACTTATGAAGGTCATATTTTAAGTTACTGAAGCTACCATATTAAAATGTATGCACCACTAGTTGGGATGTGTCCTGTATTTAAGATAAATGATCAAACACTAAGGGGGCGTCCATTAATTACGTGAGGTATTTAGGGGGGTGTTGGGATCAAGCCGAATCTCACCGAATCTCACGTGGAGGAGAGGGGGGCGTCTCGGCAAATATCACGTAATTTTTTATTAGCAAGAAACAGTGTAAAATTGCTAGAAGAGGGTTAACTTTAGTAGTAATATTTTTTCAAATCTAAATAGTAAACTTATGATAATATCAAATCTCACGTGAGATTAGGGGCGGGGAGAGGGGGTCGAGAAAAATCTCATGACATCTCACCAAGGGAAGTGGGGGGTCGAAAAATCGTCAAAATCACCTCACGTAATTAATGGATGCCCCCTAACCGTGTATTGAACATCCAAAAATATACGAAAACATTAAATATGATCAAAATTAAATCATTAATGTGATTTTTCAGTAACGATCTAATCATAAAGAGTATGTTATTTTGATGCTATACAATTATGACGTCACAACTTGCTATTTCATACAAAACTCCATACATTCAATCGTTTTGACATTTCATAAAGAATTGCCGATTTGACATGTCAGGACACATCCCTATTATTGAATATCTTCAGGTGTTAAAGAATCGTATACAGTAGACACTTACCCATACACGATCGCTTTCCAAGACTAAATCCGGCATAGATGTTTAGGTTTTCAGGCAACGTGGACGGGTCGAGCCATCTCTCCGGCTTGAACTCATGCGCATCGGGACCCCACACTGGATGGCGGTTGATACCGTAGCTCATGATCGCACAGTTCGTACCAGCTCGAAGGGTGTAGTTTTCTGGTAAAGAAAGAAGATGGTGAAGAAAGTGGTTTAAATTTTTTTGAGGATGCCTAAGATTTTATTTATTTACTAGCTGTCCCCCGCGGTTTCACCCGCGTTAATCGATATAATTTATAGCCTACAACCATTTATGACAAATTCCGCATCGAATGGTAGCAGTGCCATCACTATATGTTCAGTAGGTTTCAGGTGATAGTGCAGCAAAGGAACCCTATTTTCCTTTTATTTATATACTAGCTATCTCCAGCGGTTTCACCCGCGTTTAGCGATATCATATATCGAATTATAATGATTTTCTAAATTCGGTTGTTACGGTCTCCTACAAATTTAGTTGTTTATGAGAGGAAATTGGGACGGAAGTCTGTAAATATTCGGAAACAAAATAAATCGGTGTTCGACAGTCCATTTACAGCCAAAATTAATATAAGTATTACCTTTAGATCTCAAAACCATACATAAATCCAAGCGATTTTGTATCGCGATCGATTAAAAATGGCTGTATCTGATAATTATTATCTCATCTCGGTAGGTACTAAGTTAAAAACAAACAGGTATGTACCTTTATGTAGATATTACGCGAGTTGATCAAACGAATCAAAGTGACTTGTTGACTCAGTCTTAATTAGTAAATGAATGGGATAAGAAGATAATTAATTATGTAAGCTAATTTACCAATTATATGGGTAATTGGTTTTCTAAAATTCTCAATGGACCGGTTTATTTATTCTATAATATTATCCACCAAATACTTATGACCATAAGTAAACGAATTATTAAAATTCAGTGAGATCACCATACTTACTTAGTTTTAAATCTCTGTCAATGTATCTCAGACTAAGTGGACCAGTGGGATAGAGCCGAAGTGTCTCCTTGATAATCGCTTCTGTGTACACCAACTTGGCTAGGTCTTCCTTTCCTACATCTCTGTCCGTGTCACCGAATACTTCTTGAAGCCTTTAGAGAAAATCATAAATATCAGATGGGATTCAAATTAACATAATCTAGAGATTTCTGACGTAATTAATATATTTTAACAATTAGAACGGCTTCCACTGGTAACACTAGTTATATTTACTGAAAAGGATAACAATAAATGTACTAAAACTCAACCTGTCATTATAGCGTCTAACAGTACCTCAAGCATTCCACAACTATCGTCTGCCATCCGTCCGCAAACAGATCACATTCAGGTTTCTTACTCAGTAGTCTGTTAAATATAGCTAAACTTCGAGGTACATGAGACATTGAACGCGCGACGTTAATGTTCAAATTAGGACTCTATGCCTGTGTCTAACGCATTGATTTACCATAAAAACTTACTCTTTATAAAGCTTCTCTTGAACATCAGGGTACGTCCCCAAGAACATAAGAATGCATGCAAGAAGGAAGGATGTGGTATCGTAGCCGGCGACGATAGCCGTGTCCACCTCTTCTCTGATCTCCTTGTCAGTGAACGTGTTGTCTTCGGCCAGTTCGATCAGGAGATCCATAAGAGCCCTGTGCTTCAGACCTGTAAGGATTAAAAGAAATATATAAATTTATTAAACGCAAATAGCTTTTCGATATGTTTTCGGATTACGGTTTTAGCTATTAAGATGCAAAAAGCATCACATTTTTACTGACAAAGGTCACTTGTCGCCTACAGACATAAGTAAGCAATACCTGGAAGATCACCTATTGCCGAACTAAACAAAGAAGATGAGGCTACTGGCGCAACTACTTACCAGAAACACCGTTAAACAAATTGAAGGTGGTAGCAGAGCTATACGGGTATGTTTGTATCTACGTCGAAGTAGATTGTTGAACAGTTGTACCTACATCATTAAGGTAGCAAACAAGCTGATGACAGATTTCTTAGCTACAGAAACAGACAACAGATTAAGTAGTAGGTAGGTACTCATAAACCTACCCAATTTAAAAACCTGGAGATCAATTATGACAGTATCAATTAGAAGCGGAACATGAATAGAAGATGGTAACAGGAAGGAATAGCTACTTCGCCACCTCCAAGTTGGACCTACCCTGTTGTTTGTTTTGTTAAATTTGTAACGAATATTATCAGAATGTTTTCGGCCTCGTGGATCAGAAAATATTGATCGATAGTTAATAATAATCTTGCCATATACTTTAATAATTTTAAGCTTAAATCGCAAATGAAGTTTTCTGCATATTCCCAAAAATAACCTTGTATTAAATTCGCTCCTCTATTGTAGACGCAATAAGGTAGGTTTTTTATAATCTCCTTACGAACTCACTGATTCAATGTACACATACTGGTTTCTATATTATTATTTATTTGCTCTTGGTTTTATTTTGTATGTTTTCACACTATACTGTGATATCCTATTATTGACTATGTAAAATTGATCAGAAAGCTGTTGGAAATCCTGACAAATAAATAAAAGAAACCCATTAGACGTTTTTTATGGAATCGCTTAATACAGTACCTGTTGTTGACTCCACATTATCATAGAATTCACTCTTATCATTTTTCAATTTCTCTCGTTTTCTTTGGATTACCTGGAAATGGACAAAGGCCTTAATTACTTGATTAGAGAAGATGATTTATTAGGTAATTGTTTGGTAATGTAATAAATAATTGTATTGGGACGTAATAAGAACAACATGTAACTGAGACGGGTGAAATACGTAAACCTGAAAAATGATACTAGCTCGAGGATGTTTCGTCGTGGCCTCTATGCTCTGTCTCTGTCGTTTACTGCACTAATACTGCTAATCACGTGAGAGATAAGCTCTCCGAGGCCTCCGTGAAGCGACTCGCCGACGAAGTTTGTATTAGCTGAATAAGGGGGTTGGATGATACTCATGCTATTTTTAGTAACCAGTTAGGGCCTAACGCTTAGAAGAGTCTAAATAACAGTATTACATACAAGATTATCAATTTAATACCTATAATGTATTCGGGTCTCTTAAGTTAGAAAAAAATTTGCATAGGGCATTAGTAGGAGGTTAATGCCGGGTACGATACTATATACGATCCCGATCGAAAATCCATGGATTGATGAACCTTTTGACAGTAATTTTAATACACGTAATGTCAAAATTCTACTTCAATCTTGCGATTTTAGTTCGGGATCGTATATAGTAACCCGGTATTAATCACTTTGAGGATTTTAATCTTTTATCATCGTTAAATTGAAAAACATAGTATACCTACAATTTTTATTAAATATTAATAATTAGTTTCTGTGTTGCGGTTTCACCCGCTTTTTAAAGGGATCTCGGGATTATAACATAGCATATGTCTATCCGGAATATTGTACCTTCCAAATCGTGGAGGTCTACAGTTTGAATATATTATTATTTTTAATATAAAAATTAAATGGTATGGTAAAAATGGTAATAATTAATTCTTTGTTTAGAAATGTTATGCTATAGTCCGGCGTTAGTAGGTACTGTACCCGAGAAATGTCATTAATGCTTATCAAATGTCACGTTGTGATTGTGACTCTAAAATATCTTCGATGGAATGTGGGCCTCACTAGTTTAAAAATAGGATCAATTTTTTTTTTTATTAACAATCATATTTTCAATGTATTAGACAGAAATACGTATTATCATATAGACACGCCTTTACCATCATCACGGTTCTCAAAAACAGCGTACTTAAATACTAGATAGCTACTAATACGCATGAAGGGAAAGAATATAAATGCCGATGTTACGGTGTGCCTGTTGTTAGAGAGAGATGAATATACTCGTACATCGTTAGTTACGTTAATAAATATAAAACAAGTATTACATCGAGTTACGTCGCGGCAGTGGTAAGTGGGCGACTATATAGGATTAGGTGAATTACCAGCATTTTACGTTGCCATTCCTGAGCGCGGACAGCGCATCTATAGTTTCAAAATCATTTTGAAATGAATAACTTACCATATTTGCCATGGCATTTAAAACTTTAATAATTTCGTTCTCCTTCCTCTTGTGTCCAAACACTTTGTATAAGAAATCACTCTGCAGCCAGAATTTTTGGAACCTTTGAGTGATGACATTCAAGATTTGATCTACAGCCTTCATGTATTTTTGGTTGAATGCTCTATCATCATCAGTGTTGTTCACGCCGAAGGCACTTACTGAAAAAAAGAGTACAGATTAGACAGATCATTCTTAAAGGTTTGTTTGATGAAGGTTTTATTGCAACAATTGAAATCAAAAACTTAATCTTTAATCTCAAAGTCACTGAAGCTACGGTTCAAAAGTCTGCTCTCAATTGAGAAATACCGGTAAGAAACTCAGCAAGGTTATACAACGTGTTACAAAATACCGCGTAAAAATATAATTAATTATATCAAAGACAACAACCCTAGTAAGTCATGTCAGGGAGCCAGATTATTTAACAGAAATGCCTACGTACCCAGTTTACCTAATAATTGTCTACTTTAATAGTTTTTCTATTTTTTGTTCATAAAAATCAGTTTTTTGGGGTATGTTATACAGCGTTACTACGGTTCTTAAATATTGTTAATGGACTCCTTATAAGGCCCCATTTAACCTCTTTTCTGCTTTACGGGTAGTTTTGTAACCCTCGATAAATTTATGAGGCTTTTTTTTATTTTTAAAGTTAGTGTCACTCGTAAAGAAGTGTTGACATCTTGCTATTTGTTTGTCACCTAATAGTAATAAAAATCTAGGAAAGGCCCTTTCTCACACTAGCATTCTATCCAATTACTAACTGTGAATGTTTGTGAAAATGCATGTATGGATAAATTGATCCTTTTTCACACAATCTACTTACGCAACGGGTTAGGATAAAACATGTTAAACAGATAGTTTTTAATCTAAAATAGGATACTTTTTGTCCCGAGAAAATTTTACATTGATACCGCGGGGGACAGATTAGCTCATATTAAAATTACTTTCTTTACATATTCATATTGTAAATCAAGATGTTGACTGTAAATATCAACACAGCTCGTTCAGGCACTTTCCGACAAATATTGACATATTTATTATAATATTTACTGTTCGATTTGAATAAATCAACGCGTATATACGAGTATAACCTTCAAAATATAATTATGTGTAACAACAACAGCGTTATAAATATTGGTTTGGAATTATAACTGGTTTGAAACAACACGGTCGAAATGTGGGAGGTACTAACATGAGATTTAAAAAAAAAAACTCGTTTTGCATCCGGCTGGAGGGACCAAAAAATTTTTGACCAAAAAATGAGAGCGAGAAGCAATACTCGGACGAAGATGGACAATACTAATTACTGTTTACTAATCACTTAATTACAAACAATTAATTAAGTATGTTAGCTGATTATCATAAAAAACAAATATAGGGGCGTGTTTTTTTTTACCTGTGGATTTTTTTTATTTATTAGACGGTTCTTTTTTCATAATAATCCTACTAATATTATAATCGCGAAAGTTTGTATGTATGGATGTTTGTTCGTCTTTCACACAAAAACTATCCAACAGATTTGGATGAAACTTGGCACATAGATAGAGCATATATTGGAATAACATACGGGCTATCCCGGTAAAATTGTTACATCCCTCGTGAACGCGGGTGAAACCGCGGGGGGCAACTAGTATTATCATAATAGTAGAATCTATTAGCATATAAAACCAATACGGACTTACTGTATCTAAGTACATAGTATTTTTATTACATAAGTTACGTTTTGTTTCGAGTCTCGACACGTGGTGGGCATTTAAATCAACGAATTGTACCAATAGCTTCCCATGTTATTGGTTACTCATTCTTGTTCATTCTGTCAGCAATTTCCGTATAAAAAAATCTATCAGTTATTGCTTTTTTATGCATTGAAGGAAGGATAAACAAAGACATAATTTTCGTATTTAAAATATTCTTAAAATTTGTAAGCAGGTAATACACTATCAGAATATTCATCGTACCTAGTAGGTCCAAAGTTTTCACCTGGATTTCCCATCACAATACACAAATGCCATAGGAAAATGTACCAAAACCCCATAATAATAAAATTGAATATTTAAAGGAGTACTTACAGCATATAGTCTCTAGAGCAATTTGCTTCAAATACGAAATGTGGTCGAAAGAGCCTTTGTCCACTTCAACGGATAGGTGGCCGACAAGTCTTCTCGCTTGACTGTTAAACACTCCAAGGTACCCGTAAAGTACTTGAAGACTGTAAGCTGGGTTCAACAGCTTGCGATGTCGTTTCCATGTTGCTCCTGGGAAAAATATGGTAATTTGCAGTTTTGTTTTTGGCGTTTTATTATAAACATTCTGGGGTAACGTACCCATTAATTTCACGGTGTTTGCATGTACATGCATATTTGCATATACATCCAACAAAGTACAATGATTCTTAAGTTATTATACTAAATTGTTTTAAAAAGAATTAATTATTTAAATTTATTTATTTTTATAAAAAAAAATATTACGGTAATTTCTAACATTTTCCAGTAAATTATAAGGTTATGTATATAATAGCTGTTGATGTCCGAACTACTCTGTAAAAAGCATAAATTTCTGAGTCAAATCACTCGATACAATTTAGGTAGGTTATAATTACTAACGGCCAAAATTAATATACGATTCCGATCTAAAATCGCAAGATTGAAGTAGAATTTTGACATTACATGTATTAAAATTATTGTCAATAGTTCATCAATCCATGGATTTTCGATCGGGATTGCATATTAATTTTCGCCGTATATAAAAGATGTTGGTAAATGGATGCCCGATTGATGAGAGACGGGAGCAGCGATATGGCCCGCACATATTGAATATAATTTGAACTCTATTATAGAAAATTATTCACATAATATCCTGATGTATTTAAAACGACACATTATAGTTTTTTTTTTTATTGCCACAGTCGAATGAAACTGCCTTTTCCCTACATGGACATAACTACTCAAAAAATTTACCTAAGGCATCTTTGTGTATTTTTATCGCGCCAACTTTAGTCAATCTTGTTTCGGGCCCCATTATTCACTAACTGGTATATTTAATTCATTATTAATAACAAAAAAGCGTTCAGCCCACAACGTTTAAGTAAACAAATTATTTTACTTGTAGGCGGAACACCTCAACACAAAATTAAAAACGATATCATCAGTTTAGGCCTTAGAAGGGTGAATATTAATGTCCTATCTACCACCAGTTCACAAGTCAGCCTTCAACTGAGAAGAACCGGCCAGAAACTCAGTGAGGTAATATTTTTTATAAATTTTAAAAAATATCAATATACTAATTGTAATATAAATATAAAACAAAATTAATTACAAGAATATTTATTATTCCATTCGGGTTTTAACAATAACATAAATAAAAATACAATAATTATATTATGCAATAACATATATTTCATAATACCAACCTGGGGCTCGATTCTGTAAGGAAAAAGACACAAACTCGAGGATGTGTTGTCGCGGCCTTTATTCTCTGTCTCTGTCGCTTACTACGCTAATACTACAAATCACGTGAGAGGTAAGCTCTCCGAGGCCTCCGCGAAGCGGCTCGCCGACGATGTTTGTATTAGCTGTATAGATAATGTAAAAATAGCTTATGTGTGAATAAAATAACAATACAGTGTTGCCAGATGCATGTCACAACACCGTGAGTATTCCACAATAAAACGTATTGACGTATAGTCACTAAACGTCTATATTGTCCTGATTGACTGACAAACATACAAAATTACATGTTATAATGGTTTGTGATCATTATTGTACACAGACGTAAGAGGAAAATGTAAGGAAATTAAAAAAAAACCGTACATATATATTATGAAGGTTTTAATTCCCAACACGTGGTTTCCGAGGACAAACGTTTGTGCGCAAGAACATGTGTTTGTTCTGTCTGGGTTAGACATGGCTAACTCAACCAAAATGCATGAGCTGCGGTTCAGCTCACGGCTCACGTTTGTGAGACGGAGCTGCGAACCGGTTCATAGATCAGCTCAAGTATTTCAGACCGATCACAGAGTCTTTACGCCGCTACCGCGCCGTAGTTCGACAACGACTCAATATGACAGAATAGATCACAGATTGTATACCGACTGTATCATATCGTTTAAAGGAAATGGGGGCCTGGAGCTCCAAAATACAGGCCCAGGCTTAGTTTGGACTCCAGATCACCCTCAAATTGCAATTTTTTCCCAATCTTCCTGTCAACTGTATTTAATCATTGCATGTAATTTGTGGATAAATAAAATAAATTATTATTATTATATATCCTATAACCATCTAGGAAAAATTGCGCGTCGAATGGTAGCAGTCCCATCCCGATATGCTCAGTAGTTTTGTGGTGATGGTGCGTCAAAGAAACCCTATTTTCCATTTATAATTTGGTATCAGATAACCGTGTGTGAAAAATTACCCAAAATATATATTTAATTATTTTTATTATGCCTCGCCTGATTTCGACGGCGTTCAATAATAAGCTCTTATTGTACTGCTGTTGAATTATATTCTAAATTCTGGGCTCAGTGCAATTCCACGAGGTAAGAAAGATATGCCAGTTCGAAATTTTAGTCGAGCTAAAAATATTGTGGTGAAAGTGGATGTTCTATTCTTAAAACTAAGTCCCTTGTCTTAAAAAGAGCATGAAAATATTTTGAAGTTCAAACTGAATTTTATTTTCGGACAATTTCAATATTTGCTTTATTTCTACGTATTTGCCGATATTTTTCGTAATTCACTAATCCATCATTACTATTGACTGACGTATGTTTATACTATGATGGTATGTGATTATTTGACAAACACTACGTGTATTGATAGGTAGGCGGTATGTTCAAACATTGTTGGTGTGAATTCAATGCCTAATTTGCAATGGAACTCGGATGTTAAATAATCAACATTCCATGGTGTTGTTGTGACGAAAATAACGTGTAAATTTTATTAGGGAATAAATCAAAAGATGTGGTCAAATTAAATGCAACCCCCTTATTCAGCTAATACAAACTTCATCAGCGAGCTTACCTCTCACGTGATTAGTAGTTTCAGCGTAGCAAGCGACAGAGACAGAGCATAGAGACCACGGTGAAACATCAAAATTCAAAACCATTTATTCAGTTTAGGCCCGCGGGAGGCACTTGTGAAGGTCAAATTTAAAGTTACTGAAGCGACTAGTTCCTCGAGTTAGTTATTGTTGAGTTATTTATCTTACAGAATCGAGACCTAGAAATCATTAGGCTCTACAGATTGGAATAAAATTACGTAACTATGTCTATTAATTATCTCTATATGTATATGATATATCTATGACGTATTAAATAAATAAATAAATAAATATTCTGGGACATTCTTTACACACGGCCATCTGATCCCAAACTAAGCAGAGCTTGTACTATGGAAACCAGACAACTGATATACTACATATACTACTTTTTTTCTAAATATATACTTATATAGATATTTAAAGTATATTGCAAGTAGATCTATAAAATTGCTACAAATAGCTAAAAGTTTACCCGTACGCTATACGGGGATAACATAGCAAGTCAAGTAGACCAATAAACAAGCAGACGATCCATCTGATGGTAAGTGGTCACCGCCCCCAATCGGTATTTGCAACACCAAGGAAAACGCCAATGCAGTGACCCTGAGACGTGAAGTAGTTAAGTCTTACGTACCCATAATTTCGCAAGCCTTTTTACCTTTCTAACCGAAACACAGTAGTACAAGTACACTACTGCTTCACGGCGGAAATATGTATGGTGGTAGTACTTCCCCGAAAGAACTCCGCGCTTAGAGCTCTACTACTGTCAAGGAGTAAATAAATAATAAATATCCTGGGACATTCTTTACACACGGCCATCTGGTCCCAAACTAAGCAGAGCTTGTACTATGGAAACCAGATAACTGATATACTACATATACTACTTTTTTTTTTTCTAAATACATACTTATATAGATATTTACACCCAGACACAGGACAAACAGACATGTTCATGCACACAAATGTTTGTCCTGGGTGGGAATCGAACCCGCGACCTTCGGTTTGGCAGTCAGAGCGTTAACCACCAAGCCAACTGGCCTGTTAAGGAGTGGGTCCGAAGATTAGAATTCACACACACAAGCTCCCGAAATATGCACTTACTTAATAATACTTATTAGATATGATATATATATATATAGTTACTAAGCTCAAACTATAAAAGCAGTTTAAATAATCGCGATTTCAAATAATACTTTTATCATTTGGTAGTTATTTTTACAGCCTGTAAACCGAACAAGTTAAGATTTAGTAGATCTTGACAGTTTGTCCGGATAAATACTCACCCAGCCAATTTTTGCCCTCAAACAATAGTACACCGAAACGCAGTAGTTGTTTCGGTAAGAAAGTTAAGGGAACCGATGAAATTACAGACACGTGGGACTTAAGAACTTCAGTGGACCATCTCCCAGTTTGCCGGCCTAATTAACATAAAAAACAACAAGGTTATTTACCTGAACCGACGACTAATCCTTCACCCATCCATGGTTTTCCAAAATCGTAAGCAAAATGCTTCTGTAAACAATTATTTGCAACTGTTAGTCCATCTTCCGGGTCCGTAACGACTGTAACAAAACATTATAGCATTTATTATAAACATTTATAGCAAACACAAATTCGCAGTACCTGTAACTCGTCTCAAAAAGTAAAAAATACAGACGAATTGAGAACCTCCTCCTTTTTTGAAGTCGGTTAAAAATATTTTAAAGAGTAATGTATATTCTTTAATACACTACCTAAATACTCGTATATACAATTATTACCCGTGCATAAATTTAAAAAGGTAGTAAAGAATACTTTATATCAAAAGGGATTTTATAGTATATCTGATTATTTAGTTAGAGAATGAAAGATAACCTTTGATAACCTAGTAATGAATTGCTCGCTTGACGAGCTATCCATTTAAGGTTTTTTTATTGTAAAATTATTATTTTTTAATATCATTGTTATTGTTATCATTGTCATCAGTATGTAATTAAAAAAAAAAAGCTATGTAAAGACTTATTATAAGAGCCTGTGAAGGCCTACATGAATAAACAATATTTCTATTTCTATTGTGATCTTTGTTAGGTCTAAATTTGAAAGTTTTTTGCAAATAGTATATGAGCTTTTTGACCACAATTTTGACACACATTGGAAATGTTTCTCTAGTACCTGAACACACCAAAGTTGTCAGGTCCCAAGAGGATACTAGAAATAAACTTACTACCTTGCTTTGGTTTCTATGGTATGGTTTTCCCTAACCGAAATTTGTGCTAAATCTGTAAATCAAAACCTCTTTGCAACGGCATTCGACGCGACAGTTCCTGAATTAATATCTCTTTAAAATTTTAACCAATTCAAGTTTAACCGGACTATTGAAAATAGCTATGATTATTAATAATGATCAGGTCATTCACCGGTTGGTTAAGTGAATAACAGGAAAGCTTACGTTAGGTTTCTGCTTTTTAGAGTTTCATAGTCAAGAACCCTTATAGTTTCGCCAACTCAGTCTGTCCGCGTTTTAACTTATACCCTTGGTACTAACCTTACTGCCCTTACGGCTTTAAAGTAAAGCAGTAATTAAGCATACAAAATATTAAGGCCAACATAGTTGTCCCTATTTCGGATACATATACGTAGAGGGGGGCAATTCCACTAACATATTATACACCGTATCATTACCATATCACAACCAAACGACAAATTTGACGTTTAATCGTATTGTACTAAACACACCAACGATCGAACTGCGGTTGTGTTTCGGTAATGGTTCACATTCGTTCGAAAGATTACGTCAAAATGTATGTTTGTTTCGGTTGTAGTGCGTAGGAATAATCAATTTGACATTAATCGTAACCATACCGTTGCCGAACCAAACGTGCTACTCGAACGTAGCATTTAGTGGAATTGGGCCCCTGGGGTGTGTTTTTTACTATTTGTTATTGCTATTGTCATATAAATGTGTCATTTAAAACGAACGGAGCATGTCAAGAACAATATTCGGTTTAGGGATCCATCTTAGAAATATGAAGGTTTAATGCTGGTAATTTTTGTTTGAGACAAGTCCTCCCATCTAAGGGTGTTGTCTTTCAAACTCTGTTTTAATAAGATAAAATTAATAATTAATAAGATATGATATTTGTAAAGTTAGCAGAAGCTGGTGAGAAAGTATTGTTTGCAAAAATTTGCCCTGTATGTAAATTAATACACTATATATTTTAAAAATGTACATCCTTTTGGCAATACGGGTTAATCCGCGAGGGACACCTATATACGTATTTATTAAGTATAGCTGTCCCCCGCGGTTTCACCCGCGTTCCCGTTGGTTGAAACATTAATTTGTTATTTCTATCATCAATAGTTTTCGCAGCGCACGCGATGTAAGAAAGTTTTCTGGTAATTTTTTTACACCTTGGGTTACATTATTGGTTTAGTTTTAGTATGGATCACTAACTTTTTTGAAAATTTAATATAGCCTATGTTACTCAGTGATAATGTAGCTTTCTAATGAAAAAAGAATTATTAAAATCGGTCCAGTACTTTTTGAGTTTATTCGTTACATACAAAAATACAAATCTTTCCTCTTTATAATATTAGTGTAGATATATAGTATACTAGCTGCCCGGACAGACGTCGTCCTTTCGAAATAAGTCCATACAAAAATGCAGGAATTCGCTCCCAGCGCCACCTACCGGGTCTAATTGTGAATCTAAACCATCCAGGGCGCCACCCAAACGCATACAAAAAAGTCATTCAAATCGTTCCAGCCGTTTAGGAGGAGTTCACTGTCAACATAAATAAAATACTAACTAAGCTTAGTTTGGTGCCAGTTAACCTACTAATATTATAAATGCTTTAGTCTGTAATAATGTATGTATGAATGTCTTCATGTATAGATACTTACTGTAATATATCTGTCCACCTATATTCGCATAGGTAATACCTCCTTGTCTCGTGCAATCATTTGCTAAGCGTTGTATGTTGTGCCACAGACCTGTAAATAAAAAGAAAAAAATAATAAAGTAAGTGAGTCCCAATAATATTATCTATTCATACCTTTATCTAACCGTGATCTGTTAATGGTTTTCCGTTTTTTCGGTCGACCTGTACCTCTACCATGAGTTGCTATCGAAACTTACTTTAGTCACTAGCGAGTAAACTACTATCGATACAGTATTTCTCGATAGCAATTTTATTATTTTTATTTTTATATTGACTCATAGTACCGAATTTCCATAGTAAAGGCTAAAAAACGTTACTCGCTAGTGTTTACATTTCGATAGGTTTTTTTACCTATCGACTCGTACTATCGATTTTAGTTCTTTAGGTGACCGCTAGTGGCGCTGTACACATTTGCCATAGAAATGTTTTACGCCGTCGCTAGCGAGTACGTACGTTAAAGACTCATGGTAAAGGCACTGATGGTAAGTGGTCACCGACGCAAAAAAAAATAAATTGGTTCATAAAGCAGTTCGGAGGGAAAAAAAATTAAAAATCACCTCTTCCTTTTTGAAGTCGGTTAAAAATCGAAATGTGTATGTTCGCGGGTAAACCCGCGGGCGATAGCTGGTAATTGAAAATTAAAAAGCAAAATTGTGTAAAAACAAAATAATAGACAATCAAATCTATATTTAAAAAAGAAACCGGTTGTCATAAAATTTTTAAAGTTTTTAAAATGTCATCGTTTAATAGGTAGGTATAAAATAGATCAAAATATATTGAAACCAAAAATTATAGATCAAAGTATTTATCGCCAAAGCATATCATAACTAGCTTCCCATACCCGGGTTCACCCGCATTCCTGATCGTATTTACTGTATCCCGGATAATAACACAGCCTATATCCATCAAGAATAATGCAGGTACCTTTCAAAAGGTCAAAGATTTTTTCAAATAGGTGGTTAGCTTACGCATACATACAAACTCAGAAAATTCGTACTCTCTCCTTATAATATTAGTATAGATATATAGGTACCGTCCTGCGGTTTCACCTGCGTTTCCAAGGCATAATAGGTATTTATCTAGTTATTTTTTCGATTCTTATTTTACGTTTGTCTACTTTTACTTTTGATCTATTTTATTTGTAATTTAATTTATTTTTATGTCATATATAATTTTTTGACATTTTTAATACATAAGAAATAATTATTTATAGTTATTTATGTTGTGGTTGTCTGTAAGTGGATGTGCACCAAGTTTGGCCTTTTTGTTTGAAATTTTGTATCTTTATTTTGATTTATGCGTATCATCTGTTGGCAACCCTAATAAATAAATAAATAAATCCTGGGGTTATAACATAGGCTTTGCCATTCAATAATAGTGTAGCTTTCTATCAGTTAAATAGTCTTACTTCTGTTATCAATAAGTCAGTTTGGATGGAGGGATGTTTGTTAGTCAACGCCAGAATGGGTGAACCGATCTGGGTGAAAATTGCAACTACACCTATCCGTACAGACTGACCTTACAGGTTATAAGTGCACGTTTTTGTAGATTTGTTTCTACCGGTAGGGATAGGTGGACTGTCCTACTGGTAGGGATAGCTCGGTAGGGATAAGTGTACCACTCGGTAATGGGCAGTGCACCTATCCCCACCGGTAGATATAAATCTACAAAAATGTGCACTTATCCCTTCCAGTACGGATAGATCGTTAAGGATAAGTGTACCACTCGGTAATGGGCAGTGCACCTATCCTTACCGGTAGAAATAAATCTACAAAAATGTGCATTTATCCCTACCAGTAGGGATAGCTCGGTAAGGATAAGTGTACCACTCAGTAATGAGTAGTGCACCTATCCCCACCGTTAGAAATAATTGTACCCCTTGGAAAATTGGCACAGATTATAGTCGGTAATAGCACAGGCATTTTATCCCGGGCAAATGCAATATTCTTCGGGAACCCTGTTGAAACCATGAATAGCTGGTTTTCTCCATATACCATAGAATATTTATACTCATACACACAAAGACAGACCTTTATACAATTAGTTGAGATTGTAACATTTTGGAACGGTATAGCGGAAAAAAAAGTAATTTAAATTTAATTCGTGACAGTTGAAATACCCGTTTACGTAACGGTTTTATGATATTTTTTCCCTGACACTAATGGGATGTAATATATATATGTTTTCTAGGATAGAAAATTAATTATATATCATACAACACACACATAATATATTTTATGCACACATAAATGCCCAGGGACATGTAAGATCGCCAAAACGTAATTATTTTCGAAGTGATAATTCTTATGGGAGGGCTTTAAATAGAGAAATTCTGAAAAACCTTTTTGTGTGACGAAAAATAAATTAATGATAAACACAATCTATGCTATTGAAAAGTGATTGATGAATAATTATAATGTTTCCCTGTAATACTAAAATTTCACTTTGACCAGCTAAAATAGCTAGCCGAAGGTGACTTTTTCACCCTTATACGGACATTAGGTTGAAACCTATAATATTTTTAACTAGATGACCTGAAAGGCATTGTCTTTACCAAATATAAATTTATAAATCCAAAATAAAATTAAAAAAAAAAATCATTCTACAAAATTATAAATAATAATGGATTGGAAGAAAATGCAGGAAAATCCAATTAAAACATATATTTATATCCTTAAGCTAGCCATTTGGTTTGGTGGCTAGGGCACCTGACTGCCACGCCTTAGGTCGTGGGTTCGATTCACAGCCATGACAAACAATTGTGTGCATGAACATGTCTATTTGTTCTGGGTGTCAATCTATGAAACCGAAACAGCGACTAATAGAAAAGGCTCCAACGAAAAACTTAAATGGTAATTCATTTGATGTAAGATAATAAAAATATAAATTTTAGGTGTGGTAAACCTTTTTATTTGTAAATGGAGAAACATAATATCATAGAGTGTAATAAAACCTGCTTTTTAACGATTATACATTTTGCATTGAATTGTGGAAAATCATGGTCAAAAATTTAAAAAAATCTTTTGATTTCCACCTTTTATGAACTTAGGAACTTATCACCCCTTATAATGTGAAAAAAAATATATTTACATAAATTTTATGAAGAGCTAAAGTTTGTAAGGATATAGAAGGTAACTCCGAATTTGCTCAACAGAAAAAAAAATCACTGATAAAAATATACACTAATCCTTGGATATCCTGGGATATATAAAAGTAGGGGTATAGATATTTAATAAAGATCATGAAATTAAACAAAATAACTTACGTTCAGTATCACTAACGAGAATATGCGCATGGCCTATAATTGGCAACCCTCCAGGGAATACAGGCGGTAGATTCAACGCCCTCGTCCTCTTTATCTGAAGCTGCCATCTCCACCATAAGTACGAGCAACACGCCACACAAAATAATAAAACCCCTAACATCTTATCTTACTTATTGTGGATGTGAACTGTTTCTGCGGAAATAAATTCAATCCAGTTTACTATATAAACTCGTATGCAAGGCCACAGTCCTTTATTATAATTAAAAAATAAATTGTATCGATTTTGACGGCCGCGGCTGTTTAGATGAACGAGCGCGGTGTAAATGTCCTATTGGATATCTGGCACGAAATTATAAGCTGTCCAGTCTTACTTTTAAAAACCTGATAATTGTGTTCGAATTATGAATTACGTAGGACTGCATTAAAACTGTTAGGAATCAATGTTTTTAATTTATTTTATGGCAGTCACAATAGTTTCCTTCTCAAATAAGAAGAGTGATTTGAATTTAGAACACTACGATTTACATTACAAGTACCAAGTTCAAAATGTATAAAAAGTCATAAGTTACATATTGAATATCTAATGTTTGCTCAATCAATTTATTACTTTGGTGACCCCGTTGCGTGATAATAATAAGGAGGAAGTCTTCCGAATCATTTGCAAATTTAATTTTATTTTAAATAATGCTCAAATCAATTAAAATATAGATGTTAATTTCGTTATTGAAGGAATGTACATATATGAATTTAAAGTTTTATAATAAAACGATTATTTAAAAAAAAAAGACAATTTTCTAAATGTTAAGTATTCTATATAGGGTGTAAATTTAAAACACCGCTTTATATTGTAACTAGCGACCCGCCCCGGCTTCGCTCAGGTGCATAGTAGATACTAATACATATAAACATTCCTCTTCAATCACTCTATCTATTAAAAAAACCGCCTCAAAATCCGTTGCGTAGTTTTAAAGATTTAAGCATACATAGGGATATAGGGACAGAGAAAGCGACTTTGTTTTATGCTATGTAGTGATGAAAGAAAGAAGGAACACTCAAATGAAAAATCTTCCGATATTCAAGTATTTTGGTAAGACTAAATAAATATTATTTTATGAAAAAGAATTTTAAATGTTTCATTGATAACAATATTGCCGGCTCTTGTTAGTAAAAATAACAACCTTCCGAACCGGTATTAGAATTAGAGTCAGACTAGTCATAAGTGCTTAAGCCTATTAAAATAAAAATATTTTAATTTCATTTCAATGAAAAACAAAATATCTACGGCATATTCCGTACTAAGCAAGCTTGGCTGGAAAGCTTTTGGAATCCATCAGAAACTTAACATGTACTTTTGTACCCAAACTCTAGTCTGGAATGGTCTCCAATTTTCTGGTTGTGTAATTCTCTGTAGTGTCTATTCTGTGTTGTGTTCTTAGAAATGGTTAATGAAACCTCATATTGTTTTTATAGACCTATTCAGTGATACCCTACTAAATATGATATGCGAATATCATTGGTCTCGCATTTTTAAACGTATAAACCTTAATTATATATATTGTTTAATTATTATTTTATAAGAACAGAAAAATTAACTATTAATTTCGTTTCAAATAAAGATACTAAACCTATTTATTTAGTTTATGGACATGGAGGGGACTTATAAAGGCCAAAGTTACCGAAGGGTCCACTGAAATCAATTTGAGCTCAGTTTAAATGTAAGATATGTTCAATAGTTTATTAAACAAACACCCTGGAATCGAACCGGTCGAATCATCATTAGCTAAATTGGGCATCTAGCGTGCTAAGCCGGCAAATTATAGTCTGTTAACCTGGGCTTCGATTCTATAAGGAAAATTTATATTTATTTTATTTTTATATTTATTTATTCTCTCTCACAATAGGTTTCTTGCGACTAAACTAAAACTAACTAAAAAAATATATATATATAAATAAAATATATGAAAACCTGTTTTGTGAGAGACTGGTGCCTGAGATAGGTTTAAGAACCTGTAGTACAGGTCACCGGTGCCCCAATCCGCGGGTTAACATTATTGTTACAATTTTAAATAAATAATAAAAAAGGAATATAAATAATTAGTAAACTGATTAAACTACTATATAAATGTGTGAATGTGAAAGTATATGTGTAGATGTAGTGTAGGTATGTATGTATGAGTGAGTGTGTGTTTAAAATTATAGTGATGATCGTTGTGCACAATGGTGATTAATGATTTCGTGTATGGTGAAATTAGTGGCAAATTGTTAACTTTCTTTTATTATCTTTGAGGACATAACAAGTTTTCAGTCTCTTGATAATCTAGACCTTTAAGCCATTTTGTTACTATCTTCTTGCAATGGGATGTAGGTAAATGGTAATTTTTTTATTTAATTTATTATAAATGAAGGAGCCGAGAAAGAGGAAGAAATAGTGCGATAGAGACAAATGCAGGAGCTGACTACTACAGACGGCGCCCTTTCTGCGCTTATCCCTTACTAGTTGGGGGTCATAGGTTAGCTTAGAATGTTTTTTTCAATACAGTCTGTAATATGAAAGACTGTAACAGTGAGTACATCCCATTTAATGTGAAGTTCCGTCGTAGGATAGCGGTATGGGAGCCCGGCACTGACCTTAAGGATAGCTCTCTGCGCTCTTTCAACCTGAATTATGTTCGTCTTTGCTGTACCGCCCCATACAATGATGCAGTGTTCTAGGATAGAATGGCATAGGGCAAAATAGACCATTCTTGTTGTCTTGCGGTCTGCGACATGTTTGAGTGTCCCAAATAAATAAATGAGCTTTCGCAGCCTAGTTGCAAGGATATCAATGTGAGGTTTGAAGCTGAGAGTCTGGTCAATAGTAACGCCGAGGTATTTAATTGTGTCAGTTCTTTGAAGAGACAGACAGTGACATGAATCGGCGGGCCCAGTACAATTATGGGCTGTGATGGTAAAAGACGAAGCAGGGAGAAGGTTGGATCTTGAAGCAAATACTAGGTACTTGGTTTTGGAAACGTTAAGTGTTAGAACATTATCCTTGAGCCAAGCACAGACGTTGTTAAAGCCATTTTGGGCAGTGCCAAAGACCTCTTCCCAGGATACTCCGCTAAAGAAAAGTGCCGTGTCATCTGCAAAAGTAATGATTTTTCCATTTCGCAGCTGCATACTACAGAGGCAGTTTATGTAGACGAGAAACAGCGTGGGGCCAAGAATACTGCCCTGGGGTACGCCATAACTAACTGTTTGATCGTCGCTAATCAGGTTGTCTATTTTTACCCGCTGAGTCCTATCACTCAAGTAATCTCCAAACAATTTTAGAGGGAGCCCTCTTACTCCAGACTTCTCTAACTTCGATAGCAGGTGGGGAATAGAGACTGTGTCAAATGCCTTGGCCAGGTCAAGGAATATCGTTAAACACTTTCTTCCTT
Organism: Habrosyne pyritoides; assembly: GCA_907165245.1. Taxonomy (NCBI): domain Eukaryota; kingdom Metazoa; phylum Arthropoda; class Insecta; order Lepidoptera; family Drepanidae; genus Habrosyne; species Habrosyne pyritoides. Next base: position 4,494,504 of record OU015608.1, read on the forward strand.
GATCAAGGTTTGTTACTAACTGGTTTGTGAGTTCGTGGACAGCATCACAAGTAGACCTACCACGTCGAAAACCATATTGAGATGGAGAAAGAAGATTGTTTGTTTCGTTATCAGGATCCCTTTTTAGTTTTTTGTGTAGGTTATCCCTGTTGTTCATACAACGCAATATGGCATTGGTAATCCATGGTTTTTTGATTTTTTTCCTTCTGGGTGTATTAAAATTTTTGGAATTTGCCATTATGGCCCTTGAAATATTATTTATAAGAAGATCTGTAGCCGCATCAACATCATTACAATTTAAGATTTCTATGACCGGAATATGTTGGATAGCAAGGTTGAGACCACCATAATCAAGACGAACGCTCGGTTTATTTGCGAGCTCGAGCCGTCCACCTAGCTTCATGGTTAAGGCAACACAGTCATGATCGGTGATTGAGGATTCTATTACAAAGCAGACAGAATCTAGTTTGGTTTTAATCATCATGTGGTCTAGACATGTCTGCCCATGGGTTGCCAAGGAATGTCCCGGAAGAATACAATGACTCGCCAGAACATTGAGGTAGTCATAGGAACGTTTGTCACACGTTTTGGATTTAATGTCAATATTTATATCTCCACAGAAGACAATATTTTTGTAACTACTTAATTTAGACAAAAGAGAATCAACAGAGTTTGTGAAATTTGTTATATTGACTAGGGGGACGATATATGCCAATGATACAGGTTTCAGAATTAAGTTTTAATAAAATACAGTTTGCATCACAGATAATAGGTTCTTCAAAAGAGATATTCAATTGGTTATTATAGTAAACTACGACGCCTTCATTCTGGGTCTTATGAGAGGTTGTAGCTATATGGTTGAAGCCATCAAGATCCGGGATACCTTTGGCTGGTGAGAGCCAGCACTCAGTGAGGACTATGACGACCCAGTTTATTTTCGATCTAATAATTAGGGTACTGAAGTTTTGAATGTTACAGTTAATGCTTCTAATGTTTTGAGAGATGAGATTCACGGAATTGAGTTCGCTTACGTGTGTTTTTAAGTCGTCTATATCGCATAAAATTGTTTCAGATACCGCCAGGGTGTCCAAACCCAAGTTAATGGTTTCAATGCTATTTTTATCTAACATTGTTTATGTAGTAAAAAAAAGAAAAAAAATAAATAATAATAACACTTGGGTCTGGCAAAAAATCAACGATATGCGACACATACAAAACACGCAATTTGGGGTTGGGAAACTTAAGGATGGTATTGGTAATATGGACACGCAATGCTTTTGGTATAAAAGTAGTATGAATATGTATGTGAGATGTTGAGTGATGATAGTGTATATTATGTGTTGAGTGTTGATGATGTTTGTGTTTTAATATGGAATCAGTAATATCAAAAGAACAGAAAAAATAAAGAAATTCGGGTATAGTAGTAGAGGGCCTAAGCCTAGACAACATAATTAATCTTACAATTACAGTATTGCCATGATGTTGCGCGTAGGAGAAGAGGTAGTACAATATAAATGCTAGTCACTTAATGATCTTGAGCAGGTCGCTTTCTTCTTCGACACGTATTGGCGCCATTCCCTCTTCTTTTTTTACATACACCTTCCCGTATGAGGTCCAGGTAGCCAGAATGGATTTATTTTTTACGTTTTCACGAGCAACGTAGAAAATACGACGTGCTTTATTTGATAAAGACTCAGAGACATATAGCGTTTTAAGTGGTCCGGGTAGGTTAATCTCAGGGGTGTTAAGCTGCATGAGTTTGTTTTCACGTCTATTTTTGACAATTTTTTTGTAGTTAGAAATAATGTCTTCTTTCCTAGTTGTGGTAACAAAATCGACCACTATGACGTCAGATTTATTACGATATACAGTGTAAACTCTTTATAACGAAACTCAAGGGACTGAGCATTTTTTGTCGTTATAGAGAGTTATCGTTATATGGAGTGAACAAAAAAAAACAAAACAAAGTGAACAAACCAACCAACTTGGGCTCACTTCAACGTTATAGGGAGTTTATCGTTATAAAGGATAACGTTATAAAGAGTTTACACTGTATGTCTCTAACTTCGATATCCTGAAGCGGGGTCTCAAGTCCCAGTGACGAGCCAATACTTTTAACCATATTTGTGATAGTTTGTTTGCTTTCATTACTTTGTTTTGGCATATTTCGAATTTCTATGGTGGAGCTTCGGTTGCGGTTTCGAGCATTTTCTTGTTGCGACTTGATTTGACAAAACATTGTTTTTATCTCATTGCAATTCAAATTAGATTGTGGGCAATCACTAATTGTCCGCTTAAAACGTTTAGTAATATTCATAAAGCTATCAGATTTATCAGTATTTGAAGCGGAGTTTATTGCTGAATCTGAGCCGTAGTGAAACATCGGCGGGGTCTTAAGCTGAGGCTCAGGTTTTGAGGGTGAATGTTGTATCGACATTGTTTCTGGCTGCCACTTATCTTATCAGCACAAATAACAAGTAAATAATGAAGTCAATCAGTAACTCTTGTTATGTTTTGCTTACAAAAAGAAAATTTATGAGCGAGGTTCGATCTCGGAGCCTTGGGATTGCTGCTTTATTAACGTACGCAATTAGCGCTGCGCCACTGGAACCTATTAGACGGCGACGGATTTTTTGTACATTAAGCCCGAGTCGTGAGCAAGGCAACTATTATTTAGTAGTGTGCGGGTATTCGAATTTTTATCACCAACAATTTTGCACTACGAAATTGATTAACTTTCACTATTTTCTTGACTGTATCACTACTTACATGCTCACAACAAGAGGTATTCGGCAGTATATTAGAATACACTACAATTTCGGCAGAAAAAAGATAGATAACTATTTTTAAATAAATTTGCAAGTAAGAGCAACATGGAACACGTCTGACATGATCGGATGCCGAGCGGGGGCCGAAAATGACACTAGCCCGGGGAAATTTTGACGCTACATCTATCCTCTGTCCCTTTCGTTAACTACGGAATCACTTGAGAAGTAAGCTCTACGTGCGGCTCACCTACAAAGCTTGTATTAGCTGAATAACACGACACGACACGACATTTTCCAACACCATGTGGTAATGCATTGTCGACCCTAAGAAGTTAAGCCTCATGTGCCTGTTATTCAACAATTATACCTACACAATACAAATAACTACTTATAATAAGTACATGGTGTAAATATCTATACTATTATGTATTATATGTATTTAGAAAAAGTTGTTTATGTAGGATATCAGCTATCTGGTCCTAGTACTATACAAGCTCTGCTTAGTTTGGGATCAGATGGCTGTGTGTAAAAAGAAAGCCCCAGGATATTTATTTATTTATTCATTGTGCCAACAATACTTCATATAACAAACACCACTACTTATTATAACAAACTTCAGCAAATTCTTCCAGGCAACCTAGATAATAATTTTATGCGAGCTGCATAACATCTTGTAAACTAGCGTGAGTATGCATGGTTTTAAATCAAAAAACAAACAGACAGAGAGGATGCTCGTAAAGTCTAAATTGTTGTCGGCTTTTAGTATGTATCTACACCGTGAAATTTTGCTGGTTGTTTTCCCGCAGCGAAATGGTTTTATCTTGGTTATACAATCGTTTTATATACAAATAAAACATTAGAAACCAAAAATGGCAGATTTAGCATTGTGAAAAACAAAATTCGAAAACGACCACGAGACAATAGTAGTGGTACCTCCCGACGACCTTGCCCCGACCTACGCTCAGAGCAAGCCGGGTGCCGACCGCCGCGCGGCCGTTGACACGCGTGTCTACGCGATCTACAAGTTAAGTCTGGTACTATTGATTCTCTCGTTTTCGAGTTGATGAATATTTTTTTAATATATTTTAATACAAAAAACGCTTTGTTTTTTAAAATCTACTTTATGCTTCGAAAGTACTCCCTATGGCAATTTGTTCAGCCGCGGGAAAACAGCCAGCTAAATTTCACGGCTTATATATGTATATAAAAATGAATCCCTATTTCCCTTGGTCACTGCATCACGCATTGACGGCTGGACCGATTTCGCTAATTCTTTTTTTGTTAAATTTATTAATGTCGGGAGAAGGTTTCTATGAAAGAAAAAAATAAGAAAGTTGCGCGGAAAATAAGAAAGGTGCGCGGAAAATTAGAAAATTTAGGAAATCTTAATGACTATATTAACTTTTCTAATGTAACCTTAACGCTTTTGACAATATAAACTTTTCTAATGTAACCATGTGGCGTCGGACTTAACTGTCAGTCGTTTGACAATATTGTTTAAACAGAGCCATGGGTCGGAATTATATTGATAAAATAATTAATTTATAATTTCTATATAATTAAGTGCACAAATTTACAGTCGATTCAATTGGAAGATTCGAATTCAATATTCATAGTTAAGACAGGAAAACGTCTGTCGGGTCAGCTAGTCATTAATAAAACCAATCAGGAGCTTACCTCTCACGCGATTAGTAGTATTAGCGTAGTTAGCGAAAGAGACAGAGCACGAAGGCCACGATGAAACATCCTCGAGTTAGTGTCATTTTCCTTACAGAATCGAGCCCCAGTTAGTTAGTAAACCGTGATTGGGTTTTAGTATACGTAACTAGTGACCCGCTCCAGCTTCGATTGACTCTGATTATCCTACTATTAAAAATGTGAATGTAAGTTTGTTTATTACGCTTTCACGCGAAAACTACTTAACTGATCATTATGAAACTTTGTACACATATTCTTGGAGGTATTAGAAGTAGCATAGGATACTTTTTGTGTCGGGAAAATGTTACATCCCTCGGGAACGCGTGGGACAACTAGTATAAATATATTATAAACTTAAACAGGTATAAAAAGCCGTTTATTGATTACGTTGACTTGGGACATTCTTTTTAAGCACGACCATCTGATTCCAAACAAACCAGAGCTAAGGAAACCAGATAACTAATATAAATAAATAGCCTAAGACATTCTTCACACATGAAATGAAATGAAATGAAATATTTATTCAAATAGGCCTTCACAGGCACTTATGAATGGTCAGACTCTAACACCGGTTCGGAAGGTTGCTTTTACTGAGAAGAGCCGGCAAGAAACTCAGCAATTACTCTTTTCAAAATAAGATTTTGTACATTAAGATGTGTCCTGCTGGAGCGAGCGCTACACCCAAGCATTGTCGTCATTAAAATAATCATTTGTATTGTAGAAAGCCTTTTGTACTAAAACAGTCTTAATACTTTCCTTAAATTTTTGTAAAGGCAAATTTAAAATTTCAGCAGGGATTTTATTATAGATGCGTGCACTAAGTCCTAAAAATGAGCCTTGCACTTTTTGCAGTCTATATGCAGAAGTGACAAGTTTATCCTTATTTCTAGTATTGATGGAGTGCATATCACTCTTTTTGACATAAAGACTAATATTTTGATGTACAAATATTATGTTTGCATAAATATACTGCGATGCAACTGTGAGGATATCAATTTGTTTAAACTTTTCTCTGAGGGAAGCTCGAGAACTCAAATTATAAATTGCTCGAACGGCTCTTTTTTGCAATATAAAAATTGTTTCTATATCAGCAGCTTTACCCCAAAGCAAAATGCCGTAGGTCATAACACTATGAAAGTAGCTAAAATAAACTAATCTAGCCGTATCGACATCTGTAATCTGCCTAATTTTTCTAACTGTGTTAGCTGCTGAACTAAGTTTTCCCGCAAGACATGATATTTGTGTCCCCCATTGAAGTTTTGAGTCTAAAGTAATTCCTAAGAAAACTGTTGACTCAACTAGGCTAAGAGCTCCATTGTCTAACATTAAACTACAGCCTAGTTTTTTAACATTGGGTAATGCAAATTTAATACATTTAGTTTTTCTAGCATTTAAAACAAGATTATTAACAGTAAACCAATTTAATACCTGGGCTAATGCACCGTTTACATCGTCATAATTGTATTTCAGTCTATCAACACCAAAAATCAGTGAGGTATCGTCAGCAAACAGTACAATTCCACAGGTATTTCTTACGTAAAATGGAAGGTTATTGATATATACTAAAAATAGAAAAGGCCCTAGAATAGAGCCCTGGGGTATACCCATATGCACAGGAGAACCAGATGATTTAACTCCATTCACATTAACACTTTGAGTTCTCTCACTAAGGTACGATTTCATCAAGTGCTGCACCCTTAACTCCATAATAGTCTAATTTACGCGTAAGTGTCTGATGGTCAACACAATCAAAAGCTTTAGATAAATCACAGAACACTCCAATAACATTCTGCGACTTTTCCCAAGCGTTGAAAATTTGTTTCAAAAGTGCTACCCCGGCATCAATAGTGGAACGACCTTTAGTAAAACCGTACTGCTCACTATGTAAAAGTTTATTTAAATTAAAGTGAGCAAGTAGTTGCGTTAAAATAATCTTTTCGAATACTTTGCTTAGGGCTGGCAAGATAGAAACGGGCCTATAATTGGTTGGATCACTAGGATCTCCGGCCTTGAACAAAGGTATAACTTTGCTATGTTTCATTAAATCCGGAAATTTACCAAAATCTACGCATCGGTTAAAAATTTGAGCTAAATGGGGAGCAATATTATCAATTATACCCTGCAAAACTGTTACTGATATACCCCATAAGTCGCCAGTCCGTTTAACTTTTAAACTTTTGAAAGTTTTGATGACATCGTAAGGAGTGATATGCCTAAACCTAAACAATTCATTACACTCTGATACGTTAGTTTTTAACAACGATTCAGCATCTGCTGGTGAAGAATCCAAGGAGCTGGTTGTGGCTATAGGTATGTCAGTAAAAAAATTATTAAAAGCAAGTGCAATTTGATCATCATCACAGATAATATTTCCGTTAATATTTAATTCAATGCGCTTATTATTGTTTTGAGTTTTACCTCTTTCTGAATTAATTATGTTCCAAGTAGTTTTTACTTTGTTATTTGATTGGCTTATCTTATTTCTCAGATATATAGATTTTGCCGAAGTGCAAGCTTTTTGAAACACTTTGGAATATTTTCTTACATATTCAATAAAATCGACATTTTGATTGTATTTCTTCATACCATACAGCTCATACAACATAGCTCTACTTGTGTAAATACCAACCGTTGCCCAGTCGTTAAACTTAATTTTATAATTTTCCTTGAAGGTCTTAAGTTTAAAAGCCTTATTAAATTCGGTTTTTATAAATTCAAAGAGTTCAGTTCATGGTTACCTGATCCCAAGTTAAGCAGAGTGTACTGCTTGTAGTATGGCTACCAGGTAACTGATATACTACATATACTACTTTTTATAAAACCTACTTATATATATTTACATTCAGACAGAACAAAGTGACATGTTCATGCACTCAAATGTTTATCCTAGGTGGGAATTGACCCCACGACCTGTGGTATGGCAGTCAGGTCTCTAACCACCCAGCCATCTGGCCCGTCACATTTTCATTTTATTTATTTATTGGACAACCAACAAAACATACACTGATACATGTAAATAATTTTAAGACGATACCGAAATGAAACTTGAGTGTTGCTTTAGTAACAGGTTGGCACTGCATGCCATTGAATACAGGGCTATATAGGGTTTATATTTCACCCAAGTATGGAACTAAAAAATTTGAAATTGAAATAACTTTGAGGACAGAGAACAAAAATATTATTATTTATTATTAAACTAGCAATCCCCCGCGGTTTTACCCGCGTTCCCGTGGGATGTCACATGTATTATACATAAACACCGCATTAGAATCCGTTGCGTAGTTTTAAAGATTTAAGCATACATAGGGATATAGGGACACCGAAAGCGACTTTGTTTTATACTATGTAGTAAAGTGGCGTTGATATGACTTTTGAATTTTTAATGGCTGTCATGAAATATGTCTATTGTCGGACTAGTATTATTGTACTGCTTTTGTAGTGTATTTATCGTGGCATTCTGACCCAGATTGCCTCTAGAGAGACCTTGCTTAAACGTAATATTTTTTTTATTGGACCTTTGTGATTTTCGCCACTTGCTAAATATGTTTCATACTCTAATATATGAATGTCAAGTTCGGTATCAGAGTCCAATTCTAATTCTAAGGGCACTCGATACAAAAAGAATGGCGGAAATATATGAGATTTACATTTGATAATTATCTTTAACAGTTTATTATATACATAAATGAATTAAATTACGTTTTATAAATAACTAGTTCTCCACCCGTGTCTTTGAAAGTAAAAAGTTGATGTTATTATGCAAAAACTTCGACAATTTTTTATTATTAGATAAACGTATAAATAACCAGAAAAACAAATCTTATCATCTAATAACACGCTGGTAACAAAATTAAGACTATCAAATATATACTTAAAATAGCTTTTCTTAAATTTATTATAATTCAGTCCAATCGCACATCTATTCTTAGCTTATGTATCCTACATATAAACTACACATTCGGCAAATATCAGCTATTTTTACAAGCTTTCATATGACTTGCAATGAATGTAAGTTTGTTTATTAAGTGGTTCTAAATCGAACTTCCAAGACTTGCAAGCTGGAATAAGAAGCACTTACTCTTGTCCTGCGTTGTTGAAATTTAAAGTTTTTTTTTTATACTTCTTAGGCCGACAAACAAGCGGATGGTCCACCTGATGGTAAGTGGTCACCGCCGCCTATGGACATTTGCAACACTAGGGGCATCGCCAATGCGTTCTCGACCCTGAGACGTGAAGTTGTTAAGTGGCATGTGCCTGTAAGTTCCAATGAGAATGCAGTTGGGTGGTCACCACGAACAGATCTTCATCCAGGATTTGCTTCGGACGAATGAACTCAACGGTTAACAGCATAGACACAACAATTTGTAAACATTAAATTTACATTGCTTGTTTTAAATTGCACTGTAACCTGGCTGGTGACGAGAGAACTCTCAGTTAACAGCAAGGATACGACAAAGCATTCTTTTAAATGTTTTTTTTAATTATACGACAGGGGCCGACAAACAAGCAGACGATCCACCTGATTGTAAGTGGTCACCGCCTCTTATGAACATTTGCAACATTAGGGGCATCGCCAATGCGTTGTCGACCCTGAAACGTGAAGATCTTAAGTCTTACGTGCCTGTAATTTCACCCTTACCTTTCTAACCAATACACAGTAATACAAGTGCACTACTGCTTCACGGCGGAAATGGGTTAGGTGGTAGTATTTCCTCGGACGAACTCTGCACTAAGAGCTCAAAAAAAAACCTTTTTCACTATTACTAATTTTTTTTCTAAATGGTGTGTTTGACCACATCTCATGGTAAGTGATGATATGGTCAAAGATGGTAACCAGAGTCTAAAAGACAACTGGCGGTCAAGTGCAGCTGACGGGACTACCTGTCAATTCCGTGGCCTTGGTGTTTCAACTTGAGGGTCTGGCCAGTCAGATGGGTATTACAAAGTAAGCGTTACAAAGTACTTGTTAGACCTTATATCCTCACGCGCACAATGAAAAATACCGGTACAGAGCTCGTAAAATTACAGAAGGTTGAACAAATAATTATTAAAAAAAAATATTATCACTACATAGTATAAAAAAAAGTCGCTTTCTCTGACCCTATATCCCTATGTATGCTTAAATCCTTAAAACTACGCAACGGATTTTGATGCGGTTTTTAATAGATAGAGTGATTGAAGAGGACGGTTTTAATGTATAATACATGTGACATCCCACGGGAACGCGGGTAAAACCGCAGGGGACAGCTAGTTATACCATAAAACAATTCCACAGAATTGTCACCGGTATCCACATTAAAAATATCCCTGGTATTTTAATCTACAGTAATGATAAAAACAAATAAAATGTGTCATCACGTCACTCAATATAATCCCACCTCAGTAAACCAAATTTTCTGAGCAGACTTCGGTCTATTTGCACCGCAAATATTGTTACAGCCATAATTCACAAAACTTGATGTACCTTCATAGCAAATATTGGTTACACGATTACAGTCCTTATATACAAATAGCCGGTTGGTAGGTATTTCCTAATTTCACAGGTGGTCTCGATATTTATTTGTGTAGGTTCTAATGAGAACTGATCATTATTTTGAAATTCAAATGACAATCGTTGCCATCCAATACAATTTCCTACTAATATTAGGTATATAGAATTATAATTTTATCTGTATTTATGTTTGATTCTATATGTCTTTTTTTTATTATGATTATTTAATGTTTTATTGTTGTTTTATTTTAATTATTGTATTTTATATATTTGTGCAATGAATTGTGAGATTATATTTGTAATTAATGGGTGCAAATTACCTGAATTAATTAAATTTATTATTATTATTATAAATGCGAATGTTTGAATGGATGTTTGTTACTCCTTCACGCAGCAACTACCAAACAGAGTTTCACACAGTGTATACTGTATGATTGTATTGTTATTTCTATATTGTATCTGTGTGTAATTTGTGATGTCAATGAAATTGTCTATGTTGATGCTGTGTCTAAATAAAGGTTTTCTTTATTTTTTTCATTTGGATGTAACTTGGAAAATATAGAAAATGCCTACGAATAACACATAGGATACTTTTTGTGCCGGGAAAATGTTACATCCGTCGGGAACGCGGGTCGAACCGCGGGGGATAGGTCGAAATATTATAAATACGAAAGATTGTATGTATGGATGTGTGTTACTCCTTCACGCAAAAACTACCAAACGGATTCAGATTCAACATAGCACATAGATAGAGCATGTCCTGGAATAACATATAGACTACTTATTCCGGGGAAAACGTGACATCCTTCGGGAATGCGGGTAAAACCGCAGGGGACAGCTAGTATATGCATAATATTCAAAATTTCAAAAATATTCTAAATTCTAAAACCATTTATTCAGTTTAGGCCCTCCGAAGGCACTTATGAAGGTCAAATTTGAAGTTACTGAAGCTACTACCGGTTCGGAAGTCAGCCTTCAACTGAGAAGAACCGGCAAGAAACTCAGCAAGGTTACATTCTTTTTTATTTTTATTCAATAATTTTTTATGTAATTTTATCTATTCTGACTTTTTGGCTATTTTATAATATCAATTTTACATATTTTTATATTTAACAATTACAAAATACTTTAATATAGGTAACATTCTAAAACAAAAAAAGAAATAACAAGACTACAAAATAGAAAATGACAATAATTACTTACAACTAAAACAAGAAAATTAGAGGTGCACTGTGCAGAGAGTAGCTATTTCCATACATTTTTATCTTCAATATAATGAACTACCTTGTAATACGCTTTTTCTTTCAAAACTTTCCTTTTTATTTTTTAAATTTATGATTAGACATTTTGGTTACTGAAAGCGGTATCTTATTATAAAATCGAACACAATTACCAAGAAATGACTTGTTTACTATAGTTAGTGTAAAGTATCGAACAACTAAGTTCTCCCTTTGTCTTGTATTAATATTATGGATAACCAATTTTGACTCAAACATTCCTATGTTTCTACGTATAAACAAACATAACTGGCATTTCGCGTATCGCTGATCGCGTATTTCAGACATTGAACTATTCAAAATAGTTATAGAGCCGTCAACGAGCTGAATGAAATGAAAGAAAATAATTCAATACTAGTTCCCTTGATGAGTTAAGAATATAAAAAAATGAACTAAAGAGCAATAACCTTTTTAAAAAAAAGCTTTTATTTAAATGCTCGAAAAAGATGAAAATAATATTTTACTCCAAATTTTTACTATCAACTTATAACCTCATTATACACAGATTTTATGATCATAAAACCTTCTCGCGAGGTTTGCGTAAGTACCTATAAGTGTTTAATTAAACTGAAATTTAAAAAAAAAAACTTTGCAGATTAAGTTACTCAATTAAATAAATAAAGTAAATCGCGCGACAAGCTTTAATGATCATATAAATTGTGTATAATGAGTATAAGTTGATACTTAAAATTCTAAAGGATTTTTTTTTCTTTTAGAGCATTTAAATAAAAACTTTTTTTGCTTTTAATTTATTTATAACCTGTATTTTTATTTTCAGCGAACCCTTTCATTTAACCCATACTATAGGAAAGCATATAAAACTTCAAAAGTCCGCCATATTGGATTAAGAGTGAAGTCAGAATATTTTTCTAATTATTCTCGGCAAGCCCTTTCATTTGATACCCATATTGCAGAAGTGCATTCAAAATAACTATTCCGCCATTTTGGATGGTCCGTAATATTGGATTTAGAATTACGTCATACAGCTTATCGTATATTGTCATCCAAACAAAACGTGTATACAAAATGTCAGCTCGATCGATTGAAGAAATCTGCTTTAAAATTGAGTAGCAAGATTCCACCCGAACAAACATACATACCTAAACGTACATTGCAAGTAAAAAAAAAATAAGAAAGCTTTTTATTAAAAAGGATAGATGTATATTATAGCTCATTTGATCAAAAGAGATATATCTCTCTTTCCTTTTTAGTGAGCCGTTTTTCGCATCTCTAATTTCTAACACAATCATCAATCTCCACCTGGAAACAGGAGACTGACAATTGTGTGCCAAAAATTGGGAAAGTCCTACTAATGAAAACAAATAGTCTTCACAGGTAAGTCAAACCGATCCGCAATACCTACATATCTACAGTGCTGAACATAGTCGTCAAATAGTAGGAACCAAACCATAGTGCGATTTAAAAATGAACAGCGCCATCTGGTATCTGATTAAGTAAAGTAGGAAAAAAGCCCTACTAAAATTATAAATGTGAATTAGTTTGTTTGTTACGCTTTAAAACTCCAATAATCTGACCCAAGGTGTAAAAATTACCTTTAAAATTCCTTACATCGCGTTCGCTGCGAAAACTATTGATGATAGATAGAACAAAATAGTGTAACATCCCTCGAGAATAGTATTGCCCAAATGCAAGAACAAGACGAGACTTAGCCAGTCTTGGTCTTGGTCTTGCGCCAATACACCTGGTCTTGGTCTTGGTCTTGGTCTTGCGCTCCCAGTCTTGGTCTTGGTCTTGCAGCAAGAGTCTTGCAAGACTTGCAATTACCTATTAGTCTATTACTATTTATTAAAGTTTACTTTAAATCTTAGAAAAACGTATTAGAATTGAAACATTGTGAGCTTGAATTAACATAGCCATAGTAAAGATCAAGCAGATTAATAAATAACTGAGGATTTGATAAGAAATTCGAAAAATCAACTGACCTATATGTCGTTTTCCATGGAAGTAACTGTTTCTTAATAAACATTTATGATTTATAAGCTTACATTTGCTTAAACATGTAAAAAACAAATTAATTACAATAACTTGACTGTATTTTAAAGAACATCTGTCTAGAAAGAGATTGAACCCTCAACTTATATGAAATTTAATAAAAGAGTTTTACGATTTATCATTTATTTCAATAAAAAATAAAATACAACACAAATCAAACATAACAGTACACAACAGCTTTATCATTAGGTTATGTTACTTTATATCAATTCTTTTGACCAAGAATTAATACAAAGTAACCATCTGGCTGACTCATCACTTAACCTATTTCTATGTTTTCTAATTACTAATGATGCTTTAGAAATTAATCTCTCAGCAGGTACTGAAGTTGCAGGTATTGAGAGAAAATCACGGGCCATCTTCGATAAAGTCGGATACTCTGTCTCATGCGTCCTCCACCAATCTAAAATGTCTTCCGAGCTGACAGTTCTTGGTTTTCTCAGGTACTCCTCCAACTCGTCTATCACTAAGCCTTGAAGACAAGATCCAGATGACGTCGAGGGACATTCATAGAGTTTATCAAAGTCTATTACGTCTTCATCTTCATCACATACTTTATTTTCTTTTTTTGGTAATTCCAGAGATTTGTTCAGTGAGTGTAGACTTTTATATTCTTCATAAAGTTCATTGAACTTGCGCAGACTTTCTGTTTTAAGTTGCTTCCCCCACATTGTCAGGTCAAAAGTGTGAGCCTTATGTCTTGGGTCTAAAATTAAAGAAGTACATTAAATCCAGTTGCTCTTCTTATAATGTTTAAGCATTTTGTCTCGAGCTGCTTGGAAAGCTAGAATGAGCCTTTCATCCACTTCAGATCGATTAGGTTTCTCATCTAACTGTTTTACCATGGATTCAATTTTATCTAGCAAGAGATTGAATGATACAATGACTAGCGGTAATGTAACATATTTGTCTCCACCAAGTTTTGTACTTAAAAGTTTAAAGTTTATTAGAAATTTATGTAATTTTTCGAGTAAATGCCATTCACTAGCTGTGATTTGAAAATCATTCAATTCGGTGACAGAACTGCACAATATGTTAATGCCCGCTCTCACTTTTAAACCAAATCCATCTCGTTGGACAGTCAAGAATGGCATTTAGATTTGATGGCACGCCAGCTGCTTCACAAGCAGACTGAAACTTCTTCTTCACTATCTCTCTTCTTTTTATTTTACTGGAAATACTGCGTAACTTTGTTACAGATGTACGCGAGTCAGCAATATTTGGTGCATATTCTTCATCTTCCTCATCCTCAGTTTCGTCTGCATAGTCTTCATACTGCTGATCTTGCGCGTTAGTGTCAGACTCATAGTGTAATGGTAAGGTCTTTAATAAATCTTGTACACCAAGGTTTAAAATGTGAGCAAAGCACCGGAAATGTTGATTGTCTGAATCAAAGTGTGGCGGCAGCTGTTTGCCCAGTTCATACATAAATTTGGTATTTGCAGTTGCGTTGTCGACCGTGATACCTTGTATTTTATCAATTATGTCATATTTCAATAAACATTCATGGAAAATCGTTGCAATACCATCACGCGGTCGACATACTGGGGAAGACCCCAGTAAAATCAAGAACTACAGATCGATACTTCCATTCGTTGTCTATATAATGCATAGTAACCCCGTAGTAACTCCTACCAGCAATTGACGTCCACCCATCAACGACATTTTAGATGATAATTGTTGAAGTCGTTCCTTGAGATTCAATTGGAGCTCTTCAAATCTTCTCAAAAAAGAATAAATTATTATGACATCTACTACCTATCCTTAACATTTTTTCCTATCATAATACTACTTGCGTGATCAGTATAATGTATTCATTTTCATTCTAAGCACTCTGAAACTTATTTATTCTTTGGAACACCTGTAGGAACTCTTAAAATTCGAAATTATTTTGCATGAGTATACCTACGCCCTGTGGCGGCAATCAAATAGTGTCAAATGATGTGATTTCGGCGCGGCGGCAACGATTGTTGTATATGATTTCAAAAGAAGCCGCCGGCGCGTGTATCATAACCATGTACTTCCGAAAAGCGGCAAATTTCTTTGAGAAGTAAGTACAAAACCTTTGATGCCGCATTATCAAAGTGCCGATGGTTAAAACATAACTATGCATGCACTCAGTTTGATTTTAATGGATATTTTTTTATTCGCTATGTAGGTATGTTTATGGTATTAGTCGTAATGCGCATAGGTCCAGTTTTTCATATTCTTTGATACAGTTTTTTGCGTCTCATAGAATTCCTAAGCGTACCTATACACCGAACTGTTACACCTAACTACTCCGTGAAATAGCGCTAAGTCCTAGCTGCAAGACGCAAGAGTCTTGCAGGCTTAGTCTTGTTCTTGCTCAAGTCTTGCACGGTCAGTCTTGGTCTTGGTCTTGCTAAAAATACGCGGTCTTGTTCTTGGTCTTGGTCTTGCAAAAACGCAAGAACAAGACCAAGACTGCAAGACCAAGACTGAATTTGGGCAACACTACTCGAGAACGCGGGTGACCCGCGGGGACAGCTGTAATATAATAAAACGCCCAAACCAAATGTGCGAAGGCAAGTAGCGTAGTATGAGTAACTATCTTTAGACTAATAAAAGGCTACGCAGCCCGACACGACACTTTTCCGCTATTCGACATAATGATGAGCCTATTAAAAGAAGCCTGCGGGAAAGCAATAAAAGATGACTGGGTGAAGGTTGTCGAAAAATCGCAACATCTTAGTTTAAAAACTTTGACAGACAACAGTAAATTGATACTATTCATTCATCATTATATTATCTCTAAGATTATATATTTAACAGAAGGTTCTATATTCGTCTGTAATTTGTTTTTTGCGGCGGCGACTGCCGCTGAGAGCTCGAAGCGGCGAAAATATGCGACTATCGGCGATGGTTACATTTTTGCACCGTTTGGAGTAGCAACACTTGGGCCATGGGGACCAGAGGCGCGTAAATTATTCAAATACCTTTCGACGCGCCTCATCGAGTCATCAGGTGACCAGAGGGCTGGCTCGTATTTTGGTCAGAGAATAAGCTTAGCCATACAAAGAGCTAACTTAGCCAGCCTTCTAGGCACTTTATCCATAGACAACTCTGACAATTTAAATTCAGTATTTTATTTCTAGATTATTGCTTTATTTATTAATTAATTTTAAGTAGTCTAGTATGTACACTTTGTTTTATTATGTTAGTATTAGACCTATTGTAATCTTGTTTACAATTAATTAATTTTGTTTTAGTAAATATTTCTAAATATATTCACATTATACACTCAGATTACTTTGTTATTGGGTCAGTTAAAAAGTAAATAATAGTGTTAGTTATTTCTCATCACTAGTCATGACCAACTGAGATGTGTCAAGATTGCACTTTGATAAAACAATACCCATACATCTATTAAACCATTGTACAGCCCCTTACTCCCTTACTCCGCTATATAAACTTCGTCGGCGAGCCGCTTCACGGATTTCGGTTGAGAGCCCTAAGCGCTCACCGATATTGTCCGCGTAAGGGTGTCAGAGCCATCTGAGGCTAACACCTTCGTCCATTCAAAAAAAAAAAAAAAAAAAAAAAACCGCTTCACGGAGGCCTCGGAAAGCATATCTCTCACCTGATAAGTAGTATTAGCGTAGTTAGCGAAAGAGACAGAGCATGAAGGCCGCGAACAAAGTCATTTTCCTTATAGAAGCGAGCCCCAGGACAGAACAGTCAGTCTAAACTATCAGATTGAGGGGCACAGTTGTTTTTTTTTTATTATTGAACAAATGAAACGAATGATAATCTTACCTTATTTAGATATTATAAATACGAAATATTGTATGTGTACAATATCCGTTTCGGGAAAGGGTTTTCAATTAAATTTGGCCCATATATTACAATTATACCAAACATACACTCACTACACTCAACACTTACATTACGCTTAGGTACACATCTTACACTCGCACTCATTATATCGTAAGAATATAACCTAGTTAACTAAATTGAACAGGTACATAGTTGTCATAGAAGGTATGGGATATTGATGTGTAGTACTAGTTTAGGCATCAATGGTCTTAATGTGTTTCTATCTTATGTATACTGAATAAGAGCAAACATGTACAAGTTTACAACTTTTTTGAGTCAAATAAACGATCATGTTATTATCATTAGATGTTCTTGATTAACACATGGCTATTTGTCCCAGAATACCAAGATCCCTCGGGAACACTATTAAAGTTATAATCATTAAACCCTAACTCTAAATGACTCTGAAATTTCAGAGAACCATACCCTATCAGCAGGAAGAACATGTTTCATCTTTGTGTTTGGTATCCACCGTCATCCTATCTGGGGTCCTGATGCAGATGAGTTCAAGCCTGAGAGATGGTTGGACCCCACAACGATGCCTGACAACCTTAGCGTCTTTGCTGGATTCAGTGTTGGTAGACGAATGTGCATAGGTATGAATTGAGTTACATATTTTGTATTTTTATACAAAGAACAGACGTTTAAAAATAAATATTTTTTGTTTATTTTTCAGTTTTTTATTAATAATTTTCGTTGTTGCAAAATGAAAAATTTAAATTGATCATCGAAATTTTTTTTAATATTGTTAATAAATATTATTAACGATCCGTTATTATGTTATTAGAAACTGTATAGAAATAACTTTTTAAAATGTTTATCTGTAATTGTTTAAAAAATTGTAATAAACAAATGCGTTGTTTATAACACAATTGGATTTTTTATGGAGTTTAAATCATTGATACAAATAATGATTTTTAAAAGAAAAATTGTTCCTTAAAAAAATATTTTATTGCTTAAAAACGCCTTTGTTTATTAACAATTATTTTCTCCCACTTCTAATAAAGATTAAGGAACCATTTTTTTTAAATCATTATTTGTTTTTCTTTACGATATTAAAAAAAATCATTTTATTTAATTTTTCATTGTTTATGCAATAAACAATTTATTATAATTTTTTTTTCTATTCTACTTTCTGTCACAAATGCAGAAATGTTTTTTTTTTCCTTAATTTTTTTAAATATATTTTTTTAATTTTTAGATATAAGTTCTCTGTAATTTCATCATCTTACCTGGCCTTTCATCCTTAACATTATTATATAATAGAAAAAAATTCAAATAAAAAACAAAAATAAAATACAAAATAAATTAAGGAAAAAAAATATCATTTCTGCTTTTGTTTGACTAGTCTATCCTGACGATAGAAATGACGCCAAAGTTATTGGATTCGATTCCCAAATAAATAAAAGTATGTACCTATTACAAAAATAGTGTATCAGTTATCTAGTTGCCATAGTATAAGTTCTGTTCATAATTATATAACCTTCAAACTACCTAATTGGTTTACATAAACAAATATATAACATAGAAAAATACAGTTCTGCTTAATTGGAGAATAAATTAAAAAAAAAATCAAAATTCAAAACCATTTATTTTGCAGCAAGTTTTTATTATAATGTAATTACTATTAAACAAGAGTCATTAAGCTTGTCTTTAATTAAATACACGTCTAACAAATCGAAATCAACAGATCGTGAAGTAATTGTTCTTTTGGCCATAACTCCTGAGCACTTGAACATTTTGCAAAAGTGTTTTATTGTTTCATTAAGATTAATAAAAGGATAATAATACATATAATTAGCTTAACAGTTTCTCGTACGCTTCTTGTTAATACTGGTGCAATGGGATATAAACGATGACTTTCTTTTAAAACTGCCTCTAAATATATCAATTTTGATAGATCCTTCTTTTCAAAATCTCGATCAGAAGCCCCTAAATATTCTTGTAATCTGAAAATGTTAAAGGTCCTTGAAGTATAATGTATCTTGTAAATATACGTTCAACTCTTTCATGTCAGCCTTAAAATTCTTTGCTATATTGAAAAGGATGAAGTATAAAGTATAAAAATCATGTTGTGTGGTAGAAACGCACGATAGAAGTGAATGTTTTGTATTACCCGGGAAGCATTTTAATATATCAATTAATTATTTACACCCACCACTTTTCGTCACACAAAAGTTTGCGAAACAGAATTTCAAAGCCATAAGAAGTTTCTCTTCAATAAGACTTCACACCCATTTTCCTCGAAAAAAAAAATGTTTAATACCGAAACCCAAATTGAGGTTGCAACGTGACATGTTGAACATTGTCTCCGGAACGCGGCCACGTTTGCAATCCATGGATACAAACAATCAGTTCTGTCAAGAAAATGTATGTACCTCCCCTGACTGGGGCCCAATTCCACTAAATGCAACGTTCGAGTAGCACATTCGATTCGGCAATGGTATGGTTACGATTAATGCATATGAACGATAAATTGAAGTTTGACAGTACTAAATGTGGTTGCAAAAAAGTCGGACTGTTCTGTTCTCCGGCATGTACACATTGTCAAGGCCGATTGTGCTCTAATATTGAATCACCAACAGTAGAGGATCCGTTTGATTCCAACGAGGCAACATGCGATACAGCGCTATTAACGCAGTTTACATGCACTCAGGATGAAGATGAAGAAGAACAAGAAGAGCAAGAACAAGACGAACAAGAACAAGAACAAGAAGATCAAGAAGAACAACAAGAAGAAGATTTTGAAAGTTACGACTCGCACGATTAAATTTCACTACTTTTTTTTAACTTAAATTGCTTTTATCTTTTCAATATCTGCTAATATCCATTATTTTTCAATAGCTTCAAATTAAACAGGATCAAAACTGACCCGTGGAATAGGCCTACTGGGGAAACCACGTTAAAAAAACGCGCTAAGTACACTACCTCATAGGTGGCGAGGAAACGTGTGCATATTATGACGATTACAACTTTTACAATTTTTTGAATCGTTATATCTCAAATAATTTTTTTTACCTTTGACCTTGAATAATTTTTTTTCCTTACAGGGGAAAGATAGGGAACTTTCAAATTTTGTTTTTAATGATATTTTAAACAATGTTACCGATTTTCAGCTTGGTGGGAATTTAGGTCACTTCGAATGTCTAAATTGACCGGACTATATGAAGGTCAAATTTAAAGTTACTGAAGCTACAACTGGTTCGGAAGTCAGCCTTCAACTGAGAAGAACCGGCAAGAAACTCAGCAAGGTTACATTCTTTTTTATTTGTTATATAAATTTTTATTCTGACTTTTTGGCTATTTTATAATTTCAATTTTACATAATTTTATATTTAGCAATTACAAAATACTTATTATAGGTAACATTAAAAAAAAAAAAACAGAACAAAAAAAAATATGACAAGACTACAAAATAGAAAATAACAATAATTAGGTACTTACAACTTAAACAAGAGATTTAGAGGTGCACTGTGCAGAGAGCAGCTATTTCCATACATTTTTATCTTCAATATAATGAACTACCTTGTAATATGCTTTTTCTTTCAAAACTTTCCTAATATAATTTTTAAATTTATGATCAGACATTTTGGTTATTGAAAGCGGTATCTTATTATAAAATCGAACACAATTACCAAGAAATGACTTGTTAACTTTAGTTAGTCTAAAGTATGGAACAACTAACTTCTCTCTTTGTCTTGTATTTATACTATGAATATCTAATTTTGACTCAAACATTCCTATGTTTCTGCGTATAAACATTATATTTTCATAAATATATAGTGAAGGTAATGTCATTATATTTATATCCCTAAATAAATCTCTTAATGATTCACGGGGACCCATACTGTAAATTGCACGAATTGCTCTTTTTGTATAATAAATATTGATTCTATATCCGCTGCTGCTCCCCAAAACAAAATACCATAGGACAAGAGGCTATGAAAACATGCAAAATAAACTAATTTGGCCGTCTCAACATTCGTCAATTGTTTAATTTTCCTAACAGCAAAAGCAGCCGAACTTAATTTAGCAGCTAGAGTATCAACCTGAGGTCCCCATTGCAATTTATTGTCTAATGTAAGACCCAAAAATACCGTTTTATTTACAAGATCAATATGGCTCCCATCTATTATTATTTGGCTATCTACTTGTGCTACATTTGGTAAAGAAAACCTTAAGCATTTAGTTTTCTTTGAATTTAGTAATAGATTATTTGTAGCAAACCACCCACAGACAATTGACATAGTATGATTAACTTTAGTTAGATCTTTGTCTTTTCTATTAACTTTAAAAATTAATGATGTATCATCAGCAAACAAGACAATATCTGTGAGGTCATTTACAACATATGGCAAATCATTTATATATACTAAGAACAAAAATGGACCTAAAATTGAACCCTGGGGTACCCCCATTTCGACTAAAGAGCCCTTGGATGTTGTGCCGGTAATCCCTACCTTTTGCTGGCGATTTGATAAATAAGATAAAACAAGATCATGAGCAGTTCCACGAATTCCGTAGAAGTCAAGTTTAAGTAGTAGCGTACGGTGGTCAACGCAATCGAATGCCTTGGACAGATCACAAAAAATGCCAATCGCATCCTGTGAATCCTCCCATGCGCCATAAATGTGCCTCAGCAATGTTGCTGCCGCATCGGATGTAGATCTTCCCTTGGTGATACCGAACTGATGACCATGCAATACCTTATGCTTAGTAAAGTGACTTGACATTTGATTAAGCAGCAGTTTTTCAAAGATTTTACTAAGTGCTGGCAGAACGGAAACTGGTCTGTAATCAGATGGATTCTCCTTACAACCGGACTTGAAAATAGGTACTATTTTACTATATTTCATTAAATCAGGAAAACAACCCTGATCAATGCTTTCATTAAAAATATTTGACAAAACAGGTGCAATCACTGTTATTATTGATTTTACGATTGTTACTGATAAGCCCCATAAATCTTCAGTACTTTTCAGGTAGAATTAAAAGTTATTATGATATCGCTAGCATTAATATGGTCAAATTTAAAACTTGGAAATGTATTATGAATATGCTGCTTGAGTAAAGATTCCGCTGCTATAGGACATGATTTAAGGGTTTTAGTAGTTTTACCAGGTATACTCGTGAAGAAGTTTTCAAAAGCACAGGCTACATCTAAATTATTTGTTAGAATTTTATCATTAATTTTAAGAGTTACCTGTTCATTATTATTTCTAGTTTTACCAGTTTCCGTATTAATAACATTCCAGACTGTCTTTATTTTGTTATTAGCATTACCTATTTTATTACATATAAAGTAACATTTAGCTTGATTACACACTAACTTGAAAGTCTTTGAAAATTTTCTAACATATTTATGAAATTCCTCGTTCTGAGTTAGAGATTTTAAATGATAAAGTTCATACAACCTATCCCTGCTCTTACGAATACCTTTTGTAGCCCAGTCACTAAATCCCATTTTACTATTTACCTTCACTATTTTAGTAGGACAGGCTCTATTAAAATTATCGCAAATCCCAGACAATAAACCTTCATACAAGACATTGGGCTCAACACTATGATATATTGTATTACAGAGTTTCAGTTCTAAATTATTCTTAAAGGTGTCTAATCTTGCCTTAGTAGTAGGTCTAATTACAATCGTTACTTTAAATACTCTTTTTAGTCTTTTAAATGGCAATTCTATTAAGTGAGCCTTATGATCCGAGTGAACACCACTAACAACCGATTTCCCCAATATACTACTATTAGTTGATATATTATCAATACATGTAGCCGAAGTGGCTGTAGATCTTGTTGACTCACTAAACAATAAATCTAAGTTGAATGATTTGAATAAGGCAACTAAATTCCGACTTTCAAATGAATTACTAAGAGTATCTACATTAAAGTCGCCACATAGAACTATTGACTTTATTGTAAGTGTTAGTTGAGAAAACTCACACAACCGTTAAAATTATTGTCTATGTATAGTACGATATTATTATATACTAACATTGTATGTGGCAATCTATATACATATATAAAAATGAACGTTTGTCTGGATGTCCTTTATAAAATTGTAAACTATGCAACGGATTTTAATGCAGTTTTCAGCAATTCAAGAGGAAGGTTTATAACCAGGATTGAAAGCGGGCAAAGCCGCAGGGCGCAGCAGGTTGGTATTACAAAAATGGAGGAGTGGGTCTCGCCAATGGCTTAGCATAGGTCATTAGCACCCGGTGCGGATTCCAAATTTGCCGCCCTCTTATTTTTGCAATTCATTATAAAATCTTAGGGCATGGTAAAAAGGGTACTTTTATTCAATAGCACTAACCTGACTCAAACTGAAATATCATTTATGTAAAAAAAAAAATTTTAACGCAATGAAAGAAATATTTTTGTTTTTTGGTTTGTATTTTTTATTATGCCGCCCCCGGCAAAGTGCCGCCTGGTGCGGACCGCAATATTCACCACATGCCACGCTGGGACTTAAAAAAACGTTTGGTGAAATTCATGTTTCCACTTTTTTTTTTGTTTTATACCACTTGGGCCGACAAACAAGCAGACGGTCCACCTGATGGTAAGTGGTCACCGCCGCCTATGGACATTTGCAACACCAGGGACATCGCCAATGCGTTGTCGACCTTATATCCTGGGGTTCGGCCATCTAATCCCAAAGCAATCAGAGCTTGTACTTTGGAAACCAGACAACTGATATACTATTTTTAAATAAAATATTATATACTTATCTATATGTATAGATATTACAGACATGTTGAAGCAGACAACTGTTTGTCCTGGATGGTAATCGAACCGAGTAGTAGCTTCAGTAACTTTAAATTTCATAGGTGCCTTCCAAGGGCCTAAACTGAATAAATGGTTTTGACAATGAATTCTTGAATTTTAAACCCACGATCTGTGGCATGGCAGTCAAGGTCTCTAACAAAGAAGCCAACTGGCCCACCAAAAATAATTATTTTTTAAAGTATTTTAAGTTATTTTTTAAAATATTAACATATCTGTTGAAACACAACCACAAACTCTCTGTACTGTATGGGGCTAGGAGAATGTATTTCACCATTTCTAGTACGTTTTAAAAAACGTGCTTTATTTTTTTAAACAAAATTCCCATGCGGAAAAACACAATAAAAAATACATTTATCATATTTCTTGACCAATTATTAATAAATGTATGTGAAAAAAAATACAAACAGGAAAATCTCATCACAGATTTTGCAACACAAATCAATGCGCATTATATACCTACAACGAATTCACACGTTCATACGAATTCGGCAACAAATATTTTGTAGTTACATATGATAATTTGAACAAACAATTTGGTACCTACCCGAGTTAGTTTCAATATAATATCAGTGACTGTGTGGGTCTGTCCGTACTTTTAACATTAGTCGTGGGTTCATTAAATTATTTGGGTAGTAAAGTTTATTTTTATATACCACAAGCAAGAGAAACAGGACGGTCCGCCTGATTGTAAGTGGTCAACGCCAGCCTATGAACATTTGTGAAGTTGTAATGTCTCATGTGCCTGTAACTTCACTGGCCACTTTCCCTTTCTAACCGAAACACAGTAATGCAAGTGCACTACTGCTTCACGGTGGAAATGGATAAGGTGGTAGTACTTCGCCGAACGAACACTGCACTTAGAGCTCTACTCCAAAATTCAAAAAAATCTAAGTACCTACTTTACCTAAGCATAAGACATAAGGCTTTACGTGGTTTAAGTCCCTCTTTGCTTTACTCACAAGTTTTATATCAATTTTGTGAGCTTCTAATGTTAAGTACTCAAGCCGTATATTTTATATATTTTTTATTTATGACGGTATTGCGACTGATCTCCATCTCACCTGACGGTAAGTGAAGATGAGGCCGAAGATGGAGCTCGCTTTCCCGTTAGTAGCCTATTCACTCTTTTCTTGAAGAGCTCCAAGTTGTAATTTTCGAGGAACAGACGAGGGAAGAGAATTCCAATCCTTAGCTGTGGGCATGAGGAAGGAAGCTGCAAAGCACTTCGTGCGAATAAGTGGTATGTCTACAACATAAGAGTGAAAACCTCTCCCCACGCCTGGTAGTCCGATGACGAAAAAGTGAAGCAGGAACTAAATCGTGAAGTTCCATAGTACACTCTCCAAAATGCATCCGATAAAACACCAAGAGGCTATCAATTCTACAACGGTGTTCGAGACTCGGGAGCATAGACTCAACGAAAGTAGTGTCGCCAATATTTTAGCACGACGCTCCACCGAGACCAGGGCTGCCAGCTAGTACTTAACAGAGCCGTGCCAAAGATATATTATGTTATATATTATAAGCGAAATATTTTGCTTTAAACAATATTTGTTAGTCAAATGACAAATAAAACTATCACGGCTAACTACGGAATTCTACACTGCGAGTTACCCGACACTCGCCTGGTACTCACCTGTTTTTTTAAAATAATCTCTATATCTTTAAAAATTACTAGCTTTCCGTGCGTTCCTGAGGCATCCAGTGTATCCCAGGACTAGACCATAGCCTATGTCCATCCAGAATAATGTCCCTTCCAAACGGTGAAAGTATTTTTCAAATAGGTGCATTTCTTCCGGAGATTATCTTCTGCATATAGTATATTGTATATAGATTATGATACGAAAGGGATTCAGCAAAATCACAATTAAACCACCACCTATTATCAAACTACGGACAGGTTTACCAATAAAATCTAAGAAGGACCTCTAAAACAAAATTATCCATGGTCAAAGGCTAGTTAATAATATATATAATTAATTATGTGTCTATTTAAATAAGTAATTATAAATTCAAGAAATACTAAACACTACTTTTATATATAAATCGTCATAAAGGCGTTGACGTGTAAATCCTTGATAACAATCTAATGTCAGATTGAGGTTGTGTGGATAACAGTGATTCCTTACACGAAGGTGATTTTAGAAGTATAAGCCCTCTAAGAGTGAATAATTTAAAACAACAAAGAGAAATACAATGCTTAAGCTGTTTTTTGGCATATACAAATTTGAGTGAATAATAATTTTGAAACTTCGACCTTGCAGAACTGCCCTTAAGGCCATTAATCTGCCTTCACTTGACTACCAAAAAGGACCTCTTTCAAGTTTAATATTTCGCTAATGGATTCCTGAACTGATATACCTCCAATATTTTCGAAAAACCTGCCCAACGATCAAATCACACAATGCAATCGATGTGTAAAATAAACCAAAAAGGGGGGGACCCTTATACGAAAAAAAGTCTGAGCTAAACCGCGGACAGGCAGACATGGTGAAACTGGTTCCTTATTGACTACAAAATCCAAAAAGAAGATGTGTCCCTGTCTTTGATGATACGTATGTACATGCACTTGTAGACGCGCTAAGACGATCGCTTTGATCCATTGCGCGGGTGTTCGAAGAAACATTTGCAGTACAAATGCAGTATTTTTTTTTTTATTGCTACCGCCCAAATTGACTCCATGCTACCTGATGGTAAGCAGTCAATGAAGTCCCCTAGTGATGGCCATCATCCCAGTAGCCAGCGTAGCATTGTGGCATGATGGCCCTCACCTTGACGGCCTTGTGAGAAGCTTTTTCACGCCCCGCTTAAAGGACCCAGGATCATAAGAGAACGTGGGCTGGTAGCGAGTTCCACGTCTTAATGGTACGGCAGAGATAAGAGGCGCCGAACCGTTTGGTGCGTGACGGAATCTGTTCCACCGTGTAAGAGTGGCACCTTAACCCAGCACGTGTCGTTCGGGATAGGAAAGGAGAGGATGGGATTAGTATATAAATTTTATAAAACATAATGAATTGACCAATATCAAAATATTCTAACGTGCTGCTAGATTTGGCCATATGACTCACCTCTGTAGGATGTTGTAGGCATTTTAAAGCCTAGAAAGACAAAACCGGTTCGGAATACTATGTTGAATAAATGATTCTCTGAATGGAAATACCTTATATTTGTGATCCGGCAGAATGATAATATAAAGCTCTCGGAAAAAAAGTTGAAGCCGATTTTTAATACACTAACGGAACCACGACTGTTCACTGTACGCGTCGAACCATCAATATTTTATTTATTATTTATCTCAGACAGTTGTCTATATGGTATAGTTAGTCTATAGTCTAAGTCTTATACATGTATAAGTCCAGTTAGCAACATCAGCAGCTATATGATATCTATTACTAATTTAAAAACCTCGGTCCACCACCTGATGCACCTGACCCGCAGCAATGCACATGAGTCCAGTGCCACAGAAGCGGACAGTCAGGCTTCTCCCCAATTACCCAAGATACTGTTAACGCTCCCGCGTACACAAAGCATCAGGGACGGAGACCATTTCCGCATTATAGCCTGAAATCGCCTTCTACTTCGAATCCGAGAGATTAACGTAATTCAGATGCTGGTTATTATGTGTATCTTGATATTCTAAAAATATTATGTTGTATACCAACTTCCGCCGCGAGGTTTCACTCACGCTTCAATTGATTGAAAGTACCCTATATCCCTCTACGGACCAGAGACGTGAAGTTGTAAAATCATATGTGACTGTCATTTCACCGGCACTCTGTTCTTTCACGATGGAAATGGGAGCGATTAATTCAAATGTTATTGGCATTTGTTTATGGCCCGAGTATTAGAGCTCTTAGTGCAGAGTTCGTCCGGGGAAGTACTATCACCTTACTCTTTTCTGCCGTGAAGCAGTAGTGCACTTGTATTACTGTGTTTCGGTTAGAAAGGTTAGGGGGCCGGTGAAATTACAGGCACATGAGACTTAACAACTTCACGTCTCAGTGTCGACAACGCATTGGCGATGCGCCTAGTATTGCAAATGTCCATAGGCGGCGGTGACCACTTGCCATCAGGTGACTGTTCGCTTCTTCGTCGGCCCATGTGGTATAAAATTATCATCGTCAGCCTATTTCCGTCCACTGCTCGACATAGGCCTCACCTATGGCACGCCACTGAGCTCCACCTCTTTGTTTCCAACCGCTGCCAGCCAGCTTGCGTATATCATCGCTCCATCTAGCTGGAGGGCGCCCTACACTACGTTTACCGAAAGTCCATTACTCTATTAGAATAGCAGTATTCAGTTAACGCGTTTTCTTCGCAATGCCGTCAGAAAACAAAAAAAAAAGGGGTTTACATATAGCTTAGTTTAGGATCCCGTTTAGGTGACCGCATTATAGAAGACCGTGTGTGAAGAAATGTCCCCTAAAACTAACTATACGACTATTCAATTTTTTTTTACTATTGTTATAGACGTGGGTTTTTCGTAACCAGAACTATCAATTGATACAAAGTACCAAAACTTGTTCTTTGTTTTATTGGAATTTCAAAGTAATAAATATGGGTTATAAATATAATTGTCATATGAAACGTTAACACTGTAACTGATTGTTATGTGTATTAAAATTTGTGCGTATGTATATTTTATTACTAATAATTGCTCCGTACATACCATGGCAACAAAAGTAACTGAAAGGCACTTCGATTCTGTAAGAAAAATATCTATCTCAATCTTGTTTTGTCCCAGTCTTAATGCTCTGTCTCTTTCGTTAACTATGCGTGAGAGATAAGCTTTCCGAGGCCTCGTTCGCCGGTTCGGGGGCGTTTGTATTAGCTGAATACGGGGGTTGATCCGAGATTGCGGAACACTTAACAACGCAGTTGTAGAGTCCAGTGCGTCAAATATCTTGCTTGTTTGTTGCCCGATGTTCAATTTTCTATTGCTCTATTTTTGGCGCACTCGATACGATGAGGCTACCTTTTCGATAGATGTTCGGGCTCAGAGTACGGGCTTTTATAAACGACTCACAGGAATTTTGTATAACTCGCCCGAAGATCATGCAACTAATACAAACTTGGTCGACGAGGTGGCGCAACAAGGCCTCGGAGAGCGAACCTCTCACTCGTTTGCATAGGTAGCGAAAGAGACAGAGCAAAGAGGCCGCGACGAAACATACTCGAGCTAGGGTCATTTTCCACACAGAATCGAAGCTATGATATAATGATGATTCTATGTTCATACAATAAAATAATAAGCTATACCTCAATAGGTAATGTGGCTATAACGTTCACTACAAGTCAAGTTGGGACTTAAAAATATATTTAGTATGGGGCTTTCATTACTGAGAACTCTGCCTACCTCTTCGAGAACAATGGGCGTGTATATATGTAATGTTTTGTAAGTTAACATCTGTTTAGCTACTGATATTGCTGTCTGTATCTTAAAATGATAAAACTCTGTATTATTTTTTCCAATGTTCACAATTTTCCTCTTAGAAAGAAATCGTTTAGACATTTAACACAATTTACGGAAGAATATAAAAAAAAGAAATATAGTGTTCGTATCAAATGTATTATTCAAAATTATTTACCTCCGAATTTGTTAGTAAAGTCCTTCCATTTTTTAATGACGTACTGAATTAATTAGCTCACAATTAACATTTTGATTTTAAAATTTAAACTATAAAAGCAGCCGGTTTTATTTTCAACTAAGATACAACAGCTATATCTATTAGTATAAGTCTGTAGAAAAGTCGTGTCTGATTTTTTGGAAAGAATAAATGGAGACTGGTTGAGAGATATTTTTTTGTCATGTATTTATCTTTATAATCACTACATAGTATAAAACAAAGTCGCTTTCTCTGTCTCTATATCCCTATGTATGCTTTAATTTTTAAAACTTCGCAACGGATTTTGATTCGTTTTTTTTTAATAGATAGAGTGATTGAAGAGGAAAGTTTTTATGTATAATACATGTGACATCCCACGGGAACGCAGGTAAAACCACGGGGGACAGCTAGTAGTTTATATATCGAGATAGACTCCATGGATTTCTATGAAATATTGTGTAGGAAATTACGACAGCATAAAAATATAAAACTCTGTTTCAAAATGTTTTATCACGTTCGATCGTCAGAATAATCGCAGGAGACAGAACTATGTTTTAACAAATATCATTAACTGGAATACTGGTTGGATTTCTTCATTCAAGCAGCAACATAGCAAGGGATCCACGTGATCTTATACAGTAGACTAGCTGTTCCCCTCGGTTTCAGAATGGTAGCAGTCCCATCCCGATATGTTAGCCCATTCACTAAAATAGAATTATCGAACGACTAGACTTCAGTTTAATGAAATTTCCCGGAAATAAGATTTCAACACACTTCATGACCAATTTAATTCATGCTCGACTTTATAATACGACATTTCAACAAGGTTGTAATCATCTAAATATACCGGAATAGCTAGATATATGCTAATAATAGTACTGTAGTATTAATGAGGTAGTTGATTTGTCTAATTTTGGCATACGAACTTGTTTTGGTGACCGCCATTTATGTGATCAGAGAATAAACACTGATTCTGAAGTTCCACTAATGAAGGGCATTGACCCTAAATCTATATACTTACAAACAGCAATAATAAGATGTCGTAAAGCCTTTGCGCCAGATGCTGACCCTAAAAAAAAAATTTTTTTTTTTTTTTTAATGATATATTTTTTTCTATTTATTATTAAAAAATAAATACATGGAGAAAATAAAACGTAATATCATACACAAAAATTAGAGGTTTATAAAAGGAATGACTGAATCAACATTTAGTCTTTAAGTTACTAAATTACTAATTTCTTTGAGTAGTTATATTAATCTTACAATATAATATGTAATTGTATGCAGAATAATTTATTGATGTTATTTAATTATAGTCATCACAATGCATACGCGCATCACTTGTGATTATTTGAAATTCGTAATAGGATTTTTGAAAAAGAAACACTGTAAAAATTGCCTCAATATTGGAAAAATGTTAAGTACTGTTATTTGAGATTTTGGAATGAAATCAAGTCCGTAACTCATTATTCGAAGACGCATTGCGACTATGCTGGCAACATTACTAATACGTAGGGTCAGATGTCCAATATTGAACCACCAAAAAGTCGGTTATAGGTGAACGTATTTAAACAGGTTTTTGTGTGACCATTACCTGGTTGTCTGGCTTTAATTTGCCATCATCATTATAGACCAAAACCTACTTTTCAGTTCAGTTTTTTTACAATTCATAATATTTATAATAGTACATTTTTTAATTGATTCCAAAGCCTATAGCGACCTTTATAAATAAACACATACCTGTTTGATTTTCAATTAGTTCATTTCTATTTATAATTTTTTTTTATCCGATCATTTATATTTTTTATTTATTAGTCACAAATGTGGTCATCGGTATACATACCACATCTAATTTCGTCTCCTTTAGTCGCCTCTTACGACATACCAACAATGAGTTAAGATTAGGGTTCCCACCTTTTTTTCGTTCGTTAATGCTTTTTTAAATTCTATAAAAAAAAAAACTGTTTATGTCCGCTGAGTGGAGGGACTCTTGAATATTTTTAAAATAATAATAATTGTTAAATTGTGCAAGAGGCTCCAAAAATTATGTTTTTTGAACGTCTAAAAACTTAATACCGTTTTCTTTTGTAAAATACTGTACATTTTATTTCTTTGATCTTAATTAATATACTTCATTTCTCGTACAAAATGTAGGGAACACTAGTCAAAGTGTTATTGGTCGCTCCTAGCATATTTAAATGGGTTAGTGTTTTGAATATTTATTCACTTTAATAAACTTAACGGCCTGCGCACACGAGCCATTGGCCACAAGCATGGGTGGTTTAAAGGTCTATCACATATCAGTGGCGTGCTCCGTCAGGGGCTCAAAAAAATATCGTTGCCTAGCTCCGTCGCCGCTCCGGACACGGACGTGTGTACGAGTTCATATAAAATGTAGGCAACGATATTATTTTTCAGCCCCTGACGGAGCACGGCACGTCCACGTCCCGGGCACGGCCCTGGGGCTCGATTCTATAAGGAAAGTGACATCCACTCGAGGATGTTTCGTCACGGACTCTATGCTGTGTCTCTTTTGCTTACTACGCTAGTACTACTAATCACGTGAGAGATAAGCTCTCTGAGGCCTCCGTGAAGCGGCTCGCCGACGAAGTTTGTATTAGCTGAATAAGGGGGCTGATATGTGTGGATAGACTCATACAACACGTATGAAAAAGCGTGCGGGTAGATCGTGTGCGAAGGGTTTTTCACATTTTTTGTCATGGCATTCTTTTTATTTTTAAGTGTTACAAACTTTAAATACAAATACATATTTTACTGTATGTATTAGGGTTATAAAAAAATATCAATTACATTACCTCCATTACACTACCATTACATTACCACCTTACGCTTCGAAAATTCAATTCTAAAATAAAAGTCACAGAATCGATCTTTATTATAAACCTGCAGGAGCCAATACTCTTGGCCATGCGTGTTAGGCTATTATGGTAAAAAAAAATACAGTGGAATAAGGAACCACCTATATTGAGTTCAGTCAAAAAACGAAAATATTCTTGTTTTATTTTTTATTTACGCGGCTAGATATTTTTTTGTTGCTTTGGTGAGGACCACTATAATCTACGCGTAGTTTATAATAATAAGAAATAATATAACTATTATCAGGTATTCTAATGAGTAGCGTCTAGACATGTCTGATTCGTATTATTTTGTGTTATTAATTCAATAAATCACTAAATGATTCGGAAACTTCTTGTAATAAGTTCATAGCACGTTATCATTTTTAAAAATGGTTATTAAGGTTCTATGTTAAAGAAGTTAATATGTATTACCTAGTATCTACGTACAAAATAGAAAACTGTTTAAAAAAATACAATAAAAAAAATAACACTGTAGTATCGTATCCTGTATTTCTTCCTATGGTAGTAATGTCCTACTTTCTACTAATATTATTTATTTATTTTATTTAATTATTTATTTAAGGTTAACCAACAATTTGACAGGGTAAATCATGTGGTACTTTTTAAAAAACTGGCTGGCTTTGGTATTCATGGATGTCTGTTTCGATGGATACAGTCATACTTGAGTCGTAGAAGCCAACTTGTTGCAGTGAAGGGTCACCTTTCCGAACCAGTATTAGTCACATCTGGAGTGCCACAGGGAAGTCATTTGGGACCTTTATTATTTATAATATTTATAAATGATCTGATCGACTCCCTGACATGCCCATGTCTACTTTATGCAGATGACCTGAAAATGTTTACTACAGTAAGAGATGTTAAAGACATGTTAAGTTTACAACATGACCTAAACATGCTCTCAGCTTGGTGTGACCGGAACTACATGCAGCTTAACATCAACAAATGTTTCGTTATAAGCTTTACCAAGAAAACACATAAGTTTGAATTCGAATATTCCCTAGAGGGTAATATTCTTGCACGTAAGCAATGTGTTAAGGATTTAGGTGTATATTTTGATGATAAGCTTACTTTTCATCAACACTATGATTACATCGTGGAGCGTAGTTCACGGTTGCTTGGGTTTGTATCAAGGTCTACAAAGCATTTTCGTAAGCCTAAGAGCTTTATCTTACTTTATATCGCACTAATTCGTAGTATTCTTGAATACAATTCGGCCATCTGGTCTCCTTTTTACAGCGTTCACATTGATCGCATCGAACGCGTCCAAAAACGTTGTCTAAACATTCTCAGCTACAGATGTGGAATGGGTCGCAAACTAAAGTCCTACAGTGAGCGATTACAATATTTTCACGTAACTTCCTTAGTGAAGCGCCGTGAATATATTGACCTTAATCTACTTTTTAAAATAATCAACTTCATTATAGATTCGCCTACTCTTCTATCCCTCTTAAATTTTAATACTCGGTTCAGGTCCCGTAATTGTAACTACAACATTTTCGCCCTTCAAGTGTTTTCAAACAATACATCCTATTATAACCCCATAGTTAGAATGTGTCGCCAATACAACGAGATCCTCGTAACTAACAGAGACATTGATATTTTTAATTCAAAGTTGTGTCGGTTCCAGAGTCAATTAAAAAAGATTCTGTTTTAGATTTTTATGCCGTATCTAATATTTAATTTACAATAAGTAAATATCTAATTCCTTCTAGCGAAACATTTTTTAATTTTTACTATAATGCGTCTAGGCATACATTGATTGGAATATAATCTAGTTCAATACCTTTAAATGTATACAATTGTCTTTTCAAGATTATATTCTGTATTGTGTGCTATAATAAATAAATAAATAAATAAATAAATTGTTTACACAAAATGCAATACACAAAGCATACATGTAAAACTTATTTATTATAATTATTTAAAGACAAACTAACTCAATATAGATAAATCTTCACAATACGATACATAAATCGAAAATTAAAGATAATTAAAAATCTGTTTAAGCTTGTGCCAATGAAGTCCTTTCTTTAATATAACAATATACTCAGGCTTTATATCGTTTTAATTTCAACTCGATACCTCTTCGCTTTCCCAAGATGGTCTTAACAGACAGATAGACGGACGGACAACAAAGGTTCTTTCCTTTTGAGGTACGGAATTCTAAAAAGAGCCATAGAATAACAAATCTGGTGTTACAAGTTTACAAAAAAATAGTAGTAATTCCAAAAACGGCTGACATCCTTATTGCACTAGATTCGGAATTCTTGCGGATTAATATAAATTATAATGACAACTAAACCATTACCTCAAAGACATAAATTAGAACTTATTAAACCAGTTATATATATATTATACCTACTTCGATCTTGAATATTATAGTCTACATTTTTTGTGTGTCTCAACAAACAAATAGGCAGACGGGGCACCTGATTGTAAATACAGCGGCGGCCTTAACCATTGCGAGGCTCCGGACGGCAGGTCATTGCTAGGCCCTTTTACCTTCGTGAAAAGTATGTGATGGCGAAAGTAAGGCTGGTTGTTTGGTTTAGGTATTTGTCATGTTTGACAAGAAATGCTAACCTTATACAATAAAAATCCATATTTTTTTTTATTTGCTTGAGTTGCGCGAGGCCCGCGCAAAAGTGAGGCCCCGGGCGATTGCCCCGTTCGCCACCACCTAAGGCCGCCTCTGGGTAAATAGTCACCGCTGCCTATAGACATTTGCAATACCAGGGGCATCACCAATGCGTTTTTACCCCATGTGCTTGTGTTCTAACTGAAACTGCAATATATGTGCATTTCCTAAACATACTCTAATGTTTATGAATGACTAGCTGACCCGACAGACGTTATCCCGTCTTAATTATGAATATTGAATTCAAGATTTAATCGACTGTGAACTGTGTACTTAGTTATAAAGAAATTATAAATTAATTATTTTATCAATATAGTTCCGACCCATGATTTGCAGCGCACATTCTGTCAATCGCGCCAAATGTTAAACGACTGACAATAATGTCAAACAGGTTACATTGAAAAAGTTTATATTGGTTTATATTATCAAAAGCGCTAGTAAAGTCGTTAAGTTTTCATAAATTTTCTAATTTTCCGCGCAACTTTCTTAATTTTTTCGTTCATAAGAACCATCTCCTGATAATAACAAACACAACAAAAAAAGAATTAGCGAAATCGGTCCAGCCGTCCATGCGTGATGCCGTGACCAAGGGAAATAGGGATTAATTTTTATATATATAGATTACTGAGTCCCTTAATTGTATAAAACAAACGAACCAGTGTAAATTAAACTTGCGCATGGGCGGTTCTGTTTTTTTTATAAAATTGGCTCAATTGGTTAATTTAGAAAGCAATTATAATTTTTTTCAGCCCGCCATCTCGGGAGGAGTATTTTTGATCTTCGATATCTGAGTGCAAAAGCCGTTTTTATCCGATAGAGGATAATGTAAATTGAATTTAGAACATCGTGTGCACTAAGTTTGTGAATTAAAAACATCATTAAACCTATTTACTTCTACCTCCATGGTGTCGATTTATCATCGGAACGGAAAGACTCGGAACCTTCTTGGTGTACATTTTTTGTAAATTTGCTTTGCGCGTGCTATTTTCTTTTTTTTTTGCATTTAGTCATTTCCTCACTGAGGTGGGATGAAAAGCTACGTGTTGCACTCGAGTGTCAAGATTTTTCAAAGCAAGTTTGCACTTCTGTATAACAAATAACCATTTTTCTGTAAATTAGGTTTTTTACCATGAAATTACGGTCTAATAAAAATAAATGCAAAGTGACAATGCGGTAGAAATTTCCTTCTGTATCTGTTGACTCGTACATCACATTGGCTTATTCATATCGTGGGGCACCCATTAGTTAAGCTTTTTCAATATCTAATATAAGCTAATATGCATTTGCATATTTCATTACTTTAACGTATTAGTAGCTATAGTTACGAGCGAAGAAAGGGAAAGAAAATAAATGCTACCATACCGTGTGTGTTGTTAGAGCGAGATGAATACCTTATGTTAATTACGTTTATTAATGTAGAATTAAAGTAACTGAATGGATTTAGGTCAATTACCAGTATTTTATGTTGCCGTTTTTGAGCGCAGATAATGCATCTGTAGTTTATATAATACTAACTGTCCCCCGCGGTTTCACCCGCGTTCCCGAGGGATGTAACATTATTCCGTCTCAAAAAGTATCCTACGTTACTTTTAATACCTCCAAGAATATGTGTATAAAGTTTCATGATGATCGGTTTAGTAGTTTTCGCGTGAAAGCGTAACAAACAAACTTATATTCACATTTATAATATTATAGATAGATAGATATTTGTCCGCTTCATGTAGGTACGTCGTTGATATTGCGTGCCGTTTGCGCCGCATTACTACCACGATGAAACTCGTATTCAATAATTATGTACTTCTATTTTTAATGCGTCCATGCTAACGAAAAAGTTTTAAATTTAAAAAGAAAATAAAAATTAACAAACAGATGGCAGAATTCGAAAAATAAATTACTATTTAAAAATAAAATTCATTCGAATTTAGAATTCTCCGTCTAACCATAGCTTAATTACATTTGTAACAGTCAGTGGATATTTAGTTAGAGCCGGTAACTTTATAGGTCTCAACATATAGCTCTTTTCAACTACCTGTTAACATGTTTAAATAGCAAATGTTTAGTCTAAACTATGTTAATAATATTAATTGTAGGCGTTTTTATTAAATACTATTAAATTTAATACCTAAAACATAGTTGCATGCAAGGGCGGATCCAGCTTTGGCGCCAGGAGGGGGTCACATAGTCGTGGTCAAGTCAATAACTTATAATTCAATTTTTATAACAATAGATACAAGTAAAAAGTAGGTATTTTATTAATGTACGTAAGTACTGTACTTAAAAATATTTATAGACAAGTGAACAAGTGCTTTTTAGGTCGATTTTTTTTCTAATTCTCCGAAAATTATGATTTTGTTGTCATTCCATTCGGAATGGCTTGTAGAAACTTTTTCTCTTTCTTTTTCGTACTCCCCGGCTTGCGCAAGCCACGCCCATTTTGGACATTTAATGAATAAATATTATTTTAACTTATAAAATATGAAAATTAAGAAGCGAAAAAATTCAGGCACCTACAGAATAGATCAATGAACAATAATCCGCGGTCCAAAAAATTTTATCGCGTTTTTTTATTAGTTATCCATTAGTTAATTTATATTTTTTTATAACACAATATTAACATTGCAAGACTATAAATCTGAGATGTTTTTCCTTTCGTGGAGCTATTTGTCAAAGACTTTAGAATAGATTCTCGTTGGAAAAATTTAAAAATTGTTAATTTTCGCTTTGTCAATTATTTATTTAATTTAATTATTTATTATCAATTACTTAGGTTAAAAATTATAAAGCTCCATTAAACATTAAAAAAACCTTTTTTTCATAATGTAACTTTTGCTCCGCTTTCTCATGGTCAAAAGCTGCTAAAAATGATTTTTAATCATTTTTATTTCCTATTCTTTAAAAAATTGTTATAAAAAGATGCATTGTTTATAAGATAATTCAATTTTTTTTTCGTTAAAATTGTTAATAAATATCCCTCAGAGAAAAAGTTACATAAGTTGTATGAGCATATTTATAATTGTTTATAAGGTATTTAAATAAAGGTATATATTAAACATAAGAAACCAGGCGAGAATAATGAAATGAAAGAGAACAGAAAATTAAAAGTCTAATAAAAAATATAAAAAATACATGATTGTTTTTGTTTTTTTAAGTAGAAAAAGAAAAAAAATACAGAGAGACAATTCATTTGTTTATAATAAAAATATTGTTTTATTATATTATAATTTTTTTATTATAAACAAATGAATTACAAGTGATAGAAAAAAAAATTTATTAACAAATCCGTTTTAAGCAATAAATTTTTTTTTTTAGGAATGGTTTTTTTTTTATAATAATAACTTTCATCATAATTTATATTTCCGAAAAAAAAATGGAATTATCTTATAAACAATGCATTTGTTTATAACAATTTTTTAAACAATAGGAAATAAAAATGATTAAAATCATTTTTAGTAGCTTTTGATCATGAGAAAGCGGAGCAAAAGTTACATTATGAAAAAAAGTATTTTTTAATGTTTAATGGAGCTTTATAATTATTAACCTAAGTAATTGTTAATAACAAAGCGAAAATTAACAATTTTTTAATTTTTCCAACGAGAATCTATTCTAAAGTCTTTGACAAATGGCTCCACGATAGGAAAAAATCTCAGATTTATAGTCTTGCAATGTTAATATTGTGTTATAAAAAAATATAAATTAACTAATGGATAACTAATTAAAAAAACGCGATAAAAATTTTTGGACCGCGGATTATTGTTCATTGAGCTATCCTGTAGGTGCCTGAATTTTTTCGCTAGATAATTTTCATATTTTATAAGTTAAAATAATATTTATTCATTAAATGTCCAAAGTGGGCGTGGCTTGCGCAAGCCGCAGTACCCGTTTTCGGGCGTATTTTCAACCCTCTGGGAAAATTATAAATATTGGTCATACAGTTCCGGGAGTACAGACTTTTCTTTGGGAAATTTCCTGTTCTCTTAGAACTTTTTTTAAATTTTGAAAATCTCAAATAGTTTTCGAGATATTTGCAAAAAACCAAACCCCCTTTTTCTTTCACTTAATTTTTTATAACTTTTGCAATTTTTTTTTGAGCGGCCCTTCAATTTTCTCAAAAAGTTTCTACTAGCTATTCCGAATCGAATGACACCAAAATCATAATTTTCGGAGAATTAGAATAAGTTTCGACCTAAAAAGCACATGTTGACTAGATTTATATTCTTTATTCTTGTACACTTGAAAAACTTAACACATAATAACTTGTACATATACGTACGTACATATTGCCATCTTCTGTTGAAGTCATTCAGAGAAGCACTATCTCGCACGGAATGAGGAATGAGATAAAATATATAAATAAAATCATTATGTTAAATTAGTGGTCGACCTAAGTCCTAGAACCAGCTCAGGGGGGGGGTCATGACCCCCATGACCCCCCCCCTGGATCCGCCGTTGGTTGCATGTGGTGTTTACCTGTAAGGATTGTGCTGTAAGATTTATTATAACTTTTCCTTCTGTATAAATTGTGTATGTAATATTGTAATAATGGTTGGTAAACCTAATAATAATAATAATTTATTGACTCATAGCTAAGTTAATACATGGTAGTGTTTGACAAAGATATCTTAGACTAGGTTATAATTACAGTAGCTTAGCATCTGTTGCTGAGCTAGGCAAGAAGTCTGCATACAGCGACTATAAATAAATTAAATGAAATAATCTGTTTTTTATTTTCATTATTATACTACCTGTCTTCCGGGGTTTCATTGGCGTTCGCGAGGGATGTAACATTTTCCCGGGATAAAAAGATACAAACTTTTGCATTTATAATATTAGTGGGACTAGCTGTCCCCCGCGGTTTCACCCGCGTTCCATATTTAGTCCGACGTTATAGTCCCAAGATTTTTTTTTGTATTCCAGGACATGCTCTATATATCTGTCAAGTTTCATCTAAATCCATTCTAGTAGCCTCCTAATACCTCCAATAATATGTGTACAAAGTTTCATGATGATCGGATAAATAGTTTTCGCGTGAAAGCGTAACAAACAAACTTACATTCACATTTGTAATATCAGTAGGGATATCATTAGGTTTTTATTAAGATGACGAATATAATTTACAAACAGGTTTCTACATCTTGCGGCTACGACTCACATAATAAAATAATTTGAATGTTTTCATGTTTGTGACTCAATCACGCATATAAATAGCTAAATGGATTTAAATTATAATAAAGAGCATCATAGAAGAAAAAAATAGAAAAATAATAAGACAAATTCTGCTTTTAATCCCGGAAAATATAACATATTCCTGAGTATCTGCCGGTTCTTCTCAGTTGAAGGCTGCCTTCCGAAACGGTAGTAGCTTCAGTAACTTTAAATTTGACCTTAACAAGTGCCCTCCGCGGGCCTAAACTGAATAAATGGTATTGAATTTTTAAT
Source organism: Habrosyne pyritoides (assembly GCA_907165245.1). NCBI lineage: Eukaryota > Metazoa > Arthropoda > Insecta > Lepidoptera > Drepanidae > Habrosyne > Habrosyne pyritoides. The sequence continues at coordinate 4,534,942 of OU015608.1, forward strand.
GAAATATAAAGAATGACAAAGTTGTGTGGATGCTTGGGTAGGAATTATTTGATCGTGTTTACAATATTTAAAGAATTTGGAAAAAAAGGCTCATCAATTGTCAGATATAGGTAATATGTTATAAGTTATAATTATAGGATATTGAAATTATTAACTGTGGTACGAGAAATGTATAATTATTGAATAATGTTCAGTATAACCTATAATTGCTTAATTATTATTGTAATTATTTAATTTATAAGGACTAGCGGGCATAAACAACATAATGTTTATAAATATCTATATAAGTGATTATGGACTTTAAAAGTAAGAATAAAGTAAATAGGGGGCTATTCAGTTAATGCGAACCTCGTCGGCGAGCCAGCGCCCGGAGGCCTCGGAGAGCTTATCTCTCACGTTATTGCATTGTTAGCGAAAGAGAGCATAGAGGCCGCGACGAAACATCCTCGAGCTAGTGTCATTTTCCTTACAGAATCGAAGCCCAGTTACCTGTCGCCATAGTTGGTATAAGCAGTACAATAGAGTGTGAAGAATGTCCCAGGATATTTATTTTATCTTGTAGCCGCTTAGCGTTCGAAATTCGAACTTAATTAATTTTTTTGGAATTTGAACGTTGAGAACTTCAGAGCTTAACTTCTATAATCTTTACATAGAACCTTTTTGAATTTCTTCTATTACGTCAGTTTGGAGCGTGCCACAATACGTCATAATGTGTTCGATATTGGCTGTATGTGTAACGTAAGCTATTTATATTGTAAAATGTGTGTGTGTGTGTCAAACGTATGGTAGTGTGTGTTATGTTTTTTGAAGTGAAACAGAAGTGCGTGAAGTTCTGATACACAACCTTTTTGTCTGACGAAAAATAAATGAGAGATAAACTTAATTTATGTATGTATTCAAAAGTGATTGTTGAATAATTAAAATGTTTCCCGGTAATACAAAAGTTTCACTTCTATCGTGTGTCCTTTCGACACATTCTGTTTTTTTCATAAATTAATATATTTCTAAAGCTTAATTAAATAAAAATATTAACTCTCTGTAGGTAACCCTTCTCCATATAAACTTTAATTGTACAAAATTTCATACTCAACCGTTCGCAAAATTTTCGTAAAACAGCGTAAAAAATCTTTTTGCAGGTACATATGATTATATTAAGTAACAGAAAGAAACCACAGAAAAATATTTCGCAATATATTCCAAAAGCATCAAAAGTAATAAATAACATATTGAGACCTGAAGTTTCACTATTTCAAGTTAATAATAGTTTTATAATTATATAAAATAAACCCTATATTTCTATGTTACCGTCGCTCAATAGATATTTTGTGTCCCGATATAGGTTTAAGCATTACATCTAACTTAAGTTCGAGTTGGTTAATATCCGCCTTGAGGCGGTACTGTCGCAGAAGGTGTACAAGAGTTGTCTTCATCGACATCATGCCGTAGGTCCTGCCTGGAACATAAAAAAAAAAAAAAAAACATAAAGAAAAAAAAACAAATAAATAAATGAAATAGTTATTCATTTTTCTATGAAAATTCTCATCCATACTTTCTGACTGACAAATTTAAATAAGAAGCCTTTTTAATGTCTCTTGCGGTTTAATCCGTGTTCCCGAGGGATATAACATTTTCCCGGGATTTGACCAGTTTATAAACTATCTATGTGCCAAGATTTATCCAAATCCGTTTAGTAGTTTTCGAGTAAAGAGTAACAGGCATCCATCCTCGCAAACTTTGACACTTAAGTATAATACTAGTAGAATCTACTTTGACCTTCATAAGTGCCTTCTGAGGGCCTAAACTGAATAAATGGTTTTGAATTTTGAATTTGAATAAGAAAGGATTCTCCACAGAGTTATCTGATCCCGATTAGGCAGAGTGTACTGCTTGTTCTTTAGCAACCATAGAACTGATGTACTGCATATTATACTACCTTTTAAATATATACTTATATAAGTATTTACAGACATTTTCATGCAAACAAATGATTCTTCCGAGTAAGCATCTAGTCCACGACCAGCCTAGCAGTCATGGTCTCTTACCTCCACGCTAACTGGCTCGCCATGTTCGTGTTATTGAAATATTAGCTCACGTAACCGGTTGTTCAATAAGTTTTGTCGTTCGATAAGAGAGGGCGTTGCCACTAGCCCACTTTTTTTTTTTGTTTTGTTAGTACTCTCTTCATATGAACTTATGTGAAGTTTCATTTCAATCTGTCAATTCATTCTTTGTTTACAAGCCATTTAGTGTCACCGTCTCACAGTATATTTTTACGATGGAAAAAAATTAATATCGTGCAGTGATAAAATTCTTATTTTTGGAAGGTGTAGCACCAAAAGAAATTCACAAACGAATGTTAAAATTGTATAATGATTGTTCACCTGCAATTAGAACAGTAGAAAGATGGGTTGCTGAATTTAAACGTGGTCGTACAAGCCTTGAAGACGATCCACGCGAAGGACGTCCAAAAAGCGCATCAACACCAGAAATCATAGCCAAAATACAGGATATGGTTTTGGAAAATCGACGATTGACTGAGCGAGATTTAGTAGAGGCTCTACACATCTCATTAGGCAGTGTGAGCCATATTTTAAGTGAAATTTTGGGTTTTAGAAAGCTGTGTGCACAATGGGTGCCGCATTCGCTAACAATGGAACAAAAACACATTCGAATGCGACTTTCTCAGCAACATTTGGAGCGTTTTAAAAAGGATAAAGTGGATTTTGTGCGTCGATTCATCACTGTGAGACATCACAATGAGACTTGGGTCTATCATCATGACCCTGAATCAAAACATGAGGCTAAAGAGTGGTGTGAACCTGGTTGTTCGGCTTCGAAACGAGTTCGTGTCCGGAAATCGGCTAAGAAGCTTATGGCATCAGTTTTTTGGGATGCGAAAGGAATTTTGTTTGTGGATTACTTGCAAACTGGTAAAACAATTAATTCTGAATATTATTGCAACCTTTTGGACCACTTGAAGGAAAAAATTCGTGAAAAAGGACCCGGTTTGCAGAAAAAAAATCCTTTTTCATCAGGACAATGCACCGTGTCACAAGAGCATATTGACAATGGCTAAAATCCATGAATTAAAATTCGAATTGTTGGAGCATCCACCGTATTCACCAGATTTGGCCCCCAGCGACTTCCGTTTGTTTCCAGAACTCAAAAAATTTATGCGTGGCAAGCGTTTATCATCAAATGAAGGAGTCATAACGGCTGTTGAAGCGTATTGCAGACCTTCCGGATTCTCACTTCATGGATGGAATCCACAGATTGGAGGATCGTTGGAGCAAGTGTATTAATGTTCAGGGAGATTATACTGAATAATAAAGTGTATTTTGAACCATAAAATTGTGTTTTTCTTATCGAACGACAAAACTTATTGAACAACCTATTATTAACGCCCCACGCGGTTTACTTCGTGTTTCCGAGAGATGTAAAATTTTTCCAGCATAAAAAGTAGCCTCAAAGTTATCCCAGGGCATGCTCAATCTACGTTTCAAGTTATATCAGTTATATCTTGACAGGCCAGTTGGCTTGATGGTTAGCGACTTTGCCTGGCAAGTCGCAAGTCGCGGGTTCAATTCCCACCCAGGACAAACATTTGTGTGCATAAACATGTCTGTTTGTCCTGTGTCTGTGTGTAAATATCTATATAAGCATGTATTTAGAAAAAAAAGAAATATATGTAGTATATCAGTTATCTAGTTTCCATAGTACAAGCTCTTCTTAGTTTGGGATCAAGTGGCCATGTGTAAAGAATGTCCCGGGATATTTATTTATTTATTTATATCGAAATTCGTTCGGTAGTTTTGGCGTGAAAGAGTAACAAACATCAATACATCTAGATATACAGCCATCCTCACAAACTTTCACATTTATAATACTTATTAGTAGTATAGTAGGCTCGATTAATGACAATACAATGGCTAGGCATTCTCATAAACAATTTTTTTTTATACTACTTACTTGGGGCGACAAACAAGCAGACGGTCCACCTGATGGTAAGTGGTCACCGCCGCCTATGGACATTTGCAATACTAGGGGCATCGCCAATGCGTTGTCGACCCTGAGACGTGAAGTTATTAAGTCTCATGTGCCTGTAATTTCACCGGCCCCCTTTCTAACCGAAACACAGTAATACAAGTGCACTACTGCTTCACGGCAGAAATGGGTAAGGTGGTAGTACTTCCCCGGACGACCTTTGCACTAAGAGCTCAACTACTCTATTAATTAGTATGTTTAATTTGCTATCGAAAATTTACTTAGGTATATTCTCAACAATATAAGAAAACCATTTTAAAATGGTACTGAAAAAAATGGTTTACATATTGCTTCTGAGATAAAGTTAATTAACCTATTGAACCTAAGGTTTATTTAATTATGATGATGTAAAAAAAACGAATCATTACGTTGAATTTAATACATAAAGCCATAAAACAATTAGGTACCTAAATAGCCGCCATGTCATTGATGCGATTTCCAGTCATTGCTTTAAAGGGTCATTAGGCGCTTCACTTAATTCTAAATGGTTATACACTGCTTTAAGCTTTTACACGCTGTTTATACCTTAATCTGTATGTATGTTTGTAAGTTTGTAACTGACTACTTTGGGTGCTATTTTGACCCACTTTAAACAGTCAGATTTTTCAAACTTTGTAGATTTATCGAGGACCGATGACAATTTAATATTTAAACAATTAGACCCGTTATCCTTATTGGGATAATCAGGATTAGCAATTTAACTAAAAATGAAAATTAAATAATAGTTTAAAAATCTTTTTTTTTTTTTTTTTTTTATGAAATGAAATGAAATGAAATATTTATTCAAATAGGCCTTCACAGGCACTTATGAATGGTCAGACTCTAACACCGGTTCGGAAGGTTGCTTTTACTGAGAAGAGCCGGCAAGAAACTCAGCAATTACTCTTTTCAAAATAAGATTTTGTACATTAAGATGTGTCCTGCTGGAGCGAGCGCTACACCCAAGCATTGTCGTCATTAAAATAATCATTTGTATTGTAGAAAGCCTTTTGTACTAAAACAGTCTTAATTCTTTCCTTAAATTTTTGTAAAGGCAAATTTAAAATTTCAGCAGAGATTTTATTATAGATGCGTGCACTAAGTCCTAAAAATGAGCCTTGCACTTTTTGCAGTCTATATGCAGAAGTGACAAGTTTATCCTTATATCTAGTATTGATGGAGTGCATATCACTCTTTTTGACATAAAGACTAATATTTTGATGTACAAATATTATGTTTGCATAAATATACTGCGATGCAACTGTGAGGATATCAATTTGTTTAAACTTTTCTCTGAGGGAAGCTCGAGAACTCAAATTATAAATTGCTCGAACTGCTCTTTTTTGCAATATAAAAATTGTTTCTATATCAGCAGCTTTACCCCAAAGCAAAATGCCGTAGGTTATGCCATTTGGGCCGACAAACAAGCAGACGGTCCACCTGATGGTAGGTGGTCACAGCCTCCTATGGACATTTGCAACACTAGGAGCATCGCCAATGCGTTGTCGACCCTGAGACGTGAAGTTGTTAAGTCTCATGTGCCTGTAATTTCACCGGCCCCCTTACCTTTCTAACCGAAACACAGTAATACAATTGCACTAATGCTTCACGGCGGAAATGGGTAAGGTGGTAGTACTTCCCCGGACGAACTCTGCACTAAGAGCTCTACTACTCTAAAATACTTTTACTACAATTTATTTTTTTGTTGGTTTTTCTATAAGGGCGTGTTTTTACACCCTTTATATTAGCTTCACCTGTATGTATGTATGTAACCGATGTCACTTCTTATATCGCCATTTGTTGTCAGGGATTGGAACTTTGGAACAGCAACATTCCTCATCCTGGTCCTCTCACGTTGGGACTTAAAAACGTGTGCCTCCCTCTTCAGACATAATAGGCCTTTACATTATTCTTAATTCAAATTTAATAACATTTATTTCCTATTTTTTTATCTGATTTTCAATAAAAGCGTGTTTTTTATTACACGCTTTATATTAGCTTCACCTGTATGTATGTATGTGTGTTTGTAACCGACCCCTTTGAGCTCGATTTTGTCCTACTTTGAACGATCAGATTTAATTCAAGCTTTTCACACCTGTCAAAGATCGATGACAATGCAATAATCCGATCAAAGCATCCGATTATCCTAATTAGATTCACCAGGATTAATAAATTTCTTTCCGCATCCTTTGCATGGGAGTAAGAGAGATAGAGCTAGTGCGCGAACTACGCATGCGTGCAGTTCCAGACTTACTCTTTCGGGCACTCAAAATGTTTTTATTAAAAAATGAAAAATAAATAATAGTTTAATTTAGTTTAGTTTACCTTCACCTGTCAGTTGTTTATGTCTATTGGCATTGACCCGTTAAGCTAAGTGACGTCATTTTTCATTCAATATGGCGGACGTGACAAGATTGTATTTTATTGATTCATCTTCTTGTCATGGGTATCTAATAAAAGGGTTTGCCAAGCACCATACGTGACGTCAGTTTTGTTTGTGTTATATCTTATAGCTTTTTTTAAGAATCTTGCTATTGCATAGCTTCTATCGCGGGCCTTGAGCGTGGGGACCGAATCCAGAAATTCCGTAACGAAAAAAAAAACCTAACACACCAAGAAGGTTCCGACTCTGAATTTTTAAATTCTGTCTCTATTGAGTAGTAGTTAAGACTCAAAATTGTATGTAAATAGGAAAGTGGACCATCAAGAAGCGAGCTCGGTCCGTTCTCTATTTAAATTTAGATAAAAAAGATATACAACTACGAAATAATCGAGTTATAAATTTGATTCTTAATGTACAATTTTTAAGACTCTAATTAGTTACGGTTCTCTATTTAAATTTGAATTCGAAAATTGTCGCTCGTATTTGTTTTCAATTGTAAACTTTATTTACTAATAGATAAGTTCGTAAATTTAATGGAACTACGACTGTGTTTTGAATTCTCAAATTCTTTATTTGAAAGTTAAGTCGTTCAAATTAAGTCGAATATTCAGATTGATTATCGACTTTATTACTAACACTTTAGGGTAGTTTATTCAATTTTTAGTTTTGAATATAGATGATGCATGTTTATATTATGTTGACACCCCCCACTCCGACCGGCACAGCGGTGATACTTTTTAGTTTTTCCATCTATCGATAAATACCAGAACTTTTAATGACTTTTTGAAATATCACGCTTGTCTCTTTAGTTCAGCAACCCGCCCTTAGGAGGCATTGGTTGTATTGGAAAACTACCGTAATCAGCTGTTTGTGAGAAAGTATATAGGTGTATAGGTATTTATCATCTATGTACGATAAAAAATGCTATGCAATAGCTTTACCGCGGCGGTCTCCGAGTGCCACACGTCTTTTTTTTAACCCATTATTATTATTGCATAAGCTATTTCAACTAAGTGAAAACAAATAAAAGTGGCAGTCTTATACTACTACTATTATCAATTTTAAAACGCTATTTAGTCTTATTACAAAATTCTGGGCGGTAATGAATAAATAAATAAATATCCTGGGACATTCTTTTACACACGGCCATTTGGTCTCAAACTAAGCAGAGCTTGTACTATGGAAATCAGATAACTGATATACTACATATACTACTTATTTTTTTTTTCTAAATACATACTTACATAATTATTTACACCCAGGCACAGAACAAACAGACAGAGAGATGTTAATGCACACAAATGTTTGTTCTGGGAATCGAACCCGCGATTTGGCAGTCAGAGCGTTAACTACCAAGCCAACTGGCCTGTCAAAATGAATACTATCTTAAAAGAGATGCATAGAGATATTCATACCTATACATCCTCGTTTTCCCAGTCCGAAGCCAGCAAAAGTGTTAGGGTTGACAGGAAGGTTCTCGGCCAGCCACCTCTCAGGCTTGAACTCGTTCACATCTGGACCCCAGGCGGGGTGACGATGGGACCCGTATAAAAACAGCAGACAATAGTTCCCCGCTTGCATTGTGTAATTCTCTGGAAAGGTGAACAGTGTTCAATGGCAAGTATTTTTGGCATAGTAGTAGCTATTCATAATTGTAATTATCAGTTATTCTTTAAGTTATATATTGTGAGGTTACTTTAATAATTATTGTTTTACTAGCTGTCCCCCGCGGTTGCACCCACGTTCCCGAGGGATGTAATATTTCCCGGGATAAAAAGTATCCTGTGTGGCTTGTAATTACTTGTTTTATTGTATTCCGATTATAAAGTTAAGGGAGCCGGTAAAATTACAGGCACATGAGACTTGACAACTTCACGTCTCAGGGTCGACAACGCATTGGCGATGAACCTGGTGTTGCAAATGTCCATAGGCGGCGGTAACAACTTACCACTGGACCGACTGCATGTTTGGTGGCCCATGTGGTAAAAGATAATAATTTACTTACTCAGTTTGACGTCTTGACTAACGCATCTGATCATGACTGGCGCCATCGGGTACAATCTCATGGTCTCCTTTATAACAGCCTCCATATACACTAACTTTGGTAAATCATACTTTTCTGTGTCTCTATCAGAATTGTCGTACACTTCTTTAATCCTTGAATGAGATGGAAAAATAATAGTTATTATCCTGTGTTGAAAGGTTGGTACTCTTACGCCAGAAGGAGCTGACAGCGCAGATGGCGACCACCATGGGGTTTTAGTCAGTAAGACCAGTTTTGCACTACGTGCGATCCGGATTCGTGAAAATACGGCCCGGAGTAGTCGTTTGTATGGTAGTTTATGCACTGAATCCTGTAATCCGATTTCTCTAGAGTTTTCCGAATCTACATTTCCAACGATTCGGATCAGACGTAGTGCGAAACTGCTTTAAGAGTCTGACATCACCTGAGCGGACGGGTATCCATGAGGATTTATAGGAAAGGAGCTAAAAAAGGGGGGGGGTGTGGTTGAAATTTTGACTGCTATGACCTAGGTTGTTGATATCCCTGGATAAATATGTTTGTTTGTTCTGTGCCCAGGTGTAAATATTTATATAGGTACCTTACTTACTTGGCAGACTTTTTTCTGGCCTTATGAGCTAAATAAATTAACTACAAGGCCAGCAATCGAATTTTAAGTTCAATATACGAGTACATATAATACTATTTAAAAAAATGGTCAGAATAAAAACATGGATGTCACAGTACCACTTATCGGGTTCTATCTGGGTTCCACCATCTAGCTAGGTGATCGGTCAGGCCGTTTAGACAGATAAGAATTAGGAACAAACGCACACCGATATTTTATATACTTAATATGTTATATTTTAAGAGTAGTTGTAACATTATGTAGTAAATCAGCCCCCATATTCAGCTAATACAAACTTCGTCGGCGAACCGCTACACGGAGGCCTCGGAGAGCTTATCTCTCACCTGTGCCTTTACCATGAGTTTTTAACATACGTACTCGCTAGCAACGGTAAAACATTTCTATGGCAAATATGTACAGCGCCACTAGCGGTCACGTAAAGAACTAAAATCGATAGTACGAGTCGATAGGTAAAAAACCTATCGAAATGTAGACACTAGCGAGTAACGTTTTTTAGCCTTTGCTATAGAAATTCGGTACCATGAGTCACAAATTTGACAGTTGCTATCGAGAAATACTGTATCGATAGTAGTTTACTCGCTAGTGACTAAAGTAAGTTTCGATAGCAACTCGTGGTAGAGGTACTGATTAGTATTCGCGTAGTTAGCGAAAGAGGCAGAGCACGGAGACCGCGAAGAAAAATCCTCACGTTAGTGTCATTTTCATTACAGAATAGAGCCACAGTATGCTGATTGCCACAGCATAACTATGATAGAATAGTTTGAATTTAAATTGCCTTATACGAAATACAATTAATGTCATGGGATATAATTCTTTTTTTTGAGTAACTACTTCTTGTATTTAAAAAGGCCTAGAGCGCCAGAAAAATAAACTGCCAAGAATACTTACTCATTGAAAACTTTTTCCTGAACTTCAGGATATGACCCTAGGACCATCAATATATACATCAGCACATTAGCTGAGGTGTCGTGTCCGGCCACAATGATGGTGCTGACCTCGTCCATGACTTCTTGCTCAGTGAGAGCACCATCCGCTGACAGCTCCAACAGAAGATCCATGAAGGCTTTATACTTTATACCTGAAATGTTAAAAGAGATCTTATGATTATAAACTGAAGTCTTTAACATGAAGGTGTGAGCTGCAGTTGGCAGTTACACCCTTTTGTACGCAGACTATGTTTAATAATATACCTTTCTTTTTTATTACAATGAAAACTTAAGCATAATATTATACTACCTTGTAATACGCTTTTTCTTTCAAAACTTTCCTAATATAATTGAAATGATCAGACATTTTGGTTACTGAGAGCGGTATCTCATTATAAAATCGAACACAAATACAAGGAAATGACTTGTTAACTTTAGTTAGTCTAAAATATGAAACAACTAACTTCTCCCTTTGTCTTGTATTAATAATATGAATATCCAATTTTGACTCAAACATTCCTATGTTTCTACGTATAAACATTATATTTTCATAAATATATAGTGAAGGTAATGTCATTATATTTATTTCCCTAAATAAATCTCTTAATGATTCACGGGGACCCATACTGTAAATTGCACGAATTGCTCTTTTTTGTATAATAAATATTGAATCTATATCCGCTGCTGCTCCCCAAAACAAAATACCATAGGACAAGAGGCTATGAAAATATGCAAAATAAACTAATTTAATCCTAGACCTACAATAACCATCAAAAAGGTCATCTGTCTGATCGCTTTATCTTTTTAAGTAGAATAAAGTTACGTAAATATAAAAACTACAAACCTGTTTTTTCAGTGTCTATTTTCGTTTCAGATTTTGCTAGCTCGTTAAGTCTCGCCTTCTTTGCTTGCATAATCTGGAAATAGAAATAAATTTGGCTAATTATACTACAGTATAACTGTGTAATAAATTAAAAATGATAAGAGATCAGAAGAGGTAATTGGTGAGGAAGTTTTTCTGACTACCACACCTCATTCTCAATATTAATATGAACATATCTTCACACCCATAGTCCCCGGACAAGATTTGAGAATCACATTTGTGTATATACGTAAACAAACATGTTTATTGTGTATGGGGGTGACGGACCAGTTGGCTTGGTGGTTAGAGACCCTGACTGGCAAATCGCAGGTCGCGGGTTCGTTCCTGGGTGGGACCCAGGACAAACATTTGTGTGCATGAACATGTCCGTTTGTTCTGTGTCTGTAAATATCTATATAAGTATGTATTATGAAAAATAAAAAGTAATATATCAGTTATCTGGTTTCCATAGTACAAGCTCTGCTTAGTTTGGGACCAGATGGCCCCAGGATATTTATTTATTAATTATTATTTATCCCACCCAGGACAAATATTTGTGTGTATGAACATTGTCTGTACATTGTGTATCTGGGTGTAAATGTCTTTATTAAGTATGTATTTTAAAAGTAGTACAATTAGTATGTATCATATCAGTTATCTGGTTGTCATAGTAAAATACTAGTCTATACTAGCTTGCTTCATTTGGGATCAGACAGACGTGCGTGAAGAATCTCCCAGGATATATATTTTTATTAATAATAAATATATTTCTGAAAACTATAGTAACATGGTTAACTGATCCCAAAATTTGACAATACAGTTTAACTTAATTTGGGATCAGACAACCGAGTGTAATGAATCTCCCAGGATACATATTTTTATTAATTATTTATATTTCTGGTAACTATAGTAACATGGTTAACTGATCCCAAAATTTGACAGTAAGTATAACTTAATTTGGGATCAGACAGTGGAGTGTAAGGTCTTGTCATTTATGTGTAAAAGTTACGCAATAAAACATTGACGTCAGTAGAATATTTTTAATTTAAAAAAAAAACGTTTCGTTTGAGCAAGTGACTTTTCAATAAGCTCAAGGATACATAACTACGATAATGATGTAATATGAATTTTCAATTTAGTAAATTCTAATTAATTCGGTAATAATAAATTTCTATTTTTAACTCGAGAACAAGTTTGTATAAAATTTTGAACACATTTGTATCTGTATGTACTAAGTTCTGGAATAACAGAATTTTAGACCAATAATATATTTCGTAAATAATATACAGGTTGTTACAAAACTACCCGTAAAGCCGAAAGGAGGTTAAATGGGGCCTTATAACGAGTCCATTCACAATATTTAAGAACCGTAGTAACGCTGTAAACATACCCCAAAAATATAAACGAACTGATATTAATGAAAAATAGAAAAACTATTAAAGTAGACAATTATTAGGTAAAATAGGTACGCCTTTCTGTTAAATAATCTGGTTCCCTGACATGACAGCTTACTAGGGTTGTTGACTTTGATAATTAGTTATATTTTTACGGGGTATTTTGTAGCACGTTGTATAAGTATCCTAGGACATTTTTTTCACATCGCCATCTGATTCCAAACTAAGCAGAGCTTATACTATGGTAACCAGATAACTGATATATTAACTTTTATTTTTCTAAATGTATACTTATATAGATATTTACATCCAGACAGAACAAACAAACATGTCCATGCATACAAATATTTGTCCTGGGTGGGAATCGAACCCGCAACCTGCTGCGTCGCCACGCTGTCAGGGTCTTTAACCAACCCCAAAAGTCTGGTATAAAGGCATTAAATCTTGTCCCTATTTTTTCCCGATTAATATTATAAATGTGAACGTAAGTTTGAAAACTACTTAACAGATCATCATGAAACTTTGTACATATATTCTTGGAGGTATTAGAAGTAACATAGAATACTTGTATCCCGGGAAAATGGAACGTCCCTCGGGAACGCGGGTAAAACTGCGGGGGACAGCTAGTAATAAAGGAATATTTTTGTAACACTGTAAGATGTTGGGCATCCAGGGCTTCGATTGAGGAAGGAAATTTCACAAGCTCAACGATGTTTCATCGCGGTATCTATGTTCTGTCTCTTTCAGTAACTACGCAACCGCATGTGAGGTAAGCTCTCTAAGGCCTTGTTGCGTTGACTCGCCGACGAAGTTGGTTTTAACTGAACTTTTTTAAATGTCACCAACAACACTCTACAAGAATGCATACTGAAATTGTCATTAAACAGACTTGAATGAGAAATGATTTGCGTAAATAGCGAAGCCAATTTAACCTATTTTGTTTATTAATTTGATTTTTAAACTTACAGCATGGTACATCTTGTCCATTTCTTGAACTAATTGATCTTCTCGTTTCTTCATTTTCGACCAACTGTACGTTATATCACTATGCAGCCAGAATCTTTGGAATCTTAAAGTTATAATGTTTAGAAACTCTTGAACTGATTTCATGTAAGTTTTCATGCCTAACTTCTCCTTGTCGAATTCAGGTGTGACACCAAAAGCCGTTTCTGTAGAGAAGTTTTTTTTAATTATTGGATAAAAAGTGGACATGTAGAAATTTGAAATAGGTATATTGTTCTCAAATGTTTCTCCACTATTGCAGGATAGGTTAATGCGAATGGATAAACGTTTTTTGAAGTGAAAATTATTATATAAGGTTGCCGATCAAATTTTCCAAGCGAGAGAGCTTCTTTTTTTTTTTTTTTTTTTTTTTTTTATGCCACTTAGGCCGACAAACAAGCAGACGGTCCACCGATGGTAAGTGGTCACCGCCGCCTATGAACATTTGCAACACTAGGAGCATCGCCAATGCGTTGTCGACCCTGAGACGTGAAGTTGTTAAGCCTCATGTGCCTGTAATTTCACCGGCCCCCTTACCTTTCTAACCGAAACACAGTAATACAATTACATTACTGCTTCACGGCGGAAATGGGTAAGGTGGTAGTACTTCCCCGGACGAACTCTGCACTAAGAGCTCTACTACTACTAACTAGCTTTAATCCGCAACCTTTTTGTGTGACGAAAAATAAATAAATGATAAACACAATATATGCTATTCAAGTGTTTCCCTGTAATACAAAAGTTTCACTTCTATCATGTGTCTTTACGACATTCCCAGTTTTTTTTTATTCAATTCACACAAGGTTTTAAATAGTTTTTATTTAAAATATTTTCCTCTTAGCTGTGTAGGTACTAAAAAAAACAAGGTGTCCTATAAAAAACCTGATTCTAACATAAGTTAGAGGTTAAAGTAAAGTCTTTCAATTGCTGGCAGTTAAAAAAACCCGATCTCCTACACATTATCCTTTTTAATGTTTCACAGAATGTCTTTTTTTTTGAGTTTATGTTTTTTGTTTTTCTTTTACCTAATGTAAACACATAATGATATGAAATACTCACGGTAAATAGTCTCCAAAGCTATATAATCTAAATATTGACCGTGGTGAAACGGTTCTTTTCCCAATTCCACTACTAATTTAGTTACTAATTGTCTTGACTGTTCATTGAACACTCCGAGGAAGCTGTCCATCACTGGCTGGCTGAATGCTGGAGTCAACAGTTTGCGGTGCCGCTTCCAAATCGGTACTGGAATTAAAAATTAACTCTGTTGCTAATAAAATAAGGACAAAGTAAATCGCCAATACCTCGTAAATTAGGTAACAGCAAACCAGCTACTGAACTGATCGAAAAAAATACATCTGAGGTTCTCTATAAAATCGATGCGTATATTCCCTATCTATATGTGTATACTTCAAAATGGCCGGACCGATTTTGATGAAATTCAATCCAATGAGCCAATCAGAAGGCTCAATTCTGCTCTCAGGGCTCGATTCTGTAAGGAAAATGACACTAGCTCGAGGATCTTTCGTCGCGGCTTCTATGCTCTGTCTCTTTCGCTAACTACGCAATCATGTGAGAAGTAAGCTCTCCGAGGAGTGCGTGCGGCGGCTCGCTGACGAAGTTTGTATTAGCTGGAGATTATTATTAGATTCAGCGGAAGAGATCCTTTTATCGTTTTTTTTATCTTTAGACCATTTGAATTTTTTGACAATATTGTGTCACATATTTAAACTTCGTCAAAAGACCCTCCATCAACCAGAAGACTTCTGGCTATAGTAGTTTATCTATTACCCTATCTAGTACACACTTTATTTTTCAAGTTTAATTATGATATTACTTACCATCTCCAATGACGAGACCGTCTCCGAGCCATGGCTTTGCAAAACTATACGCGAAATGCTTCTGTAGACAAGCATTAGCAGCCGTCAAATTGTCATCAGGATCTGTTATTACTGCAAAATAATATTAAAATTAGACTAGCAAAATCTAGTAGGTCTTGGAATACCTGTTGCGATCGTGTAGTGTATATAGGAAGAACTGAGGTAATCAGTTTCCACATTACACTCACGAGGGGTGATTAGCTATTTGTTTGAAATCGACATTTTCCATGCAACCTACACCTGTTCATTTATTTTTAACTTTATGGGATTTTAAAAATATTACCGATGTGGTACAGCGACATCTAGTAGCCATTTACAACAAATTATAAAGGGTTGCCAGAATTTCCCAATAAAATAACTTTAAATAGAACGATAAAATGTTAGAAGACACAATTACCATAGTATAAAGATCCCCCTATAATGCAGTGAGAAACGCCTCCATTTTCAGTGCATTTATTTGAAATGCTTTTAACCATATTCCATAAATCTGTAAATAAAAAAATATATATTAATAAACTTAAAAATATTATTAACAGTCTTCAATCCAAGAAATATTATATTTGCGAATTATGCAATGATGTCATTGGTGAACGGATTTGGGTGGAAATTCTGGAGACAAAAGAACCGTTTTTTTATTATCTTTTTTTTAAGGGACTTTGAGTCAAAACTCGAAAAATTCAAAATAAAAAAAAACCTAATATCAATACCATTTATTCAGTTTAGGCCCTCGGAAGGCACTTAAGAAGGTCACATTTAAAGTTACTGAAGCTACTATACCATATACATATATGGCCAAAAAGTCGTGGATCAAACGCAACTAGGGGTCAGATGGGGTCATCAGGTGCAAAAAGTTGTTCTACGGGAAGTCCTTAACACGTTGTATACTATAGTCATACAACAACTATTTCAATCCCATATAATCCTCTTAAATATAACAGTTCAAAGACTTAACAATTTTTAACAACATTATATGCAGACTGATAAAGCATTCTAGCCGCGTCAGATATAGGAGCAGATAAAATGCCTTGAAATATACCTACATTAAATATATTAAATTTCGTCAGGCCAGTTGGCTTGTAAAGAATGTCTAAAGAATTTTTTATTATTAAAGTCTAAAATGGAAAGGAAAGGTCATTTCTAATATATGTACTACGAACACATTCCATTAAAAATGACAATTATATAATCGTTTCTGTTACAATCCAAGGAAACGTTAGATCCCTCAGAAAGCGTCAAGCCGCAGACAGTAATCTGGTATATTATTATACTCTAGAAATAGTGCCTATTTGTCAAATATCAAACAATTTTTTTCACTTATTGACTCCGTATAAAGTCTGTCTGACTACTATGTCCATTATACAAAACCAAATATCTAGTTACTAATTCCGCTGTATACCCTTTGTGTCAAGTCCCAAACAAGGAAACTCAACAGCAAATCGACACGTGTTTCGGTTCTACGCGAAACATCTTCATGACGTATTACACAACGTGACAGCAGATCTAGTTATCCGTCTAGCGGAATTAGTTACTAGATATGTGTTTTTTGTATAATCTTAACATTTTTATTTATGATCATTAATATATATCTAATATAATTTGTGACATTTGCTTACATAGAAAATGTGTTTATAAATATTAATTCAAAACAAAATACGTCATTAAAAAAACAATCGATATTCTTGCAGACATTATATTTACAAACCTTAATAACCGTGTATTAATTATTGAAGACATTTATTAGTCATATATTGGTCACAGGTGGATAATGAATTAATAAATATGAGTAGTGTTTGATTACTCATTTATAATATAAAAAAACTAATCAATCTTACTCGATAATATTCTAATCTGACTTGAATACCACTTTATCAATGCTACTAAAATTTATGGGTGATGTTCAACACATTCTATATGATATAAGGTATGGAATGTGGTTTGAGGATTCTTTCAAATAGCCACAAAGTGTGTAAATGATTAACTAATCAACTACAGTAGGGTAGGGCTGTTGGTTGATATTTTTTAAAATATCGGATTTTCGATATAACGATATTTTTAAATATATCAATATCGGCGTTCGATATAGAATATCGATATTTCGATATATCGGCTTTATTAAAAAAAAATCGTAAGTCAGCTCAAAAATTAATACACAGTTTATAGTCCAGTATATTTATTAAACAAATTGAATTATAAATGTGTATAAGTGTTAGGTTAGGTTAGAATGAAAAAATAAAAATAGTTTATTTGCACCTTGAAGTTGTAAATATAGATTTACAATTTAAATAATCCTTAAGGTAAATAAAGTTGTATTTTTTTTTATATTTTTTTTTTATGATGCAGTTGCAGCCATAACCCAAACTAAGATAACTTAATATCTTGTAATATAGGTATCAGCGCCCACCCTCGTTATATAATAATATTATGTAATGATGTAAATGTGCCTAGTTAGTAAAATATCAAGTATAAATAATAAACATAACCCTAGCAGCAACACACCGCCGCATAGGTGGTCAATGAGGAATACAATATTAATAATACAGTATATGATATATAGAGTATAAAATGTCTGTGAGATAAATATTTCTTTTATGACGTGTTTGCGATTGACCTCAATTTCACCTGATGGTAAGTGAACATGAGGTCGAAGATAGAGCTCGCTTTCCCGTAAGTAGCCTATCCATAAATATAATCATAGATAATTTAAAGCAATATCTTTGAGAAGTTCCTCGAGAGCCAACCCGAAGTGTCTAAGCTATGTCATGCGAGAATTTAAAGCGGACAAGAAAATTAATTATGTTTAAAAAATGTCG
The DNA here is from genome assembly GCA_907165245.1 of Habrosyne pyritoides. Classification (NCBI taxonomy): domain Eukaryota; kingdom Metazoa; phylum Arthropoda; class Insecta; order Lepidoptera; family Drepanidae; genus Habrosyne; species Habrosyne pyritoides. The sequence goes on from OU015608.1 coordinate 4,552,873, forward strand.
TGTCTATCCTGCTAATCGCCAAGGAGTTCCTTAGTCTGGAGCCAATCGTATCTGATTTTATGACATTGTTACTAAACCAATTTGCCTACCGTGCAACTCCGTACTCCATACCGTGACGTTGCACGACGTTCAATTTTCAATTGGATTGGTTATTGACGCACTCGATACGATAACGATAGGCTTACGATAGATGTTCGTGATTTGGGGCACTGTCTCCTTATTCAGCCAATACAAACTTCGTCGGCGAGCCGCTTCACGGGGGCCTCGGAGAGCTTATCTCTCACGTGATCAGTGGTTAGAGAAAGAGACCGAGCACGGAGGCCGCGACGAAACATCCTCGAGTTAGGGTCATTTTCCATACAGAAATCCTGTACTTTCAAAGCAACCTCCCTAAACTGCAGGCGAGAAAATGTCTCAACAAAATAAGCGATGTTGTCCGATGTTTTCTTTGTCCCAGACATTTTGTACGCCGCAAAAAATCTGTCCATCGTCTGTATCTAAGACTATTGCGGAAATAAGAACAAATACGTACTTTATACAAAAATGACGCAGGTAGTGACTACACCCGGTTTATATCACATTATATATTTTATTACCATTAGGTATTTTACATAATTACTGTTGCATAATTTTGTATTATGTATTCGAGAATTTAGAAATAAAGAACGCAAATTACATACATATATGCGTAATTTTTATATACATGAATGATTTTTTGGGGCTGCTAAACGAAATTATGGCCAATAAATAAGGTGCTTATTGTTTTAAGGGCGTGAATGGTTTTAAGATTTATTTATTGGTTGCCAACTGGATTAATATGCCCTCTACTAATACTATAAATGTGAAAGTTTGTGAAGGATGTATACGTAATTAATATCTTGGGACATTCTTTACACACGGCCATCTGGTCCCAAACTAAGCAGAGCTTGTACTATGGAAACTAGATAACTGATTTGAACCGAAAATTATAACAGAATCCAATATATATATTTTTATAGTTTTATATTATTTCGTGATTTTCTCAAGATATCATAGCAATAAAATATAGACCTCTATAATGTTTTAAAAGATTGGTATTTGAATAACTATAAAAGATTGGTATTTGAATAACTATAAAAGATTGGTATTTGAATAACTATAAAAGATTGGTATTTGAATAACTATAAAAGATTGGTATTTGAATAACTATAAAAGATTGGTATTTGAATAACTATAAAAGATTGGTATTTGAATAACTATAAAACTATGGAAACTAGCTTACGCACCGCGGTTTTACCTGGGTTTTTCATTAGCAAAGAGCGTGGCAGATTTCGTCAACATTTATTTTGCCGCCAAGATGTCAAGAGGTATCCAACACTCTCATGTTAGCATTTATATTGTTATAATTATGAATATATTATCATACATTTTAGTATCACCAACCAGATGAATAAAACCCAATTCAATTTCCCTAAAACTCGTTTTTGTAAATGCTTTTTGAATTAGTTAATACGGTATTATTATTGTATATGGTATTTTAATGTTTGAGTTCTTGCGGATCTTATATAATATAATTTATAAACTATATTCGGATACTCTTGTAACGAACGCTTTTAGTTCGAATATTATGAAATTATTTGATAGATTTGTAAAATGTATTTGATTATATCTATATAAATATAAATTAATTGATTTTTGTTGGTGAGCTCATTATTTGAAAAGAGCTGGACTAAGTATTAAAAATATCAGAAAAATATTGCAACTGCTTACAGCGGAAACCGGTTGAACTTAAGTTTATAATAATGTGATTTTGATTTAAACGACTAACTACAAATATTTATAATTTTTCCGCGGAAAAATAAGTTATATTATTTTTTTCCGGTTACAATAATAAGGGGGCTGGTGAAATTATAACCTCATGAGATTATATGAGTTAAGGGGTCAATGACATGCCTGGCCTTCCAATTGTGCACAGGCGGGACTGTGACCACTAACCATCAGATATGGTCGGCCAACTACGGTATTTTTTCTTTTTTATAATGTTTATTAAAAATGTATAATGTTTATGTACCTACTTGAGTTATAGCATCGAATTAGTACCTAATATAGGCTGTAATGGTGTTATAATTTGGAATGTTATAAATTAGAAAAAAATCACTATAAATAAATAGTTACGAAATGAATTATTTTTATTCAAATAGGCACACTACATGCACTTATGAATGACAAGGACGGCAATAAACTAAGCCTTTACTCTTTTCAAAATAAACTTATGTACGTACATAAATATGTGTCTTGCTAGAGCGAACGCTACACCCAAGCCTTGTCGTTATTAAAAGTTATTATAGATAATAGGATTGACTCACCTTTCGTATCTCCTAGCAAAAAATGGGTGTGTCCAATGATCGGTAATGCGCCGGGAATTGCAGGTGGCAATTCCAACTTTGAACTATTCTTGTACAACTTCCACGTCCACCACGCGTACACGCAACACGCAGCACAAAATAATACCAATAGCACCAACATTTTTTTATAATTTATTTAAAATTTTGTTATTTGATAAAACAATATATCACATGTCTTTCTTGTGTCAAATACGACAAACACTGAAGGCAAAATGTAGATGTGTTTTAGCTAGTCCTGTTTTATATATTATGTATCTCATTAAAATTTTGTAGATGACCTTGAATGGTGGAAATACAATATTTTAAAAATAATAAGTACTCATTTTCTTGGGACTTATTATGCACAATAAAAAATGTAGTTAAATCTATATTATGTTTCCATGTTTAATTGTTCAAGAACGCATAACAATGAGTAACTTTCGTCACGCGGTTAAACCTATACAGGGTGTTACAAAACTACCCGTAAAGCCGAAAGGAGGTTAAATGGGGCCTAATAACGAGTCCATTCACAATATTTAAGAACAGTAGTAACGCTGTATAAAATACCCCAAAAAAAAACAACTGTTTTTTATGAATGAAAAATATAAAAACTATTACAGTAGACAATTATTAGGTAAAATAGGTACGTAGGCCTTTCTGTTTAATAATCTGGTTCCCTGACATGACAGCTTACTAGGGTTGTTGGCTTTGATAATTAATTATATTTTTACGGGGTATTTTGTAACACGTTGTATTATTAAAGATAACTAAACAGAATAATACCATTTGAAGAGTAATAACATAGCTCACAATTTTTATTTATTAAAGTACTTTGATTTATTATATATCTATATTCATAATATATAAAGAGGAAGACTTGATTGTTTGTTTGCTTGCATTAAATAGGCTCCGAAATACTGGACCGATTTAAAAAGTATTTCACCGTTGGGAAGCTACACTATCTCCGGATGACATAGGATATATTATATTTAAAAAAAAATAGGGATGCTTACTAAAACTCCAAAAATGTAGCACGAAATTACCAAACAAATTCCTTACATCGCGTGCATTGATATTATGTTAATTCTTTTAACTTCCGCCCCACGTTAGTGTTGACAGGATTAAAAAAAATATATCATTCTCTCGTTTGTCTAAGTTTTAATCATTTTATTAATAATGCAAATAAATTAAATTTATGTGGTTATTTATAATGTCAAAATAGCAGGTTTTTGCCTTGATGCATATTTTTTTGTATTTGACTGCATATCATATGTTAATCTCCGAAACGGCTGGACTGATTTTGACGGGACTTTCACTGACAAATAGCTGATGTTTTGGAGAAATTCGTACTTTTTATCCCGGGAAAGTGTATAATCTATCGGAAACGCGGGTGAAACTTCAAATCTATAATATATTCGAGATCTCAAATGAAAAATGATTTATTAAAAAAAACACACACTTTATACAACCACAAAAAATATTCTAATTAATTACAAACATTGGAGCCTTACTTATAGTTACGTATTTGATTTTTTGTTCCGTTTACTTGCGGCCCCAAATTAAGGGAGCTTGTCTTATGAGTGCATTGATATAAAATAAATAAATATCCTGGGACATTCTTTACACACGACCATCTGGTGCCAAACTAAGCAGAGCTTGTACTATGGAAACCAGATAACTGATATACAACATATACTCATTTTTTTTTTAAATAGATACTTATATAGATATTTACACCCAGACACAGAACAAACAGACATGTTCATGCACACAAATGTTTGTCCTGGATAGGAATCGAACCCGCAACCTTCGGATTGGCATTCAGAGTCGCTAACCACCAAGCCAACTGGCCTGTCAAAGACACTAGACATTTATTATCAAATTGATACTTTCCATGTTAATCGATATGCTTGGTAAATATTTAAATAAGTATTGGTCAGCTGTAATTAGGTTTTTTTTTGTTATTCGCTTGGTTAAAATGATTAGAAGGTTTAAAACGACTTTTTTTTCAGCCCTTATTTCGCCGACTCCCTTATTTGACTATAACCACATGCCAATCAGATAATTTTTTTGCGTCATGTCCCTTTATAGGTTTCCGTATCCGGGTTGGGTTCCTCTAGTACTAATGTTCCGCTGTCCGTCCGTCCGCGTCTCATGAACTGTAATAGAAAACTGATGAAAATTACTTTGTGTGTGTGTGGGCACTGTATCAACAAATTTAACATTGACAGCTATATATAGTTGTACCTACATACATAGTTTGAACGAATAGGTTTCATACACTGTCGTTCTACTGTTGAAAAGTATATATAAATTAATGTTTGTCTGTATGTCCTTCGTTAACTATGCAGTTTTCAGCAAAAGATAGAGTAATTCAAGAGAAAGGTTTATAACCAGGATTGATAGCGGGCAAAGCCGCAGGGCGCAGCTAATTATAATAATTTTATTTAATAATAAATTTGCATAGACAATTAAACAGTTAATATTCAAAGCAAATAATTAGGATGGTAAAATTAGGGAGTTTAGTGTTTATTGAGTTCTGGAACTCGCGGAAAGAATAAACTTGTGTTGCGAGTTCCAGCTCTCACTCCAGGTTTTATGCGGTTAACATAATGAAATATCCTGCAAGTGCTTCAAGTATGAGCTAAAGTTAAATGTAAATGCAAAAATAAACGTAAAAGTAAAGTAAAGCTAATAAGCAATAAATAATTCCGCCGTGAAGCAGTACTGCACTTGTATTACTGTGTTTTGATTAGAACGGTAAGGGAGCCAATGTAATTACAGGCATATGAGACTTAACAACTTCACGTCTCACGGACGACAACGCATTGGAGATGCCCTTGCAGATGTCCAAAGGCGGCGGTGATCACTTACTCGCAGGTGTACCGTCTGCTAGATAGAAAGGGCTATATGAAAAAAAATAAGCATCAATTGCTTACTTTTTTTTACAAAAGCCCATAAGCTGAAATAACAAAGAAATCATTATTCATAAAATGTATATTTTAAGTTCTCGAATAAATTAATTAATTGCTCTGTGCGTTATGTATAATAATTTATTTTACAAAAAACGGATGAAGTTGTTAATCCGTATGTACCTACGCACATATATATTATTTATGTTAATTTATTATTGTTTGAAAATAAAAATGTCATATCATTATATGGTATTATAGCTGTCCCCCGCGGTTTCACCCGCAATTATCGATATCATATACAACGTGTAACAAATACCCCGTAAAATAATTAATTAATTATATTTGATAATTATCAAAGCCAACAACCCAAGTAAGCTGTCGTGTCGGGGATCTAGATTATTTAACAGAAAAGCCTACGGACCGGACCTATTTTACCTAATAATTGTCTACTTTGATAGTTTTTCTATTTTTCATTAATAAAAATATTTTTTTGGACAGCGTTACAACGGTTTTTAAATATTGTGAATGGACTCGTTATAAGGCCCCATTCCTTTGCGGGTAGTTTTATAACAGTCAGTAAAATTCCGCGTCAAATGGCAGAAGTTCCAGACACGAAAATAAAACAGAAAAAAGATGCAAAAAAACGAGCAAACGCATAGCAACGGTAGTATTCATTTGAAGACTGTTACATTATTATCATACCAGAAAAGATGGCTTTGCAGAACCTTACCTAACCTATTACCATCAGTGAGATTGAGGTCTATCGCGATCCGCAATAAAAGAATAAAATAAGAAAGAAACGGTGTATCCAGTGTGTTCCATCCATAAATAACGATTACTTGTTCCAGCTGATCGCATAGAAATGCAAAGTGAATACAATATCATCAGGCGGATGCATTTTGAGCTATGTAAATAAGACATTTGATAAAGGTAAATAAAAACATACTAATAGAGTTTTTAATGTAGGAATTTAGGAATCATGGATGGCTGGTGTGAAGGATGACAATTTTTTTTAATGTAATGCTGATACAGTCACTATTTTTATAGGTCACTAGTATCTGCGCCATGTTTCCATCAGGGGTCGATTCTGTAAGGATAATGACACTAACTCGAGGATGTTTCGTCGCGGCCTCCGTGCTCTGTCTCTTTCGCTAACCACGCTAATATAATAATCACGTGAGAGATAAGCTCTCCGAGGTCTCCGTGAAGCGGCTCGCCGACGATGTTTGTATTAGCTGAATAAGGGGGCTGATATTACACTTTGATTGGATAAAAGTATGCTGTAGCTACCTACAACCCTACGTATGAAGTCCTGTGGTTATGAAGCGAGACGCTGGATAGATTTCAGAAATAAAACCTATATTTCCTTGTAATGTGTTTATTTTTCATAAATATAATTTGGAATGCTATTATTTACTAATATGAATTGATATTTTCGTTTTGAAAAGATATTATGATAAATTTCATTTAGAGGTCATGGTATTTTCCGATGACATGAGAATGATGATTGCTTTTTTATTATATTTCTTTAATTATAATGCATATAAATATCCTGGGACATTTTTTACACACGGTCATCTGATCCCAAACTAAGCAGAGCTTGTACTATCGAAACCAGATAACTGATATACTACTTATACCGTTTTGTTTGTTTAAATACATACTTATATAGATATTTACACTCAGACACAGAACAAACAGACTTGTTCATGCACACAAATGTTTGTCCTGGATGGGAATCGAACCCGCAACCTCTGTCAAAGGTAGTTACTTCATATAATACTTAATATTTGACAATCAAGAACTTCTTTAGCTGGGTGCTGAATTAGGAATAAAATAACGAATTGAATTTAGAGCAACTATACGGTACCTTTTACGGTAGCTTTTAGTGGTAGAATGTGGAAAATAACAAATTATCCCATGGAAAGGCGGGTGAAACCGCGGCGCAGATCCAGTGACATATAAAAATGACCATTGTTAATTTGAATTCCATCTATTCATTATCCTTCAGACAAGCCATCCATGACTCATGTGTAGGTACGTATGTCTATTTTAAAAACTGAAATGGCAAGTTATTATTTATATCAAAGGTCATAATATTTGCATACCTAAAAATGCATCCGCTGATATCGTCATATGTAATATTTTAGTCTAAGTCGTGTTATAATAATATGACGATATTTAAACCTTTTTTATTTTTCACACTATAGAACAACTAGCTGTTCCCCGCGGTTATGCCCTATTACATTCTCTCGCAGGGTAAATCTTATAGATATAGATATATGTTTGTCTCTTTTTAACTTTTTTTTTGTTCCATCCAGTTTAAAAACACAAAATTTAGAGTGGCTGTAAACTACAAACTGAAGCACACCAGCACATTCGATTCAGAATCTTACGGAAACTCAGTTACAGTCCGATTCGGTTTTTAGCCTCCAAGTATGATACATGTGGCATCGCCCTGGCAGCCATATTGTAGGAAAGTAAGCGACCCGCCTCGACTAACTTAAATATGATTCACTTATTCCAGGGCATGTTCTATCTATGTAAGAAATGTACTGTAACAAAATCTTTTGCGTTTAAGCTACTACAATATGTATTAGTTTTTTAGTATAGTAGACCTTCTTTACTCATTTCTGCCGTGAAGCATTAGCATTTGTACTGTGTTTCGGTTAGTATGGGGAGGGGGGCCTTGGTGAAATTAGAGGTACATTCGCCTTAATAACTCCACGTCTTAGGGACGACAACCCATTTGCCCCTGGTGTTACAAATGTCCATAGCGGTGACCACTTACCATCAGGTAGATTACCGATCAGTAGTACCGTATGATTGTTAGTCGGTCCAGGTCGTATAAAAAAAATGAGGGTTAGAATAAGACGACGCTATATAATGAGGATCTATTGCTTAAAGTAGATAAGATAAAGATTCACTCACATTTGTTTCGTTTACAGTTTTTGTGAGAGGCGACTAAAGACTGTACTAATCTTAACACCTTACAGCAAGTAGTCAACAAAAGGACCTATATCTAAAAAGGGTTAGTGATGTAAAAATCGACCTAATCTCTTAAAATATGTTACATACTATGACGACGAACCGAACATCGGCTGATGTGCCGTAACATAATCATCTCAGTGGTCATTAAAAAATAGGAAAATCAATGGGTTTATCAAAATTTTGCTTTGAAGGCCAATACACTCAGCTTCTGGTCGTTACTTACAAGGTCAACATGTTTTGACAAGATATTGTATTTTCATTAAAAACCAAGTATGTTACCAAACAGGATAAAATCTGTCATAATGTGAAGTAAACGTCACAAATCGTATCCTCCCCCTCTCTTCCCCCACCTGCTAAGTATACCTGGTTGAAGGAATGTTTACCCACTCACACCTCCTCAGGAAACGAAAAAAAATATTTAGATCACAATTTAAATATTTAAAAAAAGGTTTGTTTGATAACATTTGTTTTTTAAAATGTAATTTTTAGGGAGTTGCATTGCGAGTGCTGCAAGAAGATTTGAGAAGAAAAAATAAGAAGACGCATTGTAACACCTGGAACAGCAGAACAGTCAATAGAAACTATTAAATGAAACAGCATACCAACTTATATAAAAAAATGATTAGCACATTTAATATACCTACTTGACAATCAGAAGTATGACCAGCTGTGTCAATCGATCACCGCTATTATTCATCTCGAGGTATTTGTCAACACAAATCATCCATATAAGCTTCATTCTTAATGACATTCCATGCCAAGTCAAAAAAATATAGGTATCAAGAGGTCAATGATATTTTTGTCAAAAGCCGAAGTTTGATTCGGAAACTACTGACAAAGCGACAGATGGATTATCGATTGTAGCTATGAATACCACTCTAAGATGTGTCAAAGCCTGTCCATATTTATGTAGCTCGTAATACCTTGATCATAAGTGCTAATTTGAAAAGAAATTCACGAGAAATCTATTTTTTAGGGTGACAGTTCAGATGGCAGCTATGTGCGATGGTCTTTGAGGTTTTGGTTAAGGGAATAATGAGGAAACTTAAAGCACTGATGTAGGGCACTAGTAGGTAGGTACATGATAATTTGAATATTGATTTTATTTCTTAGGTTAAAATTAAAAAGCTGCTTGTTTTGTGATTTTTACGCTCGTTTTAAATAAATTAATCCTAGTTTGGGAACCAACATTACTTTCGTAAAGCAGCTGTTATTCTATAGATTTATGAAAATTATTACCTATTAAATCAGCTCTCAACACGAAGACAGACTTTTGGAAAGCGTGCATATGGATATAGATCCAACACGTTGAGGCCCTCAAAGAGACGTTAATGTGTTGGAATATGTATAGACCTAGCCCAGCGGATACTATTTCTATCTCTGCCTGAACTATTTAATTGTAGTGAAACAGCCAAACCGCTAAGCGCAAGAACTATTGGAAAAAAGAGGGATAGGGATTTAAATATTACAGGATACAGAATCTTTTTATTCCATAAAAAAATTACATATTTTTTTTCACTATCTTCGTCACAGGGTTTTACACACATTCCCGAAATATCTTATGTTTTCCGCGATCAAATCTATGCCACTTCGGAGCCCATGAGAGAGACAGCAGACGTAAAATCAATTGAAATCATAGACAGACACTTCAAACTTATTTATTGGTATACTCGTATATTTATAACATACTTCTGTAACTTCATTACTATTTATCTTCTCTCTATGCTAATATGATGACCCGATACCGGTCTCAGTAGAATATCTAATTTCATCTCCATTTTACTGATGTCTGATGTAATGCGGTACCTCCTCAGTATGTACGCCAGGGTAGTCTTCATCGATGAAATTGCAAAGATTTTACCTGTAAATAGATAAATATGGTCAGTTGGATACATGTAAATTAAAACAATAAATCAGCTAGTTACCAGTTACTGCCATTTATACATTTATTAAAAAAAATGCTGTTATGCTATGCGAGCTGAACTGATGAACTGTCTACGATCGCGATGGAGAAAAAAAAAGATTTCAAAGTTTGGATAAACTAAATGTGCTTTTATTTTTTCGAAACCAATGGAACCATCGATACCTTTTCTCACTACAACGTATTACTATTGGAAAGTGCATTGTAACGCATGCCGGGAATATATATATATATATATATATTAGTATTAGTATATACTTAGCCAATCGCCTTAGACTAAATAAGAGCACTATATACCCAAGCCTTTGTGAATTCATTAGAGCTATTTAATATAAGATATTTTTCTGAATTTAACTGTTGAAATAAAAATTCAAAATATAGAGAATATTTTGAATTTTTAATCTATATAAACATAATTATTGATATAAATAAGGACCATACAATTTCTCTTTCCCAAGCTGAAACTTGCGAAACCGCTAGAGTTGTCGGGCATAGTGCTTGGATCCAGCCATCTCTCGGGTCTGAACACCTCAGCGTCTGGACCCCACATGGGGCTACGGTTCACTGAGTATATGCTCAAGAAGCAACTACTTTTTGCTGGGATTGTGTAGTTCGCTGTAAAAAAAACAGGCTCAACAAAATAACTAAACCTGCCATTTCACGAGACATACATACGTCTAAAACTCACTACATGGAATTAATAGTGGACTTAAACATGACGGACTTAAACTTATGCCTACATAAGAAATGAAGTTGAGCTGAAAGAGGGGCAATTTGGAATTGGGGAGAGGAACTCTAAAGGGGCTGACTATGGACTTGTAAGAACTATTTATGATGAACTGCTTCTTCAAGAAGCGGCCACACAGGAAATGGCTCTGGAGTAGCCCCGATGGTTCTAGAAACGAGATGGACTAAATTTTGACGATCAAGAGAAATATTTTCAGTGATGTCACAGAGGTGACCAATTAAAGTTAAGACCAGCATCGATCGCCGATTGGTAAGAGGCATACATAACCTCAAAATCCAGCTGGAGAGGTCTCGTGTCCTGAAGTCTACACTCCGACTTCATTCTGCTAATATCCAAGACCACGAAATTTTCAGCTCGAAGTTCACAACCGTTTCCAATGCCTTTATAATTGAACAATAGTGAACGATACTGACAACAGGCTTGTGAAAACTGTCCATTCGGCCCCACCGCATCTTAGTTCTATAGGACCCGCCGTACAAAAATAACCCATAAACTCTTTGATGAAACTCTCCAAACTCATGAAGCGGCGCCGTGAAATGAGTCTGCAGGCTACAGCTGACACGGCAAAGCGGCACAGTTATAGTACTTACAGCAGAACCAAAGTGTTCTCAAGGGATCTGTCTATTGGTCAAAGCCAGCTGAGCAAGCCAGAGATTTTGAAACATTTACGTGGCAACAGATTTTCAATATGAGGACGTTAGCCAGCCAGGCGACCACTACAAAATACCCTTCCATCGTTTGGTCGTTTTCAACGTCACTACCTACTGAGTTATCATCGCCTTGCTTTTCATACGTCTGTTACTTACTAAGTGGTAAATCACGGTCAGTGTATCTACCCAACACAGGCACGATCGGAAATAGCCGTATTGTTTCCTTCAAGGCAGCTTCTGTGTATACAAGCTTAGATAAGTCCTTCTTCTCGATTTCTCTCTCTGAATCATTAAATACATCTTTTAACCTTGAAAAAAATTATTAACATTGTAAATTACTTTAAGACTGCTAATGCATCTGAACAAGTAATATAAAGGTGCTAAAACACTTCGAAGAAGTATTCTCTGATTTGGGAATATGCACTTGAGGTCAGAATCAAATTGGCACGGAAGATTACGGGAATTTTACAATGAAGGGATTATAAATTATTTACCAGACCAAATAAGAGGAACCGTAGCTGGCCAGATCGGTTTAAAGAATTTATTTCTCATAAGAACTTACAGTCCACTAATAATGAGATACAGAGAACAAGTATTATAGTAAAGTAGAACATTACAAATTTCCTCCTGAGTACATTAGAAGTCGCAATGTACTAACATGCTTCTTGAGCTTGTTTTTAAATATATTGATGTTGTCGCATTCTTTCATATAGTTCGGCGATCCATTGATCAGTTGTGCTCCTTCGAACAGCACGGTCTTCTTACCGTAATTAGTGTGTATTCTGATAACTTTAACTTTGTTTTTAAGTTAACTTTGTTCTAAGTTATGTGACATTGTTTTTTTCTTTATCTGTATGTTACTTTGTATTGAGTTAGTTGGTATGTGGTATGTTGTTGCAGTTGGGTCGGGATACTTAAATATACTTTAGAAGACTTACTCCATATAAATGCGCTCTTGAACGTTAGGATACGAACCCAACACAGCTAGCATTAGGATAAGTTGACTTGCTGTAGTATCGAAACCAGCTGCTATCATTGTATCCACTTCTTCCCTAATCTCCTGATCTGTGAGAGCACCATCAACCGATAGTTCCAGAAGTAATTCCATGAATGGCTTAAATTTACTACCTGGAAATTTATCATCATATTAGCCCTGGATTGACTGCTGAACATAGGACTCCCTAAAAAATGAACGTACAAAAATGTTTCTCTACTGCCCTTGAGTTTTCTTTAAGCTTTTGTCTTGTTCCACCTTAGGTCAAATCGACACTTTTCAGGTGAAATCAAAATTAGGTACAAGTAATATTAATAAATATTTAGGGACAGTTTCTTTTACACGCCGATCTGATCCCAAATGAAGCAGAGTTTGTGCAATGTAACTTTATAGCATATGTTATTTACTTAACAAACAGAGATGTTTATGAACAAAAATGCTTGTTCTGGGTTGGAACCGAAGCCACCCTACAGGGCGGCAGTTAGGGAATTAAATTAAATAAACCTACCAACCTTTTTTATCATTTTCCACGTTTAGTTTGATTTCAGCTTTTCTTTTCTTAATTATCGCATCAGACATTTTATGTGCAATTTTGACTAATTCGTCCTGTCTTTTTCTGCTTAGTCCAGTAATATAAAAAATCACTGTGCATCCAAAATTTCTGAAATCGTTGAATTATCAAATTCATCAATAGCTGACAAGCGTCTAAGTATGTATGATTGCTTGTCTTGAAGTCATCCTCATCTGTAACGCCTATTGCCGTAGCTGAAAAAATATGTAACTGATTACAGTTAAAAATCCGTTTTTTATCTAAGCTTTTTAAAGCCATACAAGAAATACTCATCGCACAGTGGTTTATGAATGAATTACCGTTGTCGTACCATACACGGTCCCCATTTTGGATTAAGAATGACGTCACTCCGATTATCATGCATTATCACCATAACTAAATGTGAGTACAAAAAGCGCAAGTGGAATCTTTTTTGGATACCTTTTGACCCCCTCTAGATAATTAATTATAAGTTTCTAGACATTTCCAATTAATGAGACCAGTCTCATCATTCACCACCTCCTCACGATTCTGCGAAATATACTTACAGCAAATAATCTCCAAGGAAGTTTGTTTTAAATACGGACTGGGATCAAACATCCCTTTGCCCAATTCAATTTCTAAATTCTTTACCAGCTGCTCTGCGCGACTGTTGAACACTTCCTGGTACCTTTCAATCACTTGCTGATTATGTGTCGGGCTTAGAATCTTACGCTGGTGCTTCCATTTTGAAACTGGAACCATAGATATGAACATAGCAGGTCAATTGGCTTGGTGGTTAGCGACCCTGACTGCCAAGTCGAAGGTCGCGGGTTCCATTTCCACCCTGGACAAACATTTGTGTGCATGAACATGTCTGTTTGTTCTGTGTCTGGGTGTAAATACGCATGTATTTAGAAAAAAAAGTAGTTTATGTAGTATATTAGTTATCTGATTTCCATAGTACGAGCTCTGATTAGTTTGGGATATAATGTCCCAGGATATTTATTTATTATTATTGTTATAGCTCAATGCTAATCCCAAATGCCCATTACCTGCACACTGTACAACAGTGTACTGTACCCGTAGCGAATTGACTACCCTACAGTTAAGGACTACAATTTTTCATAAGTTCTAATGTATTAAAAAGTAAAGAAAGAAAGAAAACATTTATTTTAGTGGGTATATGTATTTTATTAGTTGTCTGGTTTCAAAAGTATAAGCTTTGCATAGTTTGGGATAAGGGGCTCGATTCTGTAAGGAAAATGACACTAACTAGAGTATGTTTCGTCGCGGCCTCCGTGCTCTGTCTCTTTCGCTTACTACGCTAATACTACCAACCACGTGAGAGATAAGTTCTCCGAGGCTTCCGTGAAGCGGCTCGCCGGCAAAGTTTGTATTAGATATCTGAATAAGGAGGCTGATTCTCGTGTGAGAAAATCTTTGGATAATTAGGTATTTAGGTATGTTTCTCTCCGACAAACTCGTTTGAGTCTAAATCCTCAGATAGATGAAAGGATGAACAAATGAAATTATATAAAAATAGAGTCAATTGAAGAGCTGATTTTAACATTAAATATAATTCGGCACTGATAAGAAATCTATATATTATATAAAAATGAAACCCTATTTCCCTTGGTCGCATGCACGCAAGGACGGCTGGACCGATTCCGCTAATTCTTTTTTTGTTGTGTTTGTTATTGTCAGGAGAAGGTTCTTATGAAAGAAAAATTAGGAAAATTGAGTGGAAAATTAGGAAATTTAAAAATAGGAAATAATAATAGCAAAAGGTACCTGTGTGTGTTAACTTACCTGGTGCAGTTACTAATCCATCGCCAAGCCATGGTTTCGCGAAATCATAAATAAAATCTTTTTGAAAACACGTTCTGGCAACAGTGTTTAAATCATCTGGATCAGTTAAGACTGCAACGAAAATAAATTAATTGAACTCAATGGTATTTCAACTTTCTTCAGAGATTTTGTCGTATCTAGTACCCTAATGAAGCGGAATCTTTGGTGTGGGTATCGATATTCTTAAAATTCGCCTTCATATGTAGTAAGCGAGACTAATATATAGCTTCAGTAACTTTAAATTTGACCTTCATAAGTGCCTGCAGACCTGGGGCTCGATTCTGTAAGGAAATTACACTAACTCGAGGATGTTTCATCGCGGCTTCTATGCTGTCTCTGTCGCTTACTACGCTAATACTACTAATCACGTGAGAGGTAAGCTCTCCGAGGCCTCCGTGAAGCGGCTCGGGAAGTTTGTATTAGCTAAATAAGGGGGCTGAACTGAATAAATGAGACATTCTTTTTTTTTTACACACGCCCATCTGGTCCCATACTAAGAGAGCTTGTACTATTGAATCCAGATAACTGATATACTATTTTTTTTTTAAACACATACTTATATATTTACACCCAGACATAGAACAAACAGACATGTTCATGCACACAAATGTATGTCCTAGATGGGAATCGAACCCGCGACCTTAGGTTTGGCAGTCAGAGTCGCTAACCACCAACCCAAGTGGCCTGTCAATGGTTTTGAATAATCCATTTACTGTATACTGCTTAATGATATTGAAGTTTGTGATGGTGATATTGATTTATTTTAGTGTCCATATTAATGTGACCTCGGCCTGACTGTTCGGGGCGTTACATAATGGTTTTATTACATTTGAAAAGCCTAAGTGAACTCAGGTATCTATTATCTTTTATAGAAATGTTTCATGATATAATTTTTAATAAATTAATTAAATACCTACTGTATATTGGGCAATTTCCAATAAATAATGTGGACACACCGCCTTGCTTGGTCGCCTCGTGACAGATCTCTTTCACTAATCTAAATAAAACTGAAAAGTAAATAATTATGAATTATCTAAGGTTATAGAGTAGTAAAATAAATATATAATACTATATATAGTTGAACAAACATCAACAAACAGAAATTATATCTATACTAATATTATAAAGACGGAAGATTTGTATGTATGTTTGTTACTCTTTCACGCACAAACTACTAAACGGGTATGGATGACACTTGGCACATAGATAGAGCATATCTTGGAGTAACATATAGGCTACTTTTTATCCCGGGAAAATGTGACATTCCTCGGGAACGCGGGTAAAACCGCAGGGGACAGCTATTATAATTATAGCCTCGCAGTTTTATATGAATCTGTATGAATCTAATAATCATAACGATCAGATTCTCCAGAGAACAACTAAAAATTACGATGTACCAGCACTTCTTCAAAGTGAGACGCCACGCCATACTAACACTTAAATCAATGAAGAGCCCTGGAGAAGATGGTATTACGAATGATGTCATTAAAGCAATGCAAGAACCGCTTACTCCTATTTTAACTAAATTATTCAATTACATAATCCAAAAATAAGTTTTTCCTGAACAATGGAAAACAGCTGTACAAGAAAGGAGACCCCATGAATATAGGCAACTACCGACCAATAAGCCTTCTTCAATCTGCTTACAAACTTTTTACAAACATGATACATAAAAGGATAAAGGGGACTTTAGAATGGCAACAACCAAAGAGTACCATCTAATAAACGAAATTGAGCGATGAAAAAAAAAGGCGTGGTGCTCACACTGGTCACAAAAACACATATTTAAATCAATGACGTTAAGCTAAAGAAAAAAGCAAAGGACTCTATAGTTTTACCTACTCGACATAACAGATGTCAAAATTCGCCTGTATCTTCAGAAGTCATACAAACATTTCAAAGATCAGCTGAGAGAAGTATGCTAGGCTTAACCCTAAAGGACCGAAAGAGGAACGTTGACATCCGTAAAATAGCAAAAGTTACGGATGCTGCGGTACTAGCCCGTCGCCTGAAGTGGCGCTGGGCCGGGCATTTGCCACGAATAACTGATGGGCGATGGAGTGAGAGGATACTGTATTGGTACCCGCGCTAGGCGGGCGCGCTCGCGAAGCCGCCCGTGCAACCGCTGGCGCGACGACATCGTGCAGGCAGCCGGTATCACCTGGACGAGGCTGGGTGGTAATAGAAAAATCTGGCATAGAATGTACCTATGTACCTATGCTCAAAATGGGTAACCCAATAAATCTAATTATATTTTAATAAAATATAAGAATATGTTAATGCAAATTGCTAATAAATCATAGGTAATAATAATGAAATAAGAATTAAAATATATATAAATAAATTAACTGTAAATATTTACTTAAATTGGGAATAAATGGCTTTATTATTATTATATATACTTACTAGCCGTCACCCGCGTTTATCGATATCATAATAAGTACAAAAATATTTCTAAGATTAAAAATTATCAGTGAGGAATTGACTAAAGGCAAAAAAAAAAAAGAAAATGGCGCGCGTAAAACAAATTAAACAAACGTAGTACACCAAGAAGGTTCCGAGTCTGACCTTTTAACAAACTAAAAAAGGTTGTACCTATGATAACGAATATAAATAAATAAATAATATAAAGAATATAAATAAGGTGAGGATCTGTTAATGGCTTTCTGTTATCTACATATGTAAAAATTCTAGTTTGTTAAATTAGCTGTAGATCTTCCTCTTATAAATAAATAAATAAATTCGGCACCATGGAGGTAGAAATACCACATACACAAACTTTTGTGCACACGATGTTCTAAATTCAATTTACTTTATCCTCTAGCTAGAGAATAAAAGCGGCTTTTGCACTCAGATATCGAAGATCAAAAATACTCTTTCCGAGATGAGGGATAATAAGATTTTTTTTTCACTCCAAATTCCCCCTTAGAAGATTTGCCGTCCTAAACACTAGTGGGGCACTATTGTCTAGGATAGTGTAAATCCAACGCTTAACATAAAAAAAAACAAAAAAAATGTTGAGGTACCTTGACTGCTTCCAATCAATTTGAGAGCGTGCCCAAGAATAGGTAGTTTTCCGGAAAGTGTCGGAGGCAAGTTGAGTTTCTTAGTTTTACAAGAGATCTTTGACCAGATGAGGCACGTGCAACACAAAATACAAATCGTAATTAGTAAAATCATTATTCATTAAAACTATTGCACATTTAATACAGAACTCGCAGCAACACCATCCTTGTGCATTTATAGTTAGGTAACAGTCTATTGTTTGTTCTATTGTCTGGGTTTATATATGCATAGTTTTAGGGTGCCGCAGTTTAAAAAAAGGCTAGCTTTTATTTAATTTTTATTAATAACACTAAAGGTCGTCAATAGCTATCATGCAAAAATAAATATTTAAAAATCTATTTTATAATCCGATGATATAATATAATAAATTTGCCTATTTATATCCAATATATATTTATTTATATTATTTGGATGTCGAACAAAGAATAAACCTCAAATTTAAAACAAGAATTTACAGTGGCGTTTAAATACCTAGTTCCTCTTCTATTACATCACATATATCACAAACAGATAACATAGCAAAAAATAACAGTAATAACAAAGAGATATAAATAAAATTCTAAATAATTGTTAATTAAACATAGACAAATTGAGAAAATCGAAATATAGGTACCTACCTACCTACAATAAATGATAGTTAACATTACCTAATTTTAATGAGAATTTTCAGACAGAGTTCCCTTCCTCTTAAACTAGATGAAATTGTATCTTAGAAATGCTAATGTTTTCCCATACATGATGATGATTTCAACCCAGACAGAACAAACCAACAGGGCAACATTAGTGTGCATGGGAAGAATTCGAATCCAAACTGTGATGTTTAACATTATTTTTATAAAACTAACATGCAAACCGGTCCATCATTATTAAAATAAAATAAACAGTTTTTTTTTTGCAAATGTGTCTTTCCTGCAGTTGTCTATAAAATTACTAAACCGAGATCTAAATGTCACAGAAAAATTGTCTTTAAAGATTTTAGTATACGGTCCATAATTATATCGATCCAGGTTAATCGTATAATGATGCTGTTGAAAATTATACTAAAAAATAAACAATAATATAATAGATAATTAGCGTAGGTACATACATTATGCAAGCATTTTTTTAGGTTAAGTGTTTTTGTAATCCAGACTCTCACGGTTTTCTAGTGGGTATTACAACTTCAAATAAGTTTTTTACTTAGGTACCTATTTTTTTTCATTCATTGCATTGTTATTAAAAAAGCTAAGATACCTAAGTAGGTACACACCCAACGCACCTGCATTTACTTGAATGTAGCAAGCTTCCTCTTCTCAGCCTCATTCCTCCTCAATCTCATATGGCTATTCGATGACCGCAGAAGGCACCCTCAACCGAGGCCTCGGTGAGCGCGGAAGACACTCAACCAAGCAACTGTTCATGTTGGAAGCTTTTATATTAGTCAAAACCTTGTATAACCATGTATCGCGATGCAGGATTCTCGTATGTTTATTCGTTCATAGATGTCGCCACAAGATAAAAGTAGCATTTGACCTGCGGTTGTCGGGATCAAGTGATTATCCTAATCAATGACCTTATCAAACTCGGTAAAGCCAAGACCAATAAAGAACGGTAAACGATTAATAATGCCTAATATATTAAATATGGATCGAGTTATTAATATTTTTAAGATATTGGTTTGCATATAAATTTCGCGTTCTACTATTTTAGATTTTAACATATAACGGCACATAGCTTTTAGCAATGTCACATGGACCCCAATTAACGAGTGTTGAAACTAAGGAGCCATCTCTTAGGATTGTTGCTATACAGTGGCGTAGCTACCGGAGGGCTAGACGGGGCGGATCCCCGGGGCCCCCAAGCTTCGGCTGGGGGACAAAATATTTTAAATAGTTTAGTTGGGGCTCTACTTCATTTTTTCCCCCAGGGCCTACGGTTACTACGGTTAGCTACGCCACTGTTACTATAATGCTATCATAATCCTGTGTATGAAATACCTATATAAAATATTAACAAGCAACGTTAAAAGCAATCACGTCTCGAGTTTGTTTGAGACCTATGTACTTAATACTGTGTTTAAGTATAAGGATTCAGGGTAAATAAAACAATAATATTCTAATGTGCATGTTATTCGTGTGCATAATATGTATTTCAATACGTACCTACATAGGTATCTGTCTACAAGTTACGTAACATTCGGTTATAAGCATAATATATTATAACAAAAAGTGTGGGTACCTATATAGTATTATAAATAACATTAACTATACGTAAAAACTAGAATGAATATTTAATATAATATACCTACATATATTATCTAGATTCTACTAAATAACTAGAGACATAATTAGTCATTTAAATTAAAATATATACAATAAATAATCTGACATACAAAAAGTTCACATGATGGCGTTCCCACTTACTTTTTCACTATATCTTCTCTACATAGTCGCTTCCCGTCGTCTGTACGCTTCGTCTTTATGCGGTTTACGACAATAGACAGAATGATTCAAGGGGAAGGTATATGTATAATACATGCATATTATAGTAGAGAAAACCCTAATTTCAAAGAATCGAGACTATTTTAACTGCGCGCCTTTAACCACCGGACAGCAGGTGAATATTATGAAAGTCCAGTCTATCAGACTATCTACCAGATTTTCATATGGTTTTCTCCAATGGGCGTGATTCATGAGGAAATATTTGGTGTACCTATAATTCATTTAGGTTTTGTGTAAATTCGCTGAATATTTTAAATTATGATTTGATATCGGAAGAGATCATGACCACGGGAAGTTATGTATGTATTACAAAATTATTCCTCTTAAAACTATTTATAAATTCTATTTTCCGATTAACACACAATAGCGGAAAAATATTTGCTAAAAGCTTATAATCATATCTTAGATCAGAGGGTAGCCTTTGTTATTTATATCGTAAAGCTGAAGTATATTTTTTTGTACACGCTAGTCTGGAACTACCGGATTTGAAAACATCTGACCATTGAATTTTAATCCTAGGTTAATTACTTTATTTTAATCCTAGGTTAATTACTTTATTTTAAACAACATATATACTATACATTTTAGGTTGCCTCGGCCAAGTGGGTTACTGGGTCCCATTCCCAGGTAGGGCAAAGTAACATTAATATTTATTTGTTAAGAACAGAGACAGCGATAATGCTTGCCACATGAAATTGAATGTGGATCTCAAGACTTCTGCCAATCTCTTCGGAGGTAATGGGCGTGATAATTGATATTCTTTTTCCAATTTGCACATAGGTTAGGTTTTATGAGTCAACTATTTTCAAAACTTCAAAGGAATTTTACTTGAATGATTTCAAGGATTCCTCATTCATTGATTGTTCTTATAATTCATATCCATTTCATTTTACGAGAATAATAAGTACCTATTGTGTGTCTATTTCTGGGAACCCAGCTACCACACTGACAATTTACATCAAAATCGATTCAGTAGGCAATAACTGAATCAATTTTGACATCTAAAAAATGTAAGAGAGAATAGACAGACAGATACACTAATAAATTGGTATTATTTCTAAAATGAAGTAAAGATACATCCAACATTGTGATTCATTTTAACATTAATTAGGTGTAATATACAGTTGGTAATATTTTTTTTAATAAGCTTCATGTGATTAAATATATTTTAATAGTAAGAACCTACATCTAATCTATAAAAGACACATCTTGAGTATACATGAAACAGTTATAGGTAAATAGTTAGTTCATATTAACTAATTAGTAATAAGTAACAAGATATTAATAAGTATGACGAGATTAAATGCAAATGTGATATATATATTTTTTAAATGTTTTAACTAAGTGCAATAGCATTTTGTATCGTGCTTACATCTGAAGAATATTATAACACAATAATTAGTATTATTGTTCATTAACTTTTAATTATAGTAGTCCATTAAGGCAAGGGTAACTTGATAGCACAACTTTCGTCTCAAACTTTATCACTCAACATTTCCTATGATTCCATCAGTCTTTCAATGCTATACAGTTTACAATCCCTTGCCACACAATTCCTAGGAATCAATGTCCTGTCAGGATGGATCATCATCAGAGTCAAGCTCATCCGAAGAGTCATCAGACGAATCGCTGCTTGAGTCCGATGAAGAATCTGTTTCATCACTATCAGCAAAGTAAGCTACATTCTTCTTCAAGTCAGGAAGAAGGGACATAGATGCCATTCTCACAGCCATTTCATTCTCCACAATCTCAGTCTCATCTTGCTTCACCATTTCTGCAGCAGCCTCTAATTCAACAATTTCAAGAGCCAAATCTTCCTTTGTCAGTTCAATATTAGCTATGTTGTTGCATATTTCATCCAATTCTTCACTTCTGCACTTCTGGAGGAATATCAGGTAATCTCTGATGTACAGATGATTAAGAATATATCGTGCATCATTACTTGTATTGAACAACTGGTGAATTTCAATGAAACATTTAATTACATATTTCTTTCCTCTTCTTAAGAGTGCTACTAAATCAATCTTTACTTTGTTGCACAGTTCAAAGTTTCTGAATATTGGATATGTCAAAGCCCGTCTATAACATGCAATCAATACTTGTTTCATGTCTTTGAATACGCAAAACCAACTCAATGTTGCGGATAACTTATTTATAGTCCAACTGGACTCAACTGTACTTTCATTCAAGGTTGTTCTTTTGTCATAGCAATATCCGTATAATATATCAACAAGTCCAAGCAAAACTTGTCTCTGTTCACTCTTATTGAGTAAAAAATGTTTATTTGGAAATTCTTTCAATACCCCAACCTCATCATCGGTAAACTCATAATCTTTATTCAGCTCTGGGTTTTCCAAGCTTGGTATGGTACTCAAATAAGGCGCTAGTAGCTCATCATCAAAAAAATCAGCTAAATAGTGGTCAGTAGAGAATTTATTATCTTCATGACGAATCCTCAATTCATTTCGTTCTTCTATCGCAACATTTTCTGGAACTCGAAGTTCGAAAATTTGCGGAAATTCTTTTCCAATATCTGAGAATTCTTTAGTAATTTTGTTAGCAAAACCATATGAGAATTTTTTATCATCATTACTTTCCTCATTTTCAAGAGTTATGCCATCTTCCTCTAGCATTTCCACTAGACTAGGGTTGATATCAGGTATATCGCGAGGAGCCAATAAGCTAGTGATCATATCCAGGTTCTCAAAATGTTCTCCTGTCGTCGCCTTGTCGAAGGTGAGGTTAAAGTCCCCAGAATCGCAAACGTACGAGCCCTTGGAGCTATCATTGTCGATAATTTTTCCAGGTAGACGCAATCGAAGGAAATATGGGCTAGAGACGAACAAAAAGTTCTCCCCGTCTACATCGATTTCCGTGTCGCCTATGTTCGTGTATGGTGCATGTATGTTTATAAACACATGGCTGTCGTCTTGTCTTAGCTTGAATCTTGGAGTTAACATCTTGAAATAGCTATTTAACTAACATTATATAATCAAATATGTCGATGTTAAAGAAAAAACTAGGTTTATGGAAAAGAAAATTATTTCGTTTTATTTTTATTACGCGCATGCGAAGCGTCGCCAATGTTTTTTTAAATGATAGTGTAGTTCTCTTACTTACGAGTAACAAAGTACGAACCGTTTGATATTCAAATACTCGACTAAATATTGTTATTATAACCAAAAAATCCTATGATGAATGTAGTAATAGACTATTATAAATGTATACCATTTACTCATCTGTAACATTTAACCAGAAAAAAGCAACTATAAAAACAATTAATGTGACTACCAAAATTACAAAAATGAGAAATCCTGCTTAATGTATAAATTTACAAGGATTTATTCGATGTTTTTTTTACTATGTGATACATACGTAATGAAAGATAAACCAATAGAAACTTGGCTTTAATTAGCTATTTTCAAAAGCCATAGAAATAATATATATTACAATAGATTGACAACAGTAATCAAAGATGACAACTGGTATTACATTATGAAGTACTATCAGCCAGTTAGTAAGGAGATTATACGTCATTCACCCCCTCTATGTTTTCTTGATCGAGGAGGTAATCATTTAGACGAATTGGGAGTCTCCTTAACCTTGCTGATCTACGAACGGCCTGAGGTAGTTCGGCACCGTTGTTATCGGCTTCAGGAGTTCTAATAATTTCTTCTTCATTATTTTCATCATCGTTTGAATGATCGTTTCTGTTTTCCGTATTTCGACATCTTATCTCAGCTTCATCCACCAACGTAACAGGAAGCGGCGCCAAATGCCTGTTAGACACCGTCGATTCCTGGCCATTGCTGCGTCTCACGTACGAGTAACTTGGGTTACTATGCAGGAGCTCAACTTCCTCCACATAGGGATCAGTCTTTGAACCTCGTACATATTTTTTTAACAATACTGGACCTGGAACGAGCCACGATGGAAGGGATTCTCCAACAGGTGTTCTTCGAGGAAAGTTAAATAGTCTCTCGTGTGGAGTGGCATTTATCGATGTGCACAAAAGTGAGCGTACGCAGTGTAGTGACGGTTTTAAAGCTTGCTCCCAATTTTCAATGGGTAGATTTTTTGAACGTAAGTAAAGTTGTATTGTTCTCCAAAGAGTTCCATTCAATCTTTCTACCTGGCCGTTTCCTTGCGGATTATACGGCGTTGTGCGAGAAGATGCGATGTTACAATTTCGTAAGAAGGTCTGCAGATCTTCTGACATGAAGGAAGCACCTCGGTCACTATGTATATATAGGGGTTGACCAAATTCAAAAAATATATTTCTGAGACAGTTTATGACAGTCACAGAGGTCATGTCCGCGCAAGGATAGGCAAACGGATACCGTGAAAATTCATCTATTATCGTGAGTATATACTTGTTCTTAGTATTTGATGGCAAAGGACCCTTAAAATCAATATTCAGTCGCTCAAAAGCTGATGTAGCTTTAATAAGTATTCCTTTGGATTTTGCGAATCGTGGCTTAATTTCTGCGCATATTGGACATGAGGCAGTCATTTGCTTAATATCATTGATAGAGTAGGGCATATTTTTCTGCCTAATCCAGTGGTACATTCTAGTTATTCCTGGATGAGAAAGGGCATCATGTAGTTCATATAACTTGTTGTTACTTATGGATGCGCAAACTCTCGAGAGGGCATCAGCTGCAACATTTTCGTTACCTGGTCTATAAATGATGTCATACTTGTAGCATGATAGTTCTAGCCTCCATCTTTCAAATTTGTCGTTCTTTATTTTGCTTGTATGACTTTGGCTAAAGATGTGGCTCACGGATTTCTGATCTGTGATAAGAATAAAATGTCTATTCAGTAGATAATGCCGCCATTTTCTGAGACTTTCAACGATGGCACAAGCTTCTTTTTCTACAGAAGCATGCTTGCGTTCACTGTCTGATAGCGTTCTTGAAAAGAATGCAACGGGGCGACCTTTTTGGGAAAGCGTCGCGGCTAAAGCAAACTCGGAAGCATCTGTTTCAACTGTTAATATTTCCATTTCATCAATAGCAACCAATGCTGCCTTCTGTATGTCTGCTTTTAGTTGCTGAAAGCTGTTCTGCACAGTCTCATTAAGAGGAAAGTGGGTTGCATTAATTAACGGTTGGATCTTCTCGGAAAATTTGTTGACCCATTTGGCGTAGTGAGCAAACAGCCCTTGTGCTCTTTTGAGTTCAGCGGCATTAGATGGTAGCGGCAAATTTATAAGAGGAACAAGTCGATCTTTATCAGGCTCAATCGTATTATTTGTAATCGTGTAACCCAAAAGGCTTATCGTGCTTTTGCTAAAGTTACATTTTTGCTCATTTAACGTTAGTCTGTATTTCTTCACTACGGCCATAAATTGTCGCAAATTTCTATCGTGTTCCTCCTTGTTTTTGCCACAAACAGTAACGTCATCGAGATAAGCGAAGATTCCTTGTAGCTTTTCCTTATCGATAATATATTCAAGAGTTCGTTGAAAGGCGGCTACACCATTGGTAACTCCAAATGGTATTCTCGTGAATTGATAAAGTTTTCCACAAGCCTCGAACGCAGTAAAATTTCTTTCTCTTTCTAATATCGGTACCTGATGATATGCGCTCTTCAAGTCGATCTGGCTAAAGTAATTAAACTTAGCTACCTTTGAAACAATCAATTCTATGTTAGGAAGTGGGTACGCGTCCAGGCATGTAAACCTATTGATAGTTCTGGAGTAATCGACGACCATGCGCTTGCGATGTCCTCCACCACCAGTAACCAGGACCTGAGCGCGCCATGGAGATATACTTGGTTCTATTATACCATCTTTTAAGAGTTTTGCTATTTCTATCTTAATAAATTCTTGATCTTCTTCGCTATGGCGTCTAGATTTAATAGCGACAGGAGCTAAGTCTTCAGACAGGTGTGTAAAAATGGTGGCTGGTGGTACAGAAGCTTCCATTACACAGATTTGGAGAGCCTCTCTAGTACCTCCAAATTGGAATTCAAGCTTAGAATGATCTTTCAAAATATCATGTCCAATTATAACATCTGCGCATAAGTTGTCCACTATTAAAAGGGGACGGTTTACATATTTATGTTTGCTAATAATAAGAGTAGCAAAACATATTCCATCGACATATGATGTGTGGCTAAGCGATGCCAGATTAATGGTTTGTTTATATGGTCTTTCTTTCAATTTCATCATATGAGCTATATTTTTCTCGATGAAACTCACAGAACTTCCTGTATCTATGAGAGCGTCTACGATGATATCATTTACTGTAATGGCAACTGTTGCTTGTTTTAAAGTAGACGGCGATGCAGCTGAAAATACAGTGCTGATAGACTTTGGTTGTGGTACAGTAGGGTACCACAACCACAATATAAGGTGAGCCAACATGACCGGTGTGCCTGTATCGTTTTTCTTGTAAAATGAAAAACGTAGAATTTATTCTAAATTGGACGCATACGTATATGGTAAACTTTACAATTTTTATTTATTTGGTTTGTTTAATAATAACTGCAAAGAGTATCAAATAATCAACTATCAAAATATTCTGTTAGTAATGTCTATGGGGTGATAAGTTTATCGTGCACGTTTGGTTATTGCTTCCAACCAAGTGTTTATAACGTTATAGATATAAGAAGCAGCGGCTAAAAATAACATCTTTTGCCTCGTTACAGGAATGTGGATGCGGGGCAAGACACAAATTACAATGTTTGAAAACAAACACAGGTAATCCTTTTGTAGAAAAAAGCTTGTTGATCTATTTTGAGAATTTAGGAGCACATTAAAAGTTAAAATTTTGTTTTTGAGTGGGCACATGTGTAGGCGTAGAAACTTTCACTTCCTTTCGAGTTTAGAGCTGCTTTGATATAGCGCTTTAGTGGTTTCATTTAAAGATAGAATATAAATCTATGCATAAAATTTGAAGTAAAATAAATGGTCAATAATTGAATGTCTAGTTACTGAAGCAAACTGTCTGTTTTGCGTTTTGTATATGCAAAATTGCGAAATTATTAAGCAGTCTCTAAGTCATGTCATTCACATAATGTCAATTGACATACGTTGGAAGGTTGTTGATATTGATAATTTTGCAAATATTCGCGAATTCTAGATGATTATTATTTTTGCAACAAGTTTATAACTGCATTGGTACATAGTGGTTAACAAAGGATATTTTGTCAAAAGTAACATTAATTGTAAATAATGCCAGTTGGTCGAAAACGATGGAATCTTCATGGTAAGCTAAAAGCCTGTATTATTCATTTTTACTTAAATATGTGCTGATTTTTAAGTGGTTAATGGTCGGTAGGGTCATATTTATTATTCTGGTGTTTGATTTTTTCATACAAATCTATAAAATCCCAATATGCTGATAAGTTTGACCTTGCACTACCTACTTACCAATTATTTAATTGAGAAAAAGTTGTTGCATGAAGTAAGTACTAACTTTAACAGTGCTTAATAAGAATATGATGTACTTACATGTCTATGATTTCCGTAAAATGTAAATCTATGAGGAAATAAATTGGAATCATCATCAATTGTCCATTTATTATTTATTTATTTCAACAACAAAATCCACAGCTCTTAGTGACAAAAATTTTACAAATATGTATACCAATACTTACAGTCAATTATGGATTTAAATTTTGATTTTTTAACCTAGTTTTATGTATTTAATAATCAAATCTGTCAATTATTAATGTAGGAGTCTAAAATCTAAATAGAATATTTTTATTTACATAACCCTTTAAAAGCACCTATGGTTAGTAAGATTAACACCCATTATTGGAATGTTGCAGAAATCTTATCTCTATGAATAAGGATATAGTTAATACTTAAAAATTATAAATATATTTAATATTTCTTCCTCTAAAATGCATACAAAAATATATATTTACAATTTACCTTTACAAAATGTGTAGTTTGGTGTGTCATACATATGTTTTCATTGCAAAAGGATGTTTATTTATTGAAGGAAATTAAATTCTTGTCTAAATTCTGCTTGGCAGACTTATTAAGTGATACATTTCTGGAATTACAGGATTAATATATGCCTTATTAATTGAAACAGTTTTAATTTATGTATTTATGTAAACTAGCTGTCCCCCATGGTTTCACCCACATTTATCAATATCAATAGCCTATAACCATCTAAAAAAAAATACCGCATAGAATGGTAGCAGTCCCATCCCAATATCAACAGTAGTTTTGAGGTGATGGTGCATCAAAGGAACCCTATTTTCTTTATATAGATATGTCTGTTTTTAAACATTCATATTTTATTGCAGTCACATACCACTGACAGTACATATAGAAGATAGTAAAAGTTATTCAGGTATAATTGTTAGGTACTAAATATGGCATCCAGCTATGCCTGTAGGTTGTACTGTCATTGAGATAATCAACATGAGAATTAAATAAATTAAATTAAATATCCTAGGACATTCTTTACACACGGCCATCTGGTCCCAAACTAAGCAGAGCTTGTACTATGGAAACCAGATAACTGATATACTACATATACTACTTTTTTTTTTTTCTAAATACATACTTATATAGATATTTACACCCAGACACAGAACAAACAGACATGTTCATGCACACAAATGTTTGTCCTGGGTGGGAATCGAACCCGCAACCTTAGGTTTGGCAGTCAGAGCGTTAACCACCAAGCCAACTGGCCTGTCATGTCAGAAGGATGTGCTTATGATTTATTGTGTATAAATTTTATTTTAAGTAGGTTACCTCACTCTCGCCCATCCTTCTGGTGGTAGTTGGGAGAGAGAGGCAGCATCCCTCACTCTCTTTTACCATCCATTAGCCTAACAATTACTTTATATGTCCATAGCTAAGAGCTATCTTATTCTAACCAGCTTTATAATGAGGCAAACCAGATTGACATTGGTCCATCCATTTGGGAGCTACAATTACACATTGGAAAATGAAAATCACAGTAATTTATAGTATACTTTTTAAAAATTGTATCCCTTCAGATGGACCACAAGGGTCGCTGCGACGTTTGCGCAATCAGCTTGCCGAGGATGGGTGTGCAGAGTCTCAAGTAGTACTTGCTAAACAGCTTTTGGAAGAAAAATGTGGTATGTTATATTAGAATTTAGTGTTGCATTATCTTTGTAGCAAATCTATTGTGGATGGATGTATGTATGAATGTTTGTTACTCTTTAATGAAAAAACTGGCACATATATAGTTTATAAACTGGTTTACATACATATCCCTCGGGACAGTGCATAAAAGCATGGACAATATGGCAGGAGGAGTATATATTCCACCATATGACGAACAACTAAGATACATATAGCACCCTCAGTACCATAAAGGCTTAACTTAAAATTTTGCGAAATGGAATTACGATTGTAGAAAGATTAAACAAAGTAGGCTCTATCCGATGAATAGTAAAACATAGTCAACTTAATGATAGAATAAGCATACAGATACTTCAGCCCATTTAACACTGGGACCCACCCTCCTCGCTCAGTGCGAAAGTGACCCAATTAGACATGTGCCAAAAGGGATTTTTTGAGTTAAGCCCCTATCGCTCCGAGGGTGCAATATATATCGCTCCGAGGGTGCGATATACATTGCACCAGCCTTAAATTATTAGGAAGGGCTGGCACAATGTGAAGGTTTGAAGATGTAATTAAATTTAAATTGTTTAAGTTTAACACTGGTCACACTCAATAATATTTCAATAATTAATGTTTTAAAAAAAATTCAATGTTTGTCTGACTAACACAGGAAAGTGTCAATAGTCAGCTAAAGGCAAACAAACATCCCCCTGAAAATTACTTAAATTTGTATTACCACATATATTTTTCATTATGATGATCAGAGCTCGTTTATATTGGAATTAATTTTAATCTATTCGAAAATATCTAACATGACGACAGACTTTTGAATTTTTTACCGACCATACTGTTGAAACAAGTGTTCTTATTGGTAGGTATTTAAATTCATTCTTTTGGATTTGGCACTTTATCAAGATTTACATATGGTTCGAATTTCAATGACTATTTTTTATTAATTAATATGCAATACGTAAAAGTTATGACTAGACTGGTGTGGTGGGATACTCCATTCTCTTGCATTGCTTTTTACTTCCTTCGGTTGGATTATCTTGTACTAGGTCTGTCCTGCGGCGTCACTCGCGTTCTTAAGGGATTAAATGAATCCCTGAATTATAACTAAGCCGGTATCCATCTGGAATAATGTACCTTTCAAATTGTGAAATAACTTTTCAAATTACAAAATCCACTCTTTATAATATTATTATAGTATGGTCTAGCTGTCTCCCACGGCTTCATTCGCGTTCACCCGTTCACTCATATTTTTCGGAATAAAAAGTATCCAGTTTATAAACTGTACATGTACCAAGTTTCATCCAAATCCGTTGAGTAGTTTTTGCGTGAAATAAATATCCATACATGCATCCTCATAAAGTTTCGCATTTATAACATTATTTATGGTACTAGCTGTCCCCCGCGGTTTTACCCGCGTTCCCGAGGGATATCACATTTTCCCGCCTTTATATTATTCCAGAATATGCTCTATCTATGTGACAAGTTTCATCCATATCCGTTTAGTAGATTTTGCGTGAAAGAGTAATAAAGATACTTACATACAAATCTTTCCTCTTTATAATATTAGTATAGATGATGAGATTTTCATTAAACGTAAGGCATACTTGGTTTCAGAATTAGAAGCAGATAAAATATCGAACTTCAAACAAGCACTTGACTGGCTTATTTGTGCTACGGAACAAGCACACCCTGAAGCTAGGAGAATGTTGAGAAGGTAAACTTAGACAATTTCTAGGTATGATTTCTAAGTCTATGTCGACTATGCTATGTCTCGGAGAAATGAAGAGATATTCAGTAACGTTTGTCTGCTTTAGGGATAATGGAAGCCTAAGTGATAACATAAGACGAAAAGGAGCGGCGGGAATTAGTTCTGAAATAATGCAAATAGATGTAATTTGAACCTTAAATATACTCTATCATTAATCAGACATTAAAGTGCATCTCATAGTATAAAACGTTATCATACATGGAGTTACTTGCGGCATAAAGTTCTGAGTGTTCGCTGAGGCCAATCCAGTAGACAGTAATTTTTTTCATTCGACTTTTACTGCTGATACCGAAAATATGTCAGGAGGATTATAAAACTAGCTCAAACCGGCCACACTTCGATCGGATGTTAATAGTTTCTAGTTCCTGAGAAATTTGGGATTCAAAGTATATTAAATTGGGATGTGTCCTGTATCAAAGATAAATGATCAAACACTAACCAGTGTATTGAATATCCAAAATTATATGAAAACATTAAATATAATCGAAATTAAATCATTAATGTGATTTTTCAGTACCTATCCATTTCTGTACAATTATGACGTCACAACTTGCTATTTCATACAAAACTTCAAACATTCGATCGTTTTGACATTTCATAAAGAATTGCCGATTTGACATGTCAGGGCACATCCCTATTAAAATTATTTAATTTAGACAACAAAGGATCCATTTCTTAAAACTACCAAGACAAGTCATAAAAGAAAATATTAAAATACTCTTAAATAGAAACGCCATGTAATAGGTACACTATTAAAAATTAAAGTCAACCCATCGACAACTTCGAGTTTTTGGGACAGAATTTTTACTTTAGTTATCATTTCTCGCGGGTATCTTCAAAAAGGTTACCTTGTTTTCTTTTTCTGCCCACAACCATTATAATTGCTGACATTCTTAAAAACAAATGTGTCATTTGAAACTGAACCAAGTATTTGACGCGATGAAAAAGTATTTTTTCCATATTTGTTTATCAACATACAACGCTTTTTACGAATTGTGATTCAAGTCTGTGATCCCAGCATAATGAAATGAGGTAACCCATGTATTGTTTTGAATTCCTGTCGTGTTGTATTAACGTAAACATCAAACATAAGGTGCCATTTCTACTTGCATCACCGCTGTAACATGTCCTTTTGAAGTTTTTTAAATTTATAAGTCAAATTTATTGTATTTTTATAAATGATCGTTAATATAAACGATTTCGCCAATTGGAAAATAAAATGGGATAGAGTGCGTGATGAGCTTCGGCGATCCATGTAAGGTTAATTTTTTCTATTGTTTTCGCTGACGTGAATTTTTGCCCCATCTTCAGCGTGAATCTGTAATGTAAATAACACTATCTCGACGGTGTTAAGTCGTGGCCTTTTTGCTCTGTCCCTTTCGTTAACTACACAATCACATGAGAGGTCCGCTCTCCAAGGTTTCTTTGTTCCGGCTCGCCGACCAAATTTGTATGAAAGAACGAAAAGGCTTATTTAGACCGGTAATCTAAGGCTATCTGAATACTTCTTTTCGACATTGATTTTATGTTTTCGCCATACAATTTAAAGTGAATGTTGTTGCAACGACGACCTCATCGTCTAAGTTTGCAGTTGAATAGCTAGAATTACTAATTACAAAATCACCTACTTGTTTAGTTATTCGTTTCTTACTTCCAAAGGTACCCTAAAATAGAGAGATACCTACCTTCATAAGATCTCAATCTTTATAATACTGATATTGGTTTAATAATAATGGAAAAATATCCATTAGGACCCGCGGCGATAGAAATGTATGGTCGATTTGAGAATCCGCAATATTGTTAATTACATCTTCTATCTCATTCCCAGGTGTATACGCAGCGGTGTGATAGACGAGGACAGCGCTGCGATAGTTCGCGCTAAGTCTTGTCTCGCTGCCAGTCGCCAGGAAACCGTTGCTAGGAAGGCGGCTAGAGATCTATTTGCCAGGTAAGTGAGCTGAATCTGCTGTTGAGATGATCTTGAGATGATCTATACATTGAAGTAATTGTATTATTGAAATATATATCACTACATAGTATAAAAAAAAGTCGCTTTCTCTGTCCCTATATCCCTTTGTATGCTTAAATCTTTAAAACTACGCAACGGATTTTGATGCGGTTTTTTTTAATAGATAGTGATTGAAGAGGAAGGTTTTTATGTATAATACATGTGACATCCCACAGGAACGCCGGTAAAACCGCGGGGGACAGCTAGTTTTTAATATAATTGTTTGTAATATTTTTGAAAAACCATGTAATGACGATTTGTAAAACCCTGTGAAGGACTTCATGAATAGAATATATTTTTATTTCAATGCACTGTCTGTTGTTGGATCAGATGTCTAATTGATGTAATAAAAAAACGTCTCTAAGTATATTTGCTAGCAATAACACATTACGTACTCATCTAAGAAGTAGTAGAGCTCTTAGTGCAGAGTTCGCCGGGGAAGTACTACCACTTTACCCATTTCCGCCGTGAAGCAGTATTGCACTTGTATTACTTTGTTTCGGTTAGAAAGGTGGCTAGTGAAATTACAGGCACATGTGACTTAACTTAACGTCTCAGGGTCGACAACGCAATAGTGATGCTCCTGGTGTCGCAAATAAGAATAATCGATAGTGACCACTTACCATCGGGTGGACTGTCTGCTTTGTTGTCGGACCATGTGGTATAAAAAAATAATGATCGAAATAGACCATAATATTATCTTCGAATAGAGGTTGTATGTCACCTTGGTTGTTTTTTAATTACGAAACCATGTATTGTAATATTTTGATAATGGATTGGTGCTTGCAGTCTATCGAACGGCGAACAATACATAACCACGGCGCAGCTGGAGCGTCGCATCCGAGAGATCTGCAGCACCACCCTCCGGAAAGAGCCAGATGATGGTGATTCATTGGATGATGACTCCCCAGGTGCGTGAAATTACAAGCACATGATACTTAATAACTACGTCTCAGGGTCGATGATGCATTGGCAATATCCCTGATGTTGCAAATGTACATAGGTGGCGGTGACCACTTACCATCAGGTCCACCTGATGGACCGTCTGTCAGTTAGTCGGCCTTGTTGGCATGAAAAAAAACTTCAACATTAAAATGCACAGATTAAAAAGTTAGATATTTGGTTCAGACAATAAATGCATTTTCATACAAATTTTATTAGTATCTCAAAAGTGGGATCTGATCTGGCATTTCATTTTTTAAGAGTTTCTTACATTGCAAAGGTTTACTCCCAATGCTAAAAAATATATCTTTTCTCTTACTTACCCTAATGCTAGACCAACCGCGAGTTTCTGAATGTCCGATTAAAGTTAATCTATAATCAAAACTATTGCTGTCTTTGTCTTTTTAAACGTTATTAATATTCTGAGTTGCCTGAATAAATAAAAATAATCAGGGTTATTTTTAATCTGGGACTAAAATGTATCGGACTGTTAGAAATTTGGTGGTAAATTGTTAGTTTTCTTATAAATATTAATATTTCTTTTGTAGAAGAAGCTCGAGCTTTGAACGGTGAACCAGAACATGCGTTAGAACCTTCACAGTTGCAGTCCGGCGACCAAATACACATCAATGGCACAATACGACCCACACACACCACTGAAGAAGGTATTTACAATTTCATCTCTATATCTGCGGCGATAAGGTATTGTAGGGTTAATTATTGATGACATCCAGAAATATAAATATATACAGGAATATTTTTTATTCAGTGCGCAAACTTTGACAAATTAAACTTAAATGAGTTTTATTAAACACCTAATTTTTATTTTGATAAGTTTTAGCACAAAAAAATAAAGTTATCGTTAACCAAAGATATAGACTTCAAAATTGATATTATGGCTACTGTACCACTGTCTGTCGGTCGCCCACCCCGGCCGTGGCCTTGGCAGCTCTACCGTCGCGGCGCACGGCGCGCGCGCTTTTTGATAATATTATGAATAGATAGTGTCATTCGTTTGTTGATTATAAGTCGAAAAAAAATACAAAAAAAAAATTAAACAAATAATGGAAACGTGTCCTGTTACTGATACTGAACCACCAAAATTTTTTTGCGCATTGCTTAAAAAATATTCCTGTATATTCTTAAGTTATGTATGCATAAATCATCTTATAATGTTTTTTAAATGTTACAAACAACATTATTAAAATGAAGATGTTGAAATATCCAATGTATACAAGAAAGATTCCTTGTCGGCAACAAACTTGTCGCTAGCATTTAATAGCGTAAAGAAAGTCAGACATTAATTAAATGCCTATATATCTGTTACAATGTATGGTAGATAGCATAAAAGATTATCTCCTGATTAAATCCTGAACAAAACAGTAAAAATAAAATTACGAATCAAAAAGACTATCTAAGGTTGTCTGGAAGAAATCGCTTTAGCGATAAGACCGCCTATTTTGTAAACACTTGTTCTGTAATCCACTTGTTTATGTTACCTCTTCTCCTGTTATGTGTTGTACAAATAAAGTATATTGTATTGTATTGTATTGTATCTAATAAGGAACATTTTTATAGTTCGTCAGTTTTGGTTAGACATGAGATGAAAGAAATGTGGGACAACATTACATAAGAAATTTTATCAATTTTCAGATTACCCCGACAGATGTGCTCCAAACGAAGAAATCCGCAACTTAACAGTAGATAATTTAGTAACAGCCGCTGTAGACTACTGCCAAGGCGAACTCCCCCTAGTCTCCTATGAACTGACCCTGACTGACCCTAGCGCTAAAGCCTTGGACCACATTCCAATGTTGCACCAAGCATTCTTACACCCCCTAGTTTTCATACAAGTGTTATACTTGAAGCTACTGTATTATTTCAGTTCTTTTTCCTTCAGATTGTCCAATATAGAACTGTCTCTAATATTAATAGCGTATTTGTCAGTTAGTACCGATAGTTTGTACCATTTGGTTCCATTAGTTTTGTACTATATCAGCTTCGTCGCTATGGTCATATGTACCTTTAAAATGTTGCACGCGAAAAAGCAATTTATTGACTTTAGAAAATGGTCGGGCCTTTTTTTACGATACAGCGACGGAAATTTACAGCCAGATGAGTCTGAGAATCTATTCGTAAGGAACAATCTTGCGCCTTTCCTGCAATTTTTTCTAGCGTTATTTATCAATTTGTTTCTTTATCCTTTTATAGCGACGCAATGGGTGCCTTTTTCTGAATTTTGTGTCTTGTCTTTCTTTTTAATGTTTATGACTTTATTATCTTTCGGTACGAACGGAAATCCCTATCCAGATCTACTTGCTTTAATTTCATTTGGAATTAATGTATTAGCGAAATACCCGTATGAGAAAGACACAGTTGTCCATCAAGGTTGGAGGTTCCTAGATCTTCATATATCGAATTACCCGTCTTATATCTTGGGGAATAGCATTGAGTTTTGTTTGAACGCTCGCGTTTTTTTTTCACTGCTTATACCGATTATTTTAGGCATAATGGCAAAGAGAAGTGGTTGGCACGGGTTCTTTAAGCATACATTGCCGCATTGCGTGACTCTTAGTTGGTTGCAAATGTTCATAATGTGTTCTCATGGATGTACGACTTACGGTTTGATTAGAGGTACATTGGCTCTAGTTTGTTCGTTCCTATTCCTGCCTCTATTAGGTGTTGTGACTGTAACTTTGCCTATAATGGCGTTTTTACAATACATTACGCTGTCTAGAATGTTTTACACTGTGACTGTATTAGTAGGATTCGGTTTGAGTTTGGGAGTCACATGTTTTTTGGCAAAATCTGAAGCCACCAAGAAATTTGTTACTCCGTTCCAGGTATGTATTTCAAAAATCTTTTAATAAAATCTAAGTTTATCGCTTTGAGATCGGGAAATTTATTTTGACTTATAAAATACCAAAAATTAAACGTATGATATGTTTGTTAGTCAATCAGTTCGTAATTGCTCAAAATCAAGGAGTTTGATGACATTGGCTATATGAAAACAGAGACATTTAGAAAAAAGGTTTTCATCACTTGCATTTCACAGAGAATCAGTAGCCTATATAACTAGGTAATAATGTAGCGGTCTATCTGGGAAATTATTTTTGAAATCATACTAGTAGTTTCAGAGACCTCTTCTAGCTATAATAACTTACAAACATATATCTCTTTATATTTGTGTAGATAAAAATTACCTATTTTTATAGTAGCTTTATTTAAAATTATAATAAATGTTTATTGAAACAAATTGTTCTCAGCTGGCAATTTTTATCTCAAATATAAATTTTCGTCCACATTTAAACATAATTAACTGGTTTATTTTATATTACAGCTGGCTGTCGGATTAGTAACCTTTATTTACTTCGGCAATCAATTTATACTGAACATTCAATACGATGGCTTACCCTCCGGCTTGATAGAACTCATAGGCGAAGACAAATCTAGCATCAAAAACTTATTGAAAAACGAATTCATATCCGACTACGAAGACAACACTTACCATATTAACTGGGACGATTATTACAACCAATGCAACAACCCATCTTGGTCGGATAACAATATGGCGGCCACTCAAATCAAATGCTCAGTTCTAGATGGTGCCAACGTAAATTGGGAGGGTTATATAAAAGCAATCAAATTGAAGAGTGTAAGGAACAAATGGAGTGACTTCGCGTCGTGGCTGCCTTGGTTTTTGCAAGAGTATTTCAGGTGCTATTATGGCGAGGAATATTCAACTTTATGTCAGAGAGCAGACAGTTTACAAACGGCTAGTGAATGTGAGTTCGTGAGGGGTGTGGCAAGGCAGAGCGGGAAGAGTTGTCATCTGAATAATTTGAATGAGTAAGTTTTAAAATAAATTTTAGATCTGTGGATTTAAATTACTCATCCTGGGTTGAATTTTGATTGGTAGCACCATTTTGTTTGTTTTAATCTGCAAATGGTTTTCAAGGGAATATATATTGGATAAAATGCCTGTAGATCTTTCTTTTTGAGCATGGGATTTGTGTTTGAACTAAAGACTATACCACTACAACACACAATTCGAATGCATGTCGGAAGCAGCTAATAAAAATTAAAAACATTCATTTTTCAGGTACACATACGAAGTAAAACTAATAATGGAAGCAAGTGGAGGCCTATTAAAACGACACGCAGAAATCTCAGTCCTTTTCGATGATTTCTTCTCAAATTACACCCGTTTACTACGCGCCGATGATAGAATACGCTTCAAAGGTATACTGTCAAACGATAATAGACCTTATAATATAGGAGCTAATGACCTATCGATAAAGGGGTATGAAATAAACTGCCTGGAGTGTAAAGAAGCCCGCGGTACTATGAGCTCTAAAGCGCCATCTGTGTCAAAATTCTCTGAACTGTTTAAAACTATTATGAATGATTGTGTCGTATCTACAAAGTATATTTTGAATTTCCTATTGAATCCAGTGATTGTTTTCAAATAAATGGTTACTAAACTTGCGGCACGCTATGATGGCCGTTTTGACGTTTAACAATGACAAAGAAAAATAACCTTTATTCCTTCATACATAAGGTGCACCTATTGATTCAACAGCTAATTGTATGATGATGGAAATCAACGTTATTCCAAAGCAATACAGTTTCTTTTTCTATGAGAATCTGAAACGTCAAAACTGCTATCATAGCGTGCCGGTAGTATAGTTATTGCTTGTGTGATATTAAGTATGAAATTTATATTAGGTTTTGTTCTCAATTTATTGTATGAGCGATCTCTGTTATGTTATTATATTTGATATTGACTATTCAAAAGTTTTTGAAACCTCATCGTATTAGTCTCGCACTTTCTGTTCAAATGCCATATTAGATTAGCTATAAATTTTATGGTGACGTTGGCTCTCTCAAATTTCTACTTTATTTCATAAACGTTAAAGTTTATTAATAAGTGCTCGAAAAATATGAAAGTCAATGCAACCATTAGGTGTGGGTATCCATGATACCTAATTGTTAATAGTAGAAATTTTGGAATATTGTAAACATGTTATGGAAATAAAAAACCAATTCTTATTTACTTAGGTCTCATTTTACAATGACTAACGGCCTAAATTAGTCTGCTATCCCGAATCTAAAATCTTTGGATTTCAGTTCCTTTTTACAGTAATTTTAATACAAGAAATTTTAAAATATACATAGATCCTAAGATTTTGGATCGGGATGGAATAAAAAAAATTACTTTGTTGTATGAAAAATTGCTAATCTTGGATTTTAATGTTCACTTTTTAGTATGAGAAATAGCTAATCCAAGGATTTTAATGTTCACATTGTTGTATGAGAAATAGCTAATCCAAGGATTTTAATGTTCACTGTGTTGTATGAAAAATAGCTAATCCAAGGATTTTATGTTCACATTGTTGTATGAGAAATAGTTAATCCAAGGATTTTAATGTTCACTATGTTGTATGAAAAAAAGTTCATCCAAGGATTCCAATGTTCACATTGTTGTATGAGTAATAGCTAATCCAAGGATTTTAATGTTCACATTGTTGTATGAGAATAGCTAATCCAGTGATTGCAAAACTATTCCGTTTATCTTAAATAATTACCATTGACAGTATATGTATTATCATAAGTTTTTAGTATGTCTGAAACTACGTTCTAGTATTCATGTGTGTTTGTGTTATATTGTTTCGTTTTTGATTGGAATAATGGTGAATTGTGCATTTAGAATTTATAAAATTATACCTTTTGACTGAATGTAATGATGTAGTGATGAAAGTTATTACTTACTTATAAATTATATATTGGAATAAAAATAGAATATATAACAGTATATAGATATCTACATTAGCTCGGTTGGTGAATTCGTTTGTTTATCCTCAAAAGGTGGACTGCCTTACTGTGAAGTTACTAGATGTTTTACACCTAGTAAAACATATATGAACAGTTTTATAAATATACAGTCATCCGCTCTGCATTATAAAGGATAAAGATTATGTATTCTTTTTTAAACAAATGGTCCTTCTCTAAGATGCAATCTATCTCCTTATCAAATTTCATCAAAATCCGTTCAGCCTTGAAAACGTAACAAACAGACACTGAATTTATAAATTATATAAAACCTTTATAATTAAAATGCCTGCTACTATTTTCCGAGTGCATTTATGACTTGATAGATTCTATTCTGTACGTTTTATGCGCGAATTAGAATTCGTTTAAATCGAGCTAATGTACGTGAAGCATAAATATATTTTGATCGTAATTTATGAAGTAATTGAACATGTTCGATTGAATGTAGAATGAATAGTTTTGTGTGTTTATCATATGACAATAGTCTATTATTGAAATGTCAGTGTTATTAATAAATGTATATTTTATTGAATGAATTCGCTTTTTTTTTAATATACCAGAATTTATACCGTTTTAAACAAATTTTATTTTACTAAGGCCTCATTATTATTTAAGTTGAATTCAGGATAGTTAGTAGACTTCTCGAAGGAATTTAGTATCAGGTTTATTGCCATCGAGAAATCAGCCTTAAGGCCAATTTATGTAGGTTTAGTTTAGTGTGAATTGTTCGTGAAGATATACGCAACCAAAAATATATACGCAATTTCTGTATAGTAACAAAAAAAATATTTTTACTTCCATCAATTGTTATAAGACGCACTTTTTACCAATTATAACTATGAAATTGTTGTTACTTTTTCATACTCTTAATTCTTAATTTCTCAACTATGATATCAAGTAGTACATTTTTTTTTATGCCACTTGGGCCGACAAACAAGCAGACGGTCCACCTGATGGTAAGTGGTCACCGCCGCCTATGGACATTTGCAACACTAGGAGCATCGCCAATGCGTTGTCGACCCTGAGACGTGAAGTTGTTAAGTCTCATGTGCCTGTAATTTCACCGGCCCCCTTACCTTTCTAACCGAAACACAGTAATACAATTGCACTACTGCTTCACGGCGGAAATGGGTAAGGTGGTAGTACTTCCCCGGACGAACTCTGCACTAAGAGCTCTACTACTCTAAAAACATTTTGTCGTAAAATAACACAATGAATAACGTTTAACGGTTTACAAATTTACAAATCTTCATTTTGGTATTCTGTATTTAGAATAACATCTAGAACATTAATTTTCGTCAAGCAAAACCATTTATTTAAAGCCTGCAAGGATTATTTAAGGGCAAAGTTACTAAAGCTACTTATAAATATTCTGCGCGATGAAATGTAGGTACCCTATTTGTTATTTCCTTGTGCCAAATGTCATTTAAATTTGACCAGCCAGATAGTAAATCTAAAAGGTATAAGTTCTGTGAAAGAAAAGAAATTCTTTTTTTTTTTATTTATTAATCATTATAAAATAATTTTATATATACTAAAACTGCTAATAGAAACCATTGTAGTTTATCCATAGCAGTTGTATTATTTTTATAATTATAGTCTTTACACACGGACATCTTATCCCAAACTAAGCAGAGCTGTATAGTACGTACAGGAAACCAGATAACTGATTGACTACATTTACTACTTTTTTTCTATTAAACATAAGATGTTTATACCCAGGACCAGATAGCACAAACATGATCGTGTACAGTGGCGTAACAGTCAGGTTCAACCACTAATCGAACTGGCCTGTCAATGTACAAATGGTACATTTTTGTATTGCAAAACAAAGCTTACATAATGCAGGTAATGCATTATTCCAATACCAATGTTTGGAGTGGAAATGCGGTGTACGTTATTCGAGTGCATTCGTCCGAAAGCTAATACGGAGATGCGGCAAACAAGGCATGCGAGGGACATACCACGCTATAGTGATGTACGTACAGTGCAATTTCACTTATTGCTTTCGGTGTTTTAAATTGAAACAATATCTATCCTTCTAACGTGTTTAGTGCTGCGATACAATTCGCGATTTCAAAGATTTATTTTATTTTTAACTGTGTAGGAAGAGTTTGCGACTGAGATTGGATTAAGGGGTAGGGGAGGATCTCCCTTATCCCGGATTTAATACAAATTATTTAAAATTAATGAATAAATGGTGAAGAAATTAATGAATGAAATTTAATTAAAAATAAATATTTTTTGTTATTTTCATTTCTGCCCTCAATAAATTAAGAAGTTCTATGTATGTTTTTTTAAATTTTATTCACCGATAACCTATGTACATTTCGTCGATTTCAAGATTGATTGAATGCTTTGATTGCTTACCATCTTCGGCGACATTGAATATTATGGTGTGATTGCGGTAAAAAGTAGGTACCTACATGGTAAAAAATCCTTAATATAAATTGGCAGCCTAACGAGACAGCTGATGATTTTTTTTATTTTGAGAGGATATATTATGGTTGTTTGTTTCTTTTTCATGGCAAAAAGACTAAAGGGATTTGTATGTTACTTGCCACACTTACCTACTTGATACAGCTTGCCCTGATATAATATATAGCATACTGTTTGTACCGAGAAGGTATAATATCCTTCGGATGAATCCGCAAGGAATATCTAGTACAGCGTAGTCCAGCTATAGATATTAACATAGACAGGTAAGTAATAAGTCTTTACGAGCTATGCACAAGTTCGTAACTATCGAATTTATCGATAAACTTTAATCGTAACTCACATCACTAGTCTTTAGTTAATTAACATATTGTAGACTTTGTGCAATAAAACTATGGTTAATTATCAAAATTACAGGCAATGTAGGTACACTAGTAGGGAACACTCGTTAATTACTTACCTTTGTATTGTTCAATGGTTTTGTATAAAATATTTAAATTGTATTTTATTATGGTGAAATTAACGTACATTTTTCAAAGTGAACAATTCTATAGGTATGCATTCTGAAATTATAATAATAACACGGCTGATTGTGTAATGCTCTCGGAATTGGCATTGCAGTAATATTTGTATTATATTGACGGCACTACTTTGGGTGCCGGATCTCAAATTAAACAGAGAAACTATATAGCTACATTCTCTACTTACTAAACTAATAATTGTATAGATATACACACGCTGACACAAACAGGCATGTTCCGCGACTTCTTGAGTTACAGCGTGATAATCAGGGTATCTTACCACCATGCCATCTAACCCGATTGTGAAACTTTCGGATTCAATGTGGAAGCCTATTTCATAAAAGATTGGTGGTTCGGCGAGCAGTGTGGGACAGCAGTCGTAGCGCCGCCAATGTAATACAAAATTTACTGCAAATACGATGCCGAGAGCATTTCATAATCGCCCTGCCGGTCCGTCAGAAGGATAAGTTTGACTCATAAATAAATCTTAGTTTGATTGAATTGGAATTAAGTTGGAGTTATCCGGCTGCTGCAGAAACAAGCTTTTGGCCAAGTTTAAAAGTGATTCATCGGAATATTCAATAATTCAACTCGGGATAGTTCCTGAATGCGCTCTAGCGGTAGAAGTTGTTGAAATTTGGGTATTATTGCATACTGTAATTTAGATGCAATGTTACTTGTAGGTATGCTGTAGTACAGGTATTTGTATTTTTATAACCATTTTCGTAAGTAAGGTCTAAAGTCCTATAAAATGATCTAGTAAATAGGATTAGAATTTATTGATG
Organism: Habrosyne pyritoides; assembly: GCA_907165245.1. Taxonomy (NCBI): domain Eukaryota; kingdom Metazoa; phylum Arthropoda; class Insecta; order Lepidoptera; family Drepanidae; genus Habrosyne; species Habrosyne pyritoides. The sequence continues at coordinate 4,596,755 of OU015608.1, forward strand.
GTGTTAAGGTGCTAAGTAAGTTTAATAATTTTTTTTATTTATATCATTTTTTTTAAACAGGTATATATATTTAGTTGTCTAAGATAGGAGCCCAAACTAGGTTTCCCTGTGCTATGAGTCTCCTGGCTCCCCTCTTGGTAAAGTCTAGTGTAACATATTTAGGTGTGAAAAAAGCAAAAAGAACCGGTTTCTTTTTTCCTTTTTTATATACTATAATAATATGTTATTCAACTACATCTTTCCCATTGACATTATGGTCATGATACAATTTTTCAGTTATTTATTATTCGTTATTAATATACGAGTATATACCTACTACAGTCGACTCTCGATAATTTGACACCCGTTAATTTGAATCTCTCAATAATTTGAAATTTTTTTCCGGTCCCTTGAAAAATACTCGATAAATTGAATAAAATCAATGATAATTGGTCCCTTCGGTAATTTGAAGTTGAAAAAATATTATCTTGCTCGCCAACATGCGATAATTTGAAATCCGGGCTTCCCTACTCTCTATAATTTGAAGCGTTTATCATGCACATACCTGTCGTTTGTTTACATACATGCACAGAACCGCCAACTCCAGTCACATTGAGTGAGGCAAGAAAATGTCTTACTACTCTACGCTTCTACGCCCTTGGAACCGACACAAGTGACGATTACTTTGCAGCTCTCACCACTATCGAAAATTCTTTGGACAATGATAAACTGAAGTCACTCACTCAAAAAAATATTACAGACTTCTTTTCGAAATAAAAAATTGTGAATAATTGTTAATACATAATAAGAATATAGAAATAATAAGTAACAAATTTTGATCAGATTCTTATTTCCTTCAGTCGCCCCTCCCCCTCGTGGTTATTGAAACACTTGTTATTTTGAACTCTTGATAATTTGAAATTTATCTCTGGTCCCTTGAGTTTCAAATTATCGAGAGTCGATTGTATATTATAATATATATCCCAAAAGATTTTACCGAGATAAAATGTGTTAGTGTGTTAGTTCTATGTGTTTATCCAGGTTATAAACTATCTATGTGCCAATTTTCATCTAAACCCGCTCAGTAGGTATTGCGTGGGTAACAAACATCCATCGGTACAAAGTTTCGCATTTATAATATTAGTAGGAAGTAATTGAATAATTGAATCAAAATCCTGTATTTATTTCGTCAAACAATTCCCCTCTCTATCACTCTAATTAACGTAAATTTATCTCAATAAGTTTTAGAGAATTCGTCAAAATTTTGCAATTCAATACTCACAGAATTTACCAATTGAACAGTTTATATAACCGACAAGTCAAAACAAGTAATGACGATTCAGCAATGGAAATTCACACCGTGGAAATTATCTCTAAGTTTATTCAGAAACTTTTGGGCCTTACAAAAGTTTTCATGTTGACCATAATTTCTTGTTCACTTATTTTGGGTCCAAGTTTTAAACTTTAGGTAAATTACACATTATTTTTTTTTTTTTTAATTTTAAAAAAATATAAAAAGAAACGAAATCTTGGTGATTTCTACCAACGAGTAGAACTGAGTGCCTACCTATTCTTGACTTGAATTATTTTACATAAAAATATAAATTCGTCAAAAATATTTAAAATTATCTATAAAAAATTGCATATTATTATAACCAAGTCGTACATTACTGTCAAAAATATCGCTGAATTCCCCATTTTATACCAAAAATGTGTTGTAAACAGAAGTTAGCATGACGAGCAACTGAAAGCACCGACATGAAAGGGTTCGAGCGAAAAGTTTAATGAAATAACCGTCAAAACTTACCCACAGACATACCGCGCCGCATCAAATTACTATGTCGATACAACCTAGCTAATATGTAAATGGGAAAATCAGCTTTTTGTCTATTAAATTAATGAACATGCAGTCTAATGTAGCGTGGCTGTATTTTGCCTACGTACTTTAGCATATCTTCTTCAGCACGTTGAGGGCACGGCAAGAATAAGATAAATTCAAATAGGGAAATGTGCAGTAGATTGAACCAGAATTCATGTTCCATTTCTTTGTTTTAAAATACTGATGTTGTAATGTAATCGTTTTAAAATACTTATGGAGTAATGTAAATTTAAAAAAAATACTTATATTGTAATGTAAATGTTATTAAATGCTTATATTGTAATGTAATGTTAATGTTTTAGAATACTTATGTTATAATGTAAATGTTTTAAAATTGAACAAATAGGCACAGAAAATAAAACATGATATCATTCATAAAAAAAACTACAAAGGTTTATAAAAGGAATGACTTATTCAACATTCAATCCTTAAGCTACTAAAGTAGATAGGCATCGACCTTATTTGGTATTCAGTGAAAAATTGTCTATTTTCTAAGAATTCTGACGTGGCGTACAATAAGAGATGATGGGTGAGGCCGTAGTCAGAAACGTAGTAAAGCGTAGTCTGACGGCGACAATCATCACCTCGTGTCACTTTTGGATTTAAAATATCTCCGCTGAATTTTCAGTCTCAGTAAAGCATTTCACTCCGATGATAATATGAGTGAAGAGGAAATTGTGTAAACAAAAACTACTTAGGCATTTTTTTACACACGGCCGTCTGATTCTAAACAAAGCAGAGATTGTTCTATGGAACCCAGATAACTGATTTATTACATACTATACTACTCTTTGTTCTACATACATACTTATATACAGGATGGTAAAAAACTACCCGTAAAGCCAAAAGCCAGTTAAATGGGGCCTAATAACAAGTCCATTCATAATATTTAAGCACCGTAGTAACGCTGTATAACATACCCCAAACAAATAGAAATACTGATTTTTATGAATGAAAAATAGAAAAACTATTAAGGTAGACAATTATTAGGTAAATTGGTATAATTTATTCCTGTACCTTTCTGTTAAATAATCTGGTTCCCTGACATGACAGCTGACTAGGGTTGTTGGCTTTGATAATTAATTATAATTTTACCGGTATTTTGTAACACGTTGTATGTTTATCTGTATTTACACCCATACACAGACCCAATAGACATTCTCGAGAACACAAATACTTGTCCTGGATGGAAATAGAATCCATGCGTGGAGTTAGGCTCTGTTATAATCAGTTGGATTTTAGATATCAGCCCCCCTATTCAGCTAATACAAACTTCGTCGGCGTTAAGGCAAGAACAACATTCTTATCATCTTTAAAGTTAATGGCCTACATTAGCAACCGGAAATCTCTTAAGTAAAGACATGTGCCCTTATTGTCCCTATCGGCATGCCTTTCTCAAGGGACATTCAATTAGGTAATCTTGTTGGAGTAAGCCCTTAGAGTTCTCAGACATCAACCTTTTAGGGGATCGTGTGCGAATTTGTAAGGTTGATAAGAAAAATAAAGGTACATCATGTGTCGTATGGTTTTTGTAGACGGATCGTTGTCATCTTAAATTAAGGGGATTCGGCCCTTATTTTAGGTGGAGCAGAAGGCCTTTTTGAATGACAAGAAACGGTATGATAGTGGTGAATTTTGTTTAATTTATACAGTTTTGATGATGAACAGTTTTGGTATGACGTTGAATGGCATAGTAAAGGTTGTCAAATCGAATTCTACAATGACTTCTTGCTTTTGGATACAGAAATCCTCATGGGGAAACCACAAGGGTGGTTTTTAATACCCGACTGTCTGGAAACCACTTTGGTCTACTTACCATATTGGGCCATCGTTTATCATGGCGAGGTGGTAATTAAACATGAACTTATAGCTACATAGTTAAAAACCAGGGTGCGTCCTAAAGACACACGATAGAAGTGAACATTTTGCATTAAAGGTGTTACTGTTCGTAACTAAATGAAATGAAAGAGAGGGCGCTGGATTGAACCACAGTTTATATTTTTAAATTAAATTAACAACAAAAAAACTTTTTAAAATTAGATAACAAAATAAAATCCAAAAAGGTGATATAAATGAGTTCGGTTCGTAACAACAGGGAAACATTTTAATTATTCATCAATCACTTTTGTATAGCATAGATTGTGTTTATCATTCATTTATTTTTCGTCACTCAAAAAGGTTGCGGGTTATAATTTCAAAGCTATAGCATTACTTCAAGAATGTGAAGGTATTTTTAGACTGGACTTCACCTCTATATCATAGTAGCTAGAGTTCTAAAGCCATCATACAAAATTTGACTATAAGCTAGGCTTAGCTTATAACTATAGCCTTATTGTACTACCTTTGATATTAGCTCAAAACATTAAAAGGAATTTTATACTGCCAGTATACACATACACATTTGCTTTATTAACAAACCGAAATAAGCCAGTACGGAGTTTGAAACATAGAAATTCGGTTTCAAACGTAGCCAAACGGTAACAAAGTTTGGGCAGTTTTCTCGTATAGGACGACCCAATTTGTATCCATTCTGTGGCCGTCGGCATCCGGCGATGATCAATCGAATTTTCTATCTAAGGAACAACATTGGACTCTCGTAAATGATAGATTGATTCGATACTGCCCCCTTATTCAACTTAGTGGGCGAGCCTTTTCATGGCCTCGGAGAGCTTATCTCTCACGTGATTAGTAGTATTAGCGTAGTTAGCGAAAGAGACAGAGCACAGAGGCCGCGAATAAACATCCTCGAGTTAGTGTCATTTCCTTACAGAATCGAGCCCCTGTATGTATTCGTGTGAAAAAAAAAATATTATGGCCATAAGCATATCTGTTCTTTACCTTGGATGTACCTACAGAAAAAAAAGTTTGCGTTCACTTGGAAAAGATAAAATATTACATTATTCTGATAAAATATATAATATTAATAAAGATTTAATGATTTTATGTTGTTTAAATACGTACTATTTGTGCTACAAAGAAAAGTAATTTTAAATTATATTTTTTTGTCATTTTCATATTTTTCAAGAGAACGCAATCTTTTTTGTTTGTTTATAATATACGTACCTATATAAGTACCTATATTTGGAAGAGAAAGAGTAAATGTATATATGTATCGTGGGTACGATTCCCACCCAGGACAAACATTTGTTTGCATTAACATGTATGTTTGTTCTGTGTCTGCGTGAAAATATCTATTTAATATCTAATAATATCTAATGTATTTAGAAAAAAGTAGTAAATTAGTTATCTGGTTTCCATTATATAAGCTCTGCTTAATTTGAAATCAGATGGCCGTGTGTAAAGAATGTCTTAGAATAGCACTTATTTTAATTATTTAATTTCAAATGCAAACTCAAAGAATAAGTATAGAATCTTCAGACATCAATGAAAATATGAACTGTAATTCCTTACTACTGACCAAAGATGTCATATATTTTGATATAATAAATAAAATAAGGTATTTAGGGTACGTATTCTTACATATAACCAGGTCAATTGATTTAACTATCGCCGTATTATTTACGAGCTTTTTAGTGAGGCATTCGTTTAACCTTTTTTTGTATACCACATGAGCCGATGAACCAGCAGACGGTGATCCTGATGGTAAGCGGTCACCGCCGCCTAAGGACATTTGCAACACTAGGGTCATCGCCAATGTGGTGTGAAGCGTGAAGTTGTTAAGTCTACTGTGCCTGTCACGGGCCCTCTTACCTTTCTAACCGAAACACAGTAATACAAGTGCACTTCTGCTTCACGTCGGAAATGGGTAAGGTGGTAGTACTTACCGCACGAACTCTGCACTAAAAGCCCTACTACTCAAATCTATACCAGTAATATGTTGTTTGAGTATTCAATGATTGATAATTTTATAATTTAGTTTAATTTTGTGTCTTGTGATGTGTTTTTGTACGTCACCGCGGAAGGATGTGTTTTACATTATTTAATAATAACAGCTTGTGAATACCATGTTACTACCAAAAAAAAAAAATAATTTAAATATTACAAAGAATTTGATAATTTCATGACTTTGTACGTAATGCACGGGGTAATCTCCAGCGGTTCGATTATGTAAGGAAAATGACACTAACTCGAGGATGTTTCGTTGTGGCTTCTGTCTTTGTCGCTTACTACCCTAATACTATAAATCACGTGAGAGGTAAGCTCTCCGTGACCTCTGTGAAACGGCTCGCCGTCGAAGTTTGTATTAGCTGAATAAGGGGGCTGGACCACCTAGTTTGGAACCTATTTGAATAATTCTTTCACCATTTGAAAGGTACATAATTCTGGGTGGACATAATCCCGGAATACAGAAACGCGGGTGAAACCGCGGGGGACAGCTAGTTTTTTTTTTTTTTGTTTTTTTTTTTTTTTTAATGGTTTTTCTCTTTAAAATTTATTGGCTCCTTTTTTGTTTCTTTTCCATGTTTGTAACTTTTGCTCCCCTTAGTTTTTTGACTGTTTTCGTGTTTATTTTTAAGTCTATCTTTTATCTCTGTGTTCTTTCAGCTCGTACTCTTTTTTCGTATTCATTTCATATTTTCATCTCAAGCTTTCTATCTTATGTCACTGCTGTCATTTTCATTCCTATTTTTTACATCCATTTCCAATGTTTATCGTTGTTTTTCATCAATCTTTCTTCTTTCTACGTTTTCATTCTCAACTCCTGTTTATTCATTCATCATTTCTATCTATGTTTTCACTCATGTTTATTCATTCATCATTTCTATCTATGTTTTTATTCATCACACTCATTTGTCCTTTATCGATCTTCTATCCGTTACGTTCTTGCTTTTATCTTACCTTTTACGCATTACTTTCATACTTAAACTATTACTTTTATACACTACATTCTTGCTTTCATCTTTATTCACTGTTATTCAATCATCTTTTATCAACAAATTTCAAACTGTTTTCTTATATACACTACATTCTTGCTTTCATCTTTACACTGTTTTTCAATCATCTTTTATCAACAATTTCAACCTATTTTCTTTGATACACAACATTCTTGCTTTCATCTTTATTCACTGTTTTTCAATCCTCTTTTATCAACAAATTTCATTCTTTTCTATTCACTCATATTTCCTTATCGACAGTTCATTACCCTTTTTTGCTTTCTGCATTGAATTATATGCGACTTATTGTTATTGCAGATGCTGGTGACGCGTATTCAATAATACGCGACCAATATGTTGTATAGCGCTTTTAATTTCTGCATCTTTCGGGTTGGCGGAGAAATTACTCCACCTTCCCATGAAGTCGGAGGAATTTCCGCCCCCAAAAACAGCCCTTACACCCTCAGCAGTACGCTATACTGGCCCTGGCCAATGCGTCCCATTTACGCCGAATTGGACACTCTAAACTGAAGGCATTATGCCCAGTGGAGTCCAATTTGGCGCTGGTGCAATTACAGCACGATGGGACAGCATTGGCGAGCCAGTCGGCGCACTCTGTTTTCATGTGGGCGCCCCCACAATGGCTGCACTTTAGGGCGGTTTCTTTACAAAACCGCCTGCCGTGCCCATAGCCGAGGCATTTGGAGCACTGCACGAGTGGCGAGTGGTCCGCCACTTTGACCTTTTGAAGGTCGACGTGCACCGCTCCTGCCTCGACCATCCGAGCCCATATTGTGGGGGACACCCTCATGACCACGTGGTTAGCGTGGGGGTTCCGGGTTCGCCGTCGATAGTGGACCTCCATTCTATTCTCTTCCGTTTTAAGGTCAAGGAACAGACTCCGGTTTTGGTTCCTCAGGGCGTTCACAACGTCCTCGTTCGTATTGAACTCTAGAACGTCCCTGAGGATGAGAAGGGGGTCCTTGTTACGGATCTCCTCAACATTGAGTCGATCGGCCACCCTTTTCAGTCTATCCTTGACCTTCTGTCTTTCCTCTTCTGTCGCGCATCCCACTATCACCTTTTGATCCTTCGCCTTTCGTACTCTCTCAATCTTCACCCATCCATCCTTTACATCCATCACTTCTCTCACACACTCTAGAACCTGGTCTGCGGTGTCACTCTCTTTCTTTGAGGAGATCGCCACCGAGTGCAGGGTGACATGTTCTGGCAGACGTTTTTTAACGCCAGTCGCCGCTACACCCGCATAGGTGATCTTCTCCAAGGCCAGGCTCTGCTTCTCGATCATTCCCTCCAATCTATCCATTTGTTCACTATCCTCTTCCAACATCATTCCATGCGCTGCCATTCTCTTCTGCCATTCATTCGCCGCCTTTTCATTCCATTCACATCCTCTTCTATCCATGACTTCTTTCTTTCCCGATTCTTTCATCATCTCGCTCCTTTCTGCCTCGGCCTCCTTCACCAGTTGGTACAGTCTGTCTATCGCCTGAGTGACAGCTAGTTTTATGTCCGATTTTAGGTTGCGCGAGTTTGCAAGATGCAGCTTGGCCTTGTTTAGGCAAGCTCTTGCCTCGGCAGCCCTACTCTCGAACACCTCTTTTTCGGGCGGACTCCCGGCGGCATCCAGCGGTTCTTTCCGGGCTGTAGCCTTACTCCCTTTTGGGAGTGCCACCTTCTGCTGCGGGGGGGCCGCCCGAACCGCCACGGCGGTCGGGGGAGTGGACTGAGGGTCCATCTTTCCCGCCTCCCAGTCGCCTATGCTACGGCGCACCTGGGAGGTCTTGGAAGGGCCGAAGACTTCCTGCCGTTCGGGGGACCTTGAGGGACGAGCTAGATTGCCGGATGTTTTGGCGGGAGTGCGGTACCCAAACATGTTTGTTGGAGGTACGCGTCAATGTAAAAGTGTAGAAAAAGAGGTTAATAATAAATTTGTAAAAGTTGTAAAAAATAATTTAAAATAAGTTTAAAAATTTTGTATATAGTGTATAGAAGTCAAAAATCCTTAAAGTCAAATTAAATTTACTTATATCTCCGAATACGGATGACGTCACTGGCCCAATAAGGCCTTTTGTCGGGTCAGAATGTAAAGATTTCCGTATCTCAGGCCACCATATACACAATTTAAGATAAAACCCCTAAAAAACTACACTAAACCTCCCATAGGTTAGGACAGCTAGTTATTGGCTATATGAATTATTGATCACACCTGAGTATCAATATTTATACATGCTACGTCCAATTACTATCGTAATTCATTGCGGTCGGCGCAGATTAGCCTAATTACTTCACATTGTTCATGGGCTGAGTGCTCTCTCTCGATAAACCTGAATACATCCTGTATACTGCCTGTATACAGATTAAATGTATACAGTACAGTACTGTATTATAGGTATATTCGACTTGTTTATCTTGTAATTTTCTGCTTAATTTAGGAAGGTTTATCGCAAAGGTATACCGATTATTGTTACACGTAATTAAATAATTCGTTTTCGTTCTTATATAATACTACTGTCCCCCGCGGTTTCACCCGCGTTCCGGAGAGATGAAACTTTTTACCGGCACAAAAAGTATCATATGTTACTTCTAATATCTCCAAAAATATGTAAACAAGGTTTCATAATGATCGGTTAAGTAGTTTAGTGCATGAAAGCGTAACAAACCAACTTAAATTTACATTTATAATATTAGTAGGGATATCTTAGGATATTCTAAAAACATAAACGAAGGACAATTTTATATACATGTCGCGGATTAAGACAGATTAGAATCCACTTGGTCGTTGTTTGTGTTTACATTATTTTTATTAACAATCAGTACACATAACCGGCGCAAGCGCTCTCTCTAAGACAAGTGTACGAAATCGAGCCTAAATCGAATGCTCTACTGACTGACATGTCTATGCCATTTTAATGAATGAGACCGTAAACTTGTATCAATTACAATCTCCAACATACATATGCATGTTCTGTGGCGTGGAAGTCAGTGTCTCTTACCACTGAACTAAGTGTGTCGTCAACTTATAGGGACTTCTACGTGGCACACAATTATCTATTTAATTTTATACCAGACTATATATATATACGACTCTCTGCCCTCCGCGGTTTCACCCGCTTTCCCGAGGGCAGTGAATTTTTTTCGAGATAAAAATAGCCAATATGTTTTTCCTGGTCATTTTCTACATATGTGCCAAGTTTGATCGAAATTAGTTAGAATCGGAATCGAACCCGCGACCTTCGGTTTGGCAGTCAGAGCGTTAACCACCAAGCCAACTGGCCTGTCATGACTTTCAGCAATAAGATACGAATTAGGCACAATAAAATCAACTCATTTAATAAAGTTATTATTTTACAAAAAAATCATTCCCTTAATTAAAGTTGAATGCGTCGCAAAATGACTATCGAAAAAGCAATTTATTGGATGAAGAGGGAATCAAACGGATTTCTTTTAATAACTGCCGGCCGGGTGTTGGCTGTCGCGAGCGATATTGCCTGGACGGGTAATTAAAACAGTTCGCTGCCGTCCTAGATCATTTCCTGCGACGCGAAATTACTTCAGATCCGCCGTCTAGCTACCGGAAAGAGTACGGTCAGAACTTACGAGCGTACGATGCATTTGATGAAGCTTGTAACACCGTAATGTATATTTTTTGTAACTACTAAGGTAGTTAAAAAGTTGACGGCCTGTCTGATGGTAAACGTTCACCGCAGCCTATGGACGCTTGCAATAACGTGGGTATCACTTGCGACCCTGCAAAAATCTCTTCACATCTTTCTTGATGAACCAGTATTGACCAAAATACTCGATAAAATAGGCGCCGTGTGGCATAGAATAGAACTAACTTCCAATCTCATGGGTGTCGAAAAAACGTCTTGGGAATTACACCAGAGGGCGCGAACAGCAGCGTCCACCTGAGTAACGTGTACGTGGTGATTATGGACCCCCTGCTCAATTGGGGCACAAAATTGAATTACGGCCCCTTGTCCCCAGCCTCGCTATCCTGGGTTACGCGATGCGGCAGGAGGTGCAAATCGATATCTATCCAAAAGTGTATCTCTTTTTGCCTGCATTAAAGTTCTTTACAATTTCGTTATTTTTTTAAGTTTTTAATAGAGGATAATATTAGTATTATAGTATATTAATATATAGTATTGTTACTATACATGGGATATTGCGACACGTTCAAAATATTTATGCAGTTCACACGCGATATAACTGAAACTCTCAGAAAACTATTTTCATGAAGTTGGTAGATAGAAAAATATGGTCTACCCATCTCATTTTCTCGCAGGCTAAATCTGATAGATGTTTATATTTGTCTCTTTTTAGTTTTGCTTTTTCATATAAGTTTTCACTTGAAAGACACTTCTCGTTTTGAATTGCAAACCAAAGAGGTAGGTAGCGGTAAGCCCCCATATTCAGCTAATACAAACTTCGTCGGCGAGCCGCTTCACAGAGGCGTAGTAAGCGACAGAGATAGAGCATAGAGGCCGCGACGAAACATCCTCGAGTTAGTGTCATGTTCCTTACAGAATCGAGCCCCAGAACTGAAACCCTCAATCTACCGTAGATATTTTTTGTCACAAAATGACAGGATTTCCGATACCCATCCAAAAATATTTATGTGGATTACATGCATTAAAATTGTTGTCAAAAACAACCCTAATCCAACCTATGTAGGTCTCAATTTACCTTGCACCTATCTTTAAACATAATAATACAAAGTTTATTACTTTAAATAACAAAACAAATTACTAACAGAACAAATTAATAATAAAAAGTTATGCAAGTCAGTAAAAATGTAGGTAGATCTAGATAGGATTCAGTTTAAGTTTGTGTTTTATATGTGTTCTAAATTAAACTGCGTGATGTCAAACGAACCGCCTTTAACCTTGTCTTCAAATTTAATTTTCGTAATTCAAAAATATAATTTGATAAAATATTAAACCGATCAATTATGCCAGACTTTATGTCATAGATTTTATGCCTAGAGCAAATATGACTCTAGGGAGGAAATTTAGTGTTAATAAAATGTACCTAAACTACGGTTGGACGCAATAAAAACTGTGGCCTAGCATGAAATGTATTTCTTACGTAACTTCTAAGAAACTGTACCTTCTTTATATTGAGTAAAAGTAAATAAAATTAAACGCTATGAGCTCATAAATACATGACAAAATACAATGGTACACACATTTATTAATCATTAGTATTAATAATAAATAAATTTTCTAGGACATTCTTTACAGACGGCAATCTGATCCCAAACTAAGCAGAGTTTGTACTATGGATACCAGATAAATGATGAACTACATATTATACTACTTACCATTTTTATAAATATATACTTATATATATTTACAATCACACACAGAAATGTTCATACATGCAAATGTTTATCGTGGGTGGGAATCGAGCCCGTGACTTGCAACTCGGCTGTTAGGGTCGCTAACTCCCAAGTCAATTGGCTTGACAATAGTACTTCTTTTTTTATACAACGACGACAAACAAGTAGACGGTCCACCTGATGGTAAGTGGTCACCGCCGCCTATGGACATTTGCAACACTAGGGGCATCGCCAATGCGTTGTCGACCCTGAGACGTGAAGTTGTTAAGTCTCATGTGCCTGTAATTTCACCGCCCCCTTACCTTTCTAACCGAAACACAGTAATACAAGTGCACTACTGCTTCATGGCAGAAATGGGTAAGATAATAGGTACTTCCCCGGACGAACTCTGCACTAAGAGGAATCGAAATCGAAAAGTACTATTTATTAAGAAGGAAATAACATCTTAACTTTGTCGGATTACAAAAAGAAAGATACAATATGAGTGCGACGAAATGCTTTTATTATTGCAGCAGAGTGAGCGCTGAATAATAAACTGTGATTCTATGAGAATCAGAGCTAACTCCTAAAGCCATGTACACATCGAAGAATTCGTGTAAACTTGCACGAAAAACTATATTTATTTAAATCTTCATATAAAATTATATTGAACGTTACAAGTAGCTTAGATATAAATCTACCATTTACTCATATAAGACGTCATTATGTGTATATTGTATAACAGGTTTTATCATTATTGCTTCTCATAACTTCGTATACTTTTAAAATAAAGTTTATTTCATATTTAAATTTACTATATGATGTAACTGTATGTATAACTGGTATTTACTGGGACCAACATATTATCATAGATATTTTTAGTTTTAACACGTCATGTGGTATTGTTGCACTCTCTCTGGCTTAATATAAATTCCAGCCCCCTTATTCAGCTAATATAAACTTCGGCGAGTCGCTTCACGGAGGCCTCGGAGAGCTTATCTCTCACGTGATTAGTAGTATTAGCGTAGTTAGTGAAAGAGACAGAGCACGGAGGCCGCGACGAAACATTCTCGAGTTAGTGTAATTTTCCTTACAGAATCGAGCCCCTCGTGATGATTTATAACAATTGATTGCGTTGCTGAGGAATCAAACCCAGAACCTCTAGTCCGTCTGAGCTTAATACCACATGATCAGTGATGCGTTACATTATGTTTATAATTAAATTGTAATTATTGAAACCTATCAACAAACAAACAAAAGTCAACAGACTATAGCGATCTGATCAGAGAAATAGGCCATGAATTACCTAGTGAATAGATTTCTCATTAGCAAATGGCAGGGGTAGTGCAAACTCAACATGTGTTCTCGGCTTTAAGCGCAATTTCATTTCCCTACAGCCGAAATGCAAATTTTGCTCGTGTTACAGTAAATTGATATTAAAATGAAGTATTTACTGACTCTATGCTAAAATGGGCATACCTAGAAATTTGTTATTATTTGCTAGTGTTGCCATTAGAATTTTATCTTCTTAAAGTATATATACAAACTCATTTCACTATATACAAACTCGTTTCACTATATATACACTATAAACTTATTTCGTAATATTAAATTCGCTTTAATCACGCGGTTTCACTAACTTTCATACAACTTTGGGATATCGAGGAATTTAATGTATTAGTTATCTATTGATCAATACGTTGTATTTCATACATCTGCTACGTGTACAATATTAAATTTATTCCTTAGCTATTCGAATTTTCATGAAGCTCATCGTCAATAGTGTTTATCTGGAACTGGTCAGTATTTAACACTGGCTGTCCCCGCGGTTTCACCCGCGTTTAGTTTGAAGTTGCTCGGACCAACAAAACACGTTATTCCATACAAACTTTGCACCCCCGTTTTACCCCTTTAGGGGGTGTATTTTCAAAAATCCTTTCTTAGTGCTCCCCTATGTTATACAAGGAACGCCTGTGCAAAATTTCAAGTTTCTAACCCTTATGACGGGCCAGTTGGCTTGGTGGTTAGAGACCCTGACTGCCAAACCGAAGGTCGCGGGTTCGATTCCCACCCAGAACAAACATTTGTGTGCATGAACATGTCTGTTTGTTCTGTGTCTGGGTGTAAATATCTATATAAGTATGTATTTAAAAAGTAGTGTATGTAATATATCAGTTACCTGGTAGCCATACTACAAGCAGTACACTCTGCTTAACTTGCGATCAGGTAACCATGTGTGAAGAATGTCTTGGGATTTATTATTATAACTTATAGTTTAGGCCCTGCGCTGATATCAGTCAGTCAGTCAGCTTCTCCTTTTCGGTTTAAAGATTTTTTTAAAAGAACATTAAATAGTTCGAAACTTTATACAATTGTAAAATATAAGTGTTACATTTTATAAATATTTATAGATTTTATATTGCAATTTTCGATTGAGGATCGACGGAATGGTAGTTCCCATATACTTTGTGCGGGGTTCTTTCTATATAAGTATAGTATGTAAGAAGGTTATCTGGTTTTTTTTTTTTATATAAAAACTTGAGCGCATTTGACTAGATCTCACCTGATGGAAAGTGACGATGTGGTCGAGGATGGTACACGCCAACTCAAGTAATGCCATTATTGGTTACCATAGAACAAAATTTTACTTAGTTTTTAGCGATTATTTGGCTTGGTGTAAATAAATCTACAGGGCTTTAAATGAAAAGATTCATATATAGCGACTTTTTTATGCCGCATGGGCCGTCAATTAATCAGACGATCCACCTGATGATAACCGCCGCCTATAGACATTTGCAACACTAGTGGCCCTGGGACGTAAAGTTGTTAAGTTTCATGTGTCTGTAATTTCACCGGCTCCCTTACCTTTCTAACCAAACACAGTAATACAAGTGCACTACTGCTTCACGGCGGACATGGGTAAGGCGATAGTACTTCCCCGGACGAATCTACTCGTACTAAAATCTTTACTACTAAACATCTATTATTATTTCCACTGCTGGGTAGGCATGAGTTTTGTTCACTACTGACCCATAAGGACAAACTAACGTAAACAAGCGTTACATAACAGGGCTTTTCATCCGAAAATGTATGTTTCTGCCTACTTATCCAAAATACGTCTTATTTATTATTTACTAATACCGATAAAAAACACTCCGGTACATTTCAAAGTATTGTTTGCTTCGTTACTTTACAGAGAAAGCCTTTGATTTCCCTGAAGATACGTTATTTTCGACTTTCCTCTTATTTTGTATCGCTTGATTACAGTTATTCTTTTATTTGATAATCCTAATTCTTAATAGGGTCAACACGAAGAGTGTATACACTTCGATTAATGTATTTGTTATTACAGAATGTAATGAATCATATTACTACATCTTTTAGAACAAATACCTACTTAAGATATTTGCACTCAGATACATCACAAACAGCCAAGAGCCATACGTGAACACAAATGTTTATTCGGATGGTAATCGAACCAACGACGTATCTAACCTCCACGCTAACTGAGTCATCGAACAACGAGAACCTAACCTAGTTTCGATTCGACACGTTTAAAATCGTATAGTTTCCAAAAGCTTCGAAGCTCTACCTCCATACATTCGCAAAAATTTGAACTAAAACGGTAGATGGGAAAAAAAAAGCAAGTCATGTGTTAAAGGCACAAGGACCGGCCACCTTTTGTATGAAATTATTCAGGAACCGTTTGAACGCATTAGCTGAATCACTGTGCCATTGGACAATAAACGCACTGACTGCGAGATAAGGTCGAAATTATAAAGTACAGTTCTCTGCCCTAGTTGACGTGCATTTTTTAAAATTTCCATACTGGAATATATTTTCATATCGCTTTCATTCGTTTAAAAGTTTTTTTTCTAACGGCTGCATGTTGTTTACATGTCCATTGTTTAATAGTCAAACTGGATATTCCTAAAGCCTTTTCCATATGAACTGTACGAGTAGATCAGGGATTCTCAAACCAATGGCCCCAGAAAGCCTTCATACATTCCATAAGACCGCGAATTCTAAAGAATAATAAAATATAAATAACTAGCTAGAAATGATCGAGTTATGTACACTACAGTACATACAATATGAAATATGTTTATTTGTATATAACGGGTTGACAGGTAGGGTTAAGCGAAGCGGTCTTGGCAATTGTCCTCCATCGTGGGCGTGTTGTACCAGGAACGTTGAAATAATACCACGTATGCAATTAATAGCAATCACTTATTTTATTCCAATAATACATCATCATCATCATCATCAGCCTATCTCCGTCCACTGCTGGACATAGGCCTCACCTATGGCACGCCACTGAGCTCGATCTTCAGCTCTTTGTTTCCAACCGCTGCCAGCCAGCTTGCGTATATCATCGCTCCATCTAGCTGGAGGGCGCCCTACACTACGTTTACCGAGCCGTGGTCTCCACTCTAGAACACGTCTACCCCAACGGTTATCGGTTCTGCGACAGATGTGACCAGCCCACTGCCACTTCAGCTTGCTAATCCTTTGAGCTATGTCGATAACTTTGGTTCTCTGACGGATGACTTCATTTCGAATTCAATCCTTCAGAGAGACTCCGAGCATAGCTCTCTCCATAGCTCGCTGAGCGACTTTGAGTTGGTGAACCAGTCGCACCGTTAGTGTCCACGTCTCGGCTCCGTAAGTCATAACAGGTAGGACGCACTCGTTAAAGACTTTCGTCTTTAGACATTGGGGTATGGGCGATGAAAAGACTCGACGAAGTTTTCCAAATGCTGCCCACCCTAGCTGTACTCTTCTGCGAGCTTCCTTCTCGAAGTTGTGTCTACCCAATTGCAAGATTTGCCCAAGGTAGACGTATTCGTGAACAACTTCGAGAGGAACCCCGTCAAGGGCAACCGGTTCCGGAATAACATGCTCGTTGAACATGATCTTGGTTTTATCCAAGTTCATCCGGAGACCGATGCGTGCAGAAGAATCAGCCAGGGTAGTCAGCATGAATTGGAGATCTTGCACGGTTTCAGCCATGATGACGATATCATCCGCAAATCTAAGGTGTGAGAGGTACTCGCCGTTAATATTTATGCCCCGTCCTTTCCAATTTAGGGACTTGAACATATCCTCCAGAGTGTTAGTGAACAATTTGGGGGAAATAACGTCCCCTTGTCTCACTCCTCTATGTAAGGGGATATGTTCAGTCTGCTGATTTTGTACTTGGACGGTCATAGTCGCGGTGCCATACAGTCCTCTCAGCACTTGGACGTATCGCCAATCAACTTGGCACCGTTGCAAAGACTCCAGAACAGACCAGGTTTCAACGGAGTCAAAGGCTTTCTCATAGTCCACAAACGCAAGGCACAGGGGCTGGTTATACTCTTCGGTCTTCTGTATAACCTGCCGCACTGTGTGAATGTGGTCTATGGTGCCGTATCCTCCTCGAAACCCAGCCTGCTCCGGAGGCTGAAACTCGTCGAGTCTACGCGCGAGACGATTTGTGATGACTCTCGAAAACAGCTTATAGACGTGGCTCAAGAGTGAAATGGGTCGATAGTTCTTCAAAAGGGTTTTGTCACCTTTTTTGAAGAACATAACGACCACACTCTTACTCCACGCCTTCGGAGTTCTCCCCGAAAAGAGGACGGAATTAAATATACGCTGAAGCTGAAGTAGCGTTGGAGTTCCACCAGCTTTTAGGAGCTCCGTTGTAATTCCATCCTCCCCGGGGGCTTTTCCGTTTTTAAGCTGTCTGAGAGCCATCATGACCTCGTCCAGGCTGACCTCTGGCAGATCCTCGGTGTAATGGCGGGTCAGAGTGGCCCTGGGATCCTCGGGATGGGGTTGAGGACGAGACGCTTGCGAGGTATATAGTTGGCCGTAGAAGTCTTCCACCTCCCTAAGTATCTCCGGCTTAGAAGCGACGAGATTCCCGCTCGATGTGGTCAACTTCGTCAGATGGCTTCGACCGAGCTGTTGAACAAAGACTCTAGGCCCCCGGTTTCGCTCAATCGCTTCTTGAATAGAGCGTGTGTTGGAGCTCCGGAGGTCACGTCTTACCAGCCGAGAGATTTTTTTGTTCAAAGCTCGTTGATCTGACGTAGTGACTGCGGGATTTTCTCGTCGCTTCTGCATTAGCTGCAGAGATTCTTTTGAAAGCTTAGACCTCTTACCGGCACCTCGCGTCTCGCAGAATTTCTTCCCCTCCTCCCCGAGGATTCCTACCACTCGGTCGAGATCCTGGTCGACATCAACGTCGATTGTGGTTTCCAAGGCAGCGAATCGGTTCTCCAGTTTCAACTGGAACGTTTCAGACCCAACCACGGATTGGAGCATATTAGGCCGGAGCGTAGATTTCATTAGACGGACTCGTTCAAGCTTACAGTTTATATCTAGAGTGCCTCGGACCAGTCGGTGATCACTTCCGGTTTTGAACCTAGTGATCACTGAGACATCTCTAAATATACGCTTTTTGTCCGTCATAATGAAATCAATCTCATTTTTGGTCGCAGCGTCGGGGCTTTGCCACGTCCACTTCCGCCGGGGTTTCTTCTGAAAGAAAGAATTCATCAGAAAAAACCCTTCTTTCTCCAGGAAGTTGACGAGCATTTGCCCCCTATGGTTCCTGCTTCCAAATCCGTGTGGTCCTACTACCGATTCGCCGCTTGTTTGTACTCCCACTTTAGCGTTGAGATCCCCCATGACAACGTTGAAGTGGGCCTTTTGGGTGGTGTATAAGGCCTTGGAAATGTCCTCGTACATTTCCTCCACTTCATCATCCGAGTGTGCCGAAGTCGGCGCGTATACTTGGATAACCTTGAGGCTATACCTCTCGGTGAGTTTGATCACAAGATACGCTACCCTAGTCGACACACTGGAGATTTCTATGACGTTGTCAGAGAGGGCCTTGCGTACCAAGAACCCGACGCCGCCTTGGGATGGTTGGTCTCCCTCTCTGAAGTACATAAGATGGCCTGATTCTAGGGTTACAGTATCCTCCCCCTCTCTTCGGACTTCACATAGCCCCAAAATGTGCCATCTTATGTTCCTCAGCTCCTCTTCGAGTTGCGCCAGATATTCGTCGAGCCGTAGCGTGCGTCCGTTGTACGTAGCCAGAGTCAGTCGGTGTTGGCGGCCTACCGTAGCCCGGGGATTCTTAGCACCCCCTACCCCGCCGTGACCTTGACCGCCGCCTTGGCCAGGAATAGCGGGGCGACCGGGAACTGGGGGCCGTTGTTGTGGTGTGCTACCCATGATGGTTTATGCCCGTAATCACCACACGCTGGGCAGGCGGGTTGGGTGATCGCAGAACGTAGCTCTCGCACCGGTGACGCTGCTGCCCGTCACCGGCCTGTGCCATTTCACTACGTTGTTTAGAATGGTTATACCGCCATTAGTCGGTCGCCAGAGCCTCGTTCGCTGGTCGGCAGGATGCACCACGGGCAGGTGAGGTTGGCTGGGAGCACTAAGATGACATTGTGCTCCCTTACATCCAATAATACACTTACACACAAAATATAACGTAAAATACAGGATGCAAATGGATTATGAGCCAATAGGTTAGCACGCGTGCACCTCTTGCGCTGTCCGTCTAATGATCGACCGACGTCATTTAGTAGGCGCAGACTTGCTACTCTATTCGGGGCTACCCGCTCATATTTTAATATTCAACGGATTCAAACATTAAACCGATGATGACTTAAATGACTATTTTTCTACTTTAGTTATTAACGAAACTCAAAGAACAGATTGTCTTTCTAAGGTGTCGCGCCGTCATATACATATTGTGGTGGTTTGACTTGTCTTCCCGTATTGGTCAACAATTTTGGTTAGATCAGCTGTCTCCATACCGTCAATCTTGTCGATCCCTACGACCAACTGACGTACTACTAGGGGTTCTTCAGTTTGTGAAACACTGATCCAGATCATCTTGAAATACCTAAAATGGACCATATTTTACGTGCAATAAAAACTACAATGGCATTCTGAAACGTTAAAAGGAAAAACTATGAAATGAAAATTCGTTTACCATGACGAACCTAACCTTGGTTTTAAAATAGAAGGTCTCTCTATAGTATCAAAAGAACTACGAAAAACTAATTAAACGGCGGTTCATTATGTTTAATGAAATGAGAAGATGCCAGCAATTAATGCTGTCTCTTGAAACATTTAAAAAAATATCATCAGACTTAAAACTAATTTTAAAGTTAAGAAATTACTTTGCTAAGTTTCTTGTTTCTCAGTTAATGGAAAACCTTAATGACTTCTGAAGTCAAGCATGATCTATTTTGGTATTTACTTAAATATATGTTTTTACTTAAAAAGTACTTGCGTATTGAATCTTATAAGGAAAAGATTTTTAATTACCCATTTCATTTTGCAGCATTCATTATATGTTGGTACATATTTTTATACGAGGGCTATTTGGGTGTCATGGCTGCAGAAGTTCTGTAGCGCTTTCCGTGGAGGCAGCTGTTGCAGCTGCTCCGCTTTTGCAGTGCATAGGGAATGTTGTTTATTACACCACTAGTTCTTTCCTTGTCACGCACTCAAAAACGAACGCACTACAAAACTACTCAAAGTATTTGCATGAAGTTTATACATATGTTTTATCCCGGGAAAATTTAATATCCCTGGGGAAAACGGGTGATAATGCGGGGGACAGTTGAGCGTTAAGTAGATTTGTAGTGCGTTCGTTTCTTAGTCCATCCATCGGTTCATCCATCCATCTATATCCATATATTTAACCAATTACACAAACTTTTGCATTTAAAAAATTATAATAAGATGAAAAAAAAGGCCTAGTCAGCGAGCAGGGTAAAAGGACCAGCCTCCTGGCTGTCGCTTTGTCACTGAGAGGTCGGATGTTCTATTCTACGCCACTGGGGACTCTACATGCACGTTATTATGGGCTTTGGCATGGGGCAGGTAATATTTCAAATATCATTTGAGTATATTTTATTTTGTGACATTTTATAGAAGAGAATTAATGTGTGAAGAAAAGCTTTATACATAATATATTTTTTTTCATTGAATTTCAACCAGCATCAACATTTAAGAGATGTAATATACATTTTCGCGTCCCATTATAATTGTGGTTCGGTTAATGGAGTCTTTAATGTTTTCTATTTTTGTTATTATTGAAATAATATTTATTTATGTATGGATCTTAAACAATAAACAGTTGAACATTATAACACACAGAATATAAAAGGTAACATGTTCTATCAATTAGAGGAGACCACAGCATGCAATGAAGAAAGAAATATGTAAACACATACAAAAATAAAATCCTACTAATATTATAAATGCGAAAGTTTGTGTGTTTGCATGATTGTTTTTTTTATACTACATGGGCCGACAAACAAGCTTACGGTCCACTTGATGGTAAGTGGTCACCGCCGCCTAAGCACATTTGCCACACTAGGAGGATCGCCAATGTGTTGTCGACCATGTGCCTGTAATTTCACCGGCCCCCTTACCTTTCTAACTAAAATACAGTCATACAAGTGCACTACTACTTCACGGCGGGAATGGGCAAGATGGTAGTACCTATTTCGTAACGGATTCCAAACGGATTTGGATTAAACTTGGCCCATTTATAGAAAATGCCCTGGAATAACACATAGGATACTTTTTAATAATAAGTGCTTAATATTAGTTCTATATTAAAATTATTTTTATTATGATACTACACAATTTTATGATCATTGTATTATAAACATAATTATTAATTGTTATTCACGTTTTCTATGGACTGAATCTTCATATACAACGTAACACACTCGTCTGTAAAAAAAAAAACGATATTGAACATATACAGTGAAATAATTTTCATTGAACTAATATTTATTTATCCATACAATTTTATCTGTAATTAAATATTTTTAGTGTTAAAGTTTTGAACTAGAGTTGTTTTAAATAAATGAGTTTTATTATTATTAACATAAAGTTGGTACTGCTTTGGACGTCGAATAGAAGCTTTGATTAACTAACCAAATTATGTTGTGTTTGTTTGTATTAAGATTGTCACTGACAATCGCCGTAGTGGCATCTTGTCTTAAACTTCGCAGAGTAGATACTCCAACTTGCCTCCTTGACATTTAATCTACGGTACCCAGAGAGTAGTAACTTCGGATATCGATTTAAAATATCGATATCGATAAAATGTGATTACGGTATCGATAGCTAATGCCTATTATAAATGTTTTTTTTTTAATTTATTATTAACAACGATTATAACAAACGAAATATACTTGTTGGAAACCAGATAACTGATATACTTACTACTTATACTACTTTTACATACACATATACATATTTACATCCAGACACAGAACAAACAGACATGTTCATGCATACAAAAGTTTGTTCTGGGTGGGAATGGAACCCAAAAACTGCGGCGTGGCAGTCAGGATCTCTCACCACCACGCCAATTGACCCATCAATTGTTATTGGTATTGGCGTGCTTTCTAGCAGTCATTATCATCATATCAGCTCAGGGATGTCCACTACTGAACATAGGCCTCCACCATGGATTTCCACCTGGAACGGTCTTGAGCCGCTTGGATCCAGCGGCTTCCAGCGACTCTGACCAGGTCGTCAGTCCTGGCGGGAGGTCGTCCCACGGCGTTTTCCTGTATGTAGTCGCCACTCGAGAACCTTTTTTCCCCATCGGCTATCAGCTCTTCGAGCGATGTGGCCTGCCTATTGCCACTTCAGCTGGGAGTGGGCATTACTAGCAGTGCTATTATATTAATGAAAATACTTCCTTCAACGGTGAATATTTTAGTATACATTCAGAATGGAAATTATTTAATTATTTTTAGTCCGTTTTATTTTATGTTAACATCTCATTCTTCGTATAGATCTTTAATTAAATATTATCAGGTGCTTGTTATTTACAAAGTAACAACAAAATTATATAGTATTTTGCATTGTATTCAAGTTTCTTATGAAGCGGAATTTTAATGGGTTTATTTCTATACTGTGTACATTCTTGCTCTATTTATCTTGTGTTACATTTTTTTTCATGTTTGGTAATTACTATACTTTCATTAGTTTTAAAATTATATCGTACTCGATCAGAAATTTTAAAGATTTAAATATGTGACCAGCATTTATTAATAAGTGATTAATATTAGGTCTATATTAAAATTATTATGATTATGGTACTACACAATTTTATAATCATTGTATTATAAACATAATTATTAATTGTGATTCACGTTTTCTATGGACTGAAACTTCATATAGAACGTAACATACTCGTCTGTAAAAAAAACGATATTGATCATATACAGTGCAATAATTATTTATCGATACAATTTTATCGACCATCAAACAACACTAGCGACGTTGTGTCGCCCGCTAGTTGGAATTAATTACCAACTCGTTTCTATTATAGATTAAAACTTAACTGGGGTAGCGAGCCTGTCGCGCCATTTTGATATACGGAATAAATTTATTACAAGGTGTTTAAGTTGCACAGAATTGTACGAAAACTAGAAGAATAAAACCTTTTTATAAAATATCTATTGATTAATAAGAAAGGTTTTGATTTTTAAAACTTGAAAGGAGGTTTTCCCTTACTCAGCCTCCTTAGCTACGAAAGTCCATGAAAGAAACAAAAAAAAAGACAGTTAAGCACTAAAATCCAAAAAAAAAAAACAAATTAGAAATGAGTACAAAACTAAGAAGTAATTCAATAGTTTCCAAAAACGGCTGAAAACTATTATGCCGTAACGCACCAACATAATTTTATTCTGTTAAAACCAGAAATTGTTTTTACCTCTGTACCACATTTCCCGGCAGATTTTCCTTAATACTTTTGTTTCTCTAATTACATTTTACGGTTAACTATTTCGGTCACGAATTCTGTGTGATTTAATTATATACGGACTTTTAGGTTCATTACATTTTGGAATGACAATGGCCGTAGCAGTGCTACGTCGTAGCTCGTAGCGCTGATGGCTACGTTGGTTCAGACACCCACAAATCTACATTTTGCTTGAACTACTAAAATCTTGTCTCAGAGAATACAAATTTAAGCAAATAACGTTCTTATTGTGTTAAATTCACAGTTATTTCTCTAAGGAATGTCTTAAATTATAGATGACTAATTTGATTTAGGGATATAATTTGTCGGAACGGGTAAAACTATAACGTTGATGATATTTGTATTGCAAAAAGTATAAAATAAATATATAAAGTATATGCAAAATATTTGCATTGGATAGCCTAATTCTCATTTTATGTTTATCACTACACTACAATCCTTAGGACACGAGCAAAATGTAAAAAATTACAGAAAAAACTCTAGGCGAAAACGCTGTACTGGCGTGGGCGGGGGTTGCGACGCGGTGGGTCGTGGGCCGAAGGCACCCGCGTGACGAGAAACAAGCAACCGGTCTGATTATAAAGGAATCTCTGTGTACCAAATCCTGATGTCTGCACGAGCAAAACTACGGGAAAAAGCTAGTCTAAAAATTCCACATAGAAAAATATTTAGTTAACCCCAGTATTAGTTTCCGTGCAAGCAAAACCACGGACAGAGGCAATAAATTATTATGCACTTGATACTTACCTAGCAGACTCTATATGACCTAACACGCGATAGGGCTATAAATAACGTGCTCTACGCCTTATTAATTAAGCAGGGGTCACTATCCAGAGTTCAGTTGACCCATCTCAATATATTGTAAGGGCAAAGTGATAAATCGTTTGAATGAAAGCTTCAATCTTATCCATTGAAAGTAATATTTCAAGATAGTTTGTTGAATCTCTATCTGACATCTATTTTAATAACTGTAACCCTTTATTACACTTTCCATTTGTTTTTCTTTCTTAAAAAAAAAAAAACAAACATAAAAGTACATGATCCACGCAAAGTTTACAATTAAGGACAAAGTCAACATTACATAGGAACAGATCATAATTTAAAATACATTATTTGGCAGACAACTGTTCGTTATCTGTCCAGAGCTGCTTATATCTTAAGGATTCGTCACTAAGCAAGCATGTATCGAGTTTCTGTTTTGTTTGACCTAAGTCTCACGGCTAAATGATGATGTGGCTGGAGGTCCTAAGCACATAAGACCTTGGAACTGCTGGACAGCTACTGGAACACAAGCAGGTGCTTGAAGACAGATATTCAACTCGAGGGTGGTAGACGGCCAGGCGGATTGGTACTACAAAGTACACTATCGCGTGTTAAGGTTCTACTTCCTTCCTTGTAGGGTTCAAGGGTAGTTCGTGGTTATAGATCTTGTCTGCCATCCCACAGGTCGAGGCTTCGATTCCTAACCAGGACAAACATTTGTGTGTATGAACATGTCTTTTTGCTCTGTGTTTGGGTGTAAATACCTTTAGTAGTATATATTTAAAAAACGTAGTATTTCAGTTGTCTGAATTCCATAGTTTTATGTTCCATAGTAGTTTGGAATCAGATGGCCGTGTGCAAAATAATATCCCAGGATATCTATTTATAACTACTTAGATGAAAAGAAATGTATTATTTGTACTGTATCATACTTTATCAGTTATTTGGTTTCCAAAGTAAAAGCAGTACTTTGGTTGAGATGGCCGTGTGTTAAAAATGTCCTAGGATATTAACTTATTATTCAAACTCACAACTCTTGCCTCCACATCCTAACGAGTGTGGTAAACCGTTTATCGAAAAAAATACATTACATTACATTCCCTTTTTACAACCAACTATTACATTACATTACATTACATAACATTCCGTTTTTACCACCTACTATTACCAATAGACAGCTTGACTCGAGACCAGGTTAGCTTATAGACTTTGGCGACAAAAAGTGTCGACTAGAATATAAAAGCCAATCTCATTTTAAACGTGTTACAGTCTAGACGTAATGGAGGTAGAAAGGTGTAACATAAAATCCTTTATTTACGACAGTAAAGGCTTACTGTAAGAGCCGTCTTACATTTCGTAAAGAAAATCTTTAGATAATTTAAAGTAAGAAATTATAATCTTGCACTAAGAAACTTGGACGAAAAACACATAAAAACTTGCTGGTAGATTTTTCGCTGGATATTACAACTCCAAGACTTAAATTCTAGATGAAGTAGCAGTTACACGGGTAAGGAACTTTATACTTACCTTTTTATGATCACATTTTTAAGATAGGGTTGGTTCTGTACTCATTTTTCATAGTGCCCGACTGTCTTTTGCGCGTAATTTTTATAATTCAGGATTTTAATAAATAGTACGATAGTTTGAGTACAAAAGTTGTAAAGTTGAGTGCTATGTGAGGACTTGTAATAATTTAAATACCACTACAATCCAGCCCCCTTATTCAGCTCATACAAACTTCGTCGGCGAGCCGCTTCACTGTGGCCTCGGAGTGCATACCTCTCACGTGATTAGTAGTATTAGCATAGTAAGCGACAGAGACAGGGCATAGAGGCCGTGACGAAATATCTTCGAGTTATAATCATCTTCCTTACAGAATCGAACCCCAGGCCGTTTCTTTTCGCCGACGATAAATATTTGTAGCCTGTAGGTCTAAACATATCTGTTGGTTCTGAGTCTGGGTGTAAATATCTAAATATGTATATAGTAATAAAAAGTAGTTGTAATATATCACTTATCTGATTTCCATAGTACAAGCTCTGCCAAGTTTAGGATCAGACGGCCGTGGTCTCTTTCGGTTTCTATGGGTGATCTTTGGGCTTTACCCATTCTCCTTAACGTTTGATACATCAAATCGAAGGCAAGTTTAAGGGCGAGGCGAACTCAAGGATGGATGTTGCTGTGTTTCACCGAGGCCTCCATGATGTTTTCGTGGAGACCTCATACAAAAAACGTTAATGAATAGTACTGGAGAACGTACATGTGCAAAGTCTTCATGACATCCCTGAATACGTTCGCTAGATAAGCTAGGAAACTCTAAAGGTGCACCGTACCAGTTATTGTTGTCAAGTACTGCCAGTCTGGGAAAGTTAGTCAGTTAATTTGAACCTAGTACCCCTACTAAGTTAAATAGTCAGTCTGTCTGGCAATTGGCTTAATTGGACCATATGCAAATATCATTAATGGGCAACGTTTGTACCTGTGTAGTTTGTATGGTTCAATTTGTAATAGTTTGGTAGCTACATTTGAAAGTGGTACTATATGTATATCTAGTATAATAATAACAATAATAAAATTCGTTTATTTATCTCCCACACATAAAAAATACAACATTTTTTGTCATAAACAGGTAGGTACATTTAGTTGTGGGAGACAGGAGCCCAAACTAGGTTACCCTGTGCTATGAGCTTCCTGGCCCCCCCTCTTGGTAAGAAGATCTTTCTTTCACGTGAAAAAAGAGAAAATAAAACAATAAAAAACCGACATACAGACATTGTTGTCATGATACAATATTACCGTTATTTAAAGAAATACAGGCGGTTAACAAAAGGAATATAAAAATAAGTTATTATTAATAATATTATTACTAATATAAGTATATATCTTCCATGCACATTAGTTTATGAGAATGAAGTCGCAAAGCGTATGCTTTTATTCTAAACATTTGAAAAGTCCGGTGGAAGAATCTGGTTTCCATAATACAGGCACCGGTGTAGCTTGGAAACCTGGTTCTCCTGCAAACTATAATAAGTATAACTTATTATAAGTAAATTTAGCTTTGTTAAAAATATGTATATTATACTTTAAGGAGAAAGCATAATTATTATTATTCCAATTATTAACATTTTTTTTTATTCTTTTAAGATTTTTAAATAAGTAATTATAATAATAATACATTTAGAAGTATTTATAATTTTTAAATATATAAAAATGAATTCATTTAAAAATATAAAATAATTATTATTATTACCATCATAATAACAACAATTATAACCTACGAATCGGTTAAATTTTATTGCAATAAAATAGTGCATTATCTGGGTGAAGTTTAGCAATTCAAATTAATATTTATCCCCGCATGACATGGAATAATACGGACGGATCATCCAACGGCGCGGTGCATTTGTTCGCTAGATCATAAAATGCTAATCATTTAATGGTTTTAAAAGAAAAAAATATTTGTATGGTGATCATTACTTAAGTGAAAGAAAGCAGATTTTTTTTCTGCAAATTATTTACAAAACAGAAAAAAAATCCCACAATAAATTTAAAACGGTTAAGACTTTGTGGCGACATCTATGAACACGCCTACAATCTTTCACACTACAGTGATGTGGCGACATCTATGAACGAGTAAAAACACGAGAGAATCCTACATCGCACTATCAAGATTCTCTCAGGATTTGACATATACCAGCATCCAACATCAACAGTCGGACCGCGGTCCCCAGGCGTGATCACCTAGCATAGCGGAAGATCTTCCCTTTTAAATGGAGGAGTCTCATACCTCGCTCCTCCATAACTTTATGACTTTGATGGTAATGGCTATATCTCCGTTGTAAATAATAATATTATTAACCTGAAATGTGAAAAAAGTATAAATAGTGAATTAAAAATAAGCAAACCGATAAAAAAATGTTACTATACTAAAATACAAAAAAAAATCACTTGCGTTCTTTGTGTCACTCTTTATGAACGAAAACGATCGACGAAACTCTACCATATACTGTAGCGCCCCCTAGTGATATGCCAGCAAATACTATCTAAAAGTACTAACTAAAAACCTGGTCTTTCATGCAAAGCATTTCCAAAAAAATACACTAAAAAAGTTAACCTACTAATTGATGAAATTGGACACAGACAAAGCATAACAAACAAGAAACCGTCTGCCTGTAGAACTAGAGTCGTTTTTATTTCATTATACAAACATTCTCAGATTCACCATATACAACGTGTTACAAAATACCCGTAAAAATAGAATTAATTATCAAAGCTAATAACCCAAGTAAGGTGTAATGTCAGGAAACCAGATTATTTAACAGAAAGCCCTACGTACCTATTTTACCTAATAATTGTCTACTGTAATAGTTTTTATATTTTTCATTCAAAAAAATATTCAATAGTTTTTCTATTTCGTAATATAATTCATAATAATCAGTTTTCTTATTTTTTTGGGGTATGTTATGGTAGGTTCTTAAATATTGTGAATGGACTCGTTATAAGGCCCCATTTAACCTCCTTTCGGCTTTTCGGGTAGTTTTGTAATAGCCTGTATAAGAACACAAAATAACATGTATTAGTTAACCAATTACAGAACTTCGTCTCCGTTTTGTCGGTAAAAAGTAAAAACGAATATCGAATCACCAACTGCAATATTCAAATCGCGGCCACGCTTCAGCTGCAAACCGCCTTATGGCAAAAATGTAATAACGCAGAAGCACCAGATTGAAATCCTAGATATCTACGAATAAGTACTACGTCGCGTATGCACATTACACCAAGACCTGTCCGTATCATGTAGTGCTTGTACCGTAATATTACAACAGTGTTATTCTATGACATTCGAAATTAAAAAGTTTTTTTTTTGTTCCAAAATGGCCGACAAACCAGCACAGTGCGCCAGATTGTAAGTGGACATTGTCGCTTGACCCTCCCTCCTAAACTACATATATAAATGGCTATCAATTTTATTAAATCTACATGTTTTTAGGGTTAAGTTAGAGTGATATAAAAGTGATTGTCTGAATTTCTATTATAATTTTTATTTGATAGCTGGCTTGTTTATTTAGATCAATAATTATTGCATTACAAATTACTTTCGTAGTGCATTAAAAACGTATAAATATGTCTACCCAGGAATAAAGATATGCTCATCACAGATTTAATAATAGTAAGTACTAGCACAAGTATCCAGCCACCTCATTCAGCTAATATCAATTTCGTCGGCGATCCGGTGCAACTAGGACGTGGGAGGGCTTATCTCTCACGCCCTCACTATGCGATTGCATAGAGATAGAGCATAGAGGCCGCGACGAACCATCTTCGAGCAATTGTTTCATCCAGTTAATTATTTTACTTACTTGAATCGATTCTCAAGCTCTAATAATAATTACAACGATGCTGTCATCGTTGTAATTGGTGACGAGATTACTAGTAGAGAATAATACTTCAGATATCATTTGCAGCGGAATTTTTCTATTTCCCTGGCATCGTTTAAGCTGCCTTATTACGTATTAAAAGCTTCATTTCCTTGGCTGTACCTGGCGAGAGTTACGTGGAATTGAATATAGGTTTAGCTATCGATATAAGTACAAAATATACTGTAATGTTAATTACAAGACGTGGAAAAGTTTAAGAATTTTTTGAAATAGTAGAGTTCTTAGTTCGTCCGGGGAAGTATTACCACTACACTCATTTACACTGTGAAGCAGTTTGCACTTGCATTTCTGTGATTCGCTTAGAAAGGTGCACATGGAACTTTACAACTTCTCAACAACAAATTGGCGATGGCCCTGGTGTTCTAAATGTCCATAATTTGCGGTGACCACTTACCATCAGGTGGACCGTCTGCCTGATTATCGGCCAACTTGACATAAAAATATAGTCCATCAACTATTTATATCTGAAAACTGGTTATTAAAAGCCCCAAAAGACAAATGTAGACAACTAATATCACAAAATGATTCAAGAAAAATCTTGACAGATTTATAGAACTAACAGAAGGTAAAAAAGGATTCTGAATATAGGATGCCAAAAAATAACATTGTTACAAAGCCTACATTTTACTTTTAGACATATTATTCTTAAAAAGAGCACGTTCTGTCTTAAGGGTAACTTTTGAGCTTTCTTTTTAGCTGCCACTCAACGTGAGCGAAGTAATATTGAGGGGTAAAGTTGTCAAAATTGTAGCTATCTCTTGAACGCTCAAAGGTGGGGAAAAACTACGAATAAATAATAAGTTTTTGTTGAGATCGTGTGAGACGTGACTATTTTGTGCGTAGTGCTATTATTTTGTGTGTAAATATATCTTTACCTAGTATTAAACAAGGCGCTTAAGCCGTCTGCGCTCTAAGATTTTTTAAGCTAAGCAACGGATTTTGATTAAGTTTTCATGAATAAACAGAACGATTGAAGAGAAAGGTTTAAAACCTATCGAAATACGGTGATATGACATTTTGTTATGTTTATTTATGGAATTAATGCGTAAAAGGAAATGAAAAATAAGCAAAATTTTGTTTCATTTATGGGAGCTTCAGGGTTTTGAGTTACACAAACGGTTACGAAGTAAGCTGCTTCTTTATTACCAAAATAACACGTATTATATGACAAGTTTGGGTATCACACGTAGGTACATATAAGGCAAGTCAAAATCCCAAAATAGACCAATCAAGAGATTAGAGCGCGACAGCAATAAAATATAGACACCATCAGTGCAGTGATGATTCATCGCTGAATGGTGCGAGCGAGCGCGCGGCCATGTGTGAGCGGGCTGCGCGAACGTAAATATACGTTCCGCTCCGATCGCGGCCCGGCAGTCGCGGCACGATGCTCGTTGAGGCTGGTAGATGTATGTGTGATGTCACTCTTCACACTCTTCTATACAGGTAATGCTGTCTGTAAGAGACATCAGAATTAAGCTTAGTCTTGCTTTATGGGATATGATATGCTGATATGATCATGCATAAGGGGGCAAAAATGGCTGCGGAAATTACAACTTGATGGTTAATCCATAAAATAATTTTAAACGCGAGAGCGTTAATATATAAATTAAGAGAGCGTCTGACACAAACTCGTACACTAAACCTGTAACTCGTCTCACTAAAGTAAAAAATCTTTTAAAGGGCAGTGTATACGCTTCTTTAATAAACTACCTCAAGACATACAAGAATTATCCGTGCATAAATTTAAAAAGGTAGTAAAGAATACTTTATATCAAAAGGGTATTATAGTATATCTGATTATTTAGAGGATAAGAACCTTAAAGAGAGGTAACTTTTTTTTGGCAATGAATTGCTCGCCTGACAAGCTATCCGTTAAAGTGTTTTATTGTAAAATTATTATGTTTTAATATCATTGTGTGTAATCTTTAATTATGAGGTAACAAACATAAAAAAAAAACAGACGAATTGAGAACCTCCTCCTTTTTTTGAAGTCGATTAAAAAAGCATGTAAACAGTGCTTATAAGAGCCTGTGAAGGCATACAAATATCCTTACTATACCTTATAAATAAACAATATTTATATTTCTACTATAATATTAATTTATGAAAGAAAATATATGTCACCAGTCTTATTTAACTTTTCTTAAACATTCTTTAGACAAATAAACTCATATTTTAAGGACGCCCTATGCAAAGGATTTCCAACAAATATTTACACAACGAAATTAATTTGGCAGTTGAATTTGTTCAAAGACCTTTTCGTATAATTATTTTATATTTGCTTTTGGTGGAAATAATTATTTTTTCCTACTAATTGTTTTTCAGAAATGCTTTTTTCTTTTCTTTGTTTTATTTTAGGGGTTAATTTAAAAGGGGAGTAATTTATGATTTCGAAGTGTTGATATTTAAATTTAATAGTAATATTAATTTATTATTGTTGATTATTTATAAACATTTGCACAATTTCGCTTTAAAATAGTCATGTAACTGTTAAATAGCCTTTTGTTATTATCATCAAATTACTGTATGTACTTTTTAGAGTCCCGTACCTCAAGGGTGCCAACGGGATCCTATTACTTACTTCGCTGTCTGCCCATCAGTGAATCTGTAACCATTAAACTTTTGAACACGCTTCTGCCCGGGTTTTCCCGCATTCTGGATCATATTCAATGTGATTGTAAAATGTTATGTAAATCCAGCCGTAATAAAGCCGTTTCAAAGGGGAGTAGTAACAAATACACACATACACTTTCATTCAAAATTCAAATTCAAAATTCAAAACCATTTATTCAGTTTAGGCCCGCGGGCACTTATGAAGGTAAAATTTAATGTTAATTAGTAATTAGTAGCTAGGCTGTTGAAGTTTTCTCAGAGTGTGTACTACTATGGACGCTATAACAACTAATAAAAATATAATATAGTAAAAATGACACCCCTATATTTTCCAAAGAAAAAAATACATTTGTTTTCAGTATTTAATTTGATTGTTTTTATAAATATTGTACCGTGTTACGGAACCCTTGGTATGCGAGGCTGACTCACACATGGCCGCTTCTTTTAATTTGTTTTCATTTTACATTTTTACATCACTCTTTAGAAGCAATACCCGGGTTTTAATTTATTGCCTAAAGGGCCTCGCTGTATAATATACGTAGAATGTTGGAATGTATATAACACAAACGGTACTTATATTGGAAGTTCTTGTACCGTACATTCTGGCTCAATGAACCCGAATACCAGTGTGTGGTTCTTACGAGGTAATTTGCTATCTATAAAGAACATATACATTGCAACGTCTCTAATACTCTCTTGATTTATATTAAAACATTTATTGAGCGTCTTAATAAAAAAAATAGGAATGACAAAGTCTCTAACTGAGGGTCAGAGGATAGCTCGCAGGCTGAGCCAGAAAGCACCAGGTAGGTAAAAAAAAAAACTTTCCTAATTTATGATAAAATAATTATAAAAATAAAAATAGTAATAACAAAGTCTCTGACTTAGAGTCAGAAGATAGCTCTCAAGCTGGGCCAAAAAGGGCCCAGACAGGTAAAAAAAAAGTTTCTTGAATTATGATAAAAGATATAAAAATAAAAATTGTAATAACAGTCTCTAACTTAGAGTCCAAGGCTAGCTCACGGGTTGTGCCGGAAAGTGATAAGACAGAAAAAAAAATTTTTTTTTGACATATCATAATAAACTGTTAATAATCATAAACATAACCAAATCTCCAAATCTATCCAATTAAAACAAAATCTTACACAGATAAATAGCTACTCTATTTCGGAGTGACATAGGGTATGTTATAATCCACTTCATTTGATTCCCCGGGAACTCGTATGAAACCGCGGTACGGTATTTAATAAAATCTAATGAAATGAGTTGGTCGAGATTATGAACTAAATTAGGTTATGATTTTTTTACCGGCAGAGCATATGCAATACTTACACCAATATAATAAACTGATATATTAAATATGGAAGTTTTTATGTTATTTTACTAAATCATATTACCTACAATATATATATTACCTATAATAGCGGTATTGTTAAAATTATATGACAGTAGTTCGTAATAGCTTAGATTAACATAATGTGTACTTTTATCTGGGAAAAATCATGACTCCCTCCTTGACTAGAGGGTAATTTGTTTTTTTATATACGATAAGTGGTCACCGCCGCCTATGGACATTTGCAACACCAGGGCCATCACAAATGCGTTGTCGACCTTGGGACGTGAAGTACTTAAGGCTCATGTTACTTTAATTACAGAATTAATTACAGCTTACTTTTTCATAGTCTTGCTTAAAAAGTATGACAAATGCTTTACAAAAATCATTTACTACTTAATACATCAGTGAGAAGTAATTATTACTGAAGCAAATAGAGAAAAGCCTTCAATTCTTACTAATTTGTAACACAGCTCAATATCTTGGCAGTGGTTGCGAACAGCTGCCGTTTTCTGGCGACCGTCCAAACCAAATGAGACCTTGTGCCCCTCGTTTTATAACGTGTTAAACTTATCAAGTTTCACTCGATCGCTTCGTTTCTAATTTGAATAATGATAATTGATTACTTAACATAATTCATGAACTCGTAAAATAAAAAAGGTGTTCCTTTTTCAATTTTTGTGAGTTTGATTCTTTTTCAAATACGTAAAAATATTTGAACGACTGCATTTAGTTAGCTAACTCATCATCTATTAATCTGAGCCAGGTTTGGATATTGAGGAATGCGTTATGTTATAGTTTGTATGGAGAAAGGAAATAAACATTACTATTATTATTAGCGTCAGCCCCCTTATTCATCTAATACAAACTTCGATGGCAAGCAACGAGGCTTGCGCTAGTGTAATTTTCCTGATACTCCTAATAGTCCTGACAGATTGTCTTCTTCCCCTCATAAATGTGTGCGATCGTTTATGAATGCAGTATTCATAGATTGATGTACGAACCTATTTCTATCGATATATATAAAAATGAATGTTTGTCTGTATGTCCTTTATGGAATCGTAAACTATCCAACATATTTCAATGCAGTTTACAGTAATAGATAGAGTAATTCAAGAGCAAGGTTTATAACCAGGATTGTAAGCGGGCAAAGCAGGGCGCAGCTAGTGTCTTATGTATTTGCCTTTTTGATTGTTGTGACCATGACTAAATAAAGAAACAACTGACAATCAAATTCAGTTATGATTCGAAACGTTCGCACTTCAAACGTCAGTAAATTGGAATAGTGCCGTTCGAAAACTAAGTCAGTCGTAAAAAGCAAAATGGCCGCCTTAGCTAGAGATGACTCGCCTTTTCATTGTGCACTAATTGTCCGCCTACAAAAGACCTAATTGCTCCAGAGAATGGACATGAAATGAAAAATGTTTTAATGAAGCCTAGATTTGTATCACGAGGTCCACTTGACTATTACCGGTACAAAAGTAAAATCTATTGTAGTGCTAATGGCGATTTATATTAAGATTGTAACATTTCTTTCGCATTACCGAGTAATAAATATAATTTAATTTCACCATGACTACAATGGCAAAACTCATAATTTCTGCTCCAGTGATCATTCTGCGATAAAACCGCCTGATATAAATAATATTATACTCGTCATTCTAATTTTAAATAAGTGTTGAAGAATATACAGAGCCGCTAACGTGTTCCTCAAGCTATCAAATCTCAAAGTGACAGGTGTGCAAATGATTCGCCCTCACAATAATGTAACCAATCCCGTCTCCGCAGGAACATGTTTTCTGTATTCTAACCGTACTATTTTCTGTTTTTACAACTACTAATACCAATGAACAGTAGTGTTTACTACAGTTATTAACAGTTTTGTTATAAGTTTATAACACACAAAAGTACATTTCACAATAACACAAAAAAATGTAAACACAAAACATAAAAAAATAATAATGCAATTGCGACATGTCAGAGTGGGTCCAGCCTCAGAATAAGGTTAACGTGGTGAGTCCACATCCATGATGTAACAAAAACAAAAACACACACAAAAAATTAAATAAACAAAAAGAGCAGTAAGTGAACCATGCTGATGCTTAGTCAGACTCTGCTTATTCTAATATTCGCAGCTGGCTACAATATCTTATGGCCGTTTCGTTATCTGTTATCTTGTTAGTAGCCTGCTCCATGTATTCTTTAATCTCAAAATAGTATTTATAATTAATGCTACTTAGCACGAACATTTATCGTAAGCGTATCGTCATCGTATCGAGTGCGCCAAAAACCAATCTAATGGGCAAATGAACAAGACGCAATGTCAAGGTATTCATGATATTCAATATTTCAAACAAACCAGCTTTTTGGCGCTCTCGATACGATGACGATACGCTTACGATAAATGTTCGTGCTAAGTAACATTAATTATAAATACTATAATTTCAAAATACATATATATAAATGAAATAATGAAATAGCCAAAAAATCCGATTCGATAAAATGTATGTAATGTAAATTAAATAAAAATGTTACCTTGCTGAGTTTCTGACCGCTCTTTTCAGTTGAAGGTTGATTACCGAACCGGTGGAAGCTTCAGTAACTTTAATTTTGACTTTCATAAGTGCCCGTGGACCTAAACTGAGTACCTAAATGGTTTTTGAATTTTGTTTTTTTATTTTTTTTTTTTTATCTCATAGAGGCAAAGCCAATGCGGATCCGTAGTAACATATTATATATAAAAAAGACCTAGATCAGGAATCAAAATAAAAAAATCCACATGATAATAAAGTTGAATTAAGTCATGCATATCATAGCGAATCAATTTAAGTGTAAGTATTGTTTTAATTTGCTTTATCAATAGCGCTCATAAGAAAAGAGGTTTACTTCTTTAAGTGTCAAATATAAAATGAACTTTTAATTAAAAGCACTTAAGTCTGTAATTAAAACGTATTTACTTAAAAACTTTGTTGTCGCATTTCATGTCAAAGAAATACATTTCAAGTTAAATGTAAACTTGAAAGTATGGTTGTAAATGTTTTTCTACATTCAGAGACAATTTAAACAGTTTCTTGTATCAAATTTAAATTATTTTTATTTTTGTTCTATTTCAGATTTAAGTTTTGGCATTTAAATTTCACATAATTCATAAACAATGTACCTATAGTTATTTGTGTATGTTGTGTTTGCCATGTAGGTGGATCTGCACCAAGCTGCTGCTTTTGTTTAAAATGTATTTTGTGTAATTGTATTTTTTAATGTGTATAGTCTGTTGGCAACCCTAATACGTATATGAAAAAAAAATACTAACAAAACATTTACCCTCTAATATAATATAAACGCAATATATACACTTTAAAAAAAAATGTGTTAAGTAGGCATTCAGCCTGGCAGGCCCTGCTAGTAAGTGGTCACCGCCGCGTATAGACACTTGCAATACCAGGGGCATCGCCAATGCGTTGTCGGCCCTAAGATGTGAAGTTGTTAAGCTTTCTAACCAAAACATAGTACCTAATACAGTGCAGTAGTGCTTCGCGGCAATGAAATGAGTAAAGTGGTAGTACTTCCACGGGCGGGCTCAGCATTTGGAACCGGTGCTCTAAGCGTTACTTTAAAAAAAAGGTTTTGGATGTTACCACCTTAAATTTTTCTTAAATTTCGGTCAACTAGCCGTGAATTTTAAATGCTTGAAATATGGGCAGCAATTCGGGTCAGATTTTCTAAATTTAAAATAGTTTGCTTTTAAATAATTGAAATAAATATTAATAAAATTAAAATATCTGAAATGAAGAAGAAAAGAAAACAGAATAGGCAGAGGAAACTTTCTACTCAAATCCGTATTTATTTAACTTATCAGGTTTACAAACCATGCATTTAAATTCATGAACGGTACCTTACACGATGCTTTCCAAGGAAATCCACTTAAGTTCCATGAATATCGATTCCACGAACCCCCTCCCTGCATTGTCATCTGACTCACAAAATAACAATAAACGAAGCGTGATAATACCTATTTCTGTACGAAATGGAACATCTGCTTTCATACGTCGTACTTTTATACTAATTTGTATTCTATGCTAATATTATAACCGAAATCTGAAATATTGTAAGTGATATGGTATTTTGGCATAATAAATAAATATTTTGAGACATTCTTTATAGGCGGCAAACTGATGCAAACTAAGCTGAGCGATATACTATATGTACTACTTTTTAAATAATATCTTCAAAAATATAATGAATAGTATCTAATATCCATCATATTTAATATAAAAATATTTTATAATTTACAAAATTAATTTATATTATGAATATTAAAAATAGATTTTTGGAAGACTTTAATTTGAAGAGGCATTTTTATAATAAGAACCTTAAAGAAGTAAAACCAGGAGAAACGACTAAAAAAAAAAAATAATACTTTTAATGGAAAATGCATTCCAGACCGCTGGACAGGTTTAATAAAATATCCACGGGTACTTTTCAGTGTTTCAGCGGGTTTATTTAGTTCTTGCACTAAAAGTAACAAGACCAAGTGAATATTATACTAAAACATAGAAAGTAACAAACATTTCTATAAAGCTTTTAAAGTTTTAGACGAATTTCAACACCTTGCTCTATTAATTAATCTGTTTATAAGTAGCACTAGGATTTCAGATATAAGCTTGGAGCTCGTACTATCTTTCGTGTATGGTTTAATTTAGGAGCAAATAGCGTGTTAAATCTACAAATGTATATATATATATATATATTATACAAAGGAAAATAGGGATCCTTTGACGCACCATCACCTCAAAACTACTGAACATATCGGGATGGGACTGCTACCATTAAACACGGAATTTTTCGTAGTTAGTTAAAGGCTATATATGATATTGATAAACGCGGTTGACAGCTAGTGCATAAATAAATAAGTAATATAAATAACTCGAGACATTATATACATTAGCTTTCTATTTATTTCTGTTTATATACGGCCATCCAATTCCAAAGCAGAGCTTTGCTATGCAATGCAACTGATATAAAATTAATTCCAGACTATAATATACTAGCTATACTCGTATAGCAACTGGAACTTGGCCAGCATTTTTAACAATACATCAACATATAAATAAATAAACGTAACAAAAAAAAAACTTTTACTTTTTTATTAGATGTGTATTATCCGTCTGTAATTTAAATCGCATAAGTTTACAAATTAGACCAATTCGGTACTAGAGTTAAAATTTGTAGTAAAATTACGAATGAAAATGCAATGTAGAACTCCAAGGAATCTTGACGCGTTGCAAACGAAGTTCCTGATGAAGTATTAAAAGAATTCCTCAGCACGTCTGAGCCATGCACTCCTTTATAGGATTTATTCGCGCGAAGGCGACGCCTTTAGATAAATATTGTTAAGCATTTTGCAGATGCAGCCTTTAATGAAATAGCACTGTATTATAGTACAATGTAGTTATTATAAAAAAAATAAGCTTATTTATATGAAAGATAGGTTTAACATAGACATAGGGATAGACATTCATTAATTTATTTAAATAATACATTACAAAAAAATCAAATTATAAATTGGAAATTAAAATATATTATTAAAATCAGATGAGATTGAGGTCAATCGCAATACCGTAATAAATAAAAATATGTTCAAGAAATACTCAAATCATTTAAAATAAATAATAATAATTTAAATTACATATAAACCTTTTGACCGCCAATGTCGGCTACACTCGACATGCGCAAGCGTGCCCTGTGCGCCATTGTCATCTATACTCCACCATAAACAGCTCACACAAAAATACTAAATAATATTAATATTTATATCGATTTTCGTTTCGCGTACGTTCGGTGGAGATACCGTTATGGCATGGCGTTCAAAAGGTTAATAACAAAGTTTTACGTGTGCTACACTGTCGGCTCAGTAGTAGTATTAGCGTAGTTAGCGAAATAGACAGAACACGGAGGCTGCGATGAATCATCCTCGAGTTAGTGTCATTTTCCTCACAGAATCGAGCCCCAGTAATATGTCTAATTACGAATGTATTATTGTTGATAACTGGTATTGGCACGCATTGCGAAGCGTATTAATATTTTTGCTTATTACGTTTCCTGGCACCCGAACCTATTGTCCTCAATGTTTAATCAAAATCGGATGAGTATTTATCGAGCAGGATGTATAGGAACACATAGAAGACGCACAAATATGCCTACAATTTTTTATTACAACGGGTTTGCGTTTGGCCTTCGACTGACCCCAGAAGAAGTTATGAAGAGACCAAGGTTGTAACACGCTAACCCAGAAAATGCCTATTCACTTATTTAATACCTTTAAACGAGCATATTATATATTATATAATTAGGATCTCGGAAATAGCTACAGCGATTTTAAAGAAATTTAGTATGCAGGGGTTTTCGGGGGCGATAAATCGATCTAGTTAGAATTAATTTTCAGAAAATGTCGTTTTATCCGTGTTTTCAATGATCAACTTTATCGATAATTGACTTAAACATAACCCAAAATGACTTCCTGACATTAACTGTTTTAATGACACAACAAAATTAATGCTACTCCAGTAGATGACGTTGTTAAGTAACACTAAGCCAATAATCAAATTTACATAATTTACCAAAAAAATAATCCCGAGCAAAGCAGCCACTGAATCCTTGTTCTACGATATTTTTTATCTCACTTTATCTCATTTTATCTCATGTTATACAAACTTCGTAGTTTTATATCTGGTTACACGTTTTCCACTTCGGTTATTGTTTCACTACGTTTAACAGCAAATTTTCTTAAGAACAAAGACACATCAAAAAACATGAAATGATCTCAACAAAAGGCTTAAAGTAACAACCAAAACAACAATTCTTATTAAGTATTTGAATAATGGAAATCCTGTAAAGTTTGAACATCTTGAACTTTTATTACACGCTTCTGTCTTGTCGGGAACTTATCTAAATTGCTTTTCTTTTATCGAACTATTTGTAACTTTATGCATTATTCTAGAGTTGAGTGCATCGAATAGTTAGGATTTGTTTGGTTAAAGTACTTTATGGTATTAATCGAATTGTCTATTTTAATGAGCCAATTGGCTTGGGAGTTAGATACCCTACGTCACAGGCGCGGGCTCGATTCCCATTCAGAACAATCATGTCTGGTTGTTCTATCTATGTGTTAAGGACTATATAAGTACGTGTTTGTATGAAAAAAGTAGTAACTATAGTTGTATATCAGTTATGTGGTTACCATAGTACAAGCTCTGTTTAGTTTGGGATCAGATTGCGTGTGTAAGGAATGTTCTAGGATAATATTTTTTATTATTTTAAATGATGTTTATACGAGTATTCATAGTCGTTCGGTCGCTTTATTTTATTTTTATTTTATTTATTTAGGACAATCAGTAGCTGTTAAATTATTTCATTTTAATAGTGAAAGTGTAACTTATGAACGACTTGAACGATTGAGGTTAAAGTCTTGCAACATTATTGTTTTGGTTTACAACTGTGCTAGCATCTGCGAAATTACACTGTAGGTGGGTTATTGAAATTAAACTTCTTATGGAATGGCTTTGAA
The DNA here is from genome assembly GCA_907165245.1 of Habrosyne pyritoides. NCBI lineage: Eukaryota > Metazoa > Arthropoda > Insecta > Lepidoptera > Drepanidae > Habrosyne > Habrosyne pyritoides. The sequence goes on from OU015608.1 coordinate 4,638,326, forward strand.
ATTCTGATCGGCAACCTATTTGTGTGTCGAGAAACACACGTCTGCCTGTACAGCTAATAAAATATTTCTAGTTGACGGGCCGATAGGCTTTTTGGCTAGAGACCCAGATTAATACGTCACAGGTCGTGAGTTCGATTCCCACACAGGACAAAAATGTGTGAGCAGGAAAATGGTTGATTGTTCTGTCTGGGTATAAATATCTAAGTACGTATTTATACCCATATTCACTCTATCTATTAAAAAAAACCGCATAAGAATCCGTTGCGTAGTTTTAAAGATTTAAGCATACATAGGGATATAGGGACAGAGAAAGGCGACTTTGTTTTATACTATGTAGTGATGATAAGTCACGACTTTAGGCCTTTCAAACAACACTTATAGCATGTTAATTTAGCATACACAAGCGAAGCTAATTAAGCTCCGGCGAGTGATCACTCTGCCTCTAATTAATTTATTCTTTAGCGTTAACTGCACACCGTACGTAACGTAACACTACCAGCTAATTGTTATTCATTTTACGGCTTTTATTTACTGTTGGCAATAATTTGCACCTTATGTTGTAATAGTAAAATACATTTTAGAATGGGAATTGAAGAGCTTTTGTTCGAAATCATTCGGTATCAATTTTTATTTTAAACTGATAAAAAATTGAGGTTTTAAAGTGAATCTCTTTAAATATCACGCAAAACTTTTTACAGAGTAGTCTGATTTTAATAATTCGGTTTGATGGGAACCATATCCCATTGAAATTGAGTCCATTTAAATTAAAAAATATTAGCTTCCGTTCCATTTTTATTCCTACGGATATTTTTTGTAAAAAAGATATTTTTGTGATACTTTTCTGACGTGCCGGCAGGGTTCGTATAAATGTTTTTTTCACCAAAAACTCGTAGTTCGTACAAAGCCACAATCTAAGTGGGTTACAGTAATACAACCATCTACAATATTGTGGGTTAAGGGTATGATTCCGTAAGGTGAATGTAGTGTCATTACCTATCGAAGCTTAGCTAGTGAGCTCGCTGCTGAATCAACGCGGTTTTTATGCTTTGTCTCACTCGTTAAGTACATAATGAGGTGCGAGATCCGCTCTCCGAGGCCTCGTTGCGCCGTCACGCCATCGAATGCTGGCTGGTTTACTGTTAATACGTGCTCGTAGTAGAGCTCTTAGTGCAGAATTCGTCCGGGGAAGTACTACCACCTGTGTTACTGTGTTTCGGTTAGAAAGGTAAGGGGGCCGGTGAAATTACAGGCACATGAGACTTAACAACTTCACGTCTCAGGGTCGACAACGCATTGGTGATGCCCCTAGTGTTGCAAATGTCCGGCGGTAACCACTTTCCATCAGGTGGACCGTTCGCTTGTTCGTCGATCCATGTGGTATAAAAAAAAATATGATTTTAAATAATCATAATCACAAAAGAGAAAATATATTCATAAAAAATCTATAAAGTTGATAATTTCTCGCCGCACGATTTCTCACTCTTTGTCACTCACGTTCTCTGGGAATCAATGTAATTATTCCCGGGATAAAATTAATGCAATATATTATCTAGAACATTTATATCTAAAATTACATTCAAATCCATTCTATTGTTTACACATACGTTCACACGTTACAATATCCAAATATTTACATATAGACCATTCTATAATATGTTCAATATAAGAGACACAGTTTTTAACATTTAAGAATGTTATTGGAAAATTAACCTTGTTGCTCTTTAATTAGGTTGTTTTACATCATCAGAGAATTAACCATTGAATCCTTAAATTAACCTAATTTTAAATACAATAAAGACTATTTTCCATGACAATTATAAACGACAAATGAGGTTTCATATATTACTATACTACATAGGTACCTGCGTGTATAATACGAAACTAACAATCCATTTCCAAAGCAATCTTTTACAAATCGCTGAATTTTATAGGACAATTACTTTGACAATTAATTCCTCGACATAAAATTTTTGTTTACCAAGATGGGTCACATAAAAATGCCCTAAATTCCGAATTAGTTGAGGACAGTAACCTTTGCAAAAATAAGATTTTATTATTGAACTAGCTCGTGTTTATAGGTTTGTTTACTTTTATTAGTGAGTGATACACGGAGAAATATTTGAAGGTATCTCATAAACACGAAAATATTACAGTATGTTGAAGTTATAACATATTATGAAATCTTTAGGGTACTTTGTAGTAACTAACTAATTGATACCTACCTTAATTTGAAAATTATTCTGGATCCGCACTTGAGAGCCACTTTTTACTTCTAGGCCTTCTGTTCTCAACATTTTTTATGTTACGTATTATGGTGATGTTGTCGTCAAACACAAGCCGTTGCGTTGCTATTATAAGATAACACATGGAAGTTACATACTTGCCTAGTAACACACAGTAATAACACATGAAAACTACACACGTGCCTAGTGACTCATACTATTAACACATGAACGCTACATACTTGCCTAGTGACTCATACTAATAACACATGAAGACTGCATACTTGCCTAGTAACAAGAATTAATGAATAGTAACAATTAACTTAGAGGTCCCTACTAGTAGAAGGTACCTAATGAAACCGTATTATTTGAAATCCAGATCTCCAATAGTTACTGAGTATTGGAGTTGTGAGTAATGATATTACGAAAGTGATTGGCCAGAGTTGTCTGGGGGATATCCACGTCAATTTCGACAATCGAATTGTTTTAATAATAATGCCATCTATATATGTCTGTTCTTTTCGTTTACTAGCTAACGGCCCGCAGTTTACCCGCGTTCTTGAAGTACCTAATGTATGCTGGACTTCTAACATAGCCTAAGTCACTTGCATAGTGACACATAGTAATAACACATGGAAGCTACATACTTGCCTAGTAACTCATAGTAATAACACATGGAAGCTACATAATTGCCTAGATAAAAAATAAATAAATAGTAACATTTAACTTAGAGGTCACTACTAGTAAAAGGTACCTAATGAAGCCGTATTATTTGAAATCGAAATCTCCAATAGTTACTGAGTATTGGAGTTATGAGTAATGTAGGAATGGTATTCTGATAGTGATTGGGCGGAGTTGTCTGGGGGATATCCACGTCAATATTGATAAACGAATTGTTTTCATACAAAAACCATCTATATATGTCTGTTCTTTTCGTATACTAGCTAGTGTCTTGCAGTTTTACCCGCGTTTCTGTAGGACCTAATTTATGCTGGTATTCTAACATAACCTATATCCTGGGGAATAGTGTAGCTTTCTTTCAGTGAAATAATTTTTAATATAGGTGCAGTGGTACCGTAGATTATTCGACGGCTCGTCGAATAATCGTTGTCATGGTGATTAGAGACCCTGACTGCCGCGCTACAGACTGCGGGTTCGATTTTATCCAGGACAAACATTTGTGTGCATTAACTTGTCTGTTTGATCTGTGTCTGGGTGTAAATAAATAATATTAACTATAATATACAAGCAGTACACTCTATTTAATTTGTGATCAGATAACCGTGTGATGAATGACCCAGGTAATTATATTCTTAATCCCCAATAAAGAAAACACATGTGCATTCATTATCATTTTATCGTGCAGCTGATTGTTGATTCTTTTTTTTTTTTATGCCTCTTGGGCCGACAAACAAGCAGACGGTCCACCTGATGGTAAGTGGTCACCGCCGCCTATGGACATTTGCAATACTAGGAGCATCGCCAATGCGTTTTCGACCCTGAGACGTGAAGTTGTTAAGTCTCATGTGCCTGTAATTTCACCGGCCCCCTTAAATGATTATTTATATGATTGTTAATATTATTGTAATTTTATGTTATAATAATGGTTAACCTGAAAACAAATAGCAGATAAACACAATTTATTTCTTATTCAACATTAATATTTATACAAAAACAAATAACTTTACCAACATAAAAAGCTGTTTTTATTTGAATTTCAAATTATTGTGGCTTAAATCTGACCACAAAAGGAATGCTTAATAAGAATCCAACTCTGGTCTGATATATGCGTCCCATGGGTGTGATTCCAGATTCCAAATTCCATGGAAAAAATGTATTTTTGCTTGGTTTGTTTTTTTTTAAGATAACTGATTATTGTTGTTTAACTTTTAATCTCTGGCACGGGGTAACGTGGTTATAACATGTAATGAAGTCAGTTAAAAAACACATAATAAACAGATTTTAGGTAAACCCCAGCTCTCCGTTCAAAATTCAAAGCCATTTATTCAGTTTAGGCCTAAGAAAGGTACTTATGAAGGTCAAATTTCTGAACGTACCCGCGATTCAGTAGTCACAACAACTGAGAAGTACCGGCAAGAAACTTAGCAATGTAACATTATTTTTAATATCCCTACTTATTGCGGCAATTTAATTTATCCAAATGTTGTTAATATGAAAGTGCAGAACTGAGAAAAAACACGAGAAAAAAATGTAATTACACCATTCCTTCATTCCCTAACAATCTTATACGAAACAAGTAGGTACCTTTATTTCATCTCTAACTTGCCACAATTTCCGAACTTTACAAACAAACAAGAAAGAAAATGTAAATAGCAAATCCCTTCTTTATTCATTTGGATGTAAATACAAAGTTCATTAAAACTATAAAATCATGCTTTGAAACGTTTTAATGAATCTCCAAGTGTTTGCGACTCGCTCATTTAACTCCAGGATTGCACAGTTGGTGTCATTTTTGTACATTTCAAAGCCGTTAAACTCTACATAGTGTGGAAGCTGTTCGAGTGGAATTAAACGAAAATTGTGAATTTTGTTTTAAATACGTATTTTCTGACAGTTGACTCCGAATATAGAAGACTAGCTGTCCCCCGCGGTTTCACACGCTTTTCTGAGGGATGTTAAATTTTCCCGAGATAAAAAGTAGCTTATATGTTATGCCTAGGCATGTTCTATCTATGTGCCAAGTTCCATTCAAATCTGTTCGATAATTTTTGTGTGCAGGAGTAACAAACATTTTTACATCCATCGTTACATACCTTCGCAGTAATGATGTTAGTCATTGGGTTTCCATAGAACAAGCCCTGCTCAGCCCCCTTATTAAGCTAATACAAACTCTGTCAGCGAGCCGCTTCACGGAGGCCTCGGAGAGCTTACCTCTCACGTGATTAGTAGTATTAGCGGAGTAAGCGACAGAGATAGAGCATAGAGGCCGCGACGAATCATCCTAGAGCTAGTGTCATTTTCCTTACTGAATCGAGACCCACTGAAAATTTTCCAGGATATTTATTATTATTATTCATGTAGGAATAATCCTATACCACTTCGAACACCTAGGCGAATAATATACATATAATCGGTATTAAAACGTATGTATTATATAGTTATGTAGCCTGCCTACTGCCGCCATAAGCGTTTTTGAACCACAACAATGTAATACCATTTTCTGGTCATTTTGTATATTATTTAATTTTTAATTAATTAATTAATTTAATTTATTTTTTATTTTAATACTACTTTGGCCGACAAACAAGGAGACAGGTCCACCTGATGGTAAGTGGTCGCCGCTAACTATAGACATTTGCAACACCAGGGGCATCGCCAATGCGTTGTCGACACTGAAAGGTGAAGTTAAGTCTCATGTGCCTGTTATTTCTAAAGTTAAGAAATCTATTTCGAATCAAAAGCTAAACTACAAAATATTTTGTTCGTAATGTGAATATAAAAATTTAAGCCGCATTAAAACATACCAAACCGCATTTCACAGTTAGTTAAGACTCAAAGAACTTCACCGGTGCAGTAAGTTTGAGGACATCCGAACGCAAACAGCTTTATAAAAGTTATGTGGTTTATGAAAGGCGACGGGTAACATCTGTGAGAATATTTGCTAAACATTCTTTTGTGGTGCTAATTGTGTTTTAAAATTTACTTTAAACTGAAGAATAGTATGTAAATTGAGTGCGTTGAACAATGATGTGGTACTGGTGTGTGATATATGGATAAACAATAAATAAATATGTCTTTACATTAGGGGCGTTTCAAAATATATGAAAAACTAGCTCCTATGTTACTCCTAATACCTCCAAGAATATGTGTACAAAATTTCATGATGATCGGTTAAGTAGTTTTCGCGTGAAAGCGTAACGAACAAACTTACATCCAAATTTATAATATTAATAAGGGATTTGCTTGCACTAATGTTTCTAGATTACAAGTTTATTTAATATACATATGACAAGCTGTGCCGACAGACATAGTCCTGTCGAAATAAGTCCATACAAAAATTCCATAAAAAATGCAGGAATTCGATCGCAGCGGCACCTACCGAGTCCAACTGTGAATCTAAACCATTGTCAAATCCACTGGAACACAAAACAAATATCATCAAAATCATTCCAGCCGTTTAGGAGGAGTTCACTAACATACACAAAATATACAGGAATAGTTTTTAAGCAATGCGCAAAATAATTTTGGTGGTTCAGTATCAGTAACAGATCACATTTCCATTATTTACGTATCGACGTCCCGGGCACGGCCCTCATATGTGTGGATAGACCTTTACTAAGTGTTCTTCAAGTAGCGTTTATGTATTGTTTATCACAGAATGACAAATGAAGGTGTGACCAGATGTGACCCGAACTTTGACCAATTGATCATACTAAACGCATATTTAGTGTTAGCTTGTAATATTGTTTGGTATCGATATTGAACAATGGCCTGTTTTTATTTTATTTGTTTACAGATGTCTTGTACAGGGTATACAGGCGTACAATATATCTGTAAACGAAGAAAATAAGGGAAAAATTAAACTCGCTTTTAATATACAAATTTAATTTATAAACCTCTCTGCAAAAAGAAAAATAATTAGTCAGAATCAAACCTCATATAATAATAATAAAATATTAAATCTTTATTTTCACAAATATTGTAATTGTAGTGTATCTAAATTCTCACTTACTAATACAACAAAAGTGAAAGTGTTCATTTTTGGCTTAAAATTTAACTAATTTGTAGACATGTAGGCTCACAAACAGGTGGCTTACCTGATGGTAAATGGTCACCGCTGTCTATGGTCATTTGCAACTGTAGGGGTATCGACAATGCATTGTTGACCCACTGGCGTGAAGTGTTAAAGTCTTATAAGCCATGCGTTGTCCAATCCCTAATAATATTATAAACGTAAAAATAACTTTGTCTGTCTGTCTCGCTTTCATGCCAAAACTACTGAACTGATTTAAATGAAATTTGATATACAGATAGTCTAAAGCCTGAGGAAGGGCACAAGCTACTTTTTAATGCGAAAAAAGGGTTGTAAGGAGTTAAAAAGGCGATAAAACGTTTTATGGAACTATCGTCATTTTTAGAGCTAGAAGCTTGAAACTTATTTTTTAAGCTGTTGATTCGATATAAATAAATCCCTACCAATATTATAAATGTGAATGTTGGTTTGTTTAGTACGCTTTCACGCGAAAATTACTTAACCCATCATATGAAACTTTGTACACATATTCTTGGAGGTATTAGAAGTAACATAGGATACTTTTGCGCCGGGAAAATGTTACATCCCTCGGGAACGCGGGTGAAACCGCGGGGGACAGCTAGTATAGTATATATTAGGTTGGGGAAAAAGTCTTTTAGCATTATAGTATGTATGAACTTGTAATCAAATCTCTTTGGCTATACTATTTGTATCTGGCTGGTTTTGGTATCATTGAAAGTTTAAATTCTAAAGAACATAATTCCAAATTCAAATTAGGAAAATGTGTGATTTTCAATTGTTTTTCATACCGTCAAGATGAGTGAATCTAATGAAGAAATTCGATACATTTTAAAATTTTACTACAAAAAAGGTAAAAATGCAACGCAAGACGCGAAAAAAAATTGCGATGTTTATGGACCTAGTGCAGTGTCTGTGAGAGTAGCACACATTTGGTTTAAGCGTTTTCAATCCGGAAATTTTGATAACAAAGATGCACGTCCCTCTGGTCGCCCTATTATGGATAAAATGGATGCTATTTTTGAAAAAGTGGAGCAAGATCGGCATATCAGTAGTTACGACGTAGCTGAAGAACTGGGAATTGACCAAAAAACAGTTTTGGCGCATTAGAAAAAAACTGGGTACACAAAAAAGCTCGATATTTGGGTACCTCACGAGCTCACTGAAAGAAACCTAATGCACCGTGCACTCATTTGTGATTTTTTATTACGACGTAACGAAACCGAACCATTTTTTAAAGAAACTGATAACTGGTGATGAAAAGTGGATCACATCCGACAAGAACGTGCGAAAAAGGTCGTGGTCAAAGGCCGGTCAGGCGAAACCCGGGTTAACTCGCAACAAGGTGATGCTGTGTGTGTGGTGGGATTGGACGGGCCTTATTCATTATGAGTTGTTACCACCAGGCAGGTCCATCGATTCTGAATTCTACTGCGAACAACTGATGAGATTAAAGCAAGAAGTTGAGAGAAAGCGGCCGGATTTTTTTAACAGAAGGGGGTGTGGTTTTTCATCATGATAACGCTAGACCTCACACATCTTTAGCCACTAAGCAAAAATTAAGAGAGCTTGGCTGGGAGGTATTAATGCATCCGCCATATAGTCCTGACCTTGCACCTTCAGATTTCCACCTGTTTCGGTCACTGCAGAATTAGAATTTAGGCAGTGTCAGGTTAACATCACGAGAGGACTGCCAAAACCACTTGTCACGGTATTTTGATCAGAAGTCCCAAAATTTCTATAGCACTGGGACGATGTTCCTACCTACAAGTTGGCAAAAGTTATCGAACAAAATGGTACCTACATACTTTAACTTTATGTAAATAAACTATATTAAAAATGTTTTGAATTTTATTAATAAATGCGAAGGAACTTTTTGCCCAACCTATTATGTATGTTATATGTCACTTTATTGGAGAAGCAAATACTTCCTGGCTTTATTTGCTTAATACCTCGGATTTTATTTATTTATTAAATATAACACATAAACAATATACATATTAAGCACTTTATAGTAAGCTAGCTGTCCCCCGCGGTTTCACCGTCTTTTATCGATATCGTTAACCTATAACCATCTAGAAAAAAATCCGCGTCGAATGGTAGCAGTCCCATCCCGATATGCTCAGTAGTTTTGAGGTAATGGCGCGTTAAAGGGAGCCTATTTTCCTTATGTATAGATTATTGTAAAAGTACCATTCTGATATGTACATTATATATATATGACGGCGCGACACCTTAGAATGAAAATATAATCTCTCAGTTTCGTGAATTTTTAAATTAAAACTGATGGTAATTCTTTGATTTGTTTTTGTTGAATTTTAAATTAAAACTGATGGTAATTCTTTGATTTGTTTTTGTTGAATTTTAAATTAGAAAAAATAGTGATTTAAGTAAATCGAATCCATGGATTGATGTACTATTTGACAGAAATTTCAATACACATAATGTCAAAAATCTACTTCAATTGTGTGATTTTTTTTGTGAATTGACTGTCACTGCTATTTTGTTAATATCATTTCTATTGTCGAAGTTTGTTGCTTTTATTATAAATTTATTTCTTTTTTCCCTTTTTATTATCATTATTTAATTATATGTGTTATATTTTATTTTTATATAATATGTGTATGTATATGTGTATGTGCATGTGCATGTGTATGTGTATGTGTATGTTAATTTTAGATTATTTAGATGCACTAATTATCGTCTCTAAATTTCTCTCCATCCTAAGGTTGTTTTGAAGAGATCGTTTTTTAGCGATAAGACCGCCTATTGTACATAGATTTAAGGTTTATTGTTGTTTGTTTTCTTGTTTGGTGTACAATAAAAATTTCTATCTATATCTCGATCTATCTAGAGATCTATCTATCTAATTTTGCCTGTAAAACTGTTAAAACGGTCTTAAAAAGAAACAGAACGCAATCCCTCAAAATCAACCCCTAAACATCCCCTCAAGCCAAGAGTTTCCAGACCACGTCACGATATTTATCCACGCCAAATATTTCCAACGAATTTAATTTGAAAACTTATTATGGCAATAAACATTTAGCAACAGATCCGGGATCCCCTGCATTTGCAAAGAAAAAATGTGTTTTCAGACTTCGCAAATATTTGTTCAATTTACATTCCACTTCGCTTGAGCGGCCACCCGGAGCAAACTAAATGATTCTACCTTTTATAATGCTTAGATTTTTCTTCGGTTACGACTTCCGCGACGTTTTTATTTATTTTGCTGATTGCATTTGTTGGAGTAGTTTTAACAACCTCTATTTGGTATTTAAGTAACACTTGTGGTGATGTTACACATGATTAATATAGATCCTACTAATATTGCAGGCCAATTGGCTTGGTGGTTAGCGACCCTGACTGCCAAGTCGAAGGTCTTGGGTTCGTTTCCCACCCAGGACAAACTTTTGTGTGCATGAACATGTCTGTTTGTAAATATCTATACATGCATATTTAGAAAAAAAAAGTAGTATATGTAGTATATCAGTTATCTGGTTTCCATAGTACAAGCTCTGCTTAGTTTGGGATCAGATGGCAGTGTGTAAAATAATGTCCCGGGATATTTATTTATTTATTATTATAAATGCGAAAATTTGTGAGTAGGTGTGTATGTTAGTAACACTTTCGCGCAAAAACTATCGAGCGGATTTAAATCAAACGTGGCACGTTTGATATTCTGTGCCTGGATTAATACATATGATATTTATTATCCTGCGAATATTTTAAATCCCTTGGGAATGCAGGTGAATCCGCAAGGGACAGCTTGTATATCATCCCTACTAATATTATAAATGTGAATGTAAGTTTGTTTGTTACGCTTTCACGCGAAAACTACTTAGCCGATCATCATGAAATATGATAATAAATCACAGAACTATTTCCCTCCATTGATAATAATTTTCATTTAAAAATAAACCCTATAAATTGATTGTTTTAAATATAAATTTGCCCGATGACGTAAATGATGTACCCACGTGGGTGGTTCTGCTCTAATAACTTGCTTTGATTACGCGTCGAATCACTGACCTATTAGGAAACACGGAAAACCTCTTTTTTAGGCTCATTTAATGGTGTCACAATACAACTTTAGACTAAGTTGGATTTAAAAAATAATGAAATAAAATAAAAATGTTTATTTTCTTTCACAAAAGTTCTTAAAACTTTAATTTATACTGTAGAGTTTACTATATTTCTATGAACTATAAAAAAGGTAATTGCTGAGTTTATTACCGGTTCTTCTCAGTAAAACCAGCCTTTCAAACCGGTGTTAGAGTCTATTTGAATAAAAATATCATTATTATATTTAATTTATACTGTAGAGTTTACTATATTTCTATGAACTATAAAAAAGGTAATTGCTGAGTTTATTACCGGTTCTTCTCAGTAAAACCAGCCTTTCAAACCGGTGTTAGAGTCTATTTGAATAAAAATATCATTATTATATTTAATTTCATTTCATAAGAAAAATTATTTCTAGTAGTAGAGCTGTTAGTGAAGAGTTCGCCTGGGGAAGTACTACCACCATACCCTACCCATTTCCACCGTGAAGCAGTAGTGTTGTATTACTGTGTTTCGGTTAGAATGGTTAGGGGGGCAGTGAAATAACCGGTACATGAGACTTAAGAACTTCACCTCTCAGGGACGACAACGCTTTGGCGTGGTGTTGCAATTGTCCAAAGGTGGCGGTGACACTAACTATCAGGCCTGCTTGTTGCTTGCCTCAAATAGTATACAAAATACTAACATTAGTATAATGGCAGGCATTACAATAAAATGCAGCAATTGTTTCTTAAAACGCAGTTGTAAATTTTTCTGAAACTTTATGAGTTCATAGGTCGAAACGGCCATCATAACATAGTTCGTATGTTAAGAATAACTAAGGTTCATTTTTGCATATACTTACATGGCGCCTAAATTATAATATAATACACCCAATCACAATAAATTCAAACTGACCTGCAACCGTATTATTAGACCACAAATTAACGAACAGTTTCCAAAGTAATGGTGCAAAATTGAAGCAAATATGCAAACAGCACGGAATAATTTATTGCCAAGAGTGCAGTATTATGTTGGAGCTAATATTTCATTTTGGGCAGAAACAGAGAGCAGAACTACAAAAACTTTGGAACGATTATTAAAATAGATTTTTATCAGTTTCATTTAACAGGTAAGTGGATATAAATTTTTTAGACATTTTATTTACACTTTTAGTTTTTAAATTTCTTTTTTTGATCTTATATTGGTTCCAAATATGGTAAATGCTGTACTCATCTATATTGGTGTACATTTATATATTTTCAATCATAAGTTATCAACATGCTATCTATTGGCTGACAAAAAGCAATTATTCAATACCTTATTCAATTGTAAAGATTTAGCCCCAAAGTATTTGAATAATTCTAGCACTAATTTATTATTAGCTTTAAATTCACATCATTTGTTAAAGTTCCAACCTCCTTTTAACTCAAAATTATTACGGTATTATAATAACAAATTACAAAGTGCTAAAGGCGACTCTCGTTCTAGATCTTTACACCATTCCCCAGCTAAGTGTACCTAACAAACTCGCAAACAATCGTTCATTTTAACTGCGTCCCCATCTTTAGTTCTATCTCGTCGAAACTTCGGAACTGTTCCCGTACCAAATAAGTTTTGGTACAAAAATAATGTCGGTAGGTTTGATACCTACCACAGATTTTGTGATTGCGTATTGCGTAAAGTTCTTAGGTAACCGTTATTTCATGCTTCAGATCTACTAGCTGTTTCCCGCGGTTTCACCCACTTCCCGAGATGTAACATTTTCCCTGTGGAAAAAGTATCATATGTGTTATTTCAGGGCATTTTCTATATATGTGCCAAGTTTCAGCCAAATACGTTTGGTAGTTTTTGCGTGTAAGAGTAACAAACATCCATACGTACAAACTTTCGTATTTATAATATTAGTAGGATCGTAGAGCTGTGGCTACAAACGTAGCATAGCTACGGATTCGTAGCAATGCCCTACGCCGTAGCACCTTCAGTAGAGGTTATAGCAAACTTCTAAAGATTTCCGTATTTAGCTGTACATAATTCTATTAAAAATATGTTTATAGGTAAAAAACACTCTGATAACCGATATATTTTAAATTAAAAAAAATATATATTTTGTCGAACTAATAAGGTAAATATTTTTTGCATAAAATGTATAATATTAGTTTGTTTTTACTAGTCATAAAAATACTTTATTGCAGTTCTATTCAGTTTCAGTCTGTTTAGAGCAATTTATTTAAATATTTGGTAAGGATCAAATACTCGAAAAAAAATACTGACTACCATGTTACCACAGACAGTATCTCTTTCCCCAAATGAATTACAATAATTTAGATAACTACTGAAACAAAAGCAATTAATCAAACCAATTAACAATGACGTCAAAAAATGTGTTCGTCGTTTCCGGTCCCTCTAGGTTATGAGAGTAATTTGTAAATGTGGGAAATTTATAACCGCATCCGTATCCGGGGACCGTTTCCGTAACGTACGTGGACAGACTGTCAAGTTTAGTGGACGGATAAGGCTTGGGTTCAAACTTTGCTACAATTTGATTCAATTCCCATCCAGGACAAACATGTATATGCAAGGACTTAAACAGACCATGTATTTAGATTTTTTTTGGTTTTTGTTATTTGGTTTTCATCTGAAAAAGAAAAATCATATTTAAAGTACAAATTTTGATAGTTTTTATTCCGTCCGTGAAGTAGTAGGACAATTGTATTACTGTGTTTCGGTTAGAAAGGTAAGGGGGTGATATTACAGGCACATGAGACTTGACAACTTCACGTCTCAGGATTAACAATGTATTGGCGATGCCTCTGGTGTAAAAAAAATGGTCGTGCGTTATGAATATCCTGGGATTTTTATTTATTTTTTCTTGTACAGACATCAAATTAGTTTTGTCAAGAAATGAAAATTTCTGGAGATAAACTAACGTCTGTAAAATGTCCTTGCTTTAATAACAGGTTTTATATATAAAATACTAGCTTTCCCCTGCGGTTTTACCCGCATTCCCCAGGAATATAACATTTTCTGAGCACAAAATGGAAATGAAAAAATTACAAAGATTTATTTGCAGCGATTATCATTTTAACAGAAGAATAAACTTATAAATTACGATGTTTCTAAAACCATGCTAATCACTGGTAAAATTTTACAATTCAATTATATATATGGCCTTCACACTAGGCAACATGCCTGTATCGTGAGGACCTATTTACGATGAACTATAACATTCATATATATTGACATTTTAGTCTGATTTAAATCTTTATCTTTTTACAAAATAATGTCCTTAAATGATACACAAACTACGATGAACTGCAACTTTTATATCCCATGTTACTTCTAAAACCTCCAAGAATATGTGCATAAAGTTTCATGATGATCGGTTAGAGATTCGCGTGAAAGCATAACAAACAAACTTACATTCACATTTATAATATTAGTAGGGATTTCTAATCCGGGGAATAAAATAGTTTTATAAATAATTCAAAATGTCTGAAGGTATACGTCTGTAAAGTGCCCTTGCGTAAATGACAGGTTTTATATTATATATAAAATATGTGTACATGAGAAATTACTGAGAGGCAATCGCAAGTTATTGGTTTTATCTTTACCGTACCGTCTTGTTATATAAATAGTCTAAGGACTTTTAATATCATATTTTTTCATGTTCAAAAGGGTGAATACCAAATAAGATTGATATTTTATTATCGCGTTAAAGAAATATTAACTTTAATATACGTATCTTTAAAGCGCAAAATTACAAAAACTTTTTATTGTCACGTAAATAAATTTGGAACATGAGAGCATAATAAGCCAAGCGATAACTTTTATAATTAATCTAATAATAACTTTTATACCACAATTGCTTAACAACTTTCATAAGGCTCGTAAATGTCTATTACGTGAAAGTCTGGCTTAGTTTCTTTATTCAAAAAGTTTTGAAACAACAATATGCCTATAAAAAGTAGTATAATATGTTCTGCACCCTTATTTAGCTAATACAAACTTCGTCAGCAAGCCGCTTCACGGAGGCCTCGGAGAGCTTACCTCTCACGTGATTAGTACGTATTAGCGTAGTAAGCGACAGAGACAGAGCATAGAGGCCGCGACGAAATATCGAGTGAGTGTCATTTTCCTTACAGAATGGAGCCCCTGTAACTAAAAAGGTTGGGTTTTGTTGGTTACATTTAACGATTCAAATAGTTACAAAGATTTGGGTCAGACCTTGCATTTGTTTGGATTGTGGAATGATCCGATTACTCGGACATAATTAAGTAACATTAATTCTAATTGAGTTTCGTGAAAAGGTATAATTAAGATGAGGAAAATCTTAACGCCCTTTTGATTATTTTTTTATCAGTGAAACGAAATTTTATAATTAAACCTTAAGTTTGCGTGAGAATATTATATAAATAATAAAAAGAAATATTCACCTCACTATAACTATACTATTAAATAAACTAAATTGGCCAGTTGACTTGGTGGTTGGAGACCCTGACTACCAAGCCGCAGACCATGGGTTCAAAAAATTTCAAAACTCATAACCATTTATTCAGTTTAGGCCCTCGGAAGGCATTTATGAAGGTCAAATTTAAAGTTACTGAAGCTACTACTAAAAGAACGTCCTGAGGATATTTAATTTATAAAATAGATTAAAAATTTATCTGCTTTGAATACTTATTAATCAAGTTAAAAGAAGC
Source organism: Habrosyne pyritoides (assembly GCA_907165245.1). NCBI lineage: Eukaryota > Metazoa > Arthropoda > Insecta > Lepidoptera > Drepanidae > Habrosyne > Habrosyne pyritoides. The sequence continues at coordinate 4,654,024 of OU015608.1, forward strand.
GAACATATATCCTGACACAAAAAAATTATCTGTAATCAAACAACCTTAGCTTTATCAAACAGAAAAACTCTGCAAATAAGTCGGTAAACTTAATTTCCTACTGCCAACAATGTTTTTAAACAACCTGAGCAAATATATCAATTCCCATTCTAAGCTTTCGAGTAGTGTGATTAAAGTTTGTTTGATTTTAATCGGATACGGTAACGGGATCCAATCTGACGGTTCCCTGCACGTACTTCTGTTGTTAGTCAGTTTACACAAACTGATTTACTCACAGTAATAACATTGTATTGGATAGTTAGCGATATAGTTCGATGTGTACATTTCATTGTATTAATGTAAAGTAGCTTTTATTAATATTTCGTTATGGTTGTGTATTGTTTGGATGATTACTCTACATCTATAAATTTATAAAGTTGTTGTTTAATTATGTAATGACTTTTGTTTTGTAAATTAGAAGAATTTTTATGGATAGTAATTAAGATGGCTAAGAATGGAAGATAAGGGATTTTAGGGAAAACAGGAAAGGTAAGAAAGAAATACGTTTAAAAGAAAGCAAAACGAATAATTAGAAAGGTGATGTACCAATAGCTGTATTATAGTCTCTATGTTATGACAGGTAGAAAAACAAATGAAAGTAAACATTTTACACAATGTATGTATTCATTAAAGAAGGAAGCTGCTGGATGCAGGCGGCTCAAGACTGTCCGTGGTGGAAATCCAAGGAGGAGGCCCATGTTCAGCAGTGGACATCCCTGGACTGATATGATGATGATGAGAGAAGGCTCAATCCGACACAAGATTCAAAAATCATTATTATACATATAAAAAATAGTGGATTAATTATATTAATATGTTTAATTAATATAGAATATACCTACATTTCATGTGAAAAATAAATCACGACTCACATCGCATATGTCAAATCGATTAAAATATGTATATATAAATAAATCCGAAAGTGTTGTTCCTTTGTTGCACCTTCACGGCTAATCGGCTGAACCAATCTTGCTGAAATTTATCACACACATAGCTATATATAAGATATAGAGAGGGACAAAGGTCATATCAGAAGCTACAGGCATATGAGACTTAACAACTTAATGTATCAAGGTCAACAACGCATTGGCGATGGTCTAGTGTTGCAAATGTCCGTAAATGATGGTGACCACTTACCATCAGATGGACTGTGTGCTTGTTTGTCGGCTCCTGAGGTATAAAAAAAATAAAAATAATATATCCCAGGGTGAAACCGCGGGAGACAGCTAGTATAGTATTTTTGTGACAAATAAAAATAAAGTCAATAAACACAATATGAACATTAAGTATTTTTCATCCTCAGGAAACCCGTAGTACCCTTTTAATGTAGATGCCCCCGCGGGGTAAGCTACCATAAACAATGTAGTGTACCCCAAGCTTAAGTCCTAACACTCAATTCCATTCAACATAAATTTTTAAAATCAACGAGCTTGGAATCCTGAAAAAGGTTTTACAGGTGTTTAATGTTCATGAAACTGCGTACAATGGGATTCAATTTGTTTTATTGCTTACATTAGTTTACTCGCAAAGCCTTTGTTTAAATTCGGATTAACCTTATTTGTTTATTTAATTTATTATATACGATTTTGGAATTAAATTTTAATTTAGAACACGTAAAAACTTTTAGGATTATTATCAATGATTTTTTTACACAGTAATGAAAAACGGAGTATATCGTAAAGACAGGAAGAAGTGAAAGTTTTGTATTGCAGGGAAACACTTTAATTATTCATCAATCACTTTCGAATAGCATAAAAATTCAAAATTCAATACCATTTATTCAGTTAAGACCCGCGGAAGGCACTTATGAAGGTCAAATCTAAAGTTACTGAAGCTACTATATATAGATTGTGTTTATCATGCATTTATTTTTCGTCCCAAAAAGGTTGCGGATCAGAATTTCAAAGCTGTAAAAGAAGTATCATTTTAGAAATAAAAGCCAATGAGCAGGCCCAGAAAGCTAGAATTTCCTTTTACCATATATAAGATGTACCATAATCACGTAGTCATTTCAATGAATTTATTCAACATTATCTATTTTTTTCTAAAAATTTCATAATTACATAACAGTTATCCGTAGCGTTGTAACTCATAGCTTCTACGGCGTAGCAACGTTACGAAATATCCATATCACATTTCCTTGTATTTTAGAAGTATTATTATAACACTTTATATAAACCTGAACAGTCACAAAAAAAGCTTTTTTCATTTTAACACAACGAATTTAAATGATGCCTATTATCACCCATAAGTAAGAACAATCATCAAAAGAATGGCTTGTATAATAACCAAAAAATGTTTCACCTTTCCGTGATGTTTGTATTCTATTTATACAGCGTGACATCGAAAAATATCATTAATGTGTACATTTTCACAAATCATCGTCTAATGCCTCCGACAAACAGAGGACGGTGCAAGCTATAAGAGACTAGCGAGTTGATCTACTAAGTGTAATAACTCCATAGGCTCAGGGGCTCGATTCTGTAAGGAAAATGACACTAACTCGAGGATGTTTCGTCGCGGCCTCCGTGCTCTGTCCCTTTCGATAACTATGCTAATACTACTAATCACGTGAGAGGTAAACTCTCCGAGGCCTCCGTGAAGCGGCTCGCCGACGAAGTTTGTATTAGTTGAATAAGCCCTGTACAGCCGAGCCCGTACACAGGTAAGGGGGAGGTAGTTTACTGTGTGTTTTAATGTAGCCTCTTTTGAAGTGGGCAATAATTTGACAGGCCAGTTGGTTAGTGGTTAGCTATGGGGCGCGCGACGCGGGGTGAGACGGCGGGGGACTCGCGGGGGACGGGATCACATACTGACCCTTGTAGGTTTTGACAAGGTAGCTGTAAACTACCTTGTCTTTAAGAATGTCCTCAATGGACAGGACGGGTTTTGGTGAGTCGGCCGTAGTGGCCGCTCTGCCTTAAGGGCCGCGTATTTTAGGGGGATTTTTGGGACCATTAATACTGACTAGGGGTTTGTGATCCGTCCTTAAATTAAACCGACGACCGTACAAATATTGATGCAGCTTTTTAAAACAAAATACGATCGCGAGCGCTTCCCGATCGATCTGCGAATAATTTTTCTCTGCCTGTGTGAGCGCACGCGATACGTACACAATAGGACGGTCCCGCCTGGCGCGGTCCTGCTGCGTCAGCACTCCGCCGATTCCCCGCGCACTCGCATCACACGTCAACACTAACCGCTTACCAGGATCGTAGTGAGCTAATACCTCGGCACTGGTTAATATACTTTTTATCTTTGTAAAAGACGTTTCACACTGCCTAGTCCACTTCCAACTAACTCCTTTTTTCAATAATTCATACAAAGGAGAAAGTAAAGTACTAACATTTTTAACAAACTTTGCGTAAAAGTTAACTAACCCAAGGAACGATCTAACTTCGGGCACTTCAGTGGGGCGGGGAATTCGTACTATTGCCGCTACCTTCTCAGGATCTACCTTAATACCGTCTTTAGAAATCACGTATCCTAAATATCTCACTTCTTCTACCAAAAATAAACATTTACTTTTTTTCAACTTCATACCGTGAGTATGCAACCTATGCAATACTTTCTCGAGTATACCTAAATGTTCCGAGGCCCCTGCCTTAGTACCTACGATCACATCGTCCAAAAATACTTCCACCCCGGGAATGTCATTCAAAAGATTCGACATAATCCTTTGAAAAATACCCGGGCTTGACGATAAACCGAATACTAACCTATTATACTTAAACAACCCGCGGCGTGTGTTAATAACAGTCAAGTCTTTTGAATCGTCTAATTCTACCTGATTATACGCCTGTGAAAGATCAATCTTTGAAAATAACTGTGACCCATTCAAACTCACTAATAAATCCTCAATTTTAGGAAGGGGATACCTATCGATCAGTAAGACGGAATTTAGCGTAATCTTATAGTCTGCACAAATGCGAAGTCCTCCATCCGCCTTACGTACCGGCACCAATGGTGTCGCCCAGTCCGAGCTGTCCACCGGCTCAATAACGCGGTCGCGCAGCATAGCATCCAGCTCCGCGTCCACCTGACCTTTGAGCGCGTAGGGCAGCGGCCGCGCGCGACAGAACACCGGCTTGGCATCCTCGCGCACCCGCAGCTGAGCCTTACCGCCTGTGAACCGCCCCAGTCTGCCGCTGAACAATTCTTTATACCTGTTAATTAACATAGGCAAATTATTACACGGTGGTCTAGAATCCTTACAATAATTAATTCCATTATGGAATGATGGAATTTCAATTCCTAGCTCTGACAACCAATGTCTGCCAAGTAATGACGTCGTACCCCCGTCAATCACAAATAGTTCCAGACATTTAACCTGGTTAGCGTATTTCACTACTGGTCTAATAACCCCTAACGGTTTTATCGAGCTACCATCATAAAACTTAAATACCATATTATATTTATCTATAGGTCTGGTTTTAAAATATTTCTCGTAGGTAGTTTTGCTAATACATGATACTGCCGATCCCGTATCAATCTCCTTCTTAAGTGGGTGATTATCAATACCCAAAGTGAGACTTACTGGCTTATAACCGTTTAAACACAGCTGGTGCAATTCTTCTTCCCAGTCATCCACACTGGAATCTTCTCTAGCTTGCTCATCGAACCAAGGTTTCACATGGTTGACATCACGTTTTCCTACCCTCCCCGCACTTGACTTACACTGCGGGCAAACTCGTCGTAAATGGCCGCTTTGTTTGCATTTACTACACACAAAACTTTTATAACGGCACCTGTCCTTTGTATGACCGCGCCTGCCGCACGCTTTACAGTTCTCGTTCCCGTCTGCATCCCACGAAGTCCGCGGGTGGACTGGGCGTGGCCCGCGTCCACGCGCTGCTGCCACTGCATGAACCGCACCCGACCCGGCTGAAGCACCTCCAGCCACGGGTTCCATCACCGCCGCATCACGCTCCGCCGCTTCCAACATGCACGCAATTTTCACCGCACCGCCATATTTTAAATCATTTTCGGCAAATAACCTTTGACGAATAACTTCACTGTGTACCCCGCACACTAGCTGGTCCCGTAAGTTATCCTCAAGGCTGCTTCCGAAGTCACAGTATTTTGATAATCGTTTCAGTTCCCCGATGTACTGTGCCATTGACTCAGTGTTGTTTTGGCGCCTTTGATGAAAACGATACCTTTCCGCCATTATAGATGGCTTAGGTTGTATATGGTTCCGTAAAACTTCCACAGCTGTCTCGAAGGTCATCTCTGCTGGGGCCACTGGACTCGATAGGTTGCTCAACAGTTCATATGCTTCATCACCCATCACCGTAATAAGCGTAGGTAACCATAGTTCCTGTTTGACCCCGTTCACCTTGAAGTACATCTTCAGTCGTTCTACGTACAACGACCAATTACCAGACTTCATGTTAAACTCGCTGATTTTCCCAACCGACATTCTGATAATGTTGAAATATGTTGTTGAATGTAATCCTCGATCGCCAATAAGGTATACTGGGTAAAAGGGGGGCAGCGGGAGCTCAATTAAAAGGCGTCTTAGTGGTTCACGGTATATTGCAGACTGAATGCAAAGTATTAGAACAGTAGTTGGTGGCCTTACCTACCCTCTAATATCCTTATAATAAATATATCTAATTACCTACATTACAGGTCTCTAACCCTAGCTGCCTCGCCACCGGTCATGGGCTTTATTACCACCTGTTAAACCCACTGATTACCACGTAATTACCCACTGTTAAATACTTTAACAGCGCCATTTAGTGATAAAAGTCTAAAAGACACGGGAATATTCGATTTTGTAGAAAGTTCTAGAAGGCTGTTGGTCCCACAGGGCGCTGTACAAAACTATATAAGGCCATATAACGTTAATTAAAGGTTCACATTTAACGATACGCACAATACAACTTCTTTCTTCTCATCACGAAAAATACAGTAATTTATGACTATTTTTAATAGTATAAAAGACAACACCTCTTATTTCACACCACCTGTAGCAGTCAAGACTAAAAATCAGGCCCACTGGCCCGTCTGAAAAATAAATGGGAAATTGTTAGAAGTTTTTTATCATTACCTGCTGTATCTAATAACTTGAACCACAACATCACACTCTCATTATAACAAATGACCATTAGGCCAAGCGCCCTGGCTCTGGAAGCCACAGATTGAAGGGTGACGAAGCACACCCATTGCGGCAACCACTTACACATCTAATAAACTATAGACGTTATCTATTTTTTTGTCAAACTACTAACACCATTTGAGTAGTAGAGCTCTTAGTGCAGAGTTCGTCCGGGAATGTATTACCACCTCACCCATTTCCGACGTGAAGCAGTAATGCACTTGTATTATTGTGTTTCGGTTAGAAAGGTAAGGGAGCCGGTGAAATTACAGGCACATGAGACTTAACAACTTCACGTCTCAGGGACGACAACGCATTGGTGATGCCCCTAGTGTTGCAAATGTCTATAAGCAGCGGTACCACATACCGTCAGGTGGACCGTGTGCTTTTTTGTCGGCCCCTGTGGTATAAAAATAACCATTTAATTCTTAAATCCATAAGTATAAAGGTAAATGGAGATACAGTTTAAAAACTCTGTCTTCTGGAAATTTTTCGATACTAACTTACTTTAATGTTCCAGTAAAAATACTTTAATGAATAAATTTTAAACCATTTACGGGTATCAGCAAATTTATTTTTAAAACAATATAAATGATCTGGGCTCTGATTTTATAAGGTAAATTACACTAGGTCGAAGATATTTCGTCGTCCTTTATGTTTTGTCTCTTTTGTTAACTACCGAATCACGCGAGAGGTCTGCTTTAAAAGATTCATGGCACGGCTAGCCAACGATGTTTATATAACGTAATGCTAGTTAACGCTGTTAACTTTTCTCACAAAAAAATATGTAAATGTAAAGATAAACAATGTGTTTCATGCTTTCAAGGCTGTCGCTCAACATATTAAATTCATAGGCATGTTTTGCCATTTTTTGGTTAAATCTGCCGTCACACGTTACTTACCCAACCTCTTATATTCAATAAAATTAGGTTTTATTCTTTAGACAATAAGAATTACCTATGTCTCAAGGACACATTTTGTTGTATTCCTAACATACCAAAAAGCAGGGGCTCGATTCTGTAAGGAAAATGACACTAGCTCGAGGATATTTCGCCGCAGCCTCTATGCTCTGTCTCTGTCGCTTACTACGCTAATACTACTAATCACATGAGAGATAAGCTCTCCGAGGCATCCGTGAAGCGGCCCGCCGATGAAGTTTGTATTAGGTGAATAAGGGGTCAGGTTATATCAGAAATTCTAGTGTGAAATAAAAGTGGTTTTTCTTAAAGGATATAAACGTAAAGGTTTGAGAGATATAGAACGAAACAAGGGTCTTCTTTCTGGTATTTTATTGTTGGTACCAGTTTGTTTTTACAATAATCGTCTAACTCGACCACTTACTGTTATCGTGTCGCGGTTTCTGCGCTGCGTTTTCGATGGTTATATTAGTAATTAATGTATTTATCAACCATTATTGCTGATCCTAACAAAACAAAAAAAAATTGAATTCTGTCTAACACATAGGTATCTTTGAATAGTTTATAATAATATGCTTTAAGGCAAATACATAAAGTCTACTATAGCTCCCCACTCATTATGCGATATTAGACACTATGCAATCCGAGAAAAAAGACAATCGAAATCAGGCGAACAAACCATTTTTTATTAGTGTGAAAAAGGGCATGTTATTTATATGAAAATGGTCATTGTTGTATTGGACATACGTCTGTTGTGAAATCTACTATGTTACACTAGTCAGCAAAAAACAACTTTTGCATGTAACTTGAAAACTTTTGTCTAGTTATGTTTAGGACAAGGATAAGGATACTAGGAATTAAATTAAAATGCTTTAAATACGAATAGTTTTGTTGTAATACCATTAAAGAAATTTTGATTTTTTATCAACCAAAAGAAGTTATTTCGATTTATTGCAACATTAATATGAATTTACTTTTATGATTTTCGTCTGTATTTTGCTTCAGGGACGCCTCGTTTTAATGTCTAACAGTAATCCGCCAACATACGTGGGCTCCACTTGCCCTAATATCGTTTTTCTATGGTAGAAATGTCTTGATGGAATCTTTCACCGTGTTCATCGCGTGTGAATGAAAAAAAGTATTTTCATCGACATATTAGTGTCCCAAGTCTTATAAGTAGATAAAAGCTCCGAGATAATAAATTTATAGTCACTTGATCGGTGATTTCCTAGGAAATTTGAAGTAACTTTAATGAATTCTCAGGCTGATTTTTCTAAATTACTAAGCTTTTCTTTAAATATATCAACTTTCATCAATTGCCTGATTAACTGATAGCAGGTCAGGATACTTAATTTAACTTTTTGTTTTAATTGTAATACCTTTTGTATCAGTAAGACAAAAACAACAATCAGATGAGTGGTTCGTTGGTTCCATCCAAATCATAGGGATTGCAAAAGGCATAGATCGAGATCTTTTTGCCCATTGCCCAGTGAGAAGACCAACACATGTAACACAGATATGTGGAACCCACGCTTTGTCTTGTTGTCCGATGGCAAAGCCAAAATACTATTCATATAACTTAGTTACTTAGTTAGTTTTGAAAGTAATGTCACCACAAATGTAACAAAACTTTTCAGGATCATTTTTACATTTTCTTCACATTATTTAAGAATCACTTAACTCTAAAAACAGAATAAAACACTACGCTCTTCAAAAAAACAAATTCTCTGAATGCGAAAGTGAAAAAAAAACGATTAATTTTTAATTTTGTGGTTTAGTAGCTGTAACATGAAAACTAGACCAGCTGAATCAAAATAAATATGGTAATAAAATGGGGGTACGTAATTCAAAATTAGCAAGCACCTTCTTGTTACAAAATTTTGTTGACCAGTGATTTGTATGAAAAGGGGCATTGTCGTATTGGACATATGTATGTCTGTTGTGAAATCTACTAAGTTATTTGTATGAAAATAGGCAGTGTGTTATTGGACATATGTCTGTTGTGAAATTACAATGTTATTTGTATGAAAATGGGCATTGTTGTATTGGACATATGTCTGTTGTGAAATATACTATGTTATTTGAATTAGACCGATCCGTATCGATTACTTTAAAATCTATACCAGGTCAACGTACTTTGTGTCTGCAACTGACTGAAATTAAAGGTGTCGCCAAACTAACCGATATAAAATCCCAGGGCATTGCCAATGTATTATCGACCTTAACAAATACTAGAAGGGAACAGAATCTCAAGTGCAGCTTTCGGAACACACCTGTGAGTGTTTGGCGACCACTTGAGGGTTATACGGCTAGCCAGCCAGGCAAATAAAATGACTAGATGTCCAACGATTTTTAACCCCGGTTCCCGAAGGATGCTTACTTATTCCCGGCATAAAAAGTATGTGGTATTCCAGACTACAATCTATATTTGTGCCAAATTTCATCCAGATTCGCTCAGCTCTTCTGGCGTAATTAATTTACGAATATGCGTCCATCCAAACTTTAGCTTTAAGTATTTTGTTATATGCTTATAATTAAAGCTGTTTCTTTCTTCAAACAATAATTAAAAGGTTTTGTATCCACAACTTGATACGTTCTAAAAATACTCACCAAATCCATAATTCAAAAATCTTCAAAACATTGAGATGCAGTTGTCATGGAAAGTCTTTTAGAAGAAAACCATCCAAGGCCGAAATACTTTAAACAATATGCTTAATGTATTTTAAATTAATATAATTGTAAATTAAATTAAGATATTTAGAGTTATTCATATTACAATCTATGTAATTTTAAAATAGAAATGTAGTACTATATACGTGTATTATTAAATCACAAGCATCAATTCAAAACATTGAGCTGAACAAGCGCGGAAAGATGATAAAGTGTAAAAATGCAATACAATTTATCTAACAATAATTTAGTATAAAATGCAATATAATTTATCTAACAATAATTTAGTATAAAATCTTTAAAGAGTATTAACTAAGAGTCCGTAGAATATGTTAAAAAAAAAAACAGTATTTTCGGTTAAGTTTTAATACAATAATATATTCGCAACAATACGTTGCATATCTTGCATGATTTATGAATTATCAGTGATTCAAATTATTTATTCAACCAGTTTCATAAATTAAAAATTAGAAATATAAATAATATTAAATATTATAATTGAAAAACATCATAATTATATAAATCATAATTACTTTTTGGGAAATAAATCGATCCTGTAAATTACCAATTACGTGTACTAATCAACTAACCACAATGAAACAATACAATATATAGAAGTACGCTGAAATAAATGATTAAAAACATCACAATAATAACCCACATATCGCACCCTCAGTACGAAAAGAGCTTAACTCAAAATTTTGCGAAATGGAGTTACGGTCATAGAGAGACTAAACAAAGAACGCTCTATCCGATGAAGAGTAAAACATAGTCAATTTAAGCCTCCCCGCTCAGTGCAAAAGTCACCCAAAATCGATATGTGCCAAAAGTATTTTTTTGAGTTAAGCCCCAATCGTTCTGAGGGTGCGATATATAAAATTAACCAAAATCACAAACAGAGATAGTTAGCAACAATCTTACAACCGTTTAAAATCATAAACTTCAACATACTGTGGTGTAACTTTATAGGAGACAGAACCCCCCGAAAACCCCACAGAATGGCATTGCAGCACTAAGTTTGTTCAACGTACAGAGGCAAAACTTTATATCACAATATACACCAGTGGTTCTCAAAGTTATTTAATACGCTCCCCCAAAATGGCTTCAAAAACTTTATATAATATCGAAACTTCTAATTCCTTCGAATATGTGTAAAGTTATTATATAAGGCAACCATTATTATTATATTGACGTTGGGTGACAATTAAAAGTTTGGGAAACACTTCTAATCTTTTAGACACGTTGACTACGTTATGGAAAAACCAGTTTAGTACCAAATACATTACCCGTTTAAAATATATTTTTTTACCATGCTTTTTTCATAATAACTAAACATTTATGAGACTAATACTTAAACGTAGGAACGTTTTTTAATGTTTTTTTTTTAATTTTGTTTAATTTCTATTTATTCTTACCAACCAGCACTATTTAACGTTCGAATAGAACAACAAATACTTTTGATTTATCTAAACAAGGGTAAAATACATACTGTAACCAAATTAGGCAAAGATAACCGCTTTTTATTTACAAAATTGAGTAAACATTGTATATATGCATTGACCTCATTACAAATCTCAATTATTTATGCATCAAACAGAATAAATCAAATAATAAATAAGAAAGCATAAACCGTTGTTCTAATAATCTTTGTTTCCAATGCAGTTCAGTATTAACCATTCATGGTACAAAGTAAAACCCATCATTAAAACTAAAGGTATAACAAGTTCCCCGACTACTCGCCAGAGGCTCGAGCGCCGCCCGCCCACCGTCAGTAGACTCTAGGGCGCCGTACCAATCGCCCACCAGTTGAGTGCCGCCAGAAGTTCAAGTTCGAACATTCAATTTGACTTTAGAACATATAAATTCGAAACTATTTGAAAAATATTTCAGATTAAATTCTTCGTTTAAAAATTGTTATATTTTTTGGACAGATTTTTTTTTGTATAAAGTGTGTGAGTGACTTGATTGTAACTTGAAGTGATATAATACTAACTTGGCAAAGTTTTCAAGAGTTGTTAAATACTGAAAGAAAAATTGACGGATTACAGGTAAGTGAAATTGTTTTTTTTTTTCGTGTTATATTTTGTGCCAGCTATTTTACTGTGTATTTTGAAGTAAAATTAATTCTTAAATTAACTTAAAATAGCTCAATTTAAGTTCTTAGTACTAACGTATTTTTACCACAGCTTAGTCATAACATTTTTATAAAGCAATATTTAACATTAACCATATTGTTTTTAATTAGTTTATTGAGCCAAAAAATCTACGGCTTCTTACTTACTACTTACGGTAGATCGCCTGACTAACAATAAAATATTTTAGTCTGAATAATTATTTACATAAACTTTATACCGCTTCTATGGCAATAATTAAATTGTATATGTCTTTATATTAATAAAAAATGCTTAATAGAACAAAAAAATACTATGAAATAATATCCAAATATAAATGATGTGATATAGCAATAATGTTTATCGGCACCTTAATAGTAGAGTGAATAACAGATTTCAAAATTTAAGTCTTGCTTTCAGGTAGATAAGGTTCAATTTTATTATAACTATTGATACTTAAACTACGATAATGATATCGTATAGATAGGCTGTAGCGCCCAACTTCGGATCATATTGATAATAAAATCACTACATAGTATAAAACAAAGTCGCTTTCTATGTCCCTATATCCCTATGTATGCTTAAATCCTTAAAACTACGAAACGGATTTTGATGCGGTTTTTTTAATAGATAGTGTGATTCAAGATGAAGGTTCATATGTATAATACATGTGACACCCTACGAGAACGCGGGTAAAACCGCGGGGGACAGTTAGTACATAATAAGCGATTAAAAAATGCGTACATTATAAGTTACACAATGCAAAAAAAGGTGACATATAATTTTTAGATTAATTCTTTTTTATTAAATATTTTATTCTCATCCCACTCATTGCAATTAGAATCGATAATAATTATTGTTTAGTTTATTAGTGATAAACTCAGGTGGTGATATACTATTCTGTTCAAATACAATATAAGATTTCAAAATAGATTTAGGTCACAATTATCTTTATCAACTCGTATGTTTAACTTGGACCCTCTAATTGAGAAGAGGTCTACAAATATACCGACGGATAACAAGTGGTCTAGTTCTATTGTAAAGATTTTCTAAATAAAGATGTTAGAATAATAAATCTTTAGTTTTAGTTGTAGATTCATAGGAAGGTAGGTCTCTGTAGGGCACTGATTTAAACGCGATTGTGTTTTTTAAGCGATTTAATTGAATTTCTTCCAATTTCTATGTTAACCTACCTACAAAAATGGAGTATTTAAAAATAGAGATTTGATCGACTACCTTTCAATAATGAAAAAATTAAAATAAAAAAATAATTGGTAATTATCGACTTTAAAAAACATATTTTATCAGTTTATGAGATAAAGGCCTTATTAATGTTATAGGCATTAAATAATTAATTACCATCGGTTCACGCTTTCACCTGAGAAGAATAGGGATGAAACCCAAGGTTACATTTTTTTAATATTTTACTGATTAGGCCATTTTTTTAAGAGTAACAATTTAAAAATACTTGATGTAATTAACAAATCAATATAATAAATATTAAAAGAAATATACAACTTATAAGGCTAGAGTAAAAACCTATACAAGTCAAATTAACAAAAAAGGTTTTGATTGCATCACAAAAAATATACCCAACACCATGTATAAATCGGTAAAAAAAACAAGAACCATTCTTTCTACTTATAGTTTGTACCTTACTGGACTACGTTTTTTTCCATGAAAGGCGCTGTGGCTTTCCACTCTAATTTCCCTACTCCCTACTTTAATTACAACTGAATTGTATCGTACAATGAACTAATAATGGCTTCGCCGTTTTACACAATCGTGTAAATCTGACGAAATTACTGTAACAAAATTGACTTGTACTTTCAGCAAAATAAGTAACTGTACAGGTTTATCTATACAAAATATCTGTACTTCTTCTTACTTCTTACTTCTTCATGACAAGATGAAAGGCCAGTTGGCTTGTTGGTTAGCGACCCTGACTACAAGTCGATGGGTGCAAGTAGATTCCCACCACAAACATTTGTGTGCATAAACATGTCTATTTGTTCTGTCTCTGGGTGTAAAAATTTCTATGTATGTAGTTAAAAAAAGTTGTATATGTAGTATATCAGTGATCTGGTTTCCATAGTACTCTGCTTAGCTTGGGATCAGATGGCCGCGTGTAAAAAATGTCCCGGGATGTTTATTTATTTATATTTAATAATGTACTAGTAGTAATTAATAAACGCCAAAACGGCAGAACGGATCTGGATGGAACTTGGCAAAGAGATGGATTATTATTAGGAAAAGATCATACGAAAAGAAAAGATTATTATTCAAATAGGCCTTCACAAGCATTTATGAATAGTCTGACTCGAATACCGGTTCGGACGGTTGTTTTTTACTAAGACTAGGCAATTTTTATCCCCGGTAAATACAATATCTCTAAGGAACGCGGGTGAAACCGCGGGGGACAGCTAGTATTATTAGAAATGTGAAAGTTTCAGAAAATGTATAGGTGTTAGGATGTTTGTTACTCTTTCACGCAAGAACTCTTAATCGGATTGGAATAAAACTTGACAGTTATATCTATCTAATAACTTTAAACGAGCAATTCTTGTATATACAATTATATATATAATTAGGATCTCGGAAACGGCTCCAACGACTTTCATGAAATTTAGTATGCAGGGGGTTTCGGGGGCGTTAAATCGATCTAGCTAGGATTCATTTTTGGAAAATGTCGTTATATCTGTGTTTTCAATGATCAACTCCATCGATAATTGACTAGACTCAAGAATCGAAAAAATACTAGTTTATAATCTGTGTTACTGATCATAACTATACGAATGAAAAAGGCACTGGAATGAAGCCACAGATTATTTTAAATCGTTTTACAAAAAGATGTGAAAACCAGCGAAATTCACTAGTGCCGCTGACTGTTAGTACTTTTAGTATTTAGAAGACAAAATAAAGTCCAAAAAGGTGGTGTAAATAAGTCCGGTTCGTTTCAATCTGCATTAACACAGGATTTTAATCTCGGGAAAAAGTTAAATCCCTCGGGAACGCAGGTTAAACCGCAGGGTAGGTAATATATAGAAATAAAGTGAACTGTTTTATGTAGTACTACCTGTCCCCCGCGGTTTCACCCACGTTCCCGAGAGATGTTCCATTTTCCCGGCATAAAAAAAAGAATCTTATGTTACTTCCAATACCTCCAAGAATATGTGTACAAAGCTTCATGATGATCGGTTAAATAGTTTTCGCGTGAAAGCATAGCAAACAAACTTACATTCACATTTATAAAATTAGTAGGGATGTTTGTGGAAACCTAATCTATAACGTATCTATATGATTGATTACTTTAAGTATCTTGTTTTAGTTCTGTTAACCTACTTATGTTGCTGACGCTACCGAGGAGTGTCGGTAAATGTAAGTGATTGCACTGTTACACTCAGTACTTTGTAAGACATTTATTTTGTGGTGAATTTATTGATTAATATTTATCTGGCTGTCAATATCTATTTATGTGTGTATTTAAATCGAACTTATTATATCCTACTTAATGTTATAAAATGCAAAAGATTGTATGTATGTTTGTTAATCTTTGACGAAAAATATCACTCCATAGAGTCATTGACAGATCTAGGTTTTTGACATCTCATTTATGGGATTAAAATATTGGCGACTATTTTACGGATCACACGAGTTTTATTTCGCATGTTCGGGAGCTGCTATCTCCCGCATAGTTTTTAATAAGTAAATATGGCTAAACAACGTTTGCCGGGTCAGCTAGTCTCATACATTATGTACTTGTTTGAAGAATATACAATTACAAATACAATATATAAATATTTACTGAATATTAGATTTTACTATAACATAATTGGTTTGTTAACAAAAGAGTTCATAAAGTTGAGGTATCTCTCGAAATCCATCGACAAGTTGTATCTTTTTGAGTTATGTAAGGTAAGGTATGATGGTAAGTCACCGACGCTTATGGACAGTTGCAATACAGCTTTGCCAAGGTGTTGTCGGCTCTGAGATATAAAGTTAAGTCTCATTTGCCTGTAATTTTATAGGCCTCCTTACCTTTCTAACCAAAAATGCGAAATCTATCTCTAATCAAAAGAGATGAGAAAAAGTTCACTACTGCTTCACAGCAGAATTGTCAAACGTACCTAGAGAACGGTTAGTTTGTTCGTTTTCTATACGTTTCTGTACCCTATTACGATGAAGCTTTGAAGAGTTTTTGGGAAATTTAAACCTTTTAACGCATGCCTGCAACAGCTAACACACACGCCTATGTAATATACACCCAGGCACAAAACAAACAAAATATTTACACACACAAATCGAACCGACGACCGTGTACTTGCAATCAAGGTATATATTTGACAGGCCAATTGGCTTGGTGGTTAGCGACCCTCACTGCTAAGTCGAAGGTCGCGGGCTCGATCTTCGGTCGATCGGGCTGGCCCAGCCAGGACAAACATTCGTGTGCATGAACATATCGGTTTGTTCTGGTCTGTATAAATATCTATATATGTATGAATTTAGAAAAATAAAAAGTAGTATATGTAGTGTATCAGTTATCTGGTTTCCATAGTACAAGCTCTGCTTAGACCAGATGGCCGTGTGTAAAATAATTTCCCAGAATATTTATTATATCCACTACCCCCACTAGCCCGTCAAAATAGCAATGTTTATTACAAAAGCTACCCTATTTAATACAATAGCAGGCATATATAATGAGTCATATCGGACAATGCGTCGTGGGGCGGAAGTACCGCCGCCGCCGCCGCCGCCGCCGCCGCCGCCGCCCGAGCGTTCGTTATATCAAAGTCGAGGTAATTAACTACTTTCGTAATGCCTTCTCGAAGACTTTTTGTTGCTTTTGATAAGGTGCAGTGTTTGTGCCTAGTAAGTAACTATACATTAGTTACTCACAGTCTCGTGCATGCATGTAGTGAAGCGGCGTGTCAGTGCTACGCGAACCACGGGTGAGAGTAGATACGTCCGCTGCATACAGGTAGTGTTGTCGAGCCTGTGACTCTTTAGAATTACCTATCGTACGACGAGTCTACATAAGGTAATACTAAAAATCAACGAACATTCTTTACACGCTCTGGGGCTCGATTCTGTAAGGAAAATGACACTAACTCGAGGATGTTTCGTCGCGGCCTCCGTGCTCTGTCTCTTTCGCTAACTACGAATACTACTAATCATGTGAGAGATAAGCTCTCCGAGGCCTCCATGAAACGGCTCGCCGACGAAGTTTGTATTAGCTGAATAAGGGGGCTAATCCCAAACTAAGCAGACCTTGTGGTATGGAAACCAGACTCATATAATACACCATAGTTTACTTCATTTTAAAATACATACATGCAACAAAATGTTTGTCTTGGGTGGGAATCGAACCCATCTGCGGCATGGCAGCCAGTCTCAAACCACCAAGCCAACTGGCCGTCTTACTGCTTACTTTTTTTTAATCTTAAAATAATTTAATGAGCAGTAACACGCAAGGAGGTTTTAAATCGTAATCAGCTTTTGTTTGGTTACTGGTTAAGTGGTCGAGATCTAAAAGGCCGTTTTGACAGCTAAGGGTGTCATAGGAAATTCATCTTTATTCCTTAAGGTTCTTTTGTTGATATTAGCATAACCTAACCTTACTTTATCAAATTGCCATAGGGTTAATTTTTCTTTAACACTTAGTTGGCGGCGCAAGTTCAATAACCTTATAATGTTGATATCTAAAGGCTATTTAAAACTAACAGGTAACTTGTCACGAGGCCTGAATACGAGTTCTTGTAGGAGCGAAGTTCCTTATCGCACAGTACGGACTTGAGGGATGGAGGCTAAGCGAAAAATCATCTAAGATTTTGCCATCACGACGTTAGGTCTAACACCCATATTCTAAGACGTTTCCTCATACATCACATGACTCCAACTGAGGACACCTTAAGCATTTTCTAGAGAAATCCTCAAAATTGGTATTCTAAGTTATAGCTTGAGCAAAATTCGAGCAATCCCGACTGATATCGAATCGAAGTGTAGTCAAGGTAACATGTCATTAGTAACGTCATTCTAATATATTATAGATAAAATAATGAGCTTCAGTAACTGTTTATAAGCAATAAACTTCGTTGGTCCCGACGTACCTTGAAGTTGACAGTTGTTTCCTCACCTCGAGTCCTCACTCGAAAGCGTCGAGTGGATGAGAATTTTGCAACTATGAATACTAATATCTTGGAGTGAGGTTGAGTGGAGTAATTTTCGAGGAAACGTCTTAGAATATGGGTGTTAGTCGTGAACTTGTAAAGTCTCATGTGCCTGTAATTTCATCGGCCTTACCATTCGAATCGAAACAGAAATACAAGTGCAGTACTGCTTCACAACGGAAATGGGTAACGTAGTACTTTCTCGGACGAACTCTGCATTAGAAGCTCTACTACTCAATTCAAAATCATATATCAATAATAATTTACTACGAAAGGAACTTCGCCAATCGAGTGTTCCACGACACATACGCATTTTTTTCCAAATCCTTCCAAGGCTTGCTATTAAACGCCCCTATGATACCTAGGTCGGTAGGAGTTTCTAAAACTCCTCGTCTTCTATCTTAAGACAATGATTATAATAACTTCTTGCATTAGAACAAAGATGTCCTCTATGAAGAATAAATTATATATTAAGTATTTTATAATTGTTAAATATAAAAATATATGAAATTGATATTATAAAATTGCCAAAAAGTCAGAATAAAATTTATATTAAAAATTATTTAATAAAAAAAAAACCAATGTAACCTTGCCGAGTTTCTTGCCGGTTCTTCTCGGTTGAAGGCTGACTTCCGAACCGGTAGTTGCGTCAGTAACATTAAATTTGACCTTCAAAAGTACCTTCCGAGGGCCTAAACTGAATAAATGGTTTTAAAATCTACTAAAGATTATATTCATTTCATAATGTAAAAATTTAAAATATGTGAAGTTCTATTAAACTAGATTTTCATGCTGCGGTTTTACCCGCGTTCCTGAGGGATCTAATGTATCCGGTATATTTATAAAAGCCTTTATCCATCAGGAATTATGTACCTTTCAAATAGGTGCCGTGGTTTCGGTGATTACCCTCTACATAAATACAAACTCACCAAATATAAAGTAAATGTATATATATACTAGCTATCGCCCGCGGTTTTACCCGCGTTTATAGATATCATATATAGCCTATAGCCATCTTCGAAAAATTCCGAGTCGAATGGCAGCAGTCCCATCCCGATATATTCAGTCATTTTTTGGTGACGGTGCGTCAAAGGAACCCTATTTTCCTTGTATACTTATACATAGATAGGTATTTGGAAAAAAGTAATTTGTGGAGTAATCAGTTATTTGGTTTCCATACTACAATTTCTGCTTATTTTGGGATCAGATGGCCGTATGTACAGAATACCTCAGGATATTTATTATTTACTAGCTGTCCCCCGCGGTTTCACCCGCGTTCCCGAGGGATATAACATTTCCCGGCACAGAAAGTATCCTATGTTACTTCTAATACTTCCAAGAATATGTCTATAAAGTTTCATGATGATCGGTAAAGAAGTTTTCGCGTGAAAGCGTAAAATAAACTTACATTCATATTTGTAATATTTGTAGGGATTTCAATTCGCACTCTCCTTATAATAAGAGCAGGATAGATAACTTTCCATGGAAAAGGAGTGTCGGACTCCTCCCTTAATGAATTGTTTGTACGTGCTCTTATAACAAATGCTATTTTAAGATTTCAATCAAATTGTTGTTGTAGTTCAACAAAATAATTCGTAAAATTTATATTTGTTGAACTTATGTAAAAAGGTTGGAAATTTCTAAAATTGCTGGGACCACATTGTGTACATTGTACGTTATGACTGAAAGTTGTTTCAGAAAAGTTATTATTTATTGAAAATGGTATATTTTACGCATTAAATATTTTAGAGTAACATGTCTTTTTTAATATTGTTGAAATAGTCAAAAAATTGTATCATTACACAAATGGTAGACAAAAAAATATTTTGAATTATAGATATGTTTCAGAGATACTCGAACATTACTGACAGTGTAAAAATATTACAAAATATTTTTTTCAATAGAATCAATATTCTCAAAAGACAAGAACAACCATTTTTTTAAATAAAAGTAAATGATTATAAAAGAGGTCTTACCAAAATGAAATTGTCTATGATAAAAAAACATTTATATAAATTACAATACAACTTCTACGTTTACCTATATTCAAAAACAAAGTGATTCGAAATGTTCTCACATAGAAATACAAAACCAATTTAGATTTCGCGTCGATACGTATATTGGATGTTAAAGTGGCTACAATTTTGCCATGACAGTCCGCTTTCGATTTGGACGGAGTTAAAATAAATATCTGAAATTAAAGCCTTTCTGGTTTCCATAGTACAAGCTCTGCTTTGTTTGGAATCAGATGACCGTATGTAAAGAATGTCCCAGGCTATTTATTTATTAAATATTTTTTTCAATAAATTAGAAGGTAAGTAGTATCAACATTTCAATGATACTAATTAAAATTAGAAACTTAATAATTAAGTTCTAAGACTAAAAAATATTTGAGGTGTTTTAATATCAAATCTTTACCAGCTTTAGGATAAAACAATGTGGTATTTTTTTAGAGCTTATAGTGCAGAGTTTGTCCGGGGAAGTACTACCTTATCCATTTCCCCCATGAAGCAGTAGTACATTTGTATTACTGTGTTTCGGTTAGAAAGGTAAGGAGGCCGGTGAAATTACAGGCACATGAGACTTAACTTCACGTCACAGGGTCGAAAACGCATTGACGATGCCCCTAGTATTGCAAATGGCCATAGGCGGCGATGACCACTTACCATCAGGTGGACCGTGTGCTGGTGAGTCAACGGCCCGGTAACGGCTACACGGATTTGAATTAAATCTGGCACAAAGATAGAATATATTTTGGATTAACGGATGGTATAGTCATTTTCATCCCGTTACAAACGTAGTCTCGGAAACGCGGGAAAAACTGCGGGACAAAAGTTAGTTATCCATAACATCAAGACAAAGAACTCTATAATTTAAATAAATTAATAATATTAAATAAATGTTTGGCTCGTTAGCGAGGACAAAGTGAAACAGGTAATTAATTTTAATGATCGAAATTAATTAAACGATATCCATAAAGCTTTAAACTCTTAAGTAATTACTTATTTTGTACTTAATGACCGGCTGTTTGAGCCTAACAAATATAAATTGAACACAAAATAGTAACATGCTTTCGCCTGCGGTTTCTTTCATGCTGTGTTACAGGTTTATCTATTCAAATTCAAAATGCTAGGCCCTTCATTTAATTTTACCTTAAAAGGCATTTGTGAAGGTTAAAGTTGCTAAAATGACTATTGGTATAGAAGTCAGCTTCTATATATTATGTACTAGCGACCCGCTCGCCTGTATGGGATGATATAAATGTATTATCTACAATCTTGAAGAAATTATCTGAAGGATGATGAAATATAAACATAAAAACATAACTTATATTTACGCCAATTATTCCCAAAAACCTAGGCAGCGGTCTCAATAATTATGAGACGAGACTTACCTTATCCAAGATTTTAAAGTACCAACGTGTCATGTCGTCATACGTAGGTATCTACACTACACACGTAATAATGATTAAATAAAGAAACGTTCATAATACTCTGTCCAACCAGGGTATCAAACCTTGGACCTCCCGGTCTATAACCGAGCTTTATATCACACTATCACCGAGGTGATAAAAACCGCATCAATAACCTATTGCACAGTTTAAAAGAACTATGCGCTCGAACAGATAGATAGAAGTAGTGAATTTATCGTATACTGTTAAAAGATACATGTACGTCTTTAAAACAAACGTAATCGAGAATAGAACTTAGAGCTTATAGAGCAGAGTCCGTCCGGGAAGTACTACCACCTTACCCATTTCAGCCGTGAAGCAATAGTGCACTTGTATTACTGTGGCTCGGTTAGAACAGTAAAGGGGCCGGTGAAATTACAGCCACATGAAACTTAACAACTTCACGTCTCACGGGCGACGACGTATTGGTGATGGTCCTGGTTTTGCAAATGTTCATTGGGGGAGGTGACCACTTACCATAAGGCTAAAAAAAGATCAAAATCTAGAAAGGCTACAATATCCTTTTTTCTAATCAATAATGGCAGTATACCAGCGTTGCACTGCATGATGGCCCAGTGCAACACTATTCAGTTGTACGATTTGTATTGTATTAGTTTGTAGTCATGTAACAGAGTCAATAAATATTTTTCTTCTCTCTAGTTAAATGATTGATAAATTGATTACAATCTATTCTGTAATCCGGAATCCAATGGGAAATCAAAACACTGATAAATGGTTCAATTTATCAACGCTCGTGATAAAATGGTTGCTATTGAAAAGTAATGAGCAGCGATCCAAATTAACATTTTAATCAACTTCGCAAATTATTACAAAATACAGCCCTTTGCTTTTTGTATTACTCAGTGTTACCTTCAACCCTAAAAGGGATTATTGACAGAAATTTAGAAAAAAAAATTTTTTTTACTATGATTTTCAAATTAATAAAGGAAAATAGAAATCAGACCTGATTAATAGATTATTTTATTATGTAGCATATAAAAAAAAAATTGAATAATTTTTATAAATTATTTGGATATTCATTTATTACTAAATTTACAAAAAAAATAGATAAAGTATTAAATTAATCTTTTGCTTTTGGTTAATTGGCAAGATGGAAAGGCTTCAGGCTTTATTTTGTATATTTTTTTTATCACTTAAATCTGAGTGAAACCGTAGGGTTTAACTAGTATTTCTACACAAAGAAAAACAAGTAGTAACATGATAGCACAATGCGGAACACCCAATCAAGTTTTACAATGAACGTAACAAGTTGTCCAATTTTGTCGAAAAATGTATCAGAGGCCTAAACGATGTCATTAGAGGCCGTGCCACTGACATTTTCGGTCTTCAGGGACTCATCCAATAGAGTTGCGCACATTTATCACTCATTTATATCCCACGAGGATATTGTGCTCGACATTTTAAGATACTCTGAGAGTGTTTAATATAAAGGCTAAGGATCACATTTTAGTTTTTTTCAACATGTTTTTTTTTACACAAAACTAATAAGGTGACTTTGCAACAAAATATTTTAGTAATAATAATTTTCAAATTTTTTGAACCTTATTTTTGCTTGACTTTTTAAGATACTGTGAGAGTGTTTATATAAAGGCTAAGAATTAAGTTTTAGTTGGTTTGAAAATGTTTTTTTTTTTCACAATACTAATAAGGAAACTGTGCTACAACATATCTTAGTAATAATAATTCTCAAATTTTTGTACCATATTTTTGCTTGACTTTTAAGATACTCTGAGAGTAGTTATATAAAGACTAAGGATAAATATTAAAAAAAAAAAAAAATTAATAATAGGAAAAATAATTCTCACTCTTTAATAGGAAGTTTTCTGGATAACAATTTAAACATTTTAATTAGTTGAAGATAATTTCGTATCTATTCGAAGCTCTTTTACTATTTTTGAATAAAATCAGTTATTAATAGGGTCTTTAATTAATTTGCTATTTTAATAAATTAAAATGACAAATAAGTCGAGTACGTACAAAGTTCATGTATTTGTTATATTAGTAAAAAAGTAATTTAACCATTAATTATCTGGTTTACAAAGAACAAGCCGTATGGCTCGATTCGGTAAGGAAAATGTCACTAACTCGAGGATGTTTCGTCGCGGCCTCCGTGTTCTGTCTCTTTCACTAACTACGCTAATTCTACTAATCACGTGAGAGATAAGCTCTCCGAGGCCTCCGTGAAGCGGCTCGCCGACGATGTTTGTATTAGCTGAATAAAGGGGCTGTTTAGTTTAGAATCTGATAAGTGTAAAGAAAGTGCTAGGATATTTATATATTATTTAATTCAAAGCTTTCGAATGCTTAGACATAGTTATCTTAAACGCAAGTAAAAAAAAATGCTCCCTTACACCGTACTGTAGCTATGCGGAAATTAAAAATACAAGATTCCATGAAGAATATTACAGTTCTGAACCAGGTGCCTGAAATTCAGTGTAAAAAAGTATCCTTTGATAATTATGATTGTGCCCACGAATTTTGGCGGCGTAATTAAGTTTTCAGGGACAAATTAGTTTTCTCGTTGCTCGTTTCTCTGAGTCTAAATAACTCCAAAGATTAAATGTATTGTTCAATAGCTTGTTATTAATGTTATCTAGATGTACTAAATCTACAAGGACAGGCTATGGAAGCAGCATTATTATTCTTCTAATATTATAAACTAGCTGTCCCCCGCGGTTTTACCCGCGTTCCCGTGGGTTGTCACATGTATTATACATAAAAACCTTCCTCTTCAATCACTCTATTTATTAAAAAAAACCGCATCAAAATCCGTTGCGCAGTTTTAAAGATTTGAGCATACATAGGGATATAGGGA
This sequence comes from Habrosyne pyritoides, assembly GCA_907165245.1. Taxonomy (NCBI): domain Eukaryota; kingdom Metazoa; phylum Arthropoda; class Insecta; order Lepidoptera; family Drepanidae; genus Habrosyne; species Habrosyne pyritoides. Next base: position 4,678,318 of record OU015608.1, read on the forward strand.
TAGAGAAAGCGACTTTGTTTTATACTATGTAGTGATGCGAAAGCTTGTGAGTGTATTTATGTAAAAGATAATAATAATAATATTTATTATTTCTTTCACAAAGGTTGCTTAATAACTAGATGGAACAGAAATAACAGAAATGTACTAGGAACTTGCCTGTATTACAGATTACCAGGCTCTCCCCTAGGAAGAATACTGTTTTATGTGACAAACAAGTTATTTTAACCTTTAATTTATTAACAATATTTTATAAAAATTGGCAAATAGTTGCAAGGATGATTGTTATTCTGTCTTAAAAACGACTTATCATGACGGATTTGGATGAAACTTGGTGGATAGTGGATACTTTTTGTCCGGGGAAAACGTAACACCCGGGAAGTGGTGGAAACCCCGGGGGGAGCTAGTTATTATATATATACGCAAGGCAACAAAACAGACAAATAGTCATAAAAAAAGAAAATGGGCTTAAGTATCGCTCAAGCTCCCTCTTCACATGTTCAGTCCCAAAAACTCCACAATCACAAACACAACGTTTCCATAGACTCATTATATGTATAGGCTAGCTGTCCCCCGCGATTTCACCTGCCTTCTGGAGGTCTGTAATGGGTGAACAGCCAATGCAATGAAAGAACTGCAAGGCGCGCAGTTAAAATAGTTCATGTAGAAATTATTTTTAATTCTCGACTTTCCTCTAATATAATATGCATGTGTTATACATATAAACCTACCTTTTTAACCACTCTATATATTGCTCAAAACTGCATTAAAATTTGTTGCGTAGTTTAACAGCCCCCTTATTCAGCTAACAAACTTCGTCGGCGAGCCGCTTCACGGAGGCCTCGGGGAGCTTACCTCTCACATGATTAGTAGTATTAGCGTAGTGAGCGACAGAGATAGAACATAGAGGCCGCGTCGAAACATCCTCGAGTTAGTGTCATTATCCTTACAGAATCGAGCCCCGAGTACAAACAGCGGGAGCGAATTTATTTTATACTATGTAAAGATAACGCATAGTTGTCATTTTTGAATGACAAATGACAACTTATTTGAAGTTCAGCTGTAACATGAAAAAGTTAATTAAATAAATAAGTTCCGCCATTTTATCATTACTTTAGTTTGCATAGCTCTTTTTTACAGGCAACGTAAAAGCTGGTAAGGATTTATAGTTTATCTTTTTTTTGACATGAATTTATGAGCTCAAAGGATCCGAGTATAACGTTATTAATAAAACAGGTACCTTTATACTAGGGAAGCAACAATATCTATACATATAATATCGTCCCAAAATTGATAGATACTTTTCTATAAAAAGCTCCCGATCTCATACTAAAACGAAGAACATAAAATCTCTTCGGTATGATTTTATCGGTGATTGTGATACATTGATTTTCTATTTATGGTTGGATCTGTTCTTGAAATTCGATGACAATTTCTTCGGTTATAGGAAAAAATATATTATGTTATATAATAAAATATGTGGGATTGGATTTTGCAAGCGTTTTGGTCCTTGGTGCGCTTATATTAACCGATTTAATAACTTGGGCCTCAGTGTTTTATCCACTTTTTAACCATCTTCAAAAAAGAAGGAAATTCATACTTTTTTATTTTGAAAGGGTGTTTTTTATCTATCTTCAGGTTAACTAATTGACTCAGGCGTGGATCTATTAATCCATTATAAGATAATACAAAAAACAAATATCTAGTAACTAATTTCGCTGGATCTCCTCCTCTGCCAAGTCCTAAACAAGGAAACTCAACAGGAAATCGACACATGTTTCGCTTCTGCCTTCTTCGTTACGTGAGATCCAGCGGAATTATTGACTACATTTTTGTTTTTTTTTTTATAATTTTGTCTTCAGTTTGTAGTTACGCTTCTACCAATTTTCATCAAAATCAAACTGATGGCAATTTGGCACAGCAGCACATTCACCATAGCAAAAGAGAAAATGAATACCCAAAATACGGGTAGTATATTTTCATAAAAAAAAAACATTTATATATGTATATATAAAAATGAATGTCTGTCCCCTATGCCTTCCTACACTGTTCATCCGATCGCAAATAAATCTTTAGTGAGTCTACATACGCGAAACATTGCAATGCATGCCGGGAACAGCTAGTCAGCATATTTATACCTATTAAAATAAATATTAGGTTGGGGAAAAAGTATTTTCGCATTATAGTATGTATGAACTTGTAATAAAATCTCTTTGGCTATACTATTTATATCTTGCTGGTTTTGGTATCATTGAAAGTTCAAATTTTAAAGAACATAATTCCAAATTCAAATTAGGAAAATGTGTGATTTGCATTTGTTTTTCGTACCGCCAAGATGAGTGAATCTAATGAAGAAATTCGATTCATTTTAAAATTTTTACTACAAAAAAAGTAAAAATGCAACGCAAGCCGCGAAAAAAATTTGCGATGTTTATGGACCTAGTGCAGTGTCTGTGAGAGTAGCACGAAATTGGTTTAACCGTTTTCAATCCGGAAATTTTGATGTCAAAGATGCACGTCGCTCTGGTCGCCCCATTACGGATAAAATGGATGCCATTTTTGAAAAAGTGGAGCAAGATCGGCATATCAGTAGTTACGACGTATCTGAAGAACTGGGAATTGACCACAAAACAGTTTTGGCGCATTTGAAAAAAACTGGATACACAAAAAAGCTAGATATTTGGGTACCTCACGAGCTCACTGAAAAAAACCTAATGAACCGTGTACTCATTTGTGATTCTTTATTACGACGTCATGAAACCGAACAATTTTTGAAGAAGCTGATAACTGGTGATGAAAAGTGGATCACGTACGACAAGAACTACCTGGGGCCCAATTTCACAACGTTCGAGTAGCACGTTTGTTTCAGCAATGGTATGGTTATAATTAATGTCAAATTGAAGTTTGACATTTCATAATACGGTAAGGTTTCACAGACTGTGGCGAAACATGGGTTAACTCGCAACAAGGTGATGCTGTGTGTGTGGTGGGATTGGAAGGGCCTTATTCATTATGAGCTGTTACCACCAGGCAGGACCATGGATTCTGAACTCTACTGCGAACAACTGATGAGATTAAAGTAAGAAGTTGAGAGAAAGCGGCCGGAATTAATCTACAGAAGGGGTGTGGTTTTTCATCATGATAACGCTAGACCTCACACATCTTTAGCCACTCAGCAAAAATTAAGAGAGTTTGGTTGGGAGGTATTAATGCATCCGCCGTATAGTCCTGACCTTGCACTTTCAGATTTCCACCTGTTTCGGTCTCTTCAGAATTCTTTAGGCAGTGTCAGGTTAACATCACGAGAGGACTGTCAAAACCACTTGTCGCATTATTTTGATCAGAAGTCCCAAAATTTCTATAGCAATGGGATCATGTCCCTACCAACAAGATGGCATAAAGTTATCGAACAAAATGGTACCTACATACTTTAGTTAAATGTAAATAAACTATATTAAAAATGTTTTGAATTTTCTTAAAAAATGCGAAGGAACTTTTTCCCCAACCTATTATTTGTTTATTTATTCGTGTTCTCAACGTTTATATATCATTCATCCGATTGTGCTTGCGGCAAGCAATATTAAAAAAAATGGAACGGGCGAATTGACAGACAAGCCAGATCAACTGATATTATAATGCGAAAGTTTTGTGAGGATGGGGATGTTTGTTAATCTTTTACGCAAAAGCTACTAACGGGATTTGGATGAAATTTGGGGCATACTTAGATAGGACATACCCTGGAATACCATATATAATATTTTGTATCCCGGGAAAATGTAACATCCCTCGGGAACGCGGGTGACAGCTAGTTTTTTAAATGGGAATGTTTGTGAGGATGTATGGATGTTTGTTACTCTTTCACGCAAAAACTACTTAACAGATTTGTATGAAATTTTGCATTTAAATAGTTTATAACTTGGATTAACACATAGAAACTTTTTATTCCGGGAAAATGTAACATCGCTCGGGAACGCGGGTGAACGCGGGGGACAGCTGTTGTGATGGATGGATGTATGTTTGTTACTCTTTCACGCAAAAACCACTGAACAGATTTGAATAAAACTTGGCACATAGATGGTTCACAACCTAGTTTAACGCATAGAATTTTTTACCTGGAAAAAAAATATCATTTTTCGGGTATGTGAGTGAAACCGTAAGGTACATCTAGTACGTTATAAATATAATAGCGAGCTAATCAGATCACTTAGCTATTCTGTGTTTAAACATGTTTAAACATGTTTAAGCTCTACGAAATATGTTATGGTAATCACATGTTCCCAAGTAACAAGGGTATCGCAAACATAATGTTATTGTTCTGACATAAATGGGATAATGCTATAGAATTAATTCTTGATTGATACATGATACGTTGTGATACTCAATACCTCAATTTAGTTTACTTTGTTGACATTTAAGAGGGTTGATTCGATTTTTAACACTTAACTTAAAACTGGCTAAGTTTTATTACTTTGTGCAGCGTCATATTAGTTTCCGGGGTGAAAAATATTATTCTACCAATCATCATGAAAATTTAATATAAGCATTTTCATCTCTTGTCGAGTGTTATAAGGTTCTGCTAGCGATCTGGAGGCCCTGGGTTCAATTTTTGGGTCAGGCCAAGTAATATTAATGTATAATAATAGTAATAATAGCCCCCCGCTCCCTTATATTATATGTAGGTAACACAAAATAAGGATTTACTAAAGTCTAGTTTAGTATTCTGAGAAATTCTTAATACATGGCTTTATTGATTCTTAACTAACTGAAGCAGAACCTTTACCATGACAACCAGGGGCTCGATTCTGTAAGGAAAATAACACTAACTCGAGGATGTCTCGTCGCGACCTCTTTGCTCTGTCTCTGTCGCTTAAGCTAAAGAGAGGTAAGCTCTCCGAGGCCTCCGTGAAGCGGCTCGCCGACGAAGTTTGTATTAGCTGAATAAGGGCATATTGAATACTTGAATAGATATTTAAACCAGGACATAACAAACATATAATGTTTAATACATCTGGAATAAGGATCAGACTACCACCTGTGACCTATAAAGAACTGGTAGTAGTTATAGATAAATGGCACACAGTCATAACTCCTGGGGGTCAGTCGAAGGGCAAATACAAGCACGTTCTAAATAAAAGAAAACAGGCAAGTGCGAGTCGAACTCGCGCACAAGGGCTCCGTACCATTATGTAAAAACGAACCAAAACTAATCATGTTTTTTGTATGGGAGCCTCCTCACATATTTGTTTTATTTTAATAAAATAATTTATTGTAAAAATTATAATTTTTTGAGTAGTAGAGCTCTTAGTGCAGAGTTCGTCCAGGGAAGTACTGCCACCTTACCCATTTCTGCCGCGAAGCAATAGTGCACTTGTGTTACTGTGTTTCGGTTAGAAAGGTAAGGGGGCCGGTGAAATTACAGGCACATGAGACTTAACAACTTCACGTCTCAAGGTAGACAACGCATTGCGATGCCCTGAGTGTTGCAAATGTCCTTAGGCGGCGGTGACCACTTACCATCAGATGGATCGTCGGCTTGTTTGTCGGCCCATGTGGTATAAAAAAAAAACATGTAACTAATTTTATGAATATTTCAAGCGTCTACATGCTGCTATGTATGCATGCTGTTTTTTAGTATTTGTTGTTATAATGGCAACAGAAATACATCATCTGTGAAAATTTCAATTATTTAATTATCACGTTTCATGAGATTAACAGGTGGCAGACGGACAGACGGACAGTGGAGTCTTAGTAATAGGGTCCCGTTTTATCCCTTGGGTACGGATCCCTAAAAATACTTGGATGTACAATTTCCAGTTGTATTAAACTTCTCTCAAATGAACATCAATATTTTTCAAAAGTTCAATACAATTCAATAACACATTATTGACAAAGTTAGCGTCGGATGTGACCCATATGTAGCAAACGGCGTACCCACGGACATAATGCTTGCCCTATAAATGATTGCGGTTGTGTTGTGGCCAAGCATGCTGGTGGTGCCAACAGCCAACATTACATGTTGGTGACATATGTGGCTACAATTGTTTTAGACATGCTATATTATATTTGACAGTGGCAAAGGTCAATTTCAACTATCTAATATCTGACTATATTGGTACGTTTCGCATAATCATGTACCTATTTGCGTTGTAGCTGGAGTGATGAACATTACTTGTACGGAGAGGACGGTCCCGTTGGCTTGGTGGTTAAAGAGAACCTAACCCCAGGTCGCGGGCCCGATTCCCACCCAGGACAAACATTTGTGTGCATGAACATGTATGTTTGTTCAGTTTCTGGATGTATGTATCTATACCAAAGTATGTTTAAAAGAATTGTATATGAGTTATCTCGTTTCCATAGTACAAGTTCTGCTATGGGATCAGATGACCGTGTGTAAATAATGTTTAAGGATATTTATTTGATTAATACTAAAATACTTATAAATAATAAAATATAGAATAATGATGATATAAACGATATGAAGATGATTTAAACAAATTTACTTTACTGAGTTTCTTGCCGGTTCTTCTCAGTTGAGAATTAACTTGATGGATTAACTTAAATCGAGGGTAGCTTTAGTAACTTTCATAAGTGCTCTCTGCGGGCCTTAACTATATAATTGGGTTTAAATTTTGAATTTTCATTAAGAATACGCTTATCGGTCGTATTTTTAGAATTAATATATCATATTATGAAATTACAGTGTAACTTAATAAAATACTAAATTATAATCAAATATTTTCAGCCTGGGATTATTATTAGTTACTTCTTATAAGACGAAAGCTAATTTTGAATACGGGAATACTTGATTACTTTCAACATCAAATAAGAAGAGAAACATAAGCTACAAAATTCAATTTATCAACATCAAGCCATTCAAAGGAAATAAGTCGTTATCCAAAACTCACTAAGTACAGTTCAGAATAACTTCAAGAAAGTTAATTCATGCGATTTTCCTAAAGTATTTATTAAAATAAACATTTGTCGGAATATGGTGCCGAACCATAGGTAGAATCATCACCGTCAGACATTATATGGGCGTAGATATGTTTCTTTGGGAAAATAAAAAGTCGTAGGTAGGTTAACTTGCTTAGGTACTTTAATACTATCACACTAAATACAACGAAATGTGAGACAGTTTCTAGATTAGTTGTCCGCGCGGCGGCCATCAGAGAAGTCCGTGCTCGGGATTGTCGAACGTCTTCGTTATCTCGGCTCGCGCGATCACAAATCCAGACTCTGTCAAAGCGCTGACGTCATAACGCTTTCGCCTCGTTGTCAAATCAACTCCCGTACTAATGGCTCTTCCGACATATTTATGTTTAATTTTGATACCTATGATATTACAATGTTATATCCAATATAACAATGCACTCAGGGTACTGTTGGAGCTGCCGTGGCGTTGTAGTGCGTCAGGGATGTTTGCCGAGGCGCGGGTTGATGGCTTTGCCGCTATCATTAGGAAAATATGCGCCTTCCTATTCACTCGCGTTCGTGGCGGCACCAACACTATACTGGGTGTGTTAGCAGATCGCTGGGAGTCCCCCATGTTGCAAAGATGGCTACGGTTGCATATTGTAAATTAATAGTGTAATGTACTGTGTTGTGTAGTGTATGTTGTTAAAATTAACATTAGTTTTTAAGTATTTTGTTACTAACAAAAATATGGACATGATCTGAAATAAATGTTTATTATTATTATTACAAATGTCGTCTGTACTGTAATATTTATTAAACTAAACGTGTTTGTTACTCGATCACGGCAGAACGGCTGGACAGATCAGGATTACATTTGGCACTGAGATAAGTAGAAAGTCTGGCTACTATAGGTGACTTTTTATTCCGGGGAACCCGAGTAAAACCGCGAGTGACAGCTTGTTTAAATATACATACACGTTGATTTAAACATTGTATCTCCAAATATTTTACGCCGGCAAGATAAAGACTTTGGGGACATGATGTAAGGACACTTAATAACATCCGAAGTACAATGACATATGAGAAAGAAACACAGGTGAATCTTTGGTCTGTTTGTCTTTCTACTTGGGCTAAAAAAAGCTATTCCACAGTTTCAAGTAGTAGAGCTGTTAGTGCATAGTTTGTCCGGGGAAGTACTACCACCTTACCCATTTCTGCCGTGTAGCAGTAGTGCACTTGTATTACTGTGTTTCGGTTGGAAAGGTAAGGGAGCCGGTGAAATTACAGGTACTTAAGACTTAACAACTTCACGTCTCAGGGTCGACAACGCATTGGCGATGCCCCTAATGGCAAATGTCCATAGGCGGCGGCGACCACTTACCATCAGGCATTAAAAAAAAAAAGTTAATAAAACCTATTCAAATTGGTTTTTGATTTACATCAATTCACATTTTCACGCTTTACACACTGTTAGATTAACTATACACACATCCACACTTTCTCTCAATCACATTTTGCACACTAATTCACATTCACAGTTACGTTATAAACGCGATAATAACTCTATATCTCTATCAGTTTGTTACATTTTCACAACAAAATGGTTCAACTAATCTTGATGAACTTTCAAATATAATTGCTTTCATGGATTACAACATAGCTTTTCATCCCAGGAAAGGGGTTATAGCCGCCTTGTAGAAACCAGTACATTAATTACTGATTAATTATCTTTAACCGGATAAAATGTGGTCTTAATACTGGAATTTACCTCGTTGTTTATAAGTTGAGCACAGTCTTACTTGCCATGGAGGTACGGTAATTGAAATTATCCATTTTAGTTTGAACTAAATATATTTTAAATTCATGACACTGAGCTCTCTGTGTCAATCTTGAGCCTACTTGTGCTAACATGGTGAAATCCTACTAATATTATAAATACGAAAGTTTATAAGTATGTATGTTATACATCCTAAAAATGGCCGTAAAACATCGAGATGCAGTTGTCATGGAGAGTCTTTTGGGAGCAAAACCATCCGAGGTCGAAATCTCTTAAACAAATAATAATATATAACTTTAGATCAATATAACTGTAACTAAATTTAAGTATATTTTAAGTTATGACAACAGAAAAAAGTAATGTAATACTATATATTAAGTAATCACAAGCCTCAGCTCAAAACAACGAGCTAAGCAAGCGCGGAAAGATGTTAATTTATAAAAACGCAATACAATTTATCTTAGAATAATTTATCATAGAATCTTTAAAGAGTACGGACTAAAATTTTCGAGTAGTAGAGCTCTTAGTGCAGAGTTCGTCCAGGGAAGTACTACCACCTTACCCATTTCTGCCGCGAAGCAATAGTGCACTTGTGTTACTGTGTTTCGGTTAGAAAGGTAAGGGGGCCGGTGAAATTACAGGCACATGAGACGTAACAACTACACGTCTCAGGGTCGACAACGCATTGGCGATGCCCTTAGTGTTGCAAATGTCCATAGGCGGCGGTATGACTTGCCATCAGGTGGACCGTTCGCTTGTTTGTCGGCCCATGTGGTATAAAAAAAATAAAATAAAATAAAGCCCGTAGAAAATGTAAAAAGTGTTTATTTGATATTTCTTCGCGCAAAAGCAACCAAACGGATTTACATGCAACTTGGCACATAGATAGAGTATATCCTGGAATAATATATATGCTACTTTTTATTTCGGGAAATCGTGACATCCCTCGGGAACGCGGGTAAAGCCGCTGGGAACAGTTTTCAGTATAAAATATTTATTAATTTATTGGATCACCAACAAGACAATATAAATCGTAAATGGTGTCCCAATTACAGGTGACGACTACAAGCACTAAAAAAGACACACAACAAAACAACATAATTGAGAACTAAATTAAATTAAAGATAAAAATTAAGAATTAAACTTAAATAAATTTTTATACAAGTAGCTTCAGTAACTTTAAATTTGACCTTCATAAGTGCCTTCCGAGGCCTAAACTGAATAAATGGTTTTGTTTTTTTTTTAAAGTAAAACCCTTATCCATTCTGCGAACTTAAACTTTACGAAAGCGAAACTATTCGTTTTCATCTCTTTACAACTCCTTCAGTCCAAATGACCCCAAAATTAGGGTTCCGAGAAAAATAGTCACAATTCCTTGTTTTTCTCGGGAAGGTATATTTAATCTCATTACTGCAATGAAGCCCATTTTCCTTATAGTTCTTCCATCTTAAAGTGACTTTATTATCTTAGTAAGTTTAAGGTACTCCCATACCAGGCGTTGATCCACATAGTTAACACAATTTTATTTTATTGGGTACAGTATTTTTTCATCTGAAATGTTGGAAAATGCTCTAATTACATAAGGTCCAATTTTGTAAAACTCGTTGTGTTCAAGTCCTAAAAAAATCTATCATTAATAACGCAGTTGTGTAAGCAAGATAACACAAAAGTACTCGATTTCAGAAACATCCATTCCTTTGCCTTTATAATGAAAAAATAATTTAAGATTGAAAAAAAAAAAAAAACTTTTTTTAATTAATAAATAAAAAATATTAAAATAGTTTTGTATTAATTAGCTAATCTGTGGAAAAAATATGCAACCCACGCATAGCAAATGAAAGACTATAAGGCGTCGTACACAAAAAAATCGTTAAGATCATATAGCTTTTTTTACTACGTGGAAGGTTTGTGAATAAAATGATACGCAAGAAGGATTTATACTGCCAACGTTTTTACAACAAGCGTTTTAAATTGCGGTGCGTTTTATGTGCACTCGTGTGGGAGGACCCTAAAACTGCCTTTTGTCTATGTCGGGTGTAAGCTCATAGTGCCTTTTGGCAAATAGGCTTTGTCTCGGGCCATTAAGTCTACATTACCGTTAAACGTGTGGGTCACGGCAATATGTTTGAGGAATTTTTGGAGGTTCTATTCGGGTACTTGAGGTATTTCCTCTGCGTAGGTACTTAGCATAGGTTCGCATAATAAATTCCTGGTGGGTATAATTTAAAAAACAAAGCGTGTAGGTGGAAAGGTTTTTTTATTTTTTTTATTTTATTGGTACAGACAACAGATTGATTCCTTATGAATCTAGAAAATTAAGAATATATAAACCTGGAGTCCAATTACTGTACACATCTACTTTTAATATTTTTTTTTAATTCATACTTATTTAGATATTTACACTCAGACACAGAACAGACAGACATGTTCATGCACAAAAATACTTATTTGTGAAACGTCCTGGGTGGGTATCGAACCCACGAACTGCGGTGTGGCAGTCAGGACCTCTAACCACCAAATTGACTGGCAAAATTAAAGAGCAAAAAAATTTGTAACATTATAAAAAAAGTAAAAAATCACAAAATAATAAGAGTTACTTAGTACATAAAATTAACATGAGCTCTTGTGTACATTAAGCTTGCAGCACGCTATGATGGCCGTTTTAACGTTTCAAAATTACAAAGATAAATAACCTTTATTCCTTCAATCATAAGGTCCATCTATTGATCCAATAGCTAATTGTATGATGATGGAAATCAACCTGATTCCAAAGCAACACAGTTTCTTTTCCTATGACAATCTGAAATGTCAAAACGGCCATCATAGCGTGCCGGTAGTTTAGGCAATGGTTCGTGTACACATATCAGTTTATAATGAGTAAACGAAATATATTGGTGTTAGTGGTTGTTCAATAATTTAATACCACCTATATTTTCTAAGTTCAGTGACCTTCAACCAAGTTATTGTGGTCAAATATAAATCTAATATTATAAAATAGTATTGTTTGTGCGTAAAGGTAAGGAACTAGAAAGAGGCATTAATTTAGTTCCTATTAAATCCAGTTGGTTTGGTGGTCCAGGACCCTAACTAGCACGCCATAGTTTTGGGATCCATTCCCACCTATGACAAACATTCGTGTGCATGAACATGGCTATTTGTTCAGCGTCTGGGACGTAGAAACTATTAAGTAATCTGTGGTCTGGGTGCCGACATTAATATTTAAAAGGGAAAAGATCTGTACTCGTATTTTGGGAACTTTATTTTATTGTTTGTAATTATGAAACTCAAAAATGAATGGACCGATTTTAATAATTATTTCACTATTAGAAAGCTACTTGTTCTAGAAGTAATATAGGTTTTGTCCAGGGATTCATTAGAACCTTCGGGACTCGATGGACCATGAGACAGAAGCTAGTTATGTTTTTAGTAAATAAAAGTAGTAGTTCAAAATCTGGTTTTCATAGTACAAGCTCTGCTTTATTTGGGATCAGGTGTAAAGTCCCATGATATAAAAAAATATAAATAGGTAGTTTCTTACTTATGTTGTTAATAGAATCTAAATATTATTATTTGATTAAGTAAAGAGAATAACTGTAAAAATAATAATACAGACTGAAAATAATGTTAAGTCATAAAAAGTGGTGTGATGTATGCTACTGTAGTAAAATGGCCTCTACTCGACATAAATCAACTGCTGCATAAAAGAACTGATACGATTCCATAAACCCTGCACAGAAAGAAAGCCACATTTTTCCCGAATGACATATTAGGCAATGTTTTTATCCCCAGGGAAAACATTAGATCCCCGCGAAGGGTGAAGCTTAGAGACCGAAGCTATTTCCTAATAACAAAACATTTTTCCCTGTACCGTCTATTTTACTCGAAACAGAAATGTAGTTCATGTCTAAGGTACATAAGTCCTACTAATATTATAAATGCGAGAGTTTGCGAGTTATGGATGTTTGTTACTCTTTCACGCAAAAACTACCAAACGGATTTTTATGAAACTTGGCACATGTATTGTATAGCTATCCCCCGCGGTTTTACTCGCGTTCCCGATTGATATCACATTTTTCCGGAATAAAAAGTAATTCCAGGATATTGTCTATCTATGTGCCAAGTTTCATTCATATCTGTTTAGTAGTTTTTGCGTGAAAGAGTAACAAACATACTTACATACAAATCTTCCGTCTTTATAATATTAGTATAGATATATCCTGGATTAACACATAGAATATTTTTTTCCCCACGAAAAGGTAACATTCCACGGGAATGCGAGTGAAACCGAGGGGACAGCTAGTCACTACATAGTATAAAACAAAGTCGTTTTCTCTGTCCCTGTATCCCTAAATCTTTAAAACTACGCAACGGATTTTGATGCGGTTTTTTTTAATAGATAGAGTGATTCAAGAGGAAGGTTTTTATGTAGTATTATAATACATGTGACATCCCACGGGAACGCGGGTAAAACCGCGGGGTCAGCTAGTATAGTATAAAACCGATGATGACCTATTTATTGAAATTGCTTTACGTTCACAACAAAAAGTGTTCGTTTGAATGTGGCCTATCGAATGCGAGCCCTGGAGTCGTTAAGAGTTCTTTTTCTATACAATTACCTTTTCTAAAGAAGTAATGTACTTTAAATGAGGTTGTGTTACAAACTTTTGGGTATATTTCGAACTTTTTAAGGGCCTTCTTTTAATAAACCCAGAGATTTTAATGTCCGTGTACTACTTATAAAATTTACTTAATGAAATTGTAGACTGGAATTTTAAATCGTTGAGAGCAGGAAATCTTAATTTTCCTTGAACGAAGCGGTTAATACCTTAATGAAGAAATTGGAAATTATGGTTTAATAAATGCTTTCGTTCGACTCGATTTAGTAGCTACTCTGCCACCGTTGCCTTGTGATATTTTCCTTCTCTGAAAGTCAAAGATCATTTCAGGATTCGAACCCATGATTTCATAATAGCATATCAAATGAATAAGCAAATTTTTGTATGTGGGATATATGTATATATAACATTGAATGTTTGTATGTGTGCGTTATCTTATATAGCTGTCCCCCGCGGCTTTGCCCACGTTCCCGAGGTATATAATATTTTCCCGGGATAAAAAGTAGCATATATGTTTCCAGGATATGCTTTATCTATGTGCCAAGTTTAATCCATATCCGTTTAGTAGTTTTAGCGTGAAAGAGTAACAAACATACTTACATACAAATATTTCCTCTTTATAATAGTATATAATAATATAATTTGCTCGATAGTGATGGCACTATAATGGGAAGTATAAGCAAGGGTTCAAAAAAATTCAAAGGCAAAAGCGACTTTTTATTAAAATTCACTGTCGTCATCACAGGCCAGTTGGCTTGGTGGTTAGCGACTCTGACTGCCGGGTTCGATTTCCACCCAGGACAAACATTTGTGTGCATGAACATGTCTGTTTGTTCTGTGTCTGGGTGTAAATATCTATATAAGTATGTATTTAGAAAAAAAAAGTAGTATATGTAGTATATCAGTTATCTGGTTTCCATAGTACAAGCTCTGCTTAGTTTGGGACCAGATGGCCGTGTGTAAAGAATGTCCCGGGATATTTATTTATATGATATAATTTTTATTTTTTTAAGTATATGAATTATTTTCAAATTTTTGTTTCATAACAAATATGTTTATTAATTGTAACTATGTATTTTTTTTTCAAAACGTCTTTAGCCACCAACCAACATTTGTATGAATAAACATGTTTGTGTATTCTATATCAATATGTATTTTTTACAAAATAGTTGTATTTGTATCGGTTTTTTTTATATCAGACGGGATTGCGATTGGCCTCAATCTCACCTGATGGTAAGTAAAGATGAGGCCGAAGATGGAGCTCGCTCTGCTTAGTTTGTGATCAGTTGGCATGTGGAAAGAATGTCCAAGGATATTTATATTTAATCAATTATCTTTATAGGTATGCAAACTTTTTTACATTATAATAAAAATCTTAATATGAACTAAAAAAAAAGTTAAATAATTAACTTTAATCACATAGTCAAACTTTCAAACAGTATGCCAACTTTTATTGCAAAAGTTTTTATTAGATCACAGTACTATTCTGTACCCGGCGAAAGGTTAAATTAGCCAAGTTTAAGTGCTACGCAGTTAATTGGATTTACATGTTAACCTGACTTCTAAGCGCGGATTTTTACTATATGATAAACTAGTAACCATCCTGCGGTGTCACTCGCGTTCTGACATAGGTTATGTCACTTAGGCATAGTGAAGCTTTACATTGGAATTTTTTTTATTGGTAGTTCCGGAGGATTACCTTCCACAAACATGCAAAATAACAAAAATCGCGCTCTCTATATATGTGTAATATTAGATAAATAAGATACACTCCACCTTAGCAGGAATTAATATACTATATACATACTATAATTTATACAGAAATTAGTTCACCGCTGTGTTTGTATCATTACTTACTCTGTGGTAACGTTCATTTGGAGAATGAAGAAACAGAAAATGTTCTTTTGTTTTCAAGAATTGCTTCATTCTTACCGGTAGCAAAACCTGTAGTAAAAATATAACTATCGGAAAACAAAATAAAAACTAATAATTTTGACAACGAAATTATTTTCCTCCGTCGTATTGTTTTAGGTCACTTGCCTAGTCTATGCTAAGTCTAGGCTGGATTGACGTTGAGCTTTTAAATTAATGGCCGAGGGAATTGGCAGCTTAATGGACTGTCTCGGATTAAAAGCCTGCAGTTATTATGAAGAAACGGAGAAATGGTTATGTAACGAGAAATAATTTTATTTGTACTTTTGAATATCGAACTTGAAATATAATTTAAAATGAGTACTGTATTTTACTTTTTTAGTCTTACACCCATATTCTAAGACGTTTCCTCGAAAATTCCTCGACTCCAACTCGACTGAGGATACCTTAAGCATTTTCTCGAGGAATTCTCAAAGTTGATATTCTAAGTCATAACTTGAGCAAAACTCGAGCAATCCCGACTGATGTCGAATCGAAGTGTAGTCAAGGTAGCATGTCATTAGTAACGTCATTCTATTATAGATAAAATATTAATGAAATAAAATAATCAGTTTCAGTAACTATTTACAAGCAATAAGCTTCCATAACGTTGGTCCCGACGTACCTTGAAGTTGAAAGTTGTTTCCTCACCTCGAATGAGAGATGTCAAGTCGAGTGGAGGAGATTTTTGTAATTAGAATACTAATATCTTTGTGTGAGGTTGAGTGGAGTCGAGGAATTTTCGAGAAAACGTCTTAGAATATTGGTGTTAGTGGTAAATGTCACTAACCACCTTATCCAAATGTTTTAAATAATAACCCCCTACCCAAAAGGAGGGGTGTTATGTACAATTTGAACGATGATTCATAATAATAATATTACTACCTAATAAGTATATTGTTGTTGTGAAGGGTTATTAAATAAAAAATAAATAAATAAATATCCTGGGACATTCTTTACACACGGCCATCTGGTCCCAAACTAAACAGAGCTTGTACTATGGAAACCAGATAATTGATATACTACATATACTACTTTTTTTTTCTAAATACATACATATATAGATATTTACACCCAGACACAGAACAAACAGACATGTTCATGCACACAAATGTTTGTCCCGGGTGGGAATTAAACCCACGACCTTCGGTTTGGCAGTCAGAGTCGGTAACCACCAAGCCAACTGACCTGTTACTTCATCTTTTTATTTTTGTATGCTACTATGTTCTCACTTTTATAATTTGTTCGAATCATTTATCTTCTAATCTATAATTTCTGCTAGCATAATTTCGATGTAGACAATTAAGTTCAGCATTACTACAAACCTTTGTGGTTTCCAAAAGCTGTATATAAGTTATTTAATGCATGTTCTTTTTTTAAAATTGGTAATAAATAAAAAAAAAAAAACGATTTAACTGGCACGCATGAAGAACTTAATCAAGTATTCATACGCCATAACATCATTTTCGAAAAGAGCTGATACTCTTACACTGCTGGACCGATATTAACCAAACATAGCTAAGAACTACCGCAAGGAAACTGGCTTTCAAGTAAAAAATACGCAACGAAGTGTGTCGGTCCATTCGTTTGAGGCCTACGATGCCATAGACAGACTCACACACACAACTTATAACACTTCTCTTTTTGCGTCGGGGGTTAAAAACGCTTTCTTTCGGTTGTTGGTTGCACTTAGACGATAATATACATCTTCTTTGACAGAGACTTGGTACTACATTTCTACGCACATCGGTCATTACTAAAATATGTATTGGTATTATTATGCATGTAAAAGTGCGACTGAAAGAGTTAACTAAGCTTTTCAAAAAATATAATGAAAGTACGTATTAATGTGCAGTTCACAAA
This sequence comes from Habrosyne pyritoides, assembly GCA_907165245.1. NCBI lineage: Eukaryota > Metazoa > Arthropoda > Insecta > Lepidoptera > Drepanidae > Habrosyne > Habrosyne pyritoides. Next base: position 4,695,397 of record OU015608.1, read on the forward strand.
ATGTGCAAGTAGAAAAATGTTTCATTTACATAATGTGCAAAACGCGAATTGTACCATTCTGCAAAGTGTTACGAAACTGTTGAATAAATAAAATCACATAATGGTCATTATTAAAAGAAGAGAGATGCATTTATAACATATTAGTGTTCACCCACTGGTTGAAATTCGCTCATTATCATAAAAGATACATGAAGTTGGTTGTCACAAAAAAAAAACGAAACCAATATTTTTTTATTCATAACATTTCAGGTCTCCAATAACTACTAACAAAAAAAAATTAAGGTTTACAAAATAGCTGTAATATATTTTTTTATACCACTTTGATCGACAAACAAGCAGACGGTCCACCTGATGGTAAGTGGTCGCCGCTGCTTATGAACATTTGCAACATCAGGGGCATCGCCAATGTGTTGTCGTCCCTGAGACGTGAAGTAATCAAGTCTCATGTGCATAAATAATAATAATTGACAGGCCAGTTGGCTTCGTGGTCAGCGACTCTGACTGCCAAACCTAAGGTCGCGGGTTCGATTCCCACCCAGGACAAACATTTGTGTGTATGAACATGTCTGGGTGTAAATATCTATATAAGTATGTATTTAGAAAAAAAAAAAAAAGTAGTATATGTAGTATATCAGTTATCTGGTTTCCATAGCACAAGCTCTGCTTAGTTTGGGATCAGATGGCCGTGTGTAAAGAATGTCCTAGGATATTTATTTATTTATAAAAAAAAAGATAAAATGAAAGAAAATAATGTAACTATTTTGCCTTTACCGATTTATATCCCTACTAATATTATAAATGTGAATGTTAGTTTGTTACGCTTTCACGCGAAAACTACTTAACCGATCATCATGAAATTTTGCGCACATATTCTTGGAGGTATTAGGTAACATTGGATAAAACGAGTTGTGAAAATTTTTTCGCAATGGCGGGAAAATTTTATCTGTTTTCCTATGCGCGTGCATCTAATAATGATCGGCCATAGACTAAAAGAATGAGTTTCTTTTTTTTGGCTTTGCGCGGATAGCGTTTTAGCCACGTACAAAATGGGGAATCCAAAGATTTCTTTATTACAGAGAAAACAAATATAACCTAAATCTAATATAACTATATTAGAGTGAAAGTTTTATTTATTAAAAACGTACAAGTTGAATCTATCCATTTAAATACGAATTTGCATGAAATGAACAAGCAATAGGTAGGTACATTTATTCGTTTGCACTATTGAACACCATCTTTTTTGTTTGTAAGAACAAAGCAACTTAACCAATAAAATAAAATAAAAAAACCCTATAACTCACTTGTGAATAAACGCAATGAAAAAGTCACAGTTTGATTACAGGTGTCATTATGTGCCTAATTACGGTGAAATTAGAGCCATTTTATGAGCATGTGTGTTGAAAAATATATTTACGCGAATTATTCCTGAGGAGGCAGGTCTCAGTAATAACTTTGACATTACTCCGAAAATAAATTAAATATTAACTTATAACAAAATGTCGTTTCTCACAAAGTTATAATTACTATGTAATTAAGACATGCAAATGTTACGACATCATATAGGTCAAAATAAACATTTCCCTAACGAGGGAACAGTTCATGTTTAATTGAAGGAAAACATTCGCCTGTTTGTTAATTGTAATTATGTTAATCTCATGTAATAAAATTAATTGATTCGCCATAATTTTTCAGGTCAATTTGAATATTATAAATGTGAAAGTTTGGATGGTTGTTTGTTACTCAAACATGCCAGAACGGCTTAACAGGTATGAACTTTGGCACAGAGATAGATTATTGTTTGGAATAGCACATAACTATAAATATAACATTCTTCGGGGACGCAAGTAAACTGATGTCCAGTATTGATTAACATAAATAATGTTTCATGCTTTTTAAAGCGTAATTTTTCGAAGTCGGGTTTTTTGTATGTAACGAATATACTTAAAAACTACTGGACCGATTTGAAAAATTTATTTCAGCGTTGTAAAGCTACACTATCTCCGGGTGACATAGGCTATATTATATTTTCAAAGAAATTAGGGATCCTTACTAAAACTCCAATAATGTAACCCAAGGTGTAAAATAATTACCTAAATAATTCCTTACATCGCGTGCGCTGCGAAAACTATTGATGATAGAAAGAACAAAATATTGTGAGATCCATCAGGAACACGGGTGAAACCGCGGGGGACAGCTATACCTAATATATATAATAATATGTCATTGAACGATTAACAATGCATGTATAGTGTTTGAATAAAAATGCATTTCAAAGCGTAATTACACTTTTTAACATTTTACATTAAAATGCAAAATATTTGCAGTAGTAAGTAACACGTCATATAACCACGTGTGCATTTCAAAATATGCGCAGGGTAGGGTTTCGTAGCCAGTACGATATGGTAGTGGGAATTATATGTTAAATATATGAAATACAGTAAATAATTCCGCCCAAAGTTTGGAATTTTTTTGCATTTATGGTGGCAAATTACACCTTATGTAAGTCAACATTTTTAATTTTTTTTTCTCAATTTCGCTCAGTAAAAGTAACGATTCATACTAACCTAACCGATGATCTACCGAGTTGCTTTTTTAAAAGTCAAAAATTTTTCATAATTTCAGAGTAGTTCGGACATTTACCGCTATTACTTGAGTAAACTTAAAATTGACCCTTGTTCTCGGTTTTAAGTTTTACAGTTACTTATATACTAATATACTATGCCAGTGCTAGTATATATGAAAATAGAGTACACAAACTAAGTTTAAGAACAGAAAACTTCATTTAAAATGGTCGGTAAAGTAATATTCAGTTAACAAGACAAAACCCTTCTTTGTTGGGTACCTGTCTCAAAACCTTAAGCGGGTGATGTCGATGGGAAAAACAAGATTGAGCTCTAGAACTCCGGGATAAGATTCAGAATTATTCAACGTTACGTGTTGTTGTTTCGTTAAAAGTATAACAGGAACGAGTGGGGAACAAAGTTTTTTAATCCCTTTGTCGTTGCTCTCTCGCGCGAGAATTGTTTAGAATATTTATGATAAAGTAAAGTTAATTTCCAAATATTCTCAATTGAGTACGAATAGATCTCATTTTGAGTTCCCACGTATTGTATTCGACTTTTGTACAAGTTTAATATGATAGGGAAGTTCTTTGGACTTATTATAAATATGTCAGATGAACTTTTGTTCGAAACTTTTACTTCAATAGGTACTGGAAGTTTTTACTTTCACTTGACAATTTATTTCGTTTATTGACAAGTTGTCTCCCGCGATTTTACCCGCGTTTTCGAGTGATGTTGCATTTTCTTGCGATAAAAGTTGTTTTTTTTATTCCAGGGCGTGCTCTATCTATGTGCCAAGTTTCACCCAAATCCGTTTGGCGCTTTTAGCGTGAAAGAGTAACAATATATACATCCATCGTCGCAAACTCTCGCATTTATAATATTAATAGAATACTCTTCCGTTGTTTATTATTTATAACTATTGATAGTCACAATGTATTGTGTAATCCTACTTATTTTATATCTATACTAATATTATGAAGAAGCAAAGTTTATGTTTGGATATAACGGATCATTTCTGAAATATCTGATAGCGTACATTTTTTCATGAAATTTGGAAGGTTCTCGTATAAGCTGTATTTTTAACTTCATGACAAACACAATCGATGTATATACGCTGTATTTCGACAGAAGGGAGGAAATATAATATCACAATACGCAAATTAAACTGCAGCGTAATCGTTTACAAAAGCATATATCTATAAAATGTCTGTCAAAACGTATCGTATTACGCGGACGAATTAAAATCGCGTGTAGCGCTCTTTACGCCAATACTTTTTTCATTACATCTCTATTTACGCAAGTTGTATCAAAGTGACATAATTTGCAAACGCAGCTGATTTATGATAGAGCTAAGCTGATGATATATTTGAGACAAGCGAATAAATGCGTATAATAAATCTGTCGCGACGAGAACTCGCAAACCTTTATTATTCAGAGAACTCACCACACTTTACGTTTTAAGTGGTGAAAAATCATGAGCATCTTTCCTTGTTAAGTATACTACGTGGTAGGTGTAGCTTTGCATTTTATATTTAGCTACATTGTAAGAAGGACTGCATTTCTGGGGAGGTACATACAAAAAAAAAATACCCAGGACATTTTACACACATGGTTAACTGGTCCCAAATTAAGCTGAGTGTAATGACTACCAGGTAACAGATTTTTCGAATACATACTTATATAGATATTTACACCCATACACAGAACAAACAGATATATTCATGGACACAAATGTTTGTCCTGGGACCCTACCTACGACTTGGGGTTGGTAATTAACCACCAAGCCAGCTGGCCAGTCAAAAACAAAAACATTACGATGGCTGTCTATGTCCTTAATCCCCCCGATGTCATATCTTTCTGTTATATCGAATTTAAGTATTCCTATGGCAGACAGTGCCAGAAGGTGCCAAACACCAAAAGTGCCTCCATTATTATTAATATTTAAGTAGAAGAGCTCTTAGTCCATAGTCCGCCAGGGGAATTACTACCACCATACCTATTTCCGTGAAGGAGTGGCGCACTCGTATTGTTTCGATTAGAAAGGTAAGGTAAATTGTTCAAGTGTTGACAAAACATTGCCGTTGCCCCGTTGGCCGTTGGTATTGCAAATTTTCTTAGTCAGCGGTACCGATGATGGTCTGACAGTTTGTCAACAAAAATGTGTTAGTTTAATGATGAAGTAGAATTAGGTTTTTTCTAATCTCCATAAACACAAATCCCGAATATCGATATAAATACCTGCTCCCTTATTCAGCTAATACAAGCTTCGTCAGCGAGCCGCTTCGTGGAGCTTCTGAGAGCTTACCTCTCACGTGAATAGTAGTATTAGCGAGTGAGCGAAAGAGACAGAGCACGGAGGCCACGACGAAACATCCTCGAGTTAGTGTCATTTTCCATACAAAATCGAGCCCCTGTATCAATAAAACACATAAAAGTAGTTATTTAATATGTTTATTTAGTTTTTTCTGTGACCTAGACGTCATAGACGACAATGGCGCACAGGGCACGCTTGCGCATATCAAATATAGCCGACAATGGCGGTCAAAAGGTTAAGCTGAAACGCTCTTAAGGAGGTCATAAGCATCAGTCTAACAGAAATCTTTTCTGGATAGTTCCAGATGTTATTAAAACTGGTATAGATAATTCATCTATCAAGAATATAAGCGATCATTTTCTGACGGGAGTAATAACATATTCACCAGATTAGTGTCTTTTTTGCTGTCTTATGTGATATTTTCTCTTGAATAATAGTATCGTAGCAACAACGCCCACTTAAATAACAAAGCCAAGGTTGTACATCAAGCGATCTTCGTCTAACAATTGTTCGTCAGAGTATCGATACATCAACGTGTCAACAAAATACCCCATTGTACTTGTATCTTCTGGGAAGCTCTCAGGCGATAATAAGGTCTTTTATAGACAGAAGTGACTGGAATATTCTTCTTGTACAGTGACATTGTTTAGATTATCGACTTTAGTTGGAAATAGGTTATATTGTGATAACTTTGTACGAGATACATTTTGTAGCATAATACATTTTTATTATCTCAGGTGATTCACCGCCGCCTTTGTAACGGGAATTGCCAATGTGTTAGTTTTATTAATGCACTAGCTGTTCCCTGCTGTTTCACCCACGTTTTGCGATTTCATATTATATTGTGCTTATTATTCGCGCAATAACGTCATGTTCTGACTATATAACAATTTCAACAGGATTCATCAAATCTTCTAAAGTTATAAAAGAACATAAAGATAGACAGACAATTAAAAAAAAATAGTAGTAGGTATTATCGACTTATTAACGAATATTTATGACAAATTTTCAAAAAGAAATGTAAGTACAGAGCTTACAGATTTATTCACAAATTACAGAGTTACAAAATACCGCGTAAAAATAGAATTGACTATCATAGCCAGCATAGTAAGCTATCATGTCAGGAAACCAAATTATTTTACAGAAAGGCCTACATACCTATTTTACCTAATAATTGTCTACTTTAATAGTTTTTCTATTTTTCATTCATAAAACTATGATTTTTTTTTGGGGTATGTTGCATTATATGTTATGGGGCCTCCATTTAACCTCCTTTCGGCTTTACGAATAGTTTTGTAACACTCTGTATAGATATAAAATGGCACACAAGGGAACACTCTTGTGGCGACAGATCTTCAACACGAGGGTGCTAGCATATCAGGCGGTTACTCCATCACCACATTCCTGTTGTTAACCCTAGCGTTACTCGTTGATTTATGGTTTCTCAGAACGCTATAACCTACTGAAAGACGAGCTTAAACGAAAAAATATACAGTCTTGCATACCTAACGATCCTTAAACGTGTTCAGCCTCATTATACCGCACAAGTGCAATACGACGTTGTGAATTCAAAAGAAAAGGACCCGAGTTATGCAAATTTTATTAATTCGTCAGTGGTAACAGTGGTTAGTAACCCTGACTGCCATGTTGCAGGACATCTGTGTGCATGGACATGTCTGCTTGTTCTGTGTTTGTGTTTAAATATCTATATTTTAATATTTATATATAATTCTTCTGTGTATGATAGTCACCTCCTAAACGGCGGGATAGATTTTGATAAAATTTTTGTTGATTCGAGAATGGGTTAGAATCACAATTGGACCCGGTAGGCGGCGCTGCGAATCGAATTCCTGCAGTTTTGTATGGACTTATTTCGACAATCTGTCCGGACAGCTAGTATACTCGTAAGTATCCGTATATTAGGAAGAAAAAAGAGAGTAGTATATGTAGTACATCAGTTATTTGGTTTCCATACAAGCTCTGCTTGGTTTGGGATTATTTATTTATTTACTAGCTGTCCCACGCGGTTTCATCCGCGTTCCCGAGGGATATGAGCATACATATAAACCTTCCTTTAATCATTCTGTCTATTGATGAAAATCACATCAAAATCCGTTGCGTAGTTTAAAGATCTAAGCGTATAAACGGCGGAAGCGACTTTGTTTTATACTGTATTCTTGTAAGAATTTATGGTAACAACGGCTCAAATCCGTTTAGTGGTAAAGCTACCCATTGACTGGACACTCAGAATCTAATTCAAAATTCAAAACCATTTATTCAGTTTAGGCCCTCGGAGGGCACTTATGAAGGTCAAATTTAAAGTTACTGAAGCTACAACCGGTTCGGAAGTCAGCCTTCAACTGAGAAGAACCGGCAAGAAACTCAGCAAGGTTACATTCCTTTTTATTATTTTTATTAAATATTTTTTTATATAAATTTTATCTATTCTGACTTTTTGGCTATTTTATAATTTCAATTTTACATAATTTTATATTTAACAATTACAAAATACTTATTATAGGTAACATTAAAAAACAAAACAAAAAAAAATATTAATCATGTTACCAGCTACCAGAAACATTGTTAAATTCAAATTGCACGAAAATAGTAAAATCGAACGATCGTTTACATAAGCAGTTGATATTGAATTCATAGGTCAGCGTCGTGTTGAAACGTTTTCCATGTATCCAATATTGAAGTTATAATAAAACTGTTGTCGACCGTAGTTCAGTGTCTATACCTAAGCCATTCTATGAGGCAGATTTAGAGTAAATAGGTCAGGTATGTTTGATTTAGTTTGTTGTATTATGAATTGGAATATATTAATCGGGAATTGCACGGAGATCTGTATTGGTTGCTTTACGTTTTGTTTCTAATTTATTAATATAAAATTAAAGACAATTTTGTAGCTTTTGAAGTGAAAGTGTTTTAGTTTCGTTGCTATTTGAATATTCGTAACTCAAAACCATTTATTAAGTTTAGGCCCGTGGATAGCACTTATGCAGGTCAAATTTAAAGTTACTAAAGCTACCACCAGTTCGGAAGTCAGTCTTCAACTGAGAAGAGCCGGAGAGAAACCAAGCAAGGTTACGTTTATTTCAAAATTCAAAAATTCAAAATTCAAAACCATTTATTCAGTTTAGGCCTTCGGAGGGCACTTATGAAGGTCAAATTTAAAGTTACTGAAGCTACAATTTTGAATATATTTTGACTTTTTGGTTATATCATTATTTGGATTGTATATGTTATATATTAAAAAAAATACAAAATACTTAATATTGGTAACAATCAAAAATAAAAAAGAAATAACAAAATAGGGAATTTAGAAAATAATAGATAAACACAACCTAAAACAAGCAAATTAGATGTGCACTGTCGAGAGAGCACCTATTTCCATACTATGTCACACTATGATACTATTATGAAACGAGAAGCAACACTAAAAGAGACAAACACATACATCTATAGGATTTAACCTGGGAGAGAATGAGATAGGTAGATGAGTACTGCACACATTTTTTTCTTGTTATTAAGATAATAGATGTATATTTAATATACATTATGTTATGGATGGAAAATGTATGCCCATATTCTATTAACACAAATTTCATCGGCGAGCCGCTGCAACGATGCTTAGGAGAGGTTACCACTCACATGATTGCGTAGTTAGCGAAAGAGACAGAGCATAGATGACACGATGAAACATCATCGAGCTAGTGTCGTTTTCCTCATAGAATCGAAGCCCATTATCCGTCCGTGGCGCAAAAAGTGTGTCACAGAGTTCACGTCTATTTGATTTTTCGACGTATATTTTTTTGTTTATTTTTTTTAATTTTCATGTTCAAAGCTATCTTAACTAACCTAGGCTTTAGTAGAAAAAGTCCCAGTTGTCATGGCAACTGAATATTAGTTTCAGACCAATGATTTAAAAATTATTATGGTTGTTCCAAAATGATCAAATATTCATAAATACAGAAAGGGTATAAGTTCTTTGATTCTCAGCCCCATAAATAAATTCCCACAGCGTTATACAGAACATATTTTTTTTATCCCTGAGTATAATTTGAATCCGTTTTTGAATAAGTTAATATTTACAATGTGAATATGATGTTAAGGTCTGAAAATATTTTTCTGAGCAAAACCACATTTAGAAACTGAATTTTCAAACGAATATTAAATTAATAATAAAAAAAAAAATATTGAGTTACCCTTTTTTGCGATTTTTCAACCTCTTGTAGAATGAAGAAAACTTTAATTCGTTTACGATAGAAGTTTCTGTATAACAATAAACCACTCTCCAATTATAAATCGAATAATACTAATATTATTTTACAATTTAAAATTCATATCAGAAATAACATCTTCGAATCATTTCAATTCTAAATTGACTGCAAAATAAAATAAATAAACGAAGTTTCCAATTGAAATGGAATTTACATCAGTTCTTACGAGCGACAGATTGAAACTCGAATTGTGAAAGTAATAAGCATAAAATTATAACTCATTACGAACTTGGCCGGATTTAAGCGAATTTGGTAAAATGTCTCTAAATTTATTAAAAAATATGCCATTCACGTTCGCCAGTTAATAATGTAAATTTAAGTTTAAAACGCATTTTGGAAATGTTAAATCGAATTAATTTTCATGTTTATTTTTGTGGATATAGATAGACTCAACTAAGAAATGCTGTTATTGTGTCTTAGACGAAGTAGGCATTTAGAACCCTATCTTCTTGCTAGGGGATAACGAGCGATATCATTTTACAATAAGGCCTGATTTTCAATAGCCAGTCAGTATCTAGCTTTTAAATTGAATTAAGAACAGTTTTTGGATGGTATCATAGCTTATTAGAGGCTTATTCATAAATTTAGATATCAGCCGTCTACAAGGCGTTGGCCCTAAAGCCCCCTTATTCGGCTAATACAAACTTTGTCATCGTGCCGCCGCATGGGGGCTTAAGAGGGCTTACCTCTCACATGATTGCGTAGTTACCGAAAGGGACAGAGCATAGAAGCCGCGACGAAACATTCTGTGTCACCTTTACTGAATCGAAGCGAAGTATTGATTGTTATTGCAAAATGTAACGTAAATTCCCCAATTAAAGTTTCAAATACATTACAAGCCAATAACTAAATGGTAAATAAAAATACGTACGAGTATACGTATGGTTACTTCATAACACAATTACGGACGTGTAGCTTATCGTATGAAGCCAGCCAGGTTATTTATACGAGAGAGGAGTCGCGATCGATGCATGTAGATTGCAGACGCGGCACTGTTAAATTGCCTTTAATATGGTTAGTGGATTACTTCGGGATTCTGTCTGGGTTACAGTTTGGAGTCAGGCAATGTTGTGGTATTTTGGTGATAATTAAATTCTATGATGCGGTTATTACGTTCCATTTTGATCCATTCAGTCCATTTAGTAATATAATGGCTATGGTATTGTGAATTCTAAAGCTATTGTTATATTATAAAATTCTAAATTTTTTTGTTATCCTACTAATATTATAAACGCGAAAGTTTGTATGTATGGATGTATGGATGTTTGTTCCTCTTTCACGGAAAAACTACTTAACGGATTTGGATGAACAAACTTGGCACATAGATAGAGCATATATTGGAATAGCATATAGCAACTTTTTATCCCAGGAAAATGTTACATCCCTCGGGAACGCGGGTGAAACCGCGGGGTACAGCTAGTTTTAAATATTTTGGTATTTTTATATTTTTTTAAAGAATGGACTTTTATATGCTCCTGAAATACTTATGTAAATTTTTGAAGTATCTTAAAAATAAAATGTTTTTATTTATTACTAGCTGTCCCCCGCGGTTTTACTCGCGTCTATTGATATTAGATATAGCTTATATCTACGAAATGGTGGTAGTCCCATCCCGATAAGTTCAGTAGTTTCAAGGTGCTGGTGCGTCAAAGGAACCCTATTTTCCTTATATAAATAAATACCCTGGGACATTTTTTTTTTACAAACAGCCGTCTGATCCCAAACTAAGCCGAGCTTGTACTTTGGAAATCAGATAACTGATATACTACATATACTACTTTTTTTTATTTAACTAAATACGTACATATATAGATATTTACACCCAGACACAGAACATACAGACATGTTCATGCACAAAAATGTTTGTCCTGGATATCGAACCCGCGACCTGCGAATTGGTAGTCAGGGTCGCTAACCACCAAGCCCCAAACCCAACTGGCCCGCATTCTATATACATTGAAGCTTAGGTTACACCCAAAAGTATATTTTTATTGTTCAAAATAATTTAGAATTATTTACTGCTTCTTACACTCAAGTATTATGTAAGAATGTTAACATACTTTAAGTATTACAAAGAAAGTACTTAAAAAGAAATAATATTTGCATTGATAATGGCAGAATCACGAAAACCAACAATAGGATGTTCATTATTTGTAAACATTGTTTCGACGTAAAATATATGAATAAAGGCTACAAAAGAATTTATGTCACAACCTCCTTGATCAAAGTCGCGGAAAATGCAACATTTTCCTTTCTCCAGTTCTAGAGTACGTATTATGGTAAAATGGTGCCAGCCGCGACTTTTCGTACTACACCGGCATAAAGTAATAAAAATTCCAGATTTTATGTCGACTTTTGGTGGTATATGAGCTTGAATCAACAAGTTTAATGTGTTCTTATGTATATGCTAAAACGTAAGTTGAAGGGAATATTTACTAAGCAAATTATACACCGCTTTATACTTAAAATTTTATAGTATCTGTAGTTTTTTTTTTTTTTACAAAATTAAAACCATTTATTCTGTTTAGGGCCGCGGAGGGACTTATGAAAGGTCAAATTTTAAGTTACTGTAGCTACTATACACATGAATGTATTAGTCAATTATAACTACACCCTACCAAGAAGGGGAGCCAGAAGACTCATAGCATAGGGAAACCTAGTTTGGGCTCCTGTCTCCCACAACTAAATTATATATACTACAATATTTTTTTTATTATTATTTATTTATTATTTATATATACTATTATTGCATTTCATTTCATATAATAAACAACTACCAGTTTATCAAATGTATGTTTTTTTTATGTAGGAGAATATAAAGGAACTTTATTATTAGCATTTATTTATTTATAAGGACAGCCAAGAAAACATACTCTAAAGAATATAATACAATGGTCACAAACAATACTTAAAGCTAAGTGCTGATTTAATAACAGGCTATCACAACATGGTAAAAGACAAAAAGACATGTAAATATTATAAATTTGAGGTTTGTTAAGACTTGATTAAATTAAATTAAAGATATAAAAATAAAAATGATACTAAAACAAAAAAGGCTTAAAGGCGTATGGAAAGTATATACGGTTTGGAAAGCTTGCTTCAATAAAAATATGACAACCATAAAACCTGTGATCAAACTAACTGTAGACAGTGAACCCTGCTCCCAAATAATATTTTGAAAGGGCTAAATTTGAGCAACCTATGTGTTATATTAAAATCCATTTAATCTAGGAACAAACACGCTGATTTGATAACCCAAGGGCGCTCGTTAAGAAATCAGAATATTAAATATTTGAACTGACGCCTTGTTACAAACTGCGCCTTCAATTTAATCACTTTGATTTCACTTTTCTTTTGGACGTTTCGAAAAAGTTTCAGCCTCAGTTACATGAAAATTGGAAGCTTTAAAAGCTCTCGAGTAATTAATTTAATTGACTAGTAATGAGTGTCATTTCTATTCATACTTCATATTTGAGAAGTATTTGTGTATTTATATACATTTGAATAGTCAAAATAATTATTTGTCTATACTAATATCTATACTTTATATTTGATTGTTTGTTTGCATTGAAAAGGCACCGAAACTGAACCGATTTGAAAATTCTTTCACTTTCTGTGAAAATAATTGATGATAGAAAGAACAAAATAATGTAAGTAACATCACTCGGGAACGCGGCAAATCCTTATGTGTATTTTTGCAATTTTTGTTATTTTGGATATTTTCTAAATAATTTTGTGTTGTTTCTATTCTTCTTTTAGAAACTGGATTGACCCCAAATGATTCCGAACAAAGCGATGATGATGACATATTCATTTAAAAAAAAATCATAGTTTGCATTGTTCTGATTGGATCCATTTTAATAAAGTGAATACAAATGCACATCACTACATAATATAGTATAAAACAAAGTCGCTTTCTCTGTCCCTATATCCCTATGTATGCTTAAATCATTAAAACTACGCAACGGATTTTGATGCGGTTTTTTTTAATAGATAGAGTGATTAAAGAGAAAGGATTTTGTGTATTGTTTATTATTATTATGAGCCAGCTAGTTCTATATAAAGTAGATAGTAACATTTTGTGAACGATTTATATATCCCAAATCCATTATCCAATAGATTTAACAAAATTTAAACGGTTAACAATATTACTGCTACTCTACAGCTAAAATCACTTTACTTAAATTTGATATAACATTACAGGACAAAGGTTAAAGAAAATCACTAAATCTTGGATTTACACATTTCATAAAATAACGTCTTAGAAAGTAGCCTTTTATGTTAGGTTAAGAAATACGCTTTTATCGAATACTTTGCTTGAACGTCGATTCAATAGAAGAATAATATTTGAGTATGAAAATTCTATTTAGATCTTTCTACGTTATTTTTTTTACTTAAGCATAGTGCATACCGATGATATAACTACCTAAATTGGTTCTATTGTGTGCACGAAACTTTATGCAGAGGCTATAAAATTTGCTGAATATTTTAGTTGTACCCAATTTCTGGAGTTTTCAGCAACTTTATATGCTTACTCATATCATTACGTAGTTTTAAATATTTAAGACTAGGTAGATGAGAACTTATAGCATATTATTTAATTCAAGCTAACATCTATACTAATATTATAAAGAGGAAAGATTTGTATGTTTGTTACTCTTTCACGCAAAACGGATATGGATGAAACTTAGCACATAGATAGAGCATATCCTGAAATAACATATAGGCTACTTTTTATCCCGTGAAAATGTGATATCCCTCGGGAACGCGTAAAACCGCGGGTGAGTTAGTATAAAATATTTTATTTATTTTTGCGATTATCTATGATATCACTTAAATAAATATTTGATCAATGTCTATCCTCTTGTGAGATTACGTAGGATTTTTTGGTAATATTCTACTCAGGTTTTTGTTTTTTTTTTTATTTATGACGGGATTGCGATCGACCTCATTCTCACCTGATGGTAAGTGAAGATGGCCGAAGATGGAGCTCGCTTTCCCGTTAGTAGCCTATTCACTCTTTTCTTAAAGAGCCTCAAGGTATTTGTACAAAGGTTTTTTACTCTATATACACTGTGGTATGGTTTCCTCAGAATATATTTTTTTTTCACTGAAAATATCAAGCTCATTGAAGAATTCGAACATACGACACTCATAACGACTGACGTCACTACCACCTGAATTACCATACCGTTAAACATGAAAATCAGCATAGGATTTTCTTTATTATATTTGAATTTGTTATAGATTCATTTTATTATTATCGGAAAGCTTTATAGAGCAAACAATGTAGCATCGTAGAGGCAAAGTGTTATTTCGTAGAGGCTTATTTCGTAGCTGTATTTTAATATTTCGTAGCACAAATAATGTGCTACGGAGCTGTTATATTATTTATAGGAAATAATGTGAGGTAGTGGAGGTTAAGTATAATATTATAATTACTTGTAGCATAAATAAAGAGGGCACTACACTCACTAATGGGATTAGAGGGAGATAGCATCAATTTGTCAGTTACGAGAGAAAACTAGAATACACGAACAAAAGTATCTATCACAAGGGGTTATAATGACAAAATGAAAATAAATTTATTGTTTTAAAGGTACGTTACAGAGAAAGGCAACAAAATATTAGACAAGGGAAACCAGGTATCATGGACATTCAGGTATGTCACAAAATGGTCCGAACTCAGCATTCTGCAGGTTTTTTGTACACTAGCTCTGATCTTCCGTTGGGACTAGCCCGTGTTGTCAAGGTACAAGATAACGGCAGCTTATCTATATAATATACTAGCTGTCCCCCGCGGTTTCACCCGCGTTCCCGTGGGATGTAACATTTCCCCGACACAAAATGTACCCTATGTTACTTCTTATACCTCCAAAAATATGAGTTTACAAAGTTTCATGATGATCGGTTTAGTAATTTTCTCGTAAAAGCGTAACAAACAAACTTACATTCACATTTATAATATTTGGTCACGGCATTGTTAATAATGATCCAAAGAGAATACAAGTTCCTGGTTATTGATTTCCAACAAAACTTATAATTATCAAATTTTCAATCATATTACGTTTAGCTGTAATTTGCGTTTTGATATTCCATGTAACACGGGAACGCGGTCGAACGGGTTAAAAAGTATCCTATATCCGTCTGGTTTTAAGCTACCTCCCCACCAATTTTGTTTCAAATCGGTTCAGCCGTTCTTGAGTTATAAATAGTGTAACTAACGCAACTTTCTTTTATATATAACGGGTTGTCAGGTAATGTTAAGCGAAGCGGTCTTGGCAATTGTCCTCCATCGTGGGCGTGTTGTAACAGGAACGTTGAAATAATACCACGTATGCAATTGCATATGATTATTAATTAATAACAATCTCTTATTTGATTACAATACACTTACACACAAAATATAACGTAAAACACAGGATGCAAATGGATTATGAGCCAATAGGTTAGCACGTGTGCACCTCTTGCGCTGTCCGTCTAATCATCGACCGACGTCATCGCGTAGGTGCAGACTTGCTACTCTATTCGGGGTTACCCGCTCATTTTTTAATATTCGACGGATTCAGACATTAAACCGATTTACTTAAATGACTATTTTTCTAATTTTAAATCCAACAACTACAAATCTATGGAATTACAATTAGTTTTACTTTAGTTATTAACGAAACTCATCGATTAGATTCTCTTTCTAAGATGTCGTGCCGTCATATATGACCTATAAATAAAATAGAGTTCCTTTGACATACCATCACCTCAAAACTACTGAACATATCGGGTGGGGCTGCTACAATTTGACGCGGATTTTGTCCTAGATAGGCAATATTATAATATCGACAAATGCGGTTGGAACCATGGGGACAGCTAGTAAGGAATAGTGAATAGGCATTTTCTGGGTAAGCGTGCTACATCCTCGGCCTCGTCGTGACTCCTTCTGGAGTCAGTCGAAGGCCAAACGCAAGCCCATTCCTAATAAAAAAAAAAAAAAAAAGTAGATAAAATAAAAACACGAGTCAATCAAAAGTAAATTAATATCCATTAATCACTTTTTCCACTTAGAAAATAAAGTGGTTAAATTCCAGAGATTCATTGCTTAGATTATCTTTGATAAAATTGTGATTAATACGTGACATTGTTACAGCAGGGATACAACTGGCATACAGAATATACATATATGAAATACTGTCTCTCAATATGGTTCCTTAGGTTGAATATCCCCTTTTGTCCCGCGGGGCATCGCCATCGGCTTTTAATTTATATATTTCAAATACTCCCAGTTCACATCCATTAGAATATGCAAATAAAAATTCTGTCTGGGTGTAAATATCTGTATTATTATGTCTTAGAAAAAAATTCAAAAATATGTAGTATAGTACTGTTATCTGGTATCCATAGTAAAATCTCTGCTTAGTTTGGGATCAGGTGGTATGTAAAGAATGTCGCTGGATATTTATTATTATTATTTATAATCATCAGCCTATCTCCGTCCACTGCTGGACATAGGCCCCACCTATGGCACGCCACTGAGCTCGATCTTCAGCTATTTGTTTCCAACCGCTGCCAGCCAGCTTGCGTATTTCATCGCTCCATCTAGCTGGAGGGCGCCCTACACTACGTTTACCGAGCCGTGGTCTCCACTCTAGAACACGTCTACCCCAACGGTTATTTATAATGTAACAAATAAAATAAATTTCAAAAATACATTTCGTAACAGTATAAGAAAGGCTAGTTCTGAATATGATGAGATATTCTAAGCTTTTACCTAGTTTGGCAACGGATGCTGATTATATCATATTTTCGCTATATTTCTAACCCATATTTTGTAAGCAATACGTTTTCTTGTCCATTTTTTGGCAATCAAATTATGATTACTATTAAAATATATGTAATCCCTTCATTGAATATAATTTTACTTACGCGTTGATATAAAACGAATGACATTTCAAAATATTGTATAGTATATTAATACAAAATCCTAGAAGCGTGTCACGCTAAAACGTCGCAAATCGTATTTTATTCCGTGTTAACCACTGTTACGTGACTCCCGACCGCTCGCGGAGACCTAATTAAAACTAGACTAAAGTAAACAAGAATTATTATTATACAATCACGTATGACGCACGCCCACAGCTATAGTGCGATGGGAAATGAAGTAAATAGTGGGAGATTGATGAATGAACCACAGATTCTATAGTGTGTTCTGAATATTGGAAAGTTCAGTGAATACAAGTTCTAGGGTGTTATTCTATCTATATATTCTATAGTTAGTAAATACCAGTCAAGATTTTTTTTAACTATATTAGAGATATGTATATATAACCAAAGTTATTCATATAGCTCAATGGATTAGCAAGCTGAAGTGGCAGTGGGCTGGTCACATCTGCCGTAGAACCGATAACCGTTGGGGTAGACGCGTTCTAGTGGAGACCATGGCTTGGTAAACGTAGTGTAGGGCGCCCTCCAGCTAGATGGAGCGATGATATACGCAAGCTGGCTGGCAGCGGTTGGAAATAAAGAGCTGAAGATCGAGCTCAGTGGCGTGCCATAGATGAGGCCTATGTCCAGCAATGGACAGAAACAGGCTGATGACGATGATGATGATGAATAATATGTAGGTTACATGGAAATGTATAGATAGCTCTCAGTACTTACCATCAGGTGGTTGGCTGGTTGTTTGTCGGCCTAAGTGAACAAAAAAGACATAATTTTTATTCTTAATAGCTGTTTCCCTGTAGCAATGCCTCTTCGAATTGTAAGTTAATTTCGAGACTTCATAAAAAAAATCATAGAAATAGAATATCCTAATTTGCCAGTTTTCAGGTCAATTGAATTTGCATTTTAAAACAGAATTAACAGATTTATTTCTTTCTTGTTCATAACGCTAGAGCACATTAATAGTTATTAAAAAATAATATATATACATACACAAAAACATTTCGCAAACAGATGACAAAATGTAACTTTACTTTGTCTTTTTTTTGCGTTTAAGACAAATTTAATTTCAACTTCGTCATAGTAATTTTATTATCAAAATGCCCAATTTAGCTTACTACTGGCCACAACTACTATGTACACACTTATCAAGCTAGTAACGGTACCCTTTTAGACCCTATAAATGATTCGAGTTGTACATTTGTTACCAATATCACTTCCCTAATGGGGTCTATTTCCTTTGCATCGCCATTTTGTGCAAATTGTACGCCAAATGCAAGAGTACATCATATACTGGAATATACATATAAAGCAGTCGCCCATTTGTTGAAGTTGAACGTATGGTATTTTTTTTAATAAAGTATCTACTCTAAATTACGAAGATAACGAAGATGTACAAAAAAATAATGATAATCCATAATAATATTATAAGTGTGAACGTAAGTTTGTTTGTTACGCTTTCACCCGAAAACTACTAAACCGATCATCATGAAACTTTGTACACATAGTCTTGGAGGTATTAAAAGTAACATAGCATACTTTTCGTGCCGGGAAAATAATACATCCTTCGGGAACGCGGGTGAAACCGCGGGGAACAGCTAGTAAAATATAAATAGAAGAATAAAATAAAACTGCTCTTCCTTTTGAACCGTAAAACCTTTAGTATTGAAAAATAGAATAGAAATATTCTTTATAAAAGTAAGCTTTCACAAGCTCTTATAAATCGTGTTTATTTATTTTTTCAGAACAATTCTATAACTGTTACAGTAACAAAAATTGTTGTAAAATAGATTGTCATGCGAGCTATTCTTTGCCAAGTGTTATTATCCTCCAAATAATCTGATGTATTTTAAAAACCCATTTCATACATTTTTTGAAAGAAAGAAACAAAGAAAAACATATATTTAAGGCAATTAGCAAATAATAACAATAAAAAACCAAAAAAAAATATAGAATAACTAAAAAATTAAAACATAACGACCACCATAAAATGGCCCCAACTCAGCATGATGCTGGTTGTTAGCCAGCGCTGATCTTCCGTTTTTCTTTACAACCGTTTAAAATTTTTGCATGGGTAATTCTTGAATGTCTTGAGGTAGTTCTTTATAGAAACATACTATACATTGGCCCTTATTTATTGACCGTGTGTCAGTGAGACTAAATAAATGTTATGGAGTCAATGTTAGTTTTTAATAGTAATCGCCGAGTTAATCCCCGCGTCTTCTCTGTAAAAAAAAAACCTTCCTAACCGTTTATAGTCAGAAGTTCATCAAGTGAAGGCCTATTTAAATAAAAATATTTCATTTAATTTTCTATCCTTCTAATATCATAAAAGCGAAAGTTTGTGATGATACTTTAATGGACTCTTTCACCCAAAATATACCGAACAGATTTGAATGAAACTTGGTACAAAGATAGAGCATGCCCTGGGATACCATATAGAATATATTTCATCCTGGGAAAATGTCACATTTCTTGGGAAAGCGGGAAAAACTGCGGAAGACAGCTAGCAACTAGTATAATCAACGATGTCAAGAATTCTCCGGTAGTGGTCAATTGTACTCCAATCATTCCAGACGCATAGACTGAATCAGATAACAGCTGCAGGAAATTTAATAATAGTACCTTGGAAGATCTATTGTACTATTATGATATTCAAATTGGAAATGCAATTGCAATATAACAGAGGCTTGGTTCATTCCGGCAGATACTGATGGGCTGTGTTCGAAGGAAGTATTCTTTTTGTAAACAGTTAATAGGAACCGTATTAAACACAATCTCAACATGGTAAGTGATAATATAAGCGAGTATACCATTATATTGCATGAATAAATCTATACTAATATTATAAAGAGGAACGATTTGTATGTAAGTATGTTTGTTACTCTTTCACGCAAAAACTAGTAAACGGATATGGATGAAAATTGGCACATAGATAGAGCATATTCTGGAATAGCATATAGGCTACTTTTTATCCCGGGAAAATGTGATATCCCTCGGGAACGCGGGTAAAACCGCGGGGGATAGGTATAAGAAATAAAGTCACTATTTTTATTGGTCCGTGTTTTAACCATTAGGTACTGCGAAAATTTATTTTGAAACGTTTTTGTATTTATTAGTGATCGAAATCCGACGCGATTTTTTTTTCAGTTTGTTCTTCTATGAGGCTTTTATGTCAGAGTATAACCTCTTTTATAGTGAACTTTTTATTTAATTTATCATGCATTAACTTTTTTGTAATTAGTTCTATAATTCTAAGTTGTGTTCTAAACTGCGAGCGTGTAAAAATACGTCATTGTATATTTGATAATGGCAGTATGACCGTAAACAATTTATTTTAATTAATTTATTGTATTTGTAACACTTCATATCTAAATAATAAATTTACCTATTTCACTCTTCTCGAGGCCCGCAATATGCTTAAAAAGGGGTGCAAAGTTTTCTCTTCACGTATTCCACACAATTTGAGAGTAAACCTTAATAACTATAATTATATCTATTTTAAGAATGTATTGAGAATAAAAGTTGTATATCTGTTATCTGGTTCCTATAGTACAAGCTCTACTTAGTTTGGGAGCAGGCTGTGTGTCCCAGAGTATTTACTATTTACATATGCGTATCTCGTTTTTTCCTGCGTAAATATGAAATAATAATGGAAGTCATTTTATTATTTAATACGAAATATTTAGCTCCTTAAAACTTTAAACATAAACATTTAACTGTCCAATAAACTTTTCTAACTTTGACCAGCAACCATTAGCAGAAAAAGAGCAATGTTAGAGCATACGAAAATATTTTGCTCCACCAGAGAAATTTAAAGCAGTAACTGATATTTTATACTCCTCACGGGGGATATTTTTCTCTTGAAATTTATTTTACAGAAAAGCAACATTTACCCCATATTTCAGAATGAACTTACCTTGGGATAGAATTTATCTACATTTTTATTAATATCTCTTGATATACCTTCAAAGTATAATGTGTATTATTAAGGCTTTTAACATACAAGTGAGAAAATAAAACACCTTAGTTCAGTTACAATACCCAACTAAATCAATTTCAATTAATTTTGTGACAATTAATATATTATTCTCTGGGAATGTATTTTACAGAAAAGCAACATTTACCCCATATTTCAGAATGAACATACCTTGGGATAGAATTTATCTACATTTTTATTAATATCTCTTGATATACCTTCAAAGTATTCTGTGTAATTTTAAGGCTTTTAACATTCAAGTGAGAAAATAAAACAACTAAATTCAGTTACAATACCCAACTAAATCAATTTCAATTAATTTTGTGACAATTAATATATTATTCTCTGGGAATGTATTTTACATAAAAGCAACATTTACCCCATATTTCAGAATGAACTTACCTTGGGATAGAATTTATCTACATTTTTATTAATATCTCTTTATATACCTTCAAAGTATTCTGTGTATTTTTAAGGCTTTTAACATTCAAGTGAGAAAATTAAAGTTCAGTTGCAATACCCAACTAAATCAATTTCAATTAATTTTGTGACAATTAATATATCTGGGAATATATTTTACAGAAAAGCAACATTTATCCCATATTATAATATATAGATATAATAGATATAATGAACTTACCTTGCGTATTCGTAAGAGCAGGGATAGGTTGTATGAACTTTATCATTTAAAATCTCTAACTCAGAACGAAGAATTTCATAAATATGTTAGAAAATTTTCAAAGACTTTCAAGTTAGTGTGTAATCAAGCTAAATCTTACTTTATATGTAATAAAATAGGTAATGCTAATAACAAAATAAAGACAGTCTGGAATGTTATTAATACGGAAACTGGTAAAATTAGAAATAATAATGAACAGGTAACTCTTAAAATTAATGAAAAAATTCTAACAAATAATTTAGATGTAGCCTGTGCTTTTGAAAACTTCTTCACGAGTATACCTGGTAAAACTCTTGAAAAAATCATGTCCTATAGCAGCGGAATCTTTACTCAAGCAGCATATTCATAATACATTTCCAAGTTTTAAATTTGACCATATTAATGCTAGCGATATCATAATAACTTTTAATTCTCTCAATATGAAAAGTACTGAAGATTTATGGGGCTTATCAGTAACAATCGTAAAATCAATAATAACAGTGATTGCACCTGTTTTGTCAAATATTTTTAATGAATGCATTGACCAGGGTTGTTTTCCTGATTTAATGAAATATAGTAAAATAGTACCTATTTTCAAGTCCGGTTGTAGGGAGAATCCATCTGATTACAGACCAGTTTCCGTTCTGCCAGCACTTAGTAAAATCTTTGAAAAATTGCTGCTTAATCAAATGTCAAGTCACTTTACTAAGCATAAGGTATTGCATGGTCATCAGTTCGGTTTCACGAAGGGAAGATCTACATCCGATGCGGCAGCAACATTGCTGAGGCACATTTATGGCGCATGGGAGGATTCACAGGATGCGATTGGCATTTTTTGTGATCTGTCCAAGGCATTCGATTGCGTTGACCACCGTACGCTACTACTAAAACTTGACTTCTACGGAATTCGTGGAACTGCTCATGATCTTGTTTTATCTTATTTATCAAATCGCCAGCAAAAGGTAGGGATTACCGGCACAACATCCAAGGGCTCTTTAGTCGAAATGGGGGTACCCCAGGGTTCAATTTTAGGTCCATTTTTGTTTTTAGTATATATAAATGATTTGCCATATGTTGTAAATGACCTCACAGATATTGTCTTGTTTGCTGATGATACATCATTAATTTTTAAAGTTAATAGAAAAGACAAAGATCTAACTAAAGTTAATCATACTATGTCAATTGTCTGTGGGTGGTTTGCTACAAATAATCTATTACTAAATTCAAAGAAAACTAAATGCTTAAGGTTTTCTTTACCAAATGTAGCACAAGTAGATAGCCAAATAATAATAGATGGGAGCCATATTGATCTTGTAAATAAAACGGTATTTTTGGGTCTTACATTAGACAATAAATTGCAGTGGGGACCTCAGGTTGATACTCTAGCTGCTAAGTTAAGTTCGGCTGCTTTTGCTGTTAGGAAAATTAAACAATTGACGAATGTTGAGACGGCCAAATTAGTTTATTTTGCATATTTTCATAGCCTCTTGTCCTATGGTATTTTGTTTTGGGGAGCAGCAGCGGATATAGAATCAATATTTATTATACAAAAAAGAGCAATTCGTGCAATTTACAGTATGGGTCCCCGTGAATCATTAAGAGATTTATTTAGGGAAATAAATATAATGACATTACCTTCACTATATATTTATGAAAATATAATGTTTATACGTAGAAACATAGGAATGTTTGAGTCAAAATTAGATATTCATAGTATAAATACAAGACAAAGGGAGAAGTTAGTTGTTCCATACTTTAGACTAACTAAAGTTAACAAGTCATTTCTTGGTAATTGTGTTCGATTTTATAATAAGATACCGCTTTCAATAACCAAAATGTCTGATCATAAATTTAAAAATTATATTAGGAAAGTTTTGAAAGAAAAAGCGTATTACAAGGTAGTTCATTATATTGAAGATAAAAATGTATGGAAATAGCTGCTCTCTGCACAGTGCACCTCTAAATCTCTTGTTTAAGTTGTAAGTACCTAATTATTGTTATTTTCTATTTTGTAGTCTTGTCATATTTCTTTTTTTTTTTTTTGTTTTGTTTTTATTAATGTTACCTATAATAAGTATTTTGTAATTGTTAAATATAAAATTATGTAAAATTGAAATTATAAAATAGCCAAAAAGTCAGAATAGAAAAAATTTATATAACAAATAAAAAAGAATGTAACCTTGCTGAGTTTCTTGCCGGTTCTTCTCAGTTGAAGGATGACTTCCGAACCGGTTGTAGCTTCAGTAACTTTAAATTTGACCTTCATAAGTGCCCTCCGAAGGCCTAAACTGAATAAATGGTTTTGAATTTGAATTTGAATAGAATTATCCAAATTTTTATTTATATTATTATCCAAGTTATAATAACTGAATGAATTTTGTGACCATTTATATATTTTGTTATAATAAGCTACATTTTTTCATGAATCACATTATTGCAATTCTAAAATCTTATTGAATAAAAAAGAACTTACTCACCGCACTCAGAGAAATTAAAATTTAATTACTTACTGCTAAAAATGAGTACTTTAACCTTTCTTCGCTTCGAATAGCTATTGAAGGAGAATCAATAATTATATTTTTGTGAGATATAGGATTATGAAAGTTTATTAATATTTAAATAGTTGGATAAATTTAAAGTTAATTTGCATGGAGTAACATAAAATACACCACCTCTATGTAATTTTAAATTTGACCTTCATAAGTGTCTTCCGAGGGCCTAAACTGATTTTTTTTCCTTTTGATTTATCAAAAATATTAATGGCAAAACTTCTAATGCAATCAACTATTTCATTCAAACATCTTTCACACACTTATGTGAGCAATCTCTATGATTTTATCTACCACTAACTTTCTTAGTGGTCTGTTTTAAGTTAAATCTATTCTTTCAAATATGTATATCATACCAGCTGTCCCCCGCGGTTTTACCCGCGTTCCCGTGGGATGTCACATGTATTATACATAAAAACCTCCCTCTTCAATCACTCTATATATTACAAAAACCGCATCAAAATCCGTTGCGTAGTTTTAAAGATTTAAGCATACATAGGGATATAGGGACAGACAAAGCAACTTTATTTTATACTATGTAGTGATATTATATACCTTCGATAAAAATTGAAAAGATAAAAAAAAATGAGTGTCTGCTGTGTTATACATGTGTTGCTGTACTATAAGAAATACTCAACATTTAAACACTATCTTAGAAAATAATGTCTATGTGTAAAAGCTTTGTTTTATGTAGAGATTTATTATTTAGCTCTTTGTTCTCTTAATGTTCGAGTTTGTTAAGTCTTAAAGTACCAGCAAACAAAGGATCAGTCTTAGGGTAGGCTAACTTTGAACCAACAAACCTTTTAAAAGCAAAGTCTGAACTTGTATAAAAACTTGTCTATGGTATGCCCCAACAAAGCATCAATACATGTCAATTTGTATTCGATTTTTGAAATTCTTCGTATTTTTTAAATTCATATCTGGCCTCAGTATTTTAACATATACAACCTCATTATGTAATACTTCGTCTTCTGTTTTCCATATTGAGCAATGTGAAACCAATTTTCCAGGTCATTGAACTAGGGTACATAAGGGTAACGATTTCCATTCGTTTCTAACCAAGCGTTTTTGCGAGAAAAATAAGTATCCTGCATTTTGCTTGCAATACTAACATCCTTTCGTAGTTCTCATCTCAAAAGAAAATGTTGCCACTATTTTGCTTCAATATAATATAAAGTAAACATAATATTATAAAGTTCTAATTTCCGCCCGCGGTTTTACTCGCATTCCCGAGGGATCCTATGTTTTCCCCGAGTAAAAAGTACCATAAGTGCTAATTCCATTTTTGCTTACCTATTGCCGCCGTGAAGTAGTGTATTACTTACTACTGAAACACGGTTGGAAAGGTCAGGGGGCCGGCGAAATTACAGGCACATGAGACTTAACAACTACACCTCTCAGGTTCGACAACGCATTGGCGATACCCCTAGTGTTGCAAATGTCCATAGGCAGCGGTGACCACTTACCATGTGGACGGTCTGCTTGTTTATTGGCCCATATGGTATAAAACACAAAAGTACACTCCGCTTTATTTGGGATCAGCCCCCTTCAGGTAATACAAACTTCATCGGCGAGCCGCTTCACGGAGGCCTCGGAGAGCTTATCTCTCACGTGATTAGTAGTATTAGCGTAGTCAGCGAAAGAGACAGAGCACGGAGGCCGCGACGAAACATACTCGAGTTAGCGTCATTTTCCTTACAGAATCGAGTCCCTGGTAACCATATTACACATATTACTTTCCTTACATCTTACATAATTTACTGATCCATAGATCAGTAAACAATCTCACCCTACTAAAATTATCAAACCCAATAAATCTTATCAGGCTTAAAATCTTCATTTCAGATTAGAGGTAGACTGTTACAATTACTAGCACTAAATTTCAGCTCGTGTTTAACGTAGTAGGTAACGTAGTGTTCGGTAAGCTATTTTCTCAGTTTACTATTGGGATTTACGATGCAGTAGTGGCTTCCCTTTAATGGCTAGTTTACGATCAACGCTGTACAGTCGGCGGAGCGGAAAAAGTTTTTTTTTTATCTTTTATAAAATCTAGCAAACCACGAATGGAAATGTTGAGGTATTTTTTATTCGCGCAATGTTAATAGTTTTGTACATTGTAATAAATATGGAGATGGACAACGTTTTTTGACAATTACGTTTATTTATAAATGTGAAGTTTTGGGAGGATGGATGTTTCTAACTCTTTGCAAAAACTACTGCACGGATTTAGAATGAAACTTGGCACATAGATATTTAATAACATGTATCAACACATAGAATAATTTTTATATCGATAAATGTTACATACCTCGGAACGCGGATACAACCGCGATGGACAGCTAGTACAGCATAAGCATAGCTGTTTTAAGATGCAGATAACCTTTTTTTAAATGAGGGCGATTCTATTGGCGATTAAAGTCTACACGCTTCAAGCATGATCAGTTTAGATACCATTTCGCTTGCAAGTGAATATCATAGATTGTATTATGTATTAGTATAATATTTTGAATAGGTCGATGAGGTCCTTTTGTTGAACAATTACTTTTAAATACTTTTTGGCAGTTATGACAGATAGCTGCATACAAAAAACAACCTTATGGTGGCTCTTGATAAACATTTTTTACACGCTTTATATTAACTTCACTTGTATGTTTGTTTTTTTAACTGTACCTAGACAATATTTTTGTATAGGTACTAGGTAATTTATCCTTTTCAAATCAATAAAAATGTTAACAAGTGTGTAGTTCACATGCGGCAGAAGTGAAACCTTCAGAAAAATTCCTATCTCATTCTGTCGTAGGCTTAATCCTATAGATGTATATGTTTGTCTCTTTTTAGCGTCACTTTTTCGTTTCATCGGAGTAGATTTCGCCAAAAACAAATCTTGCCAAAAAATTACATAGCGTAATGTCCATCAGGTTCAAATTCATATTGCTCACTCGTTATTAACCGCAAGACGGTATATGGGACAAAACAATACCAGTTATAGTTACGTAACACTTAGAAAACTATAATACTTTTATAGCTACCACCACGCACAATTTTATAGCTCATCATACACCTAATGGGCACTTCGCCACAGGAATAAATAGTGGTTTTGTTATGCGTCGATTTATTATATTTTTAGTTCTTTGTTTTAATACACCACTAATGTTATAGTGGGGTAGATGTGATGGAATATATTCAATACATCTTTATGCACAAAGTCTTATTTTGACAAGAGTAATTGCTGAGTTTATTGCCGGCTCTTCTCAGTAAAAGCAACCATCCGAACCGGTGTTGAGTCTGACCATTCGTAAGTGCCTGTGAAGGCCTATTTGAATTAATATTTCATTTCATTTCATTACATATGTACTATAATTATTATAATATTACAAAAATGTCCGCTGCTAAACTTAAACACCTTAATGGCTTTCTACAACGAACAGTTGTAAGTCAGCGGCTTACGGAAAAACCACTTTGCTTTTTACACTTAGTTGTTTGAAAAAATGGTTGATCATTTCCACGAATGTTCTTAAAATACAAATATTTTGTTCTAATATAAAATTCTAGCCACCTTTCTCAAGTGTAGCTATAGCATCATTATTCTTTGCTAACGTATGAATCCTTAAATCTTTTGACATGGCTTTGAGATCAAAGGATCTTTAGTTTTATTCGTTCTAATGTGATTTACAGGAATGTTTGAAATGGTTGAAATGTAAAATACAAAAAGGTGATAGATAGATCCGCCAGCCCCTTATTCAGCTCAGACAAAGTTCGTCGGCAACTCGCCGCATGGAGGCCTCGGACAGCTTACCTCTCACGTGATTGTATAGTTAGCGAAAGAGACAGCATAGAAGTCGCGACGAAACATCCTCGAGCTAGTATAATTTTCCTTACAGAATTGACGCTCAGGTGCGTGCCGGACTCGCGCACCGAAAGTTCTAGACTCCAACACAATATATTTGTGTTTTGTATTTACTATAATAAAATGTTATCTTCTATGAGCCGGAATAACACTTTGCTAGTTTTTACTATTTGTCGTTTTACTTGAGCCTTTTAACAATACATACGATACAAGCTCCATTTACGATAAATCAAAAACCATATTATTTAAACTGGTTTCATGTATTATTTGTTAAGATATCCGTCAAGTTCTCATATTCTACAAAAAGAACCACCTATTACTTGCGGTTAAAATGAGTCGTTTAAAGGTAGAGTAGATGGATAAATAGAGAGACAGGGCGCGTATTAGTAATAGGGCTTGTAATTAACCCTAAAATAACTTTTCCTTTTATACTGCAAACGTGACAAACAAGCTGACGGGCCGTCTGATGGTAAACGGTCACCGCAGTCTATTGACGCTTCCTACACTAGTGTAACACGTGCGTTACTGACTCTTGACTAAACTTAGTGCAGCAATATATGTACAGTGTTGGGAAATCTACTGTTTATTCTAGATTTCACCTACGTTCCCGAGGAATGTTATATTATTATCATAGTTATTTAGTAATTTTTTTCCCACCTTGGGTTACATTATTGGAGATTTTGTGTGGATCCTTAACTTTTTTGAAATTTTAATAAGTCTATTTAACGGAGATAGTGTAGCTTCCCAAAACAATCAAATCTTTCCTCCTTATAATATTAGTGTAGATTACAAAAAAACAGTAACAAAATTGGATTCATATGAAACAAAATGGCCTGAGACTCCATTAAAACCTTATTGTTACTTACTTATCTTCTTAAAAATATATATTATTATTAAAACTATATGAGGAAATTTGAGGGAACTGTTTTTACCAACAATAAATAATATTGAATTGTCAAAATATCTTAAAGCCAATATTTTTATGAAATCTGTTTTTTATACGATGTCGCTTTTAGACCCTTACAGCAAAATTTATCTCGAATATACTCCGAAACGACAAATCGGATTTAAATAAAATTTAGCACATGATAAAATATTTTTTTAAACACAAAGGATATATATTATTGCGGAGAATACAAGATCCTTTAGCGCGGGTAAAACCGCGGGCGAAAGGTATTATTATTAAAATAGATTGCTTTGTAACTTCCTCGATTGTCGTTATGAAAATTGAATTTCAGAAATGTTCTATTGTTCCGATGTCATAATATTTTAATGAACCAAATATTAGGCCGGGGCGGTCTGAGGGTCAGGTCAGATATTCCGTTTTAGAATTACCCCAGTACTAACGCCACAATAGTAATTATGAAATCAAAATGATTTATGGCCACAACTGCGGTTGCTTTAATATTATTGTATGAAACAGTTTATTTATTCTTGTTTTATTTTCGAAATTACTATATATTTCACCATGTAAGCCTTAATTTAAGCAAGTAAGCTTCTTACAAGGTAAATAGAGCCTAGCAACATTATAATATAAAGCTCCCAAGAGATTTTGATAGTTTACGCTCAACCTAATCATGTCATTAGCTGGTCTAATTAAAATTCTAATTAAGGCCCTGATGTAAGCTGGAAAATTAGAAACTCAGGAATATGCATGAGACCTCACTGTTTCGGGTAGACACTTGTTTATTCTAGACTTCATTAAAATATCTCCTACCACAATATTGTTTGAAGCAAGATGAAAAATTGTAATTTTAAATTAATGTAAATTAAATAAATTAAAATTTACCACTACGTTTCAATTAAAACAATGTTCAGTTGTTATTTGAGATGAAATCCAATTGTTCCCAAAAAACAAAATACATAGTTACAGTGCTGTAATTTATATGCCCTATTAATATTATAAATGTGAATGTAAGTTTCTTTGTTACACTTTGATGCGAAAACTACTTAACCAATCATCATGAAACTTTGTACAAATATTTTTGGAGGTATTAGAAGTAACATAGGATACTTTTTGTGCCTGAAAACTCTCGGGAACGCGGGTGAAACCGCGGGGGACAACTAGTATTCTTATAAAAATCCAACAAATGTTTCACATAATGTTAATCATATTACACACTCAAAAATGCCAAAAGAAAACGAAATGCTATAAAAGTACGGTCGGGTGTGAAGAGATTAACTAATTATAAAGGGACCAGACCTTTTGAAATCTTATCCAATTTATTAAACTCATACATAAATCCCGGCTTTCACCATAATTGAATAGGCATGTTTTACTTGGCTGACATCGCACCAGCATTTGACTTAATGAATATTAAAACTAACCCTAATTTTAATCTTACAATGTTATGATATTGCATTATATTATATACATATATTAGCTGTTCCCCGCGGTTTCATCCGCATTCCCAAGGGATGTAACATTTTCCCGGCACCAAAAGTATCCTATGTTACTTCTAATACCTCTAAGAATATGTGTACAAAGATTCATGATGATCGGATTGGTAGGTTTCGCGTGAAAGCGTAACAAACAAACTTAGATTTATATACTCACATTTATAATAATAGTAGAGATATAATGACATTAAGTATTATTACAAATAATAAAATACATATTTTCCTAATAATAACCATAACTATTAAAATGATTGCCGTGCAAAAAGTGTCCTTCAGGGATCTATTTCGGCCCAGTTCTATTGCCTAAATACACAAACGGAACTAATGGAATAACGGGTATATATTGATCCTATTTATGTTTACTAGTGCGTTCAAATTGCTTCGTTTGGGAAACATTGATAGCTATTCACGATTATATCAGTCGCTCTGCAAACCTTTATTGCTTTGTCGTATTCAGACATACATGTTTGTACTGGCAATAATGGAATATCCATATTTGAAGAGAATCTCTTTTTTTTTCCCGTAGATACACTTGTATTTTATTAGAATCATACCATTGTATTTATTTATGAAATTTAAAGTATTTCTCTCTGTTAACCAGGGAGTTTATCTAACTAAGGCACTTAGTCATTATTATCTATATACGTTTTTAATAACATGATTGCCAGTGTGTTTCCGACCTATTTGAAGTACCTTTTGATAGCTGGCTCTCAAGCGGTGCTTGACAATCGATTTTCAATTTGAAGGTGGTAGTTAACATGGCGGGATAAAACCCTACCATCGTGTTATGTTTGCTTTCTCATAAAGTCCAAGTTCATTGAAAGTTTGTGTAATGATTTGAAAGCACGATTTTCATCACCACACTTTCAATTTTGCGTTATTTAGTTAAATGTCCAATCTTATTTCAAAAACACCAAAATGTTGCCCATTTATTTTAAATTCCATTGGTGTTATCCAAATGGAAATAAACACCTGTAAAATGTCCACAAACCGATTTTGCTAATTACCGCTGTAGCAGTATTGGACGTGCGTCTGTCCCAACGAATACACGAGATAAAGAAAACAAATTCCCAGAGTGGAAAATAAGTTCAAAGCGAGCCAGTGTGCTTGGGCGAGAAAACCCACTGGTATGGAAAGTGTTTCCACAAGAGCGGCTTGTAGGGAGCCTCGGGCTACGATGGATTCTCATTCATCACCCGAGCTATTTACGTAGGTGAGATTTGTAAACTGTGAAAATTTGTTTGAACAGTTATTCACATTTAGTGAGGTCTTTATTAGTTGAATTTAAATGTTAATATTTAAGCCTCAAAAGATTGAATGAAAAATTTAATGTTTTGCACTAGTTCCTGCCCTGTGGCTTCACACTCAACAGAGATCTTATATTTACCTGGGATAAAAACATCAGACACTGAATATATTCTATCTCTGTGCTTAATCTTAAACTGATCATCCGATCAGTAGAGTAGCAACAATACACAATCGTTCGCTGTAAAATATTAATTTGTTAGTAAAATTGGAAGCATGATTACTTGTTCTTTATTTTTGATATATTTGAATTAGAGTATGTGACATACGCAATAGTTACAGATTGTCCTTTTTGTCAAAATAATGTGCTGATTTTCAAAACCCATTGGCCAGCTTATGGAAAACAAATGGTAGGATGAAACGCTGGTATTTATTCCTAGGTTAAGACATGTGTTTACTGAACGAAAAAGGCTGAATATCTCCCAAGAGTACACATGACACAAAAAAATAGATGTAAGTGGTTTACAGGTGCCAAGTGACTTAGAAGATTAGTCTCAATAAATGTTACAGAAAGTCATGCGTATATTTTAAGTAGCAAAGAGATTTGACTATTGCCTCAAGGGTGAGTCGACATATAAAAAATATATTAAGATATTCCTTTACAAAGCCGTCTGATTCTCACTAAAGCAGCGCTTGTGTAATGGAAACTAAATAACTGATATTGACATTTTCACCTCCTACATAGACTTTAAT
This sequence comes from Habrosyne pyritoides, assembly GCA_907165245.1. Classification (NCBI taxonomy): domain Eukaryota; kingdom Metazoa; phylum Arthropoda; class Insecta; order Lepidoptera; family Drepanidae; genus Habrosyne; species Habrosyne pyritoides. Next base: position 4,727,924 of record OU015608.1, read on the forward strand.
TATACATCATCATTTAGAAATTCAAATATCATGTGGATAATACATATTCATAACATGAAATAGGTAAATTTAAATTAATTGGTAGATTTTTCTGGCGAAATCGAACCGATGGAATCTTGATCTGGATCTCTGCAATGGTTTATAAAATCAATTATAATTTATAATTAAAAAATAACCAAGCATTCTATATCATCATACAATAATCAGCCCAGGGATGTCCACTGCTGAACACAGGCTTTCCCCATGGATTTCCACAGTGAACGGTCCTGGACCGCTTACATCCAGCGGCTTCTAGCAACTCAAAGTCGCTCGATCGTTGTTCCAGGTGAAAAGTCGTCCCGCATGGTGTTATCCGGTACGGTATCCTTTCTGCCCCATCTGTTATCAGTTTTCAAGCAATATGGCTTGCCCATTTTCACTTCAGCTTAGTGACTCTACGAGCTAGGTACATGGCTTTCGTCCTTCCACGATGCAAAATACGATCTCAATTCAAAAACGTATTTTTTCTACAACTTGTCTCGCAACCAGCCCGTTAATAATCCAATATTTAAAAAGCCAATAACGTTTTGTGTATAACCTAAGATAGGTGTATACAATCTCGACGACTTATAGAAGGGTATTGAGTATCCAAACAGTATGATAATAAGTTCGAAAATAAACTTTAAAGATACTGTACGTAAATGCTTCTTCTGCTCAATGCAAATCCTACCAGTTTCCATAACAGTCGTTCGTAAAACACACAAGAAGTCAATTTAAAAGCTTATTATTACAAAGCGAACGTTTGCCGCGCTTTCCGAGTTCCTTTGTATACAGCCTTAGAACCTACCTGTATACCTTTAATTAAATATACATGCCGTATAAAGTCTTACGCCGAAGTTCGGGTGTAACAAAGCAAGTTCAGTTGAACAAAACAATATTTCACATATGTAAATTAACGGTACGTTAATTCGGACTAAACCAATTTATATTCAAATATATGACTGAAAAGGTCTGATTTCCTTTGATACATAAACCGTAAGTAATATTCTAAAAGTTTCTAATCTATATTTGTGTTAACCCACATAAATTGCGTTATGATTTTTTGTTAATATACTTGGATAATTAATAATGATGTTTTCTCAATTAATTGTTCACTAGCTGGAAAATTTTAGCCGTAGCTTTTATTTTTAATCAGTAACGGGAGAAAACAACAGTGTTATTGTTCAAGATTTTATGTTAATGAAGAGGAAAAGGTAGAAACAACCTAATTACTAAGTAGACTGTAAAATATCGTTGATTATTTCCGCGGGATAAAATAACCAAATAAGACTGATTATAAAAATGTTTAAGACTGAGTTTCTTGCCTGTTCTTCTCAGTTGAAGGCTGGCATCCTAACCTGGTGATAATTTCAATGGCTTTGACTTGAGCTTCATGAGTGCCCTTCTGGAGTCTAAACTGAGCTGATATTATCTAACAAAATCCAACCCCAGTATCTACAAACCGAACAGCTTTATCTTGAACCCTGATATAGTGACAATAGCATATAAGGCATGTGTGGATAAAGGATTAAATAAATATGGTAGTAGCTGGACATAACAAAAAAATCAATACAGCAAAACCTCAAAACTACTGAACATATCGGAATGGGACTACTACCATTCGACGCGGAATTTTTCCTAAATGGTTGTAGTCTATATATGACATCGATGAACGCGAGTGAAACCGCGGGGGACACCTAGTAACATAAGTAAGTAAGTAACCTTATATACACAGAATAACAACAGTACCCAGGACCTGTCAAATATAAAACTTTTATGTCTACAGATATAATAAATCAAAAAATATTATTCTTAAACCAACGCCAGTGTCACAACATTGATTGTTTACTGACCAAAGCAAATGTTCCGAACATAAACAGAGAAACACTACAGAGGAGTGTTGTTTCAATATTATTTTAGGTCTCACACTTTCATAGCGTTAAACCGTTACTTTGAACAATATATTACATGCCTTCTATGTCGGAAGTAGTGTTAATATTTGAACAGTTTGAAGTAATTTTTTTGTGTTATGTTGATGTTTTTCTTTTTGGTTTTGAGTGAAAATGATATAGTCCATTTCGCTTCTGACACATGAAACATTTATAAACATTAAAACATGCTAGATAAACACATGGTTCTCGCTTGCTATTTATTATTGTTTCAATAAGTGTAAATACTCCTTGAATATTGTCTTTATAGTTATAAATTAATCAAAAAGAACAATTGTATAAGCTGATAAGTTTTTGATGACGCTTTCTACAGTATCTTACACCACAGTTAACCGGGTGGAACACTTATTCCTACCGAGCTATCCCTATCGGTAGCGAAAAATAATACTATTTTAGTTATTTTTAACGAATTCAAATAAGTAAATAGGAAAAAAAAACACTTTGTATACGTGCACTTATCCCTACCATTAGAGACAACTTGGTAGCGATAAGTGTACCACTTGGTAATGGGCAGTGCACATATCCCTACCGGTAGAAATAAATCTACACAAACGTGCACTTATCCCTACCAGTAGGGATAAGCGTACCACCCGCAATTAACCTGTATTTTTTTAATGAATGCGATTTTTTTTATACTTTTGTTCAAATAATAGCATAAACATAAATCAATTAGCATAATTATCGAGAATGTCATATTTAGTGTTGCCAAGTAAATATTGTATTGTATTTTCAGAATGGCAACATCAATATTTTTTTTTGACGTGCGGTTAAGAACCTAGGTACGTGGTTTTGTAAAAAATATTTACTGCTTAATATCGCCCCCATTTTTCAACTTACACCATTAAAACTTTAAATAATCTTAAAATATACTATCTACCTAATAAATTCTCAACCGAGTTGAGAAATTTTAAATATTATTACCACAGAATAATAGCTTCATACCACGCTCAGCGTCAATTTGTTGCCAAGCTGTGAGTGGTTCACTTTGCCCCAATTTAAGTAGTCGTAAGCATAAGCGCTGCGCCTCAGGTGCCTTGTTTCGTTCACATGTATCGCATAAACAACACTTTGAACTACGTTATTATGTATGTCACTTTAAGTCTAAGGCTTTTGTATATCATTTTAAGGTTAAAGGTATATGGACTAAAATAGTTTTGTGTTTACTTTATTTCGCTTTTGTTTAGGATTTATTATAAAACGTGTTATTTAGATATTGGATTTGTTTTTAATTATAAGGGATATTGCAAGAGAATTTCAGTTCATTCCTTTTCAAATATAAACGTAATGCTGTTCGTTAAGTTGCTTAACACTAATCATACCTACCAACACTTACTAGGTACCAATTTCTACCATAGCGGGTCAAATGTGACTTTATATTCCCTGCTTGTATGTATGAAATATGGTTGTTAGGAAGGGAAATAAATATTATAACTGTATATTAATTAGTAAGAAAAAGTCATGAAGTCAAATGTGCAAAAGCAATACGATTATACGTGCAATTTTCAATGCAAATTTCAAAATGGGTCATTTGACCCGGTTATGGTATGTTTAGTGTTAAAACATGAGATCGGTCGGCATTTATTGTATTAATTTGGATTTGTAGCCTTTTTAATGTTCGTGATGGTACATTAGGTTTTTAGGAAAAGAAAAGTTGTAAAAATTGCCCAGAAATTTTAAAATAACGAGGTTTTTTTGGGAGCTTAATTAATATGGTATGTGAGATTTTGTATTAATACATTTGGACAGGACAACGTTTGTCAGGTCATCTAGTTTGTAATATTATAGAAATAGCTTAAGTCGGTGAGGAAAAAAGTAGTTACATTTAATTTCATAAACCGCGTGAATATTTCAGATTAATACTGTAAGAGCTTCAATAATATTAATAGCAATAAATTAATGATGATAGTAGTGCTAACGAACGTTACGTCCTTCACAAATTCCTAGACAGCTTTAGCCGACCGCGTATAAATTGCAACTGACCAATTAATGAAATATCGATGTAATATAAATTACATTCCACCACCAATCAATTCTAACTCAACTATCGGATAACAGACGAGTTCATGCTCCATTTGCTTAATCAAGTATTCCATTTCTGAGCTTTAACATTAATTAATAATTATTATCCTGGGACATTCTTTACACACGGCCATCGGATCCCAAACTAAGCAAAGCTTGTTCTATGGAGACCAGATAACTGATATAATACATATACTTAGTACCTATTTTTATCAAAATGCATTCTTATATAGATATTTACGCCCAGACACAGAACTGTCGTGTCATGCACACAAAAGTTTGCCCTGGATGGAAACCGAACCCATAAACTGTGGTGCCACGGTTAGGGTCGCTATCCACCAAGCCTTTTGGCCCGTCAAAATTTCAGCTTGATGTATAGAATAGTTATTATCTACATCTGCCTGCTCTTTTCTAGTCATTTGGAGTCGGCGCAATATATTTATTTCTCCTATTCAGCCCTTTTACTTGTCATTTCAGCATTCACTCCCTATTCATATCATCCCTCACAGAGTTAATTTCTTTTCGGTCTTCCTCTACCCAAATGCTCTCTACTTTTAGTCACATGACTTTCATTCCTCATAACATGCCATTCATAAAGTGGTCCTGCTCAGGGTTCAAATTTCCTTTTAAATACTTATTCCTGATCATATCCATAATTATAAATAATAAATATCCCGGTATATTCTTTACACACGGCCATCTGATCCCAAACTAAGCAGAGCTTGTACTATGACTTATACTACGTTTGTTTTTCTAAATATATACATAAATATATATTTACAACCAGACACAGAACAAACAGACATGTTCATGCACACATTATTGTCACTCCTTTAGCAGTCTCATCGTCTCACCTCCATGCAATAATTATTCAACTGAAATTATTATAAAATATACCATAATGCTTATGTATTTAGGAAGCTCTGTGGAGTATTTCAATGTCGGTTTAAAGATTTATTTCTCAAAAGAACATTACATAGTTCACTTATATAGAGAAATTTTATACAATTGCAAAATAAATCTTACATTTGTTCTTCGATCTGGCGGTTTTATGGTTAACAGTTATTATCGTTTAAAAAGTGCATTTTGAATCTTGTTTTAAATGTGTCTATGGTTACTGAGCCCTTAATTATTTTCGGTAATTTGTTATTTAGCTGAGCTCCCTTATATTGTAATTTTTTTACCGTATAATGTTCTAGTGTAGGCTATACAGTGATTATCGAAAATATCAACAACCTTTTGGTGCTGCAAATGTGCGTAGGCGGCGGTGACCACTTACCATTAGGTGGACCACCTGACAGACGGGACACTTAAAATTTAAAAAAAGTTGAAAATACAAATACCATTTTTCACAGAAACTGACATGTAAATAAAGATATGAACTCTACCGACGATTCATTTCATATTCTGAAAGTACGGTACATACATATTGAGTACACTGAATTAGATCTTTTTGCCATACGCTGTAACGTGGTGAGAATAAATAATTTATTTTACTTACATTACTTTTATATATCAAGCGAAAACTTAATACTGAGGAATGAAGGCAATACGAATTTAATTTTGCAACTTTTAAAAGAGTATCATTGCTCTTAATATGACCTTGATTTTAGCATCTTTTTAGCAACCTAGAATCGTTCTTATTTTCTCTAAGTAAGATATATTATACTAGCCTCGTGGTTTTACTCGCGTCCTCGAAGGAGCTAACGCAACGGGTGTAGAACCTAGTCTATATTACTTCTGAATTAAGTAGCTCTCTATTAGTGAATGAGTAATTAAAATAAGTCTAGTGATTATTGAGTTTATTAATTAAAAACAAATTTTGAAATCTTGTTTTTTTATGTTTTTGATAGGTCACTTGGCTTGGTGGTTAACGCTTTGACTGCCAAACCGAAGGCCGCGGGTTCGATTCCCACCCAGGACAGACATTTGTGTGCATGAACATGTCTGTTTGTTCTGTGTCTGGGTGTAAATATCTATATAAGTATGTATTTAGAAAAAAAAAGTAGTAGGTATATGTAGTATATCAGTTATCTGGTTTCCATAGCACTGCTTAGTTTGGGACCAGATGGCCGTGTGTAAAGAATGTCCCAGGATATTTAATATATTTATATGTTTACGCTTTCACGGCTAAACGGCAGAACCCATCTCGGAGAAATTTAATCAGTTGTTAAGTAAACAAGTACTTTAAAAAAAATCAGTATTAGCTTACTTTATCCGTGTAGTCCATTACATCCCGTAATAATCATCTCCCATAAAACCAAAAAGTATTTACATTTGATATAAGAAAGAGCCCTTTAAAATAATCATTTTTAAGCTACAGCAACTGAGGGCTCACAATATTACTGTGGTGACATCTATGAACACACATGTCAGAATCCTACATCGCGATATGAAAGTTTTCTTAGGATTTGACTGTATACACAAGCTTCCAACATTTTGTTCACTTAAGGGTCTAAGAAGACCAGAGGAATCAGATGGACTAACCAGAATAACCTTCAAGCCACCACAAAAATAATCAACAGTTGGACCGCGGTCTCCAGGCATGATCACCTAGCCTTGCGGAAGATCTTCCCTTTAAATAGAGGAGTCGCATACCTCGCTCCTCCATATTATCTTAAGAGAAATCGGCTTTATATCAAGACGGGTCGGCAGGGTGATTGGGTAATGCTCTCAGGATCGTCTTTGCAGTCAATTTAGGGTTACATTGACGGCGCTACGACTGTTGTGCGAAACTGCTCGCATACCGAATCGGCAATCTATTATAAAAGCGACTTAAAAATTCAATCCGAGAGAGTTGCAAAATTTGGGTATGATGGTACGGCTAAGCTAATTTTGTGTGAATCGTAAAGCACTTTACAAAATCATTATGGTAATGTGAACTTTACAAATTGGAAATCCCGGAAATTGGATAGATATGACCCCTGATTATGGCAGGGTTGATACAATCTTTTCCATATTGATTTCTGTAATATTCAAGCAGAGTGTTTAGTGACACCCTTGATGGACCTGTAGACTCAACTTATTATTGAAAACATAAGTGAGATAAAAAACGACCTTACTGAGTTGCTTGCTGGTTCTTCTCAGTTTAAGGCTGACTTCCTTAGTCCAGTAGATTTGACCTTCCTTTCCTAAACTGAAAATGGCGTTGAATCATAACTAAATTTTAATATTCACTATTGAAAACAGTGAAAAATAACGAGGTTTATTGAAAATCTGAAATGTATTTTTGTTAATTAGGAAGATACAACGGTATTATGCTCAGTGTATAAAATGTTTTTCATAAATTATCAGAAAAAGTAACCATAAACAACGAAGAGTTGTTTAGCTATCTCCTCTTTACAGGTGTTAAGACAACCAAAAGCTAATAACAAAGGAAGCTATTATTCTTACAGAATTTTCCTCGATACGACATTTTGCCTAATACAAGCGGAATACAAAGAAAATCCGAAATGATTTGGTAAAAGCATCGAATTTTTTTCCCATATCGATGGGAAAAGGGAAAGTAAAAGAAAAACACATCTTAACACGTCATGTTTTGTTTAAGATCCGTGATTTTGTTTCTGTTACGTAAAGATTGAGGGAATTTATGTCAAAGTATTCGTATGTTATGAATATAAATCATATTTTATAAATAACTTCACCCTCGTTCCACGAAGAGATAGACAGAGGTTCTATCACTACATATCTTTACCTACAAGTGAACACATATTATTGAAGTATATTAAAAATACATCAAACAAATACAGCCACAGTTATAACTATAAAATAAAGTAAATAAAAACGTGATAAGAACAGGCACTATTGCTTACTGCTTCGGCTGTCAGAAACAACTACGTCCAAATAATATATGCGAGAGATTTCACTCGAACCACGTGTTTGGGACCGCTTATATTATCCCAACTTCATATTATTAAGATGACAGCGATCCTATGGGATTTGTGATCTATAAACTTGGTGAAAAGGTTTGGAATTGTGATTTTTACTCTATTTATACTATGGTTGTATTTATTATGATGTATGTTTTTGTGTTAGGCAGCAGACTTTTGTTACATTCAAACTTTTTGGCACGAAAAAGGACTGAGATGGATGTGTGATGTGACAAGAATTGATAATATTGGTATTTTATTTTATCAGTTTATGATCTAGAAATAGGTGTTTTATATAATATGATACAATAGCTACATAGTATAAAACAAAGTCGCTTTCTCTGTCCCTATATCCCTATGTATGCTTAAATCTTTAAAACTACGCAACGGATTTTGATGCAGTTTTTTTAATAGATAGATTAATTGAAGAGGAAGGTTTTTATGTATAATACATGTGACATCCCACGGGAATGTCGGTAAAACCACGGGGGATAACTAGTATTATATAAAGCACTTTTATGAGTAGTAGAGCTCTTAGTGCAGAGTTCGTCCGCGGAAGTACTACCTTACCCATTTCTGCCGTGACGCACTTGTATTACTGTGTTTCGATTAGAAAGGTAAGGGGTTCGGTGAAATTACAGGCACATGAAACTTAACAACTTCACGTCTGAGGGTCGACAACGCATTGGCGATGCCCCTAGTGTTGCAAATGTCCATACGCGGCGGTGACCACTTACCATCAGGTGGACCGTCTGCTTGTTTCTCGGCCCAAGTGGTAAAAAAAATATTCGTTCTTATCTTATTATATTCTCAAAATAGAATTTTCACAAATTATGCTATTTTCAAATTATTTTAAATAGATATAACGGAAGACAAAAGTGTTTAGGTAATTTTTTTATTAATCTTACAGCAAAACCAATAACAAACACATTTAGGATTTTAAACATATGTTACACAACACATGTTATACATTACAATGCAGAAAATCAAGGTATCATTAAATAAGCAGTACAACTGCATTTTTATATTTTTCCGTTATTTGAAAATGTTAAATTGACTTTGGTATTAGCGATTTTGTGAAGTATTGTAATCGCATTACCAAATACAGGCAACACATACGAAACATAAGTAACAAAAGAAAAATAAGAATACAGAATATAACATGGTCATTACAAAATCACAAAAACTTTTTTTTTTCAGACGGGATTGCGATTGGCCTCAATTTAGGTATTTAATTGAGCAGCGGGTACCTTTATAAATAAATAATATAAAGATGATAGCATGTAGCGTTAGAGACAGAAGAGAAGGGAATCATTTGTCATTAGTCATGAGAAATGATGAAATACATGTGCCTAAAAGACAGATCAATATGAATGATAACATGTAAAAGATGAATGGATTGTGTGAAAGTTATCTTACTAAAATCCAGCAGGTAGCCATCTGTTGTTGATTATTTAGTTTGTATTTCAATGTTATAATTCCAACCTTATTTACTTTGTACTTTAAGCGATAAAGTCACCTAGTGACCTAAAATCGACCGTAATTCTTTACTCTTTAAGTTTGAACTTTATTGAGATTTTTTTTATCATAATCATTGCATAATACTTTTTTGAATTTTCTTCTTTTACATCAGTATGGTGTCACACATACGTCATTATGTATTTGAAATTGGCTGTGTGCACGTAACCAATTTATATTTAAAAATATATGAGTGTGTGTGTCAAACACATGGTAGTGTGTGTAATTTTCATTTTAAATTTAATATTATTGTAACACCTTTAAACTTTACCTTTACCAAATCACAAACTCCTCCGAGCGCGCAATATGTTCAAAAGTGGTACAAAGTTTTCTCTTCACGTACCTATCAGTATAATGATACCTATAACTATAGAGTTATATAAGTACATAATATATATTTAATACATAGTTGTCATAAAGGTATTGGATATTGATGACTATAGAACAGTTGCTTTGTGCAACTAGTTAAGGCATCAATGGTCAAAATGTGCTTCTATCTTATGTTTACTGAATAAGAGCTAACATGTATAATTTGACTACTATTTTGAGTCAAAAAAAACGATTATCATTACAATTAACTATATTTTTGAAATTGTCGTTTATAACTCTTCACTTCTTTTGAGACAGCTAAAAGTTGAATACCATTAAAACTAGTTTCGATTAAAAAAGCATAATAGACAACAAAAAGTTTTCATACCAAACAGATACAATTTAACGGAGTAACTCCAACCTTTTTTATTTCTAATTAAGCCGTTCTTCGTTTAAAAAGTCACAAAGTTTTAAGAAGAACAAACTTATTCGGGACAAATTAGCAAAGTATTTTACTTGATGTGTCTATTAATTCAACAGAACATTCATGAATACTGTAATGTATTGCTTTTAATTAACTTAGATAGAGGAGGTTAAGAGGCGGCTTAGTCTTTCAATTAATTAACAATATTGTTCGTCATTACTTGTGGTTCTAAGTTCAAAATTATTATAACAAAAGAAATGAAGCAAATTAATGTTTTAAATACAATTGCGTAGTGCTCATTTTTGATTGTGTTCTTGTTGACTCTTTTAGCATCGCATGTTGCACTGGGGGTCTAAAAAAGTTGTTTAATAAGAAATACACATTTTATGAAAAATCTCTTTTTTTATTTATTGCCAATTTAAAAAAATTACGTGCATCATTTAACTTTTACACAGAATTTGGAAACCACAAAGGTTTGTAGTAATGCTGAACTTAATTGACTACATCGAAATTAATTATGCTTACCATACTATTATGCAAATAAATATTATTAAATAAACTGTTCGTTTTATATACGCTATTGTGAACGAAATTCTTGAAATAAAATTTAATACAACGTATTTAAGCGATGATTACGAAACGTTTTGATTGCCCTGACACCGATTGCTTACATCGTAATTTCCGAATGTTAAATTTAATCATCAATAAAGTTTTATACTGCTAGGGTTACCATTTAACTTTCCTCACTTAGCTTTGTTTGAACATTTGGTTATTTTAACTTGCATTTTCGTATATATGGTTAAAAAAGTTTTTTTTGTCTGGATTCCGAAATAATTGAACAGAAGAATAATATTGTATTTCATGTGGGACTTTTTTTTAAATATAAAAACCAATGATTAAAAAAAAAAAAAATAATATACTAGCTGTACCCTGCCACACTTCGCTGTGGCACATTGTGATTGAATGGTTGAGAAATGAGAAACAAAACAAAGACGGTCGCAGATATGTGACTGATGCAAAAAATAGATAAAAACAATCCTTGATGCAGATTATATATCGTGCTAAAATTCCAGCTCGATCGGTGCAAAACTTTTTGAGTTTTTGAAGCGTACACAAACCAACATAACATTTTTATATATATAGATAAAATGCTACCATCGTCCTGCCAAAATGTCTAAGGACAGAGTCAATGAAGTTATTACGTTAAAATTTGTATAGAGTAGGCATCTACGATTCTCAAAGCAAAATGATATTAGGTCAAAGCCGATTAAAAGCTATTATTGAAGCTACATATTAGGCTTTGCACCTACTTTTGATCCTTCCGACTTCATGGAAAATTGATGAAAGTCACTGAAACAAATAAACTCTTCCAATTGGGCAAAATCGATATGCAAAGAGTTTGCTCTAATTAAAAATAACTGACTAAAAACTGGGACTGTTACTAAACTTTCAATGCTCTGACTAATTTGGTCCTCGCCAATCCAATTTCAGTCTTTCTTCCATTGCTCAAAATGGTTTTTCTAATGAAGGATTTTTACCATAGATTTCCACAAACTATAACATAATTTTTCTGAGTCAAACGTATATAACCTAACTAGGTTATATACATATATATACACATATATGTAGCTACTACAGGTAGTTACCTATACGTATAATAAAACTGAAGAATAAGCGTTTTGGCCCCTGGAATATATATTAAGTACCAAAAACGGATTTGTGAGTAACAAAAAAAAATTTTTTTCTCTTTGTTGTTCATGTTACCTTGTTTTACTTGCCTCATTTTAATTAGTTTTTTTGCTTTTTTTTGTGCAAGGTACATTTAATTTGCCATAAATATATTTATTATCTTTCTTCTTCACTTTCTTGAATATTGAATGAATTTTAATAGGGATTTCATACTATTGACTTCAATTAATTAAAAGTCCAAAACAAACAACACTCCGAGGATGCACTACTAAACAGGGATGCTCGTAAAATAAGATACGGTCGTGTAATCGTTTCAATTTAAATGGAGTTCGTGAAATAAAACTCACTTCAAATGGATCGTCTTGTGAAAACGATGAAGATAAAGGTTGAGGTGTAAAGATACTCATGGCTGATAATAATAATTTTGATTATCACTTTGGTTGATAATAAAACTTGAGTGATAAATGCTTCGACGACTATTCTACTTCTAAAGTAAAAGCTTTTAGTTCAGAGTTCGTTCGATGAAGTACTACCACCTTACCTATTTGTAGAAGAAACCGTGAAGCAATAGTGCACTTGTATTACTATGGTTTGGTCTGAAAGATAAGGGGGCCGGTGATATTACAGGCACATGAGACTTAACAATTTCACATCTCAGGGACGACAGTGCATTGGTAACGCATTGGTGTTGTAAATGTCCATAGGCGGCGGTGATCACTTACCGTCAGGTGGGCCGTCTGCCTGTTTAGCGGCATATTTGTTAAAAACAAAAAAAGTCTGCTATTTTACAACTGATAAATTCAGATAAATATAACGCTTATTTGACCATGAATAAATCAAGTTTAAGTTTATTAGTTACTAGCTGCCCCGCGCGGTTTCACCCGCGTTCCGGAGGACTGTAATATCTACTCTACTCTCTGTCGGATAAACTGACTAACGCACTCAGTTAAAATAATTGCAATTCATTTAAATTCTCGCCTTTTCTCTACTATATTATGCATGTATTATACATATGCACTTTTCTCTTAAGTCACTCTATTAAAAAAACCGCATCAAAATCCGTTGCGTAGTTTTAAAGATTTAAGCATACATAAGGATATAGGGACAGAGAAAGCGACTTTGTTTTATACTATGTAGTGATATTATGTTCCTGCTAGTTTTTATTCAATCTGTTAGAGCCTTATTAGGTTGAAATCTATTATCCATTTTTTTATACCAAAGTTTGATAGCAATTTTTCACTTAGTATACCAAGAACACCATAGTTATTTAAACTTTTCAATGACATCATTCTCCATTGTCATCAACATATTTCCCCAAATATTTTGAGTCCCTAATATTACCCTAACACCCTCAAGTGAATGTAGGCTTATCGGAAATATTCTATGGAGGCGTCAACGCGCCACTCAGCGCATTATTTGTGCTCTCTCCAGGCAAATTGCTCGGGTTCTTCGAGAGGAAATAAACTGGTCAAGTGCGAGTCGGGTGAAAAACTAAGGGTGCTATAGAGGTTGCTGAAAATAAAAATTCGAGACGTCTGTTATTAATAAAATAATTTTTGGGACTAAAATTATTAAATATTTGGTAATCAGTGGGCTGCATGCAGTACCTGTGTATACACTATATACCTACTGCCCAACACGATTTTCGTCAAGGCGGTGTTACTACTTTTTTTCAAGTCTATCAATAGGCTGAGAACCTGACAGATAGTCTGGGTACTCAAACTCACCTTCAGGCTAAAGTGTTACTTAGTGCTTTAACATAAACGCTCAATTTTGTATAGCAGTGATAGATTTGAGAAAACAATTTTAAGAATGTCCCTTTTTTATAATGTACAGAACCCTAAGGACCAAATTTCCATCCACAGTTATGAAGGTTTGTAAGGAAATGTGGTAACGCATAAATCGAATTCACGACATGCCTTGAGGGTGTGATAGCTATCGTTCTACGATTAAGTTAATTTTCTTTCGTCTTCCTCATTGCTTTTATTCGTGGATGAGCAGCGACGATCAGGGTATGCTAATATGTGTCTTATTAAAATTAAAGTTAAATCACCTTTTCATTTACACAGGTTCAATTTGAATGTAAGCCTTTTGGTGCTAATTGGTTAGCCCCCTCAAAAAATCTACCCACATAGCTTGAACTAGCTCCCTGCGGTATCACGCATTTAGTTGTAAGTGCATTCTTAATAATATAAAAAGGTGAAAATATTTTTTTTTATATTGGGCCATATTATTTAAAAAATTATTAATTGTAGCTGTTGAACCTACGCTATTTAAAACTAAACATACTCGTATTTTATGTCGTTATGCCATTCCGGTGATTATAGGCATTGACTTATTTTTCCTCTACCTATTTGTCGGTCAGTGAAATTACAGGCAGATGAGACTTAATAACTTCACGTCTTAGGGTCGATAACGCATTGGCGATGGCCCTGGTGTTTCAAATGTCCATAGGCGGCGGTGAGCACTTACCATCATGAAGACCGTATGCCTATTTGTTGCCTTTTAAGGCTTAAAAAAAAGAATTTGTTGGTAATTATTAACACATACAAATAAACATCGTTTTTACTGTACGTAAGTTTAAAAAAATGTATATGTAGTAGGTATATTAGTAATCCAGTTTCCATATACAATGTGTTACAAAATACCCCGTAAAAATATAATTAATTATCAAAGCCAACAACCCTGGTAAGCTGGCATGTCACGGAACCAGATTATTTGTCAGAAAGGCCTGCGTACCGATTTTACCTAATAATTGTCTACTTTAATAGTTTTTCTATTTTTCATTCATAAAATTCATTTTTTTTTTTTGGGTATGTTATACAGCGTTACTACGGTTGTTAAATATTGTGAATGGACTCGTTATAAGGCCCCATTTAACCTCCTTTCCGTTTTGCGGGTAGTTTTGTAACATACTGTATAGTAAAGCAGTACACTCTGCTTAATTTAGAATCAGGTAACAGTGAGTAAAAATGTCTCAGGTTATTCATTTATTATTATTATTTACAAGACTACGGCATAGTAATGATAGGGTTGAAAATAGATATTTCACAAATCTTGAATGATTGCACATAATAATTACGTTATAGAAAGTCAATTCAGACACTAAGAATATCGTAGCGACAATTTTTTTTGTATACCACTTGGGCCGGTAACAAAGCAGACGGTCCATTTGATGGTTAGTGGCCAACGCCGCCTATGGACATTTTGCAACACTAGGGGCATCGCCAATGCGTCTGCTCATGTGCCTGTAATTTCTCCGCCCCCTTATTTAATACAAGTGCACTACTGCTTCACGGCAGAAATGGGTAAGGTGGTAGTACTTCCCCGGACGAACTCTGCACTAAGAGCTCTATTACTCTACTAATTAGCGCAGAAGCAATCTCTCTGTGGTCCCTAAACACTAATGCATTGCTGAATCATATGACATTCCTTAGATTCCAATTTCCAACAGATCAACCTATCCCCAGATGACATGGCTAGCTCATTGTACTTAGTAAATTAATCTCTGACATAAACTGTAATTTGAATTTGAACTAAAATCTAATTTGGCATAAATGTTTAGTTATAATTTGATTTAATTTTTTCCATACGTTGCTTTAAATATCAAGACAAGTAAGACATACTTTCACTCATAACGTATTCTCACGCCCATTATCACTGAAAAGGTAGCAAGAGGTATTTGTAATGAGATTACAAACCAAAGTCCATTCCTTGGAAGATATTTCATATCCTAACATGGTGAACATTATTGCCGTCTCTCAGGCTGTTTACTAATCTCCAAAATACCTATACAGTTTTACATAAAGGTTAATAAATTTTACCATGTCCAAGGCGGGAATTGAAACTTGGACCTCTAACTCACTGTGTGATAAACATGCCGATGAGTGATCCTTAAGATAAAACTAATACCCAGATTTCCTTTTATTTCAATCTTGCAACGTTTTCAAACAGCACAGAGATTTTGCACAAAAGTTATCCGACGTAATCATCTGAATTATCAATCAAAGGAGTTCCCAAATCAATGGAAATGTTTCAAGGCTTTGACACATCTGGTGCAAATAGATAGGTTCGTAAATTATTATTATTTAATGTTTGAGGGAGCTTTACTTCAGATATTACCGATTCATATTCGGATTAAGGATGGATCCCCACCCTTATTTCAATAAAAATCGTCGGCGTCTTTGCAAACGGAGTGGAAATATTTTTTCTTACGTCATTATTCGACTTCTGATACTGTGATGAAAATATGTCTGTTTGATGAGAGATCTCCTGCAAATAACTTGTATTTGCTGAACCGAAACGTCGTAGTTGTCATTTAGTTGGATAGGCTTCTGCATCTAGTGAGGTTATATGTGACAAATAAATAATATTATCCTGGAATATATACGACCATACATAAATATGTATCATTGTATGCAAATATGTTGCATTGCCAGTTTTTATAGAAATGGCAAATTTTTCCATATAAAATTATAATATATACCTACTAACTAACCCAACAGACGTTATCCTATCATAATTTACACATTTAAAAAAAATCTGAGTTCAAAACCATTTAATAAGTTTAGCCCTGCCAGAGAGCAGTTACGAAGGTCAAATTGAAAGTTACTGATGCTACCAAATTTTCCAGTTTCCTGGGCAATATTGCCAAATTTTCTTTCACATTAAGCTATATTCGGACTATTACAAACTTTTGATAATATATAAAAATCGGTCCATCCAACCCTCAACTGATCCGCTTACCAATGAATAACATTCAATTTTGATTTATAAAATCAATTTTTTACCCGCAGCCTGAAGCAGCGTATATAAAAATAATATTTTTTATTACCAGTAAAATGAATGAATAGAGATAAATCCGAGTACAAGATATCATAACAACTAAAATAGTTTGACAGCGAGTCCCAAGCTAAGCAGAGCTTGTATTGGCTCAAGGAATGCGATTCACCTGTTTCGGTTTATTCTGAGTTTGCAAATAAGATCTTTACGAATGTATTACATAAGGCAGGCATTGTTGTGTCTATTTATTATCTAGGCAAAAATAACTATAATATATTCATGCCCATTAATGTTTGTCCCAAGTCCAACCCACTTCCCACGACCAGTTGTGGCAGTCAAAATATTATCAACCGACCATAAATTGAGTGCTATGAATAAAATATGTCCAGCTACGTATTACACTGAGTCGTTAAGCATTCATAAAGCACACGAGAGAAGTGCGCTGCATTAAGCCGAAAGATGACAAGCCTAGTACCTACTATGCTACCGGTTATGATAGTATGATATGTCACAGCCGTATGGCTGCGAATTACATATGTCGTATTACCTTTTTCTTTTTATTTATTTTGTAAGGTAAACAAAACAGGTAATCGTTAAATCTTGGCTTGATACATATAACATTAAGATTTAAAACTAGACAATAACCCTAAATATGTTTACACAGCATGCACACACATTATTGTTCGTATTAAAGTTAAGCTAACAAAAATAATAAATGATATTAAAAATCAAAATAAAAGTTAAAACAGAAACTAAATATTAAAAAAGAAAGAATCATCATCAGAATTATCATAATAAATCGGATTTGACAAAGACGCTGAAAAGAAAATGACAAATAAACCATAATATTCTTAATTATTATGATATCCATCAAGGAATTGTGAGGATAATTAATTAATTTATTTTAGGTTTAAATAATTTTATTTGTCATAAAAACTTTACAGTTAACATAAAATGAGATACAAGATATTGTTACATTGATAGGTAGGTTTACCTCTGATGATAATAGAATAGAATAAAATAGTAGGTAGAATAGAATAATTTAAAGTGTACACACATTTTTCTTAAGTTTATATTTATATATAGGTACTTAAGTTTTCGCATTCCTTAATATCATTTGGTAATTGGTTGTACAGTTGTGTTTATAGTTATAAAACTTCATTACTATTTATAAGTAGGGAATAGCCATTAAATCTGAAGAAGAATTTACTGAACAAAAATGTACCTTGTAATATCAACTGACTTTTTTTCATATTGTTCCAGATATGTAATGTTATGCAAAAATGGCGTCATTACATATTGCTTGGCACATCCACGGGCAGTTGGACAGTTTCCTCCTAAAGGTGGACACAAAGACCTGATTATGCAAACATGAACCAGTGGACTGAATTAGATTAAGATGGAGCTCGCCTCTATTTTTTCTACGAATGTGAGTTTGAATTTAACTGGTTACATTTAATTGTTTATCTTTTCAGGATAGCGAAGAAAAAAGAGTTTTAATTCCGTTTTATAGAAAGTGCATTCTTACTTGTGCGACGGCCAGTTGGTTTAGTGGTTAGAAACTCTGACTGGCAAGCCACAGGTCGTGATTTCGATTTTCATACAAGTCAAATTTCTGTGTGCATGCACTTGCCTGTTTGTTCTGTGTCTAGGCTCGTAATATATAAGTATGTAAATGTAATTAGGTATTTGGAAAAACAAATTGTATATGCAGCAAGTATGTAAGTTAACTGATTTCCATAGCACAAACAGTACAAACTCTGCTTAATTTGGGATCAGTAGGCCGTGCGTAATGAATGTCCCAAAATATTTTTTATTAATTATTATCATCCAAATGTTTTAAGAGAGTTTTTAATAAACATTTTTCCATAATCCTTGTTCTATACTATATCATATATTGAGCCGAAATACAATTTATCTGCCCTAATCTAGAGGGGAGGAAATGTCCGAACTACCCTCGTTTGTTGAATAATTCATGTGTACTCCGCCAGGTGGCGCCACTGAACGATACGACGGTGGAATATGAAGATGGCGACGAGCCTGACGCCGTGACACTGTTGTCTATACTACTTGTTGGTAAGCATCAGTTTTTGGAGGAAGTATTATCACATCAGTACCAAGGTCATTTCGAAAGCGAAATAAATCTAAATTATCTTAAGGATACTTAAGTTGCTTGTCACTAGTGATGCTATGGTAGATAGAATATAAGAGCTAGATTTTTTTTTAATAAGTGTAGTGTTGGTGTTTGACTACAATCTCATCATGGTAATAGATCATGTGGCCAAAGTTGATAATCTTACGAAGCTTCGAATGGGATTTCTAGTCCAGCTATCCACAACACAGCGACAGTCGCTTGTTTTTTTTTTTAGGACAGATTTTCAACTTGATGTTGGTAGCCTGCTACAAAGTACCCTTCCACCGTGCTATGGTTTCCTTACAATGTTTTTCTTCTCCAAAAACTCAAGGTCATTAAATAATTCGAACCCACGACCCTCGTCACGGCATATAACGTCACTACCAACAGAGCAATCATCGCCTTTAATCTAAAATCATTTACGAAGGAAAAACATTACACAGCATGGGTAGGGAAGATGAAAAATAATTTGCAAACAAAAGCATTATTTAATAAATATAAAACATACGAGTCTAATTTATTTACTTTTTGTAAGTACTTGCTATGTCTATTTAGTTAACTAGTAAGGCCCAATTTCACTAATTGTCACCAAAACTTTGTTCAGCAAAATGTACTGTTTTTTATAGCGTTTTATAATAACACTGTTAAAATAACGTTTGATCAATTTACAACTTTAATTTAAAGGTACTAAAACGCAGTTTACCTTCAATTGGCGTTTTAATTGGTCGGTGAAATCAGCCTTAAGTCAAAGTGTCTACTCTTATTAAATATAAATACATTGGGATATTTTTAATGATTTTTCCGTATTTGGGCTTTATCAATATTTTACCAAGGACAATAAATAAAATAAAAAAACGAAGTTAATCAACATCCACATTAGTGCACGCAAAATTAAGTCTTATCAACACGTTCTAAAAACTATTTTCATTCGCAGGCATATTTCTCTCCCTTCTCATATTCCTGAGCGTCGCGGGCAACATTTTAGTCTGCATCGCTATATACACCGACCGCGGTCTGCGACGGATCGGCAACTTGTTCCTCGCGTCTCTCGCGATAGCTGACATGCTTGTCGCTGCTGCCGTCATGACGTTTGCTGGAGTCAATGATTTGTTGGGGTCAGTGAAAACATCTGATAGTTCAACGGGATTGAGGCTCTAAGAATACCAGCTACCTAATAGCAATAGTTGCAAGCAAATATTGTTGGGCCAACTACAGACTTGGCGCAAAGTAATAATAAAATAAAAACGATTTTAACCTAGAAATAAAGCCCTACAACCCGGAATAACGGAGTTACAAGCTACAGTGTATACCCTCCTTAATATTTAATACTATGAATAATTGCATGAAAATAAAATGAAACGAATGTAGTTAATGCTTTTTTTTTTAAATTGAAGGGTTTTTCTGTTACAGTTGTACTTATCTGTATAATGACTTTATGTGTGTATGCGTGTAAGTGTGTGTACGTGTAAGTGTGTGCGTGTGTGCATGAGTGAGTTTTTGCTGTTGTACTTATAATAATATTTAATAATTATTTATTTATTTATATCCCACAACAAGTTAAAAAAAAGATATGAACAACTTAATTTACCAAAATTTTACGATAGCACTTAAATTGTGGGAGACTGGTGCCTAAGTTAGGCAGTCATACAGTATCTGTATAATATTTATTTACGAGTGTTGTGTGTTTATGCGTGTATGAGTGTGTTTTTGCTAGTGGTGTATGACCACTACGTGTCTGTGAATGTATTACTATCTATTTATATTCTATATATATTAATCTTTATATTATTATTATGTATTACTTCAGTAAATAGAAAAAGTGTAAGTGCAAATGATTATCGGAACTTATTCACCTCTTACGACAACTGAAAGATGGGTTGGGATGTTAGTATATGTCACATGTACCACTGCTTAAATAAACTTCTTCCTAAATTGTTTTTTATTTTCTAGATACTGGGTATTCGGCGAACAATTCTGCGACACATGGGTTGCATGTGACGTCATGTGCTCCACCGCGTCCATCCTCAATCTCTGTGCTATATCACTGGACAGATATATTCACATCAAAGATCCTTTGAGGTAAGATTGTGGTACAAAAGAAGAATAGACTTACATCATAATAACATTATACTAGCTGTACGACCTACAGCAATAAGTCCATACAAAAGTTCCATAAGAAGAACAATGCAGGGATTTGATCGGAGCCCCTACCTACCTGGTGCAATTGTATATCTAAACTATTCTCGAATCCATTGTAACATACACAAAAAAAATCATCAAAATCATTCCAGCCGTTTAGGCGGAGATCACTAGCATACACACGGACAGAAAAACTATATATATCAAGATTAGCTATATTAAGTTAGATATTATATATAGTAGATATTTCTAGCTGTCCCCCGCGGTTTGACCAGCGTTTCCGAGTTCACATATTACCGAGACAAAAAGTCGCCTTTCTCACGGCAATTGTTTTTCTGTAACTTTTTGTTGACGACTTGGTACAAGGTTTAAGTTTATTGTCATTTAAACCACGCAGCATTGTGAACAAATTTTATTTATTGTTTTTTTTTTTATTATCTTTTAATTAGAAATACAGAAAGGTTTATCTTTATTTTTTTGCGTGGGTTATTTATGGTACGGTCGTATGATATTTGATTTATATATATTTTTAAATGTAAATAGACTTGTGTTTGACCACAATTTTATCATAATAAGATAATATGTGCCACAGAAGAGAAAAAACAGAATGTAGCTTGTAAGTCAAGGAAAACCACTCAAGGAAACAAAATGCTATAGACAAATAAAATCCGGAAACAACAACAAAGGAAACTACATTTTCAAATAACATGCTTTGTGTCAAACTTGGCAATAAAACCTAAAAAGGCAAAATCTTTGTATTTTTACCACTCACAGCCATGTGGCTGGTGACTGGTGATGTCACCAGTATTCACACTAAGATACTGGTCAAAAACAAACCAGTCATAAAAAAAAGAAATTAATGCTAAAAAAACGAATTAAGATATCAACCTTAAATACAGTACTTTTATGGCACACAATCAAATGGATCTTACTTACAGTCAAAGAAGGTTTAACATGTTTTATTTAAGAAATAAGGTGATATACCACAGTACCAAACCACAGACTGTACTAAGCCTTTAATCCTCTCATTATATCCTTAAGCTTCCTTGACTTCCAATTAAGTACATTTTACGTTTGCTGTACACTGAGATTACTTAAGACATGAAACTAACGGGTCAGACTATATCGCTCATATAATACGGGCATGAGACGGCGAGCTTGTAAAACTACGACAGTGTACTCATTGTAAGTACCTACTAGAGATTTTATTTTCTTTTATCAACCAAAAAGGTTGTATGGTTTTTTTTATTAGAAAATATATCTTCTAGGCTTTCTTACTGTCAATCTTAGTCTACTTATATTAAAACAATCTTCTATATCTTTACATATAGCAAAATAGGGTATGTAGTAATGGAGTACGGGTATATGGTCCTTTGAAGCACCATCATCTCAAAACTACTGAACGTATCGGGATAGGACTGCTACCATTCGCCGCGGAATTTTTCCTAGATGGTTATAGGCTATATTTGATATCGATTAACGCGGGTGAAACCGCGGGGCACAGCTAGTATTTACCTATGTGTAAAGTAAAAAACCCGAACTAAAGACACACATTTTACGTCGTGTTCTTTTTTTTTATTTCTTTCTTTTTACATTTGCTACGGACTCTTAGTCCGTACTCTTTAAAGATTCTATGATAAAATATTTTAAGATCAATTGTATTGTGTTTCTAAAAATTAACATCTTTCCGCGCGTGCTCAGCTCGTTGTTTTGAGCTGAGGCTTGTGGTTCCTTAATAATAGTGTTACATTGAATTTTTCTATTGCCGATACATGGATTATAAATAAATAACTTAGCATTTACTAATTTTAGTTACATTTATTCATCAAAATTTATAATTCTAAATATTAAAGTTTAAGCTATTTCAGCCTCGGATGGTTTCGCTCCCAAAAAACTTTCCATGACAACTGCATCTCGATGTTTTGTGGCCATTTATAAGTTGTATTCGAAAATGGCTCTTGTCGACGCGGCCGTCGCCCGCTGGATAAACCTGCCGATCGCGTCATCACCGTCGTCTGCATAATAGGTGCAGCCAACGGTGTGTCTCGATATCTTACGTCGTGTTCAAGTTTGACTACCTTCAGTTTTCAGTGACATATTTGACTCAAATAGTGAGTTCCATATGTTACAGAAATTTTAACTTTATTGCTATTTAAATAAAGACAATCTTCTTATCCAGTGGTTAATTATTTTATGATGCAAAAGACCTTATCTTCAAAGTAATAGAGATAATTATTGTATGACACTCTCAAGCGTCAAAATTGACTTCTTAAGTGAAGCTGACTATAGTGTCAATTATATACAAGGCGCTGTCGTTACTACGGTTTATATTAAATTCCTTAGACTTGGTGATTTTGTAGGTATTCCGTGATATTATCTATAATGAATGTACAAAAAACAAATTGAAATTTTGTTAAATTATTACAAACACATAAAATAAAATATTTTTATAGAGATAAAGA
This sequence comes from Habrosyne pyritoides, assembly GCA_907165245.1. Lineage (NCBI taxonomy): Eukaryota > Metazoa > Arthropoda > Insecta > Lepidoptera > Drepanidae > Habrosyne > Habrosyne pyritoides. Next base: position 4,751,236 of record OU015608.1, read on the forward strand.
AAAAAAAATTAACTGTAAGCTTGCATATGTAAATTCTTGTAAAATTTTACTACACCGAAAAAATTGGTATCCAAGTAGGTACATACGATAGTAATATTGTGTACTAGTTTACGCCCCGCAGTTTCACCCGGATTGTTATGTTATATTTTTTTCAGGATAAAAAATGCTGTATGTTTCATATGAACCAAGTTTCATCAAAATCCGTTTAGTAGGTAGTTCTTAGGTGAAAGTTTAGCAAACGTCCATAAATCTACACAACCTGTTGCATTTAGAATATTAAAGTAACCTGTAGGATAGCTAAGTTGCTGACTTATTTAATTAAATTTCAATAAAAAATATTTTTTATTTATTTTAATATATTATATATTTTTTTATACCACATGGGCCGACAGTCAAGCGGACGGTACACCTGATGGTAAGTGGTCACCGCCGCCTATGGACATTTGCAACACCAGGGGCATCACCAATGCGTTGTCGACCCTGAGACGTGAAGTTGTTAAGTCTCAAGTGCCTGTAATTTCACCGGCCTCCTTACCTTTCCAACTCAAACATAGTAATACAAGTGCACTACTGCTTCACGGCGGAAATGATTAAGGTGGTAGTATTTCCCCGGACAAACTCTGCACTAAGAGCTCTACTACTCGAAAAGGAACACGGCATAAAAACACCATCAACGAACTAGTTATTTTTTCCCAGAACGTTGTACGTAGAGGAATGTGTATAACGAATCTAAAACAACGCTGCAAAATACAAGGAATTGTCAATTAGGATAACGGTATTCTGGGGAATGTTAGCAATTTACGGAGTATGTTCAAAATGATACTAAAGCCAAGTCTGACACAGATTTTTATGTACACGCGATCTTACAATGTGTTCGTATATAATAATTAGGTATTACTTACACTATTTATTTATTTATTTGTACTAAAATTCAGGTACAAAAATAACAGTAAATTACAAACTACAGCGATTTTATAATGTAGTACAAATTAATACCTATCCTAGGACAAGACTGTATTCTATAATTATATATTAAAATGCTTTTTAGTAACGCTATTTTATTTAAAACTTACATTTTGAGGTATAATATTAATTAATATTATTTTGTATCTTAAAACAAAGAACAAGTGCTTAAAAATAAAATTCAGAAACATTCAGTTTTTGTAAGAGAACGTACATTTTTTATTTTGTGTATTTATTTGCACTAAAATGTACAAAAATAATATGTTAATACATTAAGATGTTTTTTTTTTTAATTTTATTAAGAATGGCTTACGTTTCGCCATCGATTGACCCCATAAGGAGTTATAACGAGGCCGAGGATGTAGCACGCTTACCCAGAAAATCCCTATTCACAAATTACAGCAATGGTACAATTTTGTACAAACTACTGCCTATCCCAGAACAAGCCTGTATTCTAGGCAGCCTAAAGGCTTTATAGGCCAGTACAACTCAATAGTTTAAATACATGAAATACATTACTACGCTGTCGGATTACCGACTGCCCAATCCCAACTAGGCTAACGCATATTTGTACAGAAATCTGTCTGAATCTACTCTGGCACCCGAATTGTGTAATAGGGACGTTGACTGATATGTGAAATCAGCAACTTTTTTTAAAATGTGAAAACGATCGTTTCTATGGAGTATTGTATGAAATAAGCAGTTGTGACGTCATAATTGTAGAGCATCAAAAGAGCTACTCCTTGTGGTTTGATCGGTACTTAAAAATCATATTAATTATGAAATTTAGATCACATTTGATGTACCGTGTATTTTTGGATGTTCAATACACTGGTTAGTGTTTAATCATTTATCTTGAATACAGGAAATATATCTATTCTAAATTAAAAGCACATTAGACTTATAAAGTTTACGTCTCAGGGTCGACAATGCATTGGCGATGTCCCTGGTGTTGCAAATGTTGATAGGCTGCGGTGAACACTTACCATCAGGTGGACCGTCTGCTTGTTTATCGGCCTCTTTCGGATTCCATGAGGGATTCCTATTTCATTATAAATCGACGGTGCGGCGTAAGAGCAGCGTGGGAGAACAGTTGTAGCGCCGTCGATGTAATGCAAAATTTACTACAACGACGATTCCGAGAGCATTAGACAATCGCCATGGTTATAAATATGTACATAAGTAGATATGTTGAGGTTGAGGATTGCGTTATGTGGCTATATGTACGTTTTAGTGCTTTGTACAGTGTATTAAATAAACCAAAAAACGTATTAATAATAAGTATAAGGAGATTTTTTAGCATCAATTGGTTATAAGAAATGCTTTGTTTAGAATCAGATGGGCGTGTGGATAAAAAAATATTAAGATTTATTTATTTTTCGTTTATCCGTCTCGTTTCGGTCCGGTCCGTTTTACATCTTTATTAAAATCAACATAATCGACCAAACGAAAGATTCCTCCTTCATTTAATGTTATCTCATAGTTAAGGGCACAGTTAGTACTTAATAATTAAAATTTGGGTCATAGTTGCGGAGAAGAGCGGTAACAAATAAACAGCCAAAAACTTTACCATTTTTTCGATATGTTTTTTTAATATTAACTAACATTTTCTAGGCCTATTTCGGCCCTTAAATAAGTATAGGTGCGTCTGTTGAAACGCAATTTTGTTTTTAGTTCCAACATGTAATTTTAGTGACCCTAATATATATAATTCAGAAGGTACGGAATAAAATAAAACAAAACAACATCTTGTGTTCAGTTAATGAAATAAAAAGAACAATACAACGTACCCATATTGAGTTTCAGTCTCGGATAATGCTCTTAACTTACTGAAGGGTCTCAAGAAATTTCAGATTCGATATCCTGTCACAAAGAAATGTTAAAGTGACACCGGAATTTCTTTGTTATCCATCGTCTGTCATCTTAGATTACTTTTGGAGGCCGTCAAACAATTATTGATGGTTGATACACATTTACATGGAGAGCTATGTTTTTATAACTAAATTAATAAATATAATAGGTTGGGAAAAAGTTCCTTCGCATTTTTTAAGAAAATTCAAAACATTTTTAATATAGTAAATTTACATTTAACTAAAGTATGTAGGTACCATTTTGTTCGATAACTTTTTGCCATCTTGTAGGTAGGGACATGATCCCATTGCTATAGAAATTTTGGGACTTCTGATCAAAATACTGTGACAAGTGGTTTTGACAGTCCTCTCGTGATGTTAACCTGACACTGCCTAAAGAATTCTGAAGAGACCGAAACAGGTGGAAATCTGAATGTGCAAGGTCAGGACTATACGGCGGATGCATTAATACCTCCCAGCCAAACTCTCTTAATTTTTGCTGAGTGGCTAAAGATGTGTGAGGTCTAGCGTTATCATGATGAAAAACCACACCCCTTCTGTTGATTAATTCCGGCCGCTTTCTCTCAACTTCTTGCTTTAATCTCATCAGTTGTTCGCAGTAGAGTTCAGAATCGATGGTCCTGTCTGGTGGTAACAGCTCATAATGAATAATGCCCTTCCAATCCCACCACACACACAGCATCACCTTGTTGCGAGTTAACCCGGGTTTCGCCACAGTCTGTGAAGCCTGACCGGCCTTTGACCACGACCTTTTTCGCACTTTCTTGTCGTACGTGATCCACCTTTTCATCACCAGTTATCAGCTTCTTCAAAAATGGTTCGGTTTCATGACGTCGTAATAAAGAATCACAAATGAGTACACGGTTCATTAGGTTTCTTACAGTGAGCTCGTGAGGTACCCGAATATCTAGCTTTTTTGTGTACCCAGTTCTTTTCAAATGCGCCAAAACTGTTTTGTGGTCAATTCCCAGTTCTTCAGCTACGTCGTACTACTGATATGCCGATCTTGCTCCACTTTTTCAAAACTGGCATCCATTTTATCCGTAATGGGGCGACCAGAGCGACGTGCATCTTTGACATCAAAATTTCCGGATTGAAAACGCTTAAACCAAATTTGTGCTACTCTCACAGACACTGCACTAGGTCCATAAACATCGCAAATTTTTTTCGTGGCTTGCGTTGCATTTTTACCTTTTTTGTAGAAAATTTTAAAATGAATCGAATTTCTTCATTAGATTCACTCATCTTGGCGGTACGAAAAACAAATGCAAATCACACATTTTCCTAATCTGAATTTGGAATTATGTTCTTTAAAATTTAAACTTTCAATGATACCAAAACCAGCCGATATAAATAGTATAGCCAAAGAGATTTTATTACAAGTTCATACATACTATAATGCGAAAAGACTTTTTCCCCAACCTAATATAAAAGCATACACTAATTTTAGTAAATTTTTTAAGATTTATTTGAGTAATAGAGCTCTGCAGAGTTTGTCCGGGGAAGTACTACCACCTTACCCATTTCCACCGTGAAGCAGTAGTGCACTTGTTTTACTGTGTTTCGGTTAGAAAGGTAACGAGGCAGGTGAAATTACTGGTACATGAAACTTAAGATCTTCACGTCTCAGGGTCGTCAACGCATTGGCGATGCCCTTATTATTGCAAATGTCCATAGGCGGCGGTGACCACTTACCATCAGGTGGACCGTTTGGTTTAACTAAAGTTTACTTAAAATAGGATCACCAAGAAGGCAAATTAATAAGGATTCGAAACATATACATAAACTAAGTTACTCACAAAGATTAAAGCTTTGCCATATTTTTTCCGACTACCTGATAAATTCCGAATATATCCGCCACAAAAAAAAATTACCGGCCAAGTGTGATAGGTTCTGTACCATGTCTGTAGCAAGGTGTTCGACTACAAAAAGTTCGTTTGTGTTATATATTACTATGGAATACGAATTTATAACTTTCGGTCGTTTATTCAAAAACTGAAAAATATTTACGATTATGTTTACCAATTTTAGTTGAATAATCTTTTAAAATTCGACTAAGTCGTGAATTGTTTTAATAGTTCAAGAGCAAGTAGGAGCTATATCTTACCAACTTCATATTTCATCTATTAAAGTATACAGAATACATCTACCTTTCAAAATGTCATCTAATAGTGCTAATAGACTCCAAAACAAATGACTTTGACATACGTACAGTCGAATAAACCACAAAGGGCAGGATGAAACTAAATATAAGGGTAATGTTTGATGTAAGTATGATTTTTTTCTGTTTGGTTGTGGAACCCTAACGGGTGTTGCCGGATGCTTCCCTATTTTCTATATTAATTTATTAGTACGATTTCTCTATTCAATTTTATCTGATATTTAAATGAGATCAAAACGTAAGAATAAACGCAGGTTTTACGGGTTTATTCGCTGTATATTAATAATAATTATAAAATGCCAATACGGAAGGCTTTTATATTTAAATTTTATACGATCTTTTAAAAGCTTTCGTAAAACTTTAATATGCAAAATCGTACCTCTGATTTAAGTTGATTGTACCTTTTGGAATAGCGGAACGGGGTAAAACAATAGAATGCCAGGTACCTTTATTTTCTTTGAGGAATTATTAGCACAAAGGACATACGGTTTATATTATATTCTATATTTGTGTTTGTAGAAATCCATACTCCATTGTCAAGTATATTCAAATATTTATAATTTAGACAGGGAGCAAGATTATTATAAACGCTATACAGTTCCCTACTTATGTTGTACATCAAACTAAACATAACTTCGTCGACCGTCAAGTCGAAAAGAGTGAGGGAGATGTTCAATTCTGTCAGTGACATTTTAAGGTATGTCAATACAAAATATATTGTAAAAGCGAGTTTGACGAAACTATACGTTTCCTGAGGCAGCTATATTTTTTAAGAAGCTCTGCATTAATGACTATTCGACGGGCTAGTTAGCTTGGTGATTAAAGTGACTAAATGCTACGCTAAATTGCTTAATACCAGCAGTTTCCGGCATGCGTTGCTATGCACCTTTTATGTTTTTGTATAATTTGTTTTTCAGGCATACGTAGAATAACTCCCTTAAGTTTTATCGCTATCGGATCGGATTAACTGTATAAGAAGGCACCTTACAACATCAATCAAACAACAGCATATTTTCATATTTTATATTTTGGGTTCATTTAAAACATAATCTATTTGTCCCAAATTTTATTCAAAACCGTTTAAAGGCGAAGAAGGCACATTCAAAATCGGAATTTCAACAACCAAGTCTTTTCAGATACGGCCGTTGGGTGACACGTCGTGTGGCCATCATAACAATCGCCATGATCTGGCTGCTGGCCGGCCTCGTCAGCTTCCTGCCCATCTCACTGGGCCTCCATAGGCCTGACGAGGAGGCCTTGGCTACACAGAGGCCCCCGAGGTACCCGACCTGCGCGCTCGTGCTGACTCCGACGTACGCCGTCGTTTCAAGCTGTATCTCCTTCATTTTGCCGTGTATTGTGATGATTAGTATTTACTGCAGGTGAGTTGTTATTTTTGGCTGTTACCCTACAGGTCGTGGCTTCGACTCCCATTAAGGACAAATGTTTGTGGGCATGAAGATTTCTTTAAGTCCTGTGTTTGGGTGTGGATATTTATTTATGTATGTTCTAGCTGTTCCCCGCGTTCCCGAGGGATGTAACATTTTCCCGGCACAAAAAGTATCCTATATTACTTCTAATACCTCCAAATGTGTACAAAGTTTCATAATGATCGGTTTATTACGGAAATAGTTTTCGCGTGAAATCGTAACAAACAAACTTACATTCACATTAAAATATTAGTAGGGATTTGGATAAAGAAATAAAAATAGTATATTTTATAGCTCTGTTTCATTTGGGATCCAATGGCCGGAAAATGTGAAGAATGTTCTAAGTTATTTATTTTTTATTATTATTATAAACTGAATTGTTGCATTTATTTGACGGGCCAGTTGGCTTGGTGGTTAGAGACCCTGACTGCCAAACCGAAAGTCACGGGTTCGATTCCCACCCAAAACAAACACTCGTGTGCAAGAACATGTCTGTTTGTTTTGTGTCTGGGTGTAAATATCAATATAAGTAAGTATTTAAAAAGTAGTATATGTAGTATATCAGTTACCTGATAGCCATACTACAAGCAGTACACTCTGCTTAACTTGGGATCAGGTAACCATGTGTGAAGAATGTCTTGGGATATTTATTTATAACATTACTGGGATCGGATAGTGTCAAAATAAACCAACACGTTCGAGTGAGACGCAAGATAACGCCATCACACGTCAATTTAACTTTCGAACAAGTTAGTTTTGAAACTTTAAACTTGACTAACTTAACTGAACGCGACGCGTAAATTTATTACATGATTTACACTGAGGAAAATTAACTTATAAATATAAATAACTTGCTTCCGGCTCATGGTTACTATCTTGTAACCTCGGCGAGACAAGTATTAGTAAGTTTTCAAGTGAAGCGTTGTGTGACAATGAAAATGGACCTTATTATTAATTTATAGAGTTTATTTTCCTATAATATAAGTAAAAAAAAGTATCTGTTAGAATGGGCCTATTATATCAAAGTTGAATATTGGATGCAGGCGGCTCAAGACCGTTCGAGGTAGAAATCGAAGGAGGAGACCTTCGATCAGCTCTGGATATCCTTGGGCTGATATGATGGTGATGATAAATATTGTAGCAGATACAAACATAAAGAGTAGAAGGTATTATTTATCAAAAATAGTCCGAAACTCATTAATCAAAAGCTTCAGATTTTCCTGTTCAAAAATAACACAAAACGGCTTCGAGTCAAAGTAAAATGATCAATCATTTCGTAACTTGAATCTTCATGCAGATTAAGTTACAGCTTCTATTTATAGTTTTAAGGAACTCAACAATAATAAACTTGTTAAAGATATTTTTTCTTAAAAACCGCTTGTTTAAAGTAAACTTTGTCACATTTTTCGATATCAGCCCCTGTAAGGGTCTTGTGGACGTTAAAAGAAAAGCGGACTGTATTAAAATAGGGTGGTTTTATTGCCAGCCAAAAATATCAAAAATAGTGCGTCGCTGACGGGTTCCGATAACGCAAGTGATGCGCTGGCGGCTGACGCGGCGTCGCCGGGCCCCCGGCGCTGGTGGGGGTACGCGCAATGGTAGACGGAGTGGTGTCCCCCGCCCGCGCGTCTCCTCCCGTGCGTAAATCGTTAAGATAATTCTTAACATGCTCCCAGGGTTGAAGTTTGCAGGAAGAACTTTAAAATTCTGGAAGAGGACAGATATTATTATATGCCCTCCGAATAGTGCCTCTCTTCGTCTTTATTTCGGCAACTCTAGCTACGCCATCACCGCCAGGGTACAGGTTGATGACTCGTCCCAAAGACCAGAGAAGAGGAGGGAGAGCTCTATCCTTAATCAGGACAAGAGAGCCCATTTTAAGTTCCCTGTTGGAAGACTGCCACTTCAATTTCTGTCGCAGCAGGTTGACATATTCTAAAGAGAAGCGATTCCAGAAGTGCTGCTTGATGAGTTCGATTCTCTTGAAGCGTTCCAGGCGACTGATGTTTACGTCGTCTGCCATCTGTGGATGAGGTGTGGACAATAGTGGTCGTCCAATTAGAAAGTGAGCTGGAGTGAGAGCAGAGAAGTCGAGAGGATCAGAGGAAAGTTGAGTTATAGGACGGGAGTTCAAAACAGCCTCTATTTGAGTGAGACATGTAGCCATTTCCTCGTATGTGAAATTAATTGATTGTAATAATCTTTTGAGGTGATATTTTATGGAACGAACGGCGGCTTCTGCCAAGCCGTTGAAGTGAGGGGTGTAAGCCGGTACAAATTTAAATTCGATGCCTTCTTGAGCCATGTGACTCTCAAGATCAGAATGAATAAGGTATTTTGCTAGCTCCTTGAAGGCCCCAACAAAATTAGTACCATTATCCGAAGTGATGCTCTGGGGTTTCCCACGACGGGATACAAAACGATTTAATGCTGCTATGTAAGCTTCACTAGACAGAGCCGTAACGAGTTCGAGATGGCAGGCTTTTACAGAATTGCAAATAAAAATTGCCAAAAAGGATTTAATTACCTTGCAACCTCGGCCTTTTCGGTCTGCTATCATCACTGGCCCAGCGTAATCAACACTGCAATGTAAAAATGGGAACTCTAGATTAGTTCGAGACATAGGTAGTTGCCCCATAATGGGCTGAACAGTCTCAGCTTTGTACCTACAACACCGGACACATTTGCTAACAATATTTTTTGATAAACTTCTGCCTCCTAAGGGCCAGTACGTTTGCCTTATATTAGATAAGAGAAGTTGAGGTCCAGCATGTAAATATTTTAAATGAAAATGTTCAAAAATTATTCTAGTTAAATGATGTTTGCTACAAAGTAAAATTGGGTGCTTAGAATTATAACTGTAGGGAGCATTATTAAGTCTACCACCAACACGAATAATACTATGAGGGTCTAAGAAAGGGGATAGAGAAATAAGTCTATTCTTTTTTGGAAGAGGTTTGTTACCTTTAAGAATAGCATACTCGTCAGGAAACATTTCTAGCTGAGCTTTATGAATGATTAAATTTAATGAATTTTGAAGCTCAAAAACCGAAACATATCCCTTTAATTTATTGGTCTTGTTTTTACAATTATGAATAAACCTTTGTAAATATGCTATTGATTTTTGTAAAACAGAGAATTTTGATAGTTTGTTAATTAAGCCATTAATCAAATCAACTTTGGTATCATTGTTAAGTGCTACAGTAACACAAGAAACTAACTCGGGTAGATCGTGCTTCACGAATTGATTTGGTTTTTTCGGCCAATCTAGTTCATCTTTTAATAAAAAAGTGGGACCTGACCACCACAAAGATGAACTGCTGATTAGGTCAGCCTTCAGCCCACGAGAAACAAGATCCGCCGGATTTTGCTTCGACGGTACGTAGATCCACGCGTGACCCTCCGTGCTTTCCTGAATTTCATGAACACGGTTCCGTACGAAATTTTTAGGTAGACTAGGTGGAGTGGTAAGCCACCCTAGGACAATTGTGGAGTCACACCAGAATCTACAGGTAGTGATACGAAGAGTTAAAGAGGTCAATACTTTAGTACACAGCCTTGCAGCTAACATAACACGGCAAAGCTCTAGACGCGGTATGGTCGTTGGCTTTATCGGCGCTACCCTGGATTTGGAGGTTAAAAGGTGTACCGTGACTGACCCACATTTTTTTATAGAACGAATGTACACACACGCGCCGTACGCACGCTCTGAAGCGTCTGAGAAAACATGAATTTCATGAGTGATACAGTTATCACTAAGAACCCAACGTGGAATTTTCAAAAGGTTAAGAAGTGGTAAGGTACTTGCAAAAGAAAACCACAGGTCCCTAATCTCCGATGAGACATCTTCATCCCATGAACATTTATCAATCCACAGTCTTTGCATAATTATCTTAGCTTCGACAACGCACGGGCCTAGGATGCCGAGTGGGTCAAAGATCTGACTAATAACGGAAAGTATGTGGCGTTTTGTTACCTTTTTATTAAGTTCAATATTAATTGAAAAAGACAGAATATCTAGATTGCAAATCCAGTTTAGACCTAAAGTTTTAGAACTGACTTGGGTATTGCTGTCTGAAATGTCTAAGATGTCTGATGTTGAGGTGGAGGGGGCAATTTCATCTAAAATAGTTGTGCAATTTGATCGAAATTTACGTAAATTAAATTGAGCTGATTTTAAAATAGAAATAACTCCCTTGCATGTTTTTATAGCGTCATGATGAGTCGACGCACCTACTAAATAATCGTCGACATAAAAGTCTCTTTCAATAGACGTTTTTACGTCATTGTCAGAAGCACTAGATGCTAAACTAACCAAGCACTTGGTTGCTAGATATGGTGCTGATGCTGTGCCATATGTCAGCGTATTGAGTGTATAAGTTCTTAAGCGCTCTTTAGTATTCGAGCGAAAAATTATTTGTTGAAGAGAGCGTTGTGAAGGATTAAGTTCAATGGCTCTATACATTTTCTCGATATCACCAGTAATGACATACTTATGCTGCCGAAAGCGTAATAAAATGGAAAAAAGATCTTCTTGAACAGTTGGTCCAACCATCTGAATGTCATTAAGTGACAATCCTGAAGAAGTGACGGCTGAAGCGTCGAAGACTGTACGAAGCTTTGTTGTAAGACTCGACTCACGGATGACGCCGTGATGAGGTAAAAAATAATTTGTTTGTTCATGACAGCTAACTGAAGACTCCCTATTTTCACTCATGTGACCGAGGCGTTCATATTCGCGCATGAACTCCATGTACTTATCCTTAAAGGAAGGATCGCGAAGAAATTTCCGCTCCAAGGATAAAAAGCGACACTTGGCCTTCTGAAAAGAGTCACCTAAGACTGAAGAATATTGTTTCAGTGGCATGGTGACGACAAAGCGACCATCATCTTTGCGTTTGGTGCTTACTAAAAAGCTTTGTTCGCAAGCACGTTCTTCGGGGGATAGGGAGTGTTTGGCCGAAACAGTATCAAGCTCCCAGAATCGGGATAAATCTGGATTGGCTTCCTCGTTTAAAAAATGACAAACGTGGGAAGAAGAGTGTGACTTAAGACGGGGAACGTACCCAGACACCAGCCAACCCAGCTTTGTTTCATACAACTTAGGTTGATTTTTGCCTAAATCGATGGAATTATTACATAAGACTGACCAAAATATGTCGGCCCCGACCAAGATGTCTATATCTGACGGAACATTAAAAGAAGGGTCAGCTAGACTTATTCCCATTGGAAGAGGAATATTGCCAATATCTATTAATGAAGATGGTATAGCTTTAGTTATTTGAGGCAAAATAAGACAGTCAAAGGTATGTTTGTAGTCATTATGGAATGACATAATAGTAAGGCTACAAGACTGTGTACTATGAGAAGTATGGTTGTTAATACCAGTCACTGTGGAGCTAGCACTACGCCTTGACAAACCCAGCTTACCGGTAAGCGATTGCGTTATGAAGTTCGCCGTGCTACCATTGTCGAGCAGTACTCGGGCAGAGTGCACGTCGCCCTCGCCATCAACCACCTTCACGAGCGCTGTGGAAAGCAAAATATGTGGAGGGGTAGTAAACTGCTGTACATCTGATGAACTTGCAAAGTTGATGATGTTATTAATTGGAATAGCAGGCTCAGGAGTTGCTTCTGACAAATGTAAGTGTAGAAGCGTGTTATGATTTTTTTTGCAATATTTACAAGGGACAAGGTTGCAATTATTTTCTATATGCCCTGGTCGTAAACAATTAAGGCAGACCTTTGTTTCCTTGGCCTTTTGAATACGTTTTTCAATATGGAGAGATCTGAATGTTTCACAGTTAAATAAATAATGGGATTCCTTACACATTGAACATTTAAAGGGTTTATTATTAAAATTGTTGTATTTCTTATAATTATTTCTATTATTATTTGTGTTGCGATTATTTGTTGTGGTAATGAAATTTGAATTTTGTTTATAAATGTTTGATTTACTGTTATATTTATTTTCTTGTAAGGTTTCCAATAAGTCAGCTCTGTTGCTAAGAAAGGTTATAAAAGTATCTAAGGAAGGAGGATTACTCAGCTTATTTCTATGCTCTTCCCAAGCCCTGTGAGTAACACTATCAAGTTTTTCTGACATCATATGAATTATTAACGTGTCCCAATGCTCGGTAGGTTGATCTAAAGCAGACAGTGCACGCAAGTTTTTATTTGTGACATCAATTAGATGACGAATAGCGGCACAGGACTCCCTATCTATATGTTCAACATTGAATAATGTGTGAACATGATTATTAACGAGCAACCTTTTGTTGTCGTACCTACTACATAATAAATTCCAAGCTGACTCATAATTCTCGGCTTTAAAATCCAAATTATCTATTACAAGCAAAGCACTACCTTTAAGAGAAGCACGAAAATAGTGCAACTTATTAATGTTGTCTATATCTGACCTTGAATGTATTAATGAAATAAAGGTGTCCCTAAACTCAAGCCAGTGATGATAGTGACCATGAAAAATAGGCAAGTCTATTTTTGGCAATCTAACACAATTGGGTTTAGAACCACTCGCCTGCGCATCTTCGTCAACCGATACGGAACCATCTCGAAGTCGTTTCTGGGGGAGACGCGCACCGAGCAGGCTGCGTGCCGCCGCCAGCAGCTTGTAGTACTGGTTTTCGAACTGTTCGCGGTCACCAACCTCCTCGTCTGGTTCATCCGAAAGCATCTCGATGTCACACTGCAATTTATCGAATTCCACGTACAAGGCATCAAATTTTGCAAAGCGGCTTTCGAGATCTAATAGCTGTAAGGTACTTAAGTCGCAGCAGCTGTTGAGTACATTTAAATGATTACTAAAGATAGTCAGCTTAGATTTCATGCAGCTGCGTTTTTTGTTCAATCTCTCAAGCTTTTCATCAGCCATAGCGATAGAAAGCGGGATACCAAATTAAAGAGAAATGAAAGATGAAGCCTGGATACGTTAATTTATAGAAATGAATAAATGTAAGAAACAAAGAATTAAACAAATAAATATGCAACGAGTGGTTGACCTTTTTATGAGAATAATAGAACAGCTGTGCAGGTAGCGGGTAAGCGGTCAGGTGTTACTGATAAGAAGCGAGTAAGCGCGTTGGCGCGACCCGTTCGGTAATGTACAGGTAGATATTATTAACGTTTATAATCAATGGAAAGTTTTAATTGATATTATTGTAATATTATGTTATTTTTTAAAATATGAAGGTAAGACTGACTAGCTAAAAGGTTTGAAATTTAAACAAGAGGATGTTTTCACTATAATAAAGGCTGTTTGAATAGAAGAATAGGATAAAGAAGGAATAAATTGGAACGAACTCACTTAATGACCAACCGTCCAAATTCGAACGTTGATGAATTTTGTCCTTCCTTGACCTTTACGATGACTTGGCGTTTTCGTAGTACCGATGTCCGTTGATCGAATGACTTCGTTCTCGAGCGTGTGCGGTTGCTACGCGATGTTTCCTTGACAGGACAATGTTCAAGATTCCTGCAGGTGTTTTCGCAGCTGAAGACCACAACTGAAGTGCTTCAAGTTTTGAAGTGTGGAATATTCCGGAACGATACCGACGACGATTTTTTAAATTAATGACGGCGAGAATCCTGAAGGACCAATTCCGGCTCGAAGGACCAATGTAAGGGTCTTGTGGACGTTAAAAGAAAAGCGGACTGTATTAAAATAGGGTGGTTTTATTGCCAGCCAAAAATATCAAAAATAGTGCGTCGCTGACGGGTTCCGATAACGCAAGTGATGCGCTGGCGGCTGACGCGGCGTCGCCGGGCCCCCGGCGCTGGTGGGGGTACGCGCAATGGTAGACGGAGTGGTGTCCCCCGCCCGCGCGTCTCCTCCCGTGCGTAAATCGTTAAGATAATTCTTAACAGCCCCCTTATTCAGCTAATACAAACTTCGTCGGCGAGCCGCTTCACGGAAGCCTCGGAGAGTTTACCTCTCACGTTAAGTAGTATTAGCGCAGTAAGCAACAGAGACAGAGCACGGAGGCCGCGACGAAACATCCTCGAGTTAGTGTCATTTTCCTTACAGAATCGAGCCCCAGGAATTTCGGTAAATATGTGACGACGTAAACAGTTTTGGGTCAAAATCATTGGAGAATAAAGCTGATGGTCTGTAAATAAATTTTGAATCTACCTTCTAACAAAATATGACTCAAATTTGCATTTCGCCTCTCAGTAATCATATTGTATTTATTAGTCGGAGAGAGAACATGTCAGATACAAATTTTTGCGATTTACGACTCATTTAATTTCTTCACTAAAGTTCTTTTAGTATAAACTCGTTATCCAGATTTATTAAAAAGTATAATATTTTTTAACAAATTACTTCAAAGTCTTACAGACTATCTGGAATTGATAAGAACTAAGATTTATAGTAGTTACAAAGCCCTTTGTTTAATTCTGTGAATTATAACTAAACTAGACAATTACAGATTTAAAGCGACCATAATGAAAATTTAGCCCAGCGGTGGTTTTGATCGATAATAACGTATTTCGTAATAGCAATCAAATCTGTGATAATTGGGATGTGTCCTGTATTAAAAATAAATGATCAAACACTAACCAGTGTATTGAACATCCAAAGATATACGAAAACATTAAATATGATCAAAATTAAATCATTAATGTGATTTTTCAGTACCGATCTAATCATAAAGAGTATGTTATTTGATGCTGTACAATTATGACGTCACAACCTGCTTTTTTATACAAAACTCCATACATTCGATCGTCTTGACATTTCATAAAGAACTGCTGATCTGACATGTCAGGACACATCCCTATTATTGCCTAAGCCTTGATGTTTCGAATTAAGGAACAGATTTTAGTTTAGATTTTTTTATTTAGCTGTAAAAAACTATACAATCATATAGAAAACTTAATAGTAATGCCTAAATTTATAAACCTTAACATTAACTGAAGGCTCAGTTAGTTACTTTCATTAGAACTAACAAACAACTAGAAATAAGATAAGCATACAAATCAACTGTTTGTTTCTAACAGTTCTAGTTTTGCAACATTGTCTCAAATAAAGCGTATGAAGACGTTCTATATTTCACGTCGGTTGTAAATGCTTTGCATGTGTGTAAAAATAATATTTAAATTTTACCGGAAACTGGTTAGTAAAAGTCCTTAATAGTCAGCCCGATAACAATGCTTACCATACGAGTATGTAATTGGCACAAAAATTCGGCGAAATGTGAATATTCTGTTACTACTCTTGGCCGAAATTGACCCATAACATATTCATTGTGATCTACTTTATTTGTATTGGTTTTAACTTTTTTCTTCTCACAGGCTGTACTGCTACGCGCAAAAGCACGTCAAATCGATCCGTGCAGTCACACGCACCGTGCAAATGCCCGACAACCGGACCAAGTCCGTTCGGACCCGGGTACACACGCACGTACACTCGTCACCCTACCACGTGTCAGATCACAAAGCGGCCATCACCGTTGGCATCATTATGGGAGTGTTCCTACTGTGCTGGGTACCGTTCTTCTGTGTGAACATCGTCGCTGCGTTTTGTAAGACTTGTATTCCAGGTAAGTCCACCATTTAGGAGGTGTACTGTCGAAATAGCAGCTGTCTCGCCTCTCCCTACACACGACGTCACAAGACTGTAAGAAACTTCAGAATTTTAGCTGTTTTTGCATAAATACGAAGGTGAATGTCATCGATTATCGTTTAACATTTGCTGTCTAGAGACAGTACTCCACTAATCAAAATCGATGTATGTAGGACCTCAGTCTCTAGGTTCAGGCTGCCGTTGACAACCACTTTCAAGTTTCAACAAGTTTATCTGACTATTAGGTATAAATGATTAACCAATGGGTATTTACCCTGATTTGTTCTTAATTGTCGACCGCTTATGGAAGAGTACTCAATATATAATTGCTTAGCTCGCAAATACGTTAAGAAAATGTTTACTATGTTAAAAACAACTGTTTCTATTAATCTTAGAGCCTCAAAGTAAATTTTGTTCTCTAAAGCATTATGAAGATTAAAATTTAGTGTACCATTTTAAACCAGCTTTGTGTCGGAGGCATGTAAAGCTGACCAAATACTTACTAAAGAACATTTAATTTATGAATAGATTTTGAAAATATCCAAATTTATATGAAGTTTACCACAGTGTGTATAAAATCCAAAATAGTAGATCAACAGCATGCAGGATCAAAAAAACTTAGTCATGAACTCTCCTAAAAAGTTACTCGTACCCTTATTCGATAGCTTAGTCATTAACACCAAGTGAAAACAAATTTCTTTCAGATCTCGCATTCAAAATCCTCACATGGCTTGGATATTCAAATTCAGCGTTTAACCCTATAATATACTCGATATTCAACACTGAATTCCGTGAGGCATTCAAAAAGATCCTTACCTCAAGGTACCCACCGTGCTGTGGTTACCAAAGCGTCAGGGCTAATACTCCAACAAGAAACGATAACTTTGTAACGGACTATGGTACAAAGACTCTTGTTGTTCGAAGAAGTGGTTCTCTCGGACTGTCAGGAGTTGACCCCACTCCAAGGTCGTCAGCGGAATCCGTACGTCCTCTTAGGGAGTATCATATATGACAAGAAGAAAGTGGTAGCAATAACGGGCTACTTGACAAAAGTGATGTTGTTTAAAGTGGTATGTTTATTTGCAAAGACAAGTGAAAGTGGTGTGTTTTTGGGTCAGTTGTCAAAAGTTTTTTGACATTTATGTCGTAAATGTTTGAATATAATGTTAGATCTTTTGAGACTTGAAGGGTAGAACGCCGTTCTATGAAATAAAATAAGAGTTTTCGTTTTATAGGTCGATTAATTACTTCGAATTAATTTTTATTGTTTATTATTTCATCAAATACGTCTTTGACAAATGACCCACCTATTCCCTAAGTCAAAATAAAATATGTACAAGGTTTCACATTGTTTGTACTATACATGGGTAAATTCAAATTTTCGAGACTCATATCACATTCATCGTAAAGTAAATAAAAAATCAAATTTTAAACCACTTTTTATAGCAGTTCAAATTTAATATTTAATGTCATCTTAAATGACAAACTATTTTCTTGAACAAAAATATTATATCTTAATCAAATATACAAAATAAGACAAATATTCAAACTGTCATATCTACTGGAACTTCTGTTCAAAGACAAATATAATATTATATTATATTAGAATTATTTATTGCGCTTAACAATAATTGTAAGTGTTAATGTTAAAGAAAATCAATTGGAACACAAATATCATTTATTATTTTATATCGTCATTATTCTTTAGATTCATAATGAAATTAAAATAATCCAATAGAGAGACAATTAAACCTATATTTTTTTTATTTCATTATCCTGTGATACTTTTGTAAATAAAGTTTTAGTCTATTTTACCAAATAGTTATGTAAATATAGTGAATAAACGCAAAACTAAAATGATTGATTATAGCTATAAAATTATGCGTATAAATAAATATGAGTAAGTATTTGAACTTAATTACTGTAAAGTTTTAAGAATAAAATATTACTTGCTAATTAGATGAAGTTATTTGAGCTTGTAGTAATAACTCCTTTAAAGTTTATCTGTGTCATTGATATTAAAAAAAAAGTTTTTAAGTAGGTAACTGAGACAGACTGATATTTTGTTATATCTTAAAGAATTTTATTTAAAAAATTAAGCACGTTATCTAGTTTATAAATTCTGACAATTTACATTTCACTTGAGTTACAAAGTTGGTCTGACTAATTAAAACTTCTTTCACATGCTGCTTTTTGTTTTAAATTTGATGAATTTTAGATGGAAATCTTATACGTTATTCTGATGTTTTCAAAAATTTTATGTTTTGATTAATACTTTTTCTTTATAAGGGCGTCTCTTATTTAGATTTAACTTTGCATACACTGAATAGTTTTTGTGTGAATCAACGTCAGAAAATATAGATGTAACATATTACCGAAATTATAACTGTTTTTAAAAGTTTGAATAAAAAAGGTGATATTTGATAAAAGAAACAGTTCCAATTTTAATCACAAAAAGTGGGAGACTTACTTTTTAAGCAAACATTCGAATATGAGCAATAAGTGAATTTAGTATTTTTCTTTGTTTATAATAACTCAAGGCGGCTTTCACACATTCTTAAATGGTTTTTAACGGTTAAATGGCATTTAACATGTCAATTCTATACAGGTATATCAATTCTGAATAGTGATTGATATGCAAGCCGCCTTCTGTAAACATGTTGTCTTGTAGGTAAACCAGCACAAATTGTAAATACAGGCACACCTTTGCACAGCAATTAGTTACTTGTAACTGTAATACTATTATAATGGTAATGAATTATTTCAATGAGATATGATTGTTCTTTACTGGTGTCTAAATGCTTTAGCCTTTAATTTTAAAGACCTTGATTAATAATAATACACTTTACAAAAATAAATTTTAGTTTTTTATTCCAAAAAAATAACAGCTCAAACTATTCTGAGGCCAGTTGGCTTGGTGGTTAACGCTCTGACTACCAATCCGAAGGTCGCGGGTTCGATTCCCACTTAGGACAAACATTTGTGTGCATGACCATGTCTGTTTGTTCTGTGTCTGGGTGTAAATAGTGTGTATTTAGAACAAAAAAGTAGTATATGTAGTATATCAGTTATCTGGTTTCCATAGTACTAGCTCTGCTTAGTTTGGGACCAGATGGCCGTGTGTAAAAGAATGTCGCAGGATAATTATTTTATTTATTTGAGAGCAAATTTATATCTAGAAAGAAGAAAGAAAAAACGTTTTTTTGACTCACTCAACATCAACATCGATTTTCATTTAATTGACTTCACAGATACAAATATAGAAACAAAAATACAATCATACAATACACACCATCTATAGAACAATCACTAATGATGGTCCAGTAATCAATGTTTGATTTTCTAGACTTCCATATTTAGATACGAAGTACCTAACTCCGTATATAAATATTCTATATAACAAACAGGAAACTCCATTCAAGATTGATTATGTACCAAACATTTACGCAGTTACTAAGAAAACTTTCGCACTACTGAAACTATTAGTAAAGGTTAGTTGGATTAATAAAACAAATATTGGCAAATAAAGAAGTAACACGTGCAGGAAATATCTTTGCGAAATGCGTGCCATTCGTGCCAGCTGAGGGCAGTTCCTCACTGGCACGTAACTTAAGTAATGATGTCTGGACCTACTGTTAATATATTATACATACTAATCTATATGAACCTCTGTTTGTCATTTGTTTTTCTATTATTCTTAAGCTTGTTCGCTGTTGGTCATTTTTCTGGTTTGTTTTTTGAAAGGAGAATGGTCGGATTATTTTTGCCGTTTTTATTGTGTTGATTCCAGATTTTTGTGCCAGTTTTTTTTATTTTATTTTTATTGGGAGGTAATAGAAGAGATGATGTTCCTTATGTACTTTTAAATGAATTTATTTGATAATAGAACTTTAGACTTTATTATTTAGGCTAAAAATTTAATGTTTTTTAAACAATATCTATTATTTAAAAAATAATGTTTAAAAAAATATTTTATTGGATTATTAAAACCTAGAGGACAATTATTTCTTAACAAACTTTAACGTGACATTCTCTCGGTCATTTATTGAGAAAAACGTTTCCATAAATATCTCATTGAAATATATTTTTTACCATAAGCATTCCTCCCTTTCACTAATCCAGTATTAGATACATTGTTATTTATAAATTAAATAATTTAAAATAATGGGGAAAAGCGCTAATGAACTTTATTAGTTAAAGAAATTATGTAATATAAGTAAATTATATGTAGAATTATTGTTACATCAGTATTATATAACTTAGTACATATCACGTCATTCCGAATGAACTTATTGATAGAAAATATTGTAAAGTATCAAAAATTGTATTCTGTAGATATCTTAAGATAATCTTAATAGTTGATTGGAAAACTACGCTGAAAATTTAAGTCACCTGCAAAATATACATTTGATGTATAAAAATCGATATTAATATTCATAAATAATTATATTCATATATGTATATACATTTATGTACCTACTAAATATTCGAATAAGTACTATGTATAAATATTCGGCGTATCAAAGCACTGAAATCAAATATTGGCACAATTCGAAATAAACGTTTTGCGTTCGCAATTTAAATTGTATACGCCATTCATTTGCTTATCAAGTAAAGTAGAACTGCCAATATCGTGTTATGAAAATTCTACCCAATATATAATGTTTCTACAACAAATATTTCAATGTAAGTAGTCGGTACTGATGTCAATTCTCATAGTTTCAAGGTATATAATAGCTATATGATTCAATGAAAGATTTGTTAGTAGTTTTCTGATATACCTAACCTATGCAAATTCTACGACACCGAAAATCTAAAACTGTGAATCTTTTGAAGTTTATATGAAATAAGAATATAGGTGGCTGAAACTATCGAGCTAAATGGTATCAAAAATGATTATTTCTTTATAAACAATTTGATGTCTTATTAAGCGACTAATAAAAGTCAAATTGGCATGTCTGCATTAAATTCAATAGAAAATATTCTTTATGTTAGTAATTACAATGCTAAGTCGTGAATATAATAAGGATAATCTCAGTTTCCATTCATTAATGTTGTAAATAATATTTCCTATAAGTACATTATACTTAGTGTTTGTGTGGCGGCTTCAAATAACCTTTGACGGGTGTATATGTTCAGCCAAAGCTGGTATTTGGTATAATTAAAGTTTCTAGTCAGAAATAAATGATATTGAAAACAAACAATTTTTTTTCATTAATTTCCATTCCGAGCTGGAATAGTTTAAGTGAAGATGACTGCGTTTTCTGTGGCCAAAGTCGAGTCATGGAAACATCACACCACGGTGGTAGAGTCGTTACTGTAAAGGGCCACCACATCTACCGTAAAATGGGCGCAATGGCACTAACGAACACTCATTTTGATAATAAAGTTTTATCATTTGAACGTGTTCAATCGTGTAACTTGCCATGGTAAAGTAACTGAATAATAAACAAAACATTTGATAGATGTCACCAAAACAAAATGGCTGCCACCGGCCGTCAAAATCTACCCGCACCAAAAGCCTTTTGGTTTCCACTAATCTGGAGACCACGGTTCGGTAAACGTAGTGTAGGGCGCCCTCCAGCTAGATGGAGCGATGATATACGCAAGCTGGCTGGCAGCGGTTGGAAACAAAGAGCTGAAGATCGAGCTCAGTGGCGTGCAATAGGTGAGACCTATGTCCAGCGGACGGAGATAGGCTGATGATGATGAATCTTGCTACCAGCATTAAGTTGAAAAGTTCTGTGACAATAACCTTGGCAATCTCCTGGTAAAGTAAGTACTTATACACGGTGTTTTTGATGGTAAGGTCCACCTACACTGTCAGCTTTCGCAGGGTAAAAAGAAAAAAATCTTGTAACATAATTAAGTTATGCCAATTTCCATGATATTTATAAAAAGTGATTTGGCATTCCGAGCTATGAATTTTTATAAGAAATTCCTTACATAATTTATTTTTGTACAAGATATTTTTATAAAATTTTATCGCTCAGACGAAAAATGTATTAATCGCAAAATTTCCAATAATAAAACGACTAGTTTGGCAAGATTTTTCATTCCACTATGAAATAAAGAAATTTATTAGATATTTCAGATACCTACATCAATATTAATATGCAAAAATGATAAACGTAGAATTACAGGAATCATTTTGTGCAATATGGATGAGGTAAATTGGCTGTCTTTTCACATTAAAAACTTTACTCTCAATATTAAAAATCAGTTTCCTCACCTTAGCTGAAAGAGATCAAAATACAACAACGTATAAACCTATTTATACAAAAGCCTATTCAAATCGGCCAATCATACCTTATCTACATTTGGCAATATACAGAAAAAGTATCGCTATACTATAATATTGGATAGCATTTACCGACACCGCAATTTTTACCGAAAATTTTTGCCTATCAAAATCCTTCTCACAAAGTGTTTAACATATCGAAGGCTTTCTTATTCGCTCCACATCCGTAATTATCACGTTTTACAAATGAGACTCTTTGCTTTTATATTCCAGTGTAATCTCAACGACAAATACTTCTATTGGCTCTTCCACTTTTATTTTATGTTTTTGGTTTTGGTATAAAAATGTTCTAAGTACGGAGAATTTTTTGCTTTGGTGTAGGATAGATGGTGTTCACTATGTATTGTTATTTTTATAAACTAGCTTTTATTGCGCGGTTTCACTTCCGTTTTTGAAGGAATTAATGTAACAGGGATTATAATATAACTCTTGTTACTTTTGGATAAAGTAGATTTCAAATAAATTTTAAAAAATATTGTAGAAACCGGTACAGTTATTTTCTCTTTCTAATATTAATATAGATGTAGATAGAGTAGATTAGAGTAGTAGAGCTCTTAGTGCAGAGTTCGTCCGGGGAAGTACTACCACCTTACCCATTTCCGCCGTGAAGCAGTAGTGCAATTGTATTACTGTGTTTCGGTTAGAAAGGTAAGGGGGGCGGTGAAATTACAGGCACATGAGACTTAACAACTTCACGTCTCAGGGTCGACAACGCATTGGCGATGCTCCTAGTGTTGCAAATGTCCATAGGTGGCAGTGACCACTTACCATCAGGTGGACCGTCTGCTTGATTGTCGGCCCAAGTGGCATAAAAAAAAAAGAAAGAAAAAAGATAAATATGTTTGGGCACAAACTTGTTATGGTAGGAGATGATGGCTGAAGTGATAAACAAACAGAACCTAGTAGGGCTGTGGCACTCAAATGCAGCTGCCACCAGTAAGTGCTTTTTTAGTTTAGCAAACAAAATTTATATCACTGTGTGACCCAAACCCGCACCTTATTCGCACTTCTCCGTGACTTAATTATTCTATTTCACACCGTAACTTAAATGTGGCTTTAAGTCACCGAGTTATTAAAAATGTGCGACCTCAGTTTTTCAGGAACCTTCGAGGGCATACGACGAACAACACACAAAAGTTTAAGGGGTTCTTCAAAATGGGTGTGAGGAGATTTCTGCAGGGAGATATACCCCTGGTGTAGCAATCATCAATAGGCTGCAATGACCATCAAGCGGGCTGTCAGCATTAGTCCATTGAAATATTACATGAGCTTTGCATTTTTTAGAGGACCCCACAAACATGAGGTTAAGCTTCTATTGACCCCCCAAACATGTCCCAAAAATAAAATTGCGTCCTCTAAAAAAAGCAATATTCGGTCCTTAAATTGTTACATTTCAATGGACTGTTCAAAATATACAGACATTCGTGTACATAAACGTTGAACATGTCTGTTTTGTTTAGCTTCTGGCTGTAAATAAATGTAATATAATATATAATTTAAGTATAGAAATTAAAGTTATGTGGTCCATGTCTCTATAGCACATGTTCTGGTTAGTTTAGGGTCAAATTGCCATGTATAAAGTATGTCTCAGGATATTAATTTATTTATGTATATTTCTAGGTCACAAACAAATTAATCGTCAAGTTTAGTGTGATCCAAGCTGATTGGTAACAAACATCGTTACCAACAGTTTGGCATAGGCGTAACGCAATTATAAATCAAGCTTACTTAGCCTACAGCCATTGGAGTGTAACTATCGATCGAGAGCTATCTACCTAATGTCACTCTGGGGTCTTATATCTAGGCTTTAGACTAGACGTTGACTTAATGTAACAACCCTAATAAAATGCCAAGGCTGTTGTCAATAAATCGGTTCTAAACACAGCCTGATTTTGGTTGTGGTTCGCTAAACCTCGCGGGATATAGTTGAGCATTCCAAATGCTAGACATAAAGTTTTGTCGATACTAGGTTAGTATATTTATATGTGTTATAAACAGAATTTTATATGAAGTAAGATTATCTAGCAATTTATTGTTATACCTTTTTATTTAATTTACAATATTTGTTTGTTTGGGTTAAGTCTTGCAAGCTGAATTAGAATCACTTCCACATATATAGAGTTCAAAATTAAATTCTGGTTTAGTTTCAAAGGTTATGCTTTTTTATGGAAAGCATGACCTGTTTCTACACCCAGGACTGGCTTCAGACGAAGAAACTCCTCGACGGTCCACAGCATCGACACAATGTAAATTGCACCTTTACCTGCTGCACCCAGGGCCGACTCCCGATGAGACTCATTAAAGATTAATAGCCAGGCATGAAAAACCTTTAAAAAAAATTCTACTTTTAGTACTGAATGTACCTAGATTTTTTTTTAATTAAAGCAACAATACCAACATACATATATTTACATTAATGTGTACAACCGTTTGTTTCATCATGTTGTCATTTCATTTTCTAGCTGGAAATCGAACAAGAAATCTGTCTCGTAGCTGTCAGGGTGTCCATCCTATCATGACATTGTCCAACCCATCTATGTGCCATAGACTCAGCTTTACAAGAGTTGACCTCTTATGAGTATGTTCCAATATCTGCCAAGATAAAATTAATATTATAATTTGCCAAACTAAATACGATTTCAATTATAACCAAACGTTGTGAGATAATTTCAGCGTAACATAGCCAAATTTCCCAACAACCATCCAATTTTAGTGAATCCAGGAATTAGTCTGTAGATACCTTGCGGAATACCAATAATGGTCGAATTCCGTACAAATGCCGTGCGGTCACGTCCTTATAGAAATTAATAAGATGAAATTGTTTCGTAAAAATATCCTGGGGATTATTAATGGAATTTGTGATAAAATTCAGCAGCCCAGCATTGGGGTGCGGCATACACGTTTTATAATAAAAAAAATGTGTAATCTAATTAAGTATGTCCAAATAACTAAATAGGAAAACATTACGATACATATGATTTTGACACCAATGCAAATAGGCTTGCTTTAGGTAAGTGAACTCATTTATTTTGAACACACTTTTATTAGCTACATTTGGAACTATGATATAAAATATTAGAAGTCGATTAAGGTACTCATAATTGGGCCATGAATTAGAAACTCTGCAATAATGTGCAATCCGGATACAATACTTTGAAGCCAGCAAGCTGATCTAACGATGGAGCTTGAGTGGCTTGGTGGTTAGCGACCCTGACTACCAAGTCGCAGGTCGCGGGTTCGATTTCCAGGACAAACATTTGTGTGCATGAACATGTATGTTTGTTCTGTGTCTGGGTGTCAATATCTATATATTTGTATGTATGTATTTAGAAAAAAAAAAGTAGTATATTTAGTATATCAGTTATCTGGTTTCCATAGTACAAGCTCTGCTTAGTTTGGGATCAGATGGCCGTGTGTAATGAATGTCCCAGGATATTTATTTATTTTTATTTAATTTATTTTATTTTTACGAGTCCTATACATTGCAATTTAAAATCCGAACATATAGTGAGTTAAAAGATGATCTATCTATACACAATACAGGTATATATGCTATTTTCTAAGATCAAATTTTAAGACAAGTTATACAGCAACGCCAATCAATGCTCAGAATAAAACTAAAACATATACCTAAGCACTAAACCCTTCTTACGAGTGTGGGGTCAACTAGTCCCCGTGTGCTCACTGTAAGAGACGCCACATCGACTCGAATGAAGGGCTATTCCCGAGGGATTACTCGTGGGTCGACGCTTTACGACGCGACGCCGACGACGCGGCGAGCTCTCGAGAATGGCTTTGTACGTCACTAATGTAGAATTGCATGCGTTGTATCTGAAGTTTCGATCGAGGATTTGCAAGTTTTTGAGGTTTCTCGTCTTTTGGTATATAATATCAGAATATTCTTAAAAAAAAATAGGACTTCTTGAGCTATAACTTCATAGATATCTCGTTATTTGTAAGTAATATACATAATATTGATCAAGGACTATACAAACCTGCAATAATTCCAGTATATCATCATCAAATCATAGTTGTTAGGTCTCACATAAGTCAACTTCACGCAACTTCTACTACGATAGAGTTAGAATTTGGTCAAAAAAACCTGCGAAGAGCTATTTGAATAAATATTTTCACTATTTAATTGCAGTGTTAATTATTTAAAAGTAAATTTTGTTTTGACTAATGTTTGATGTTTTTATATTGATTGAGTAAATGTTTGGATGTTTGTATATTTGCTTATGACTCCATCATTGATAAACGGATAAAGAAATTAAAAACGAATTTCACATGTAGATAAAAAGGGTTAACATATAAATACCTATAATGCCGGGAAAACAAACGATCCCCGGGAATGCGATTAAAATTAAGTTGGAACTAAATATGCAATTATTTATTTTCCTGCTATATTGGAAACGCCAAGGATTAATCATAATTTCCCAGTTGTGGTACTCATACCTTTACGAGAGTACTTGAGGAAACTTTTTTGGGTCGAAAATACCCGTTACCGGAGTTTCAGCGGGTTTTTAATTAGCACATGTTGGTTTGGAATATTTATTTTAATATGTCAATTGTTTTAATATTCTAAATATTTGGTCATCAAAGATGTATCTCGGGTATGTGTGACGTAGTTTTGACACATAGTTCAGACATAATAGAGATACATAGATGAAAAAAAAATATTATATATATAATTATTTTATTTTATTAATATATTATAAATATATTATCATTCAATTATTAGGTACTGGGGCTCGATTTTGTAAGGAAAATGACACTAACTCGTAGGTGTTTCGTCGCGGCCTCCGTGATTTGTCTCTGTCGCTTACTACGCTAATACTACTAAACTTGTGGCACGCTATGATGGCCGTTTTAACGTTGACAATGACAAAGAAAAATCACCTTTAACTAAGCAGAGATTATACTGTGGAAACTAGATAACTGATATACTACATATAGTACTTATTTTTAAATACATACTTATCTAGATATTAACATGTATGTACCTACATTACAATAATTTTATAATTTTGACGGAAACCATGTCAGTGTCTGTTTCCGTTTTTACGGACTAATAAACTGACTTTCAGAATAATGAAATGAAATATTTATTCAAATAGGCCTTCACGGGAACTTATGAATGGTCAGACTCTAACACCGGTTCGGAAGGTTGCTTTTACTTAAAAGAGCCGGCAATAAACAAGCAATAACTCTTTTCAAAATAAGATTTTGTACATAAAGATGTGTCTTGCTGGAGCGAGCGCTACACCCAAGCATTGTGCATTAAAATAATCATTTGTGTTGTAGAAACCCTTTTGTACTAAAACAGTCTTAATTCTTTCCTTAAATTTTTGTAATGGCAAATTTAAAATTTCAGCAGGGATTTTATTATAGATGCGTGCACTAAGTCCCAAAAACTATATGCAGAAGCGACAAGTTTATCCTTATTTCTGGTATTGATGGAGTGCATATCACTCTTTTTGGCATAAATACTAATATTTTGTATGTGTAAATATTATGTTTGTATAAATATATTGCGATGCAACTGTGAGGATATCAATTTGTTTAAACTTTTCTCTGAGGGAAGCTCGAGAACTCAAATTATAAATTGCTCGAACTGCTCTTTTTTGCAATAAAAAATTGTTTCTATATCAGCAACCTGCTTTACCCCAAAGCAAAATGCCGTCGGTCATAAAACTATGAAAGTAGCTAAAATAAACGAATCTAGCCGTATCGACAAAGTGATCTGGTGAATAGAGAACCTGGGCCTAGAAGATGTAAATATAATAAACTTAACATAGAAAAGCGGATGAAACCAAGTTTTTTGAGTAGTAGAACTTTTGGTGCAAAGGTTGTCCGGGAAAGTACTACCACCATACTCATTTCCGCCGTGAAGCAGTAGTGGACTTTTATAACTGTGATCGGTTAGAAAGGTAAGGGAGCCGGTGAAATTTCAGGCACATAAGTCTTACCAACGTCATGTCTCAGTGTCGTCGACATTTGCGATGCCCCAAATGTTGCAAATGTCTATAGGTGGCGGTGACCATCAGTGACCCGTCTGCTTTTCATAAGTGGTATAAATAAACTGAGCTGAATAGCCAGTCGACTAGTTTCAATTAAAATAATTTTAAATGAAACAGGTATAGGTATCCATAGGTACACTATGTATGTATGTATTATGAAATATTATTTGGGTTCCCTAAGCTTTTAAATAAATCTTCAGACTTTTGCGTATGGTACAAGTTGTAGACTGAATATGTCGAAATCTAATAAACCTATTTTTACAGCTTAGTGTTATAGAAAAATAAACCCTAAGGCGATATAATAAGGTTCATCAGTATCATCAAACACTTCTGAATCAATATATGGTTCATATCTTAAAGACTATAAAGATGATATTTCTATGACAAATTAAATTTCTTATTTAAGTACCTATAAAATGAAAATGTATTTATTTCAGCAAATCACACATAATAATATTATATACTTAGAAAATAATATGCATAATGCTGGAGGTTTTGTTCTTAGTATGAGTTTATGACCTTCACAAAGCCTGTTATTCAGCTAATACAAATTTCATCGGTGAGCCGCTTCACGGAGGCCTCGGAGAGCTTACCTCTCACGTGATTAGTAGTACAAGCGTAGTTAGCGACAGAGACAGAGCATAGAGGCCGCGACGAAACATCCTCGAGTTAGTGTAATTTTCCTTACAGAATCGACCCCTTTTTTTTTCTTATGTTTTCGTAGGCAAACGAGCAGAGGTATCGCCTGATGGTAAGCGATTACCGCCGCCCATAGACACCCGTAACACCAGAGGAGGCACAAGTGCGTTGCCGGCCTTTTAAAAAGGAGTATGCTCTTTTCTTGAAGGTTTGGAGGTCATATCGGTCCGGAAATACCGCAGGCTGCAGCTCATTCCACAGTTTTGTTGTGCGAATCAGCTAAGTCCTAGAGAAACGCACAGTTGTGGACTGCCAACCATCTAAATGATGGGGGTGGAAATGCTGTCGTGTAGGACGGTGGTGAAAAGAAGCAGCAGGTATCAGTCCGAACAATTCCTCGGAACACTCCCCATAGTAAACGCGATAGAGAAGCAAAGCGAGGCCACATCTCTACGCAGCGCCAAAGGGTCCAGCCGATATGAAATATCCTAGCAGTCGACGATTCGATTCGCTCTCCGTTGAATCCGGTCCAGAGGGAGAAGCTGGTACTAGGGTGCCCCTGCCCAGAGATGAGAACAGTATTCCATGTGAGGCCTCACCTGCGCCTTGTAAAGTTGTAGGTGGTGGGCCGGCGTGAAATACTGTCTCGATCTGTTGAGCACGCCAAGCTTTACGAAGGCTAAAAGTATAATAGAACTGTCCTTCAAATAAGATATGTTACTATTAGATAAATGCCCAAATAGTGGTAAGTAGGTCTCACTTGTAAATCTTAATTTACCAAAATATTTCAGTAATTGTAAGGATTCATAGTAACCTAACCTAATCAGAGAATTACTAAGAAAAGTCCAAAATGTATGATAATTACAGGCTAGTAAGAACTTTAGCCATTATTACTATATTTTACTCTACTATAATACTCTATAAATTGAGTTGTCAAATACAGTTTCCACTTTTTTTAAATATCCATTAGAATACGCTGAAAACAATTATCTCTACATTTCTGCAGCAGCATCAGCTGTGGAATTGATAATGAATTCTTTGAAAATGAATAGAGAATTTTTTCACAAGATTTAAGTTAATAGTTTTTATGTTTAAAAACTTTTTAAGTATCACATTTTGGGACTTATTATATTATATTACTTAGAGTAAGTATTTTAAAATTCTTAAGTATTTGCCATTTAAAAATAAGAAGTATTATTTTTAAGTATCCACCATTAGACACTGTTTGCACCTACATTACAACTTGGGGCTCTTTAAGAAAAGAGTGAATAGGCTACTAACGGGAAAGCAAGCTCCATCTTCACGAAGATGCTCGAAGAGTTCACGAAGGTGAAAAAATTCTGAAGCTACTGCCGGTTTGGAAGTCAGGCCTCACCGGCAAGAAACTCAGCAAGGTTACTAAGTAAAGAATGCTCTGTATATTTATTCATTTCATCTATTTAAGATCACAAATGGCATACTTCAAGAAACAAAGAATAAGCATAAATATCACACAAAAATAAAATGATAATATACCTACTTACACACCAAATTACAGGCCATATCTTGTACCACAGAGCCGAGGGTAGAATCCACTTTTACGAGTGTTTTATTTCCGTCGTAAAGAGACTTCAGATCTACCACAAAGTACATATGTACAGTAGGACTTTTAACAAACAGTACCAGAAGATGGATATTTTTTTTTTAATTTATCATTGAACAAAGAAAATACATGGAGAAAATAAAACATTATATCATTCGCAAAACACCACAGAGGTTTATAAAAGGAACGACTTATTCAACAATTCAACATTCTGTCCTTAAGATACTAAATTACTATTTTTTTTTAGGTAGGGACGTTACATAAGTAATAAGATAATATGTAATTCAACTGATTATTTTACAATATATAGTATTGTTAACGAGCGTAATTTGTTATTTTTTACTTTGAAAAAAAAGATAAAAAAAAAACATGAACATCAAAGGTGATAAGACCCCAAACAATCTTTAAGGTACTTGTTATTAATGTACGAATTTGTATTGAGTTCGAAATAAATTATTTAATTGTAATAATCTATTACTAATATAATAAAGCTGAAGAGTTTATATGTTTGTATGGTTGAACGCGCTAATCTCACTACTGGCACAAATTTTTTTTTGTGTTGAATAGTCAATTATCGAGGAAGGCTATAGGCTATATAACATCACGCTACGACCAATAGGAGCGGAGTATCAATGAAAAATATGGTATAAACGGGATAAAAAAATATTCCTTTTGAGAGCTTTTCACGGGTTTGACAATTCGCGGTTTACAGAGCTCCGGAACGCGGGTGAAACCGTGGGGGACAGCTTGTAATTAATATACTGGGATATTCTTGTCATATGAAAACAAAGTAACTGATTTACCATAAAATACTACGGGTCATTGCAAGCCAGTTAGTTGGCTTGGTGTTTAGTGACCCTGGCTGTAGCACAAATATTGGTGTGCACGTTGTGAGCGAGGACATGTTGGTATGTTTGTTCTGATTTGTTTGTTCTGGGTGTAAACATTGTACCTATATATATAATGTTTTAGAATAAATAAAGTATATGAGAGTTAATATAGTATAACAGGTATCTGGATTCCATAAAACAAGCTCCGCTTGGTTTGGAATTAGGTTACCGTGTGTTGAGACTGTCTCAGGATATTTTTCTACCTTTTAATAAAAACTATTTTAATTCAAACGCTAAAAAAGCCTTGATCGTTGCCAATGGTGAATGAAAGATTTCTTATTTAATTAAAAAAAGGTAACAGAGGTGCATGAAGTTTGTTGAGATTAAGCGATTTGTGGCTGAGTGTAGGTAATTATGTCACGTATCACATTTTCAGGTACTTCTGTTTACATCTATTCGGTGCCACTGTTCTACTCATTCATTCATTTAGAGGAAATTCAATGTCGCGGGGACGATTCGCTGGATGAATTTCTATTAGGTACATTTATTAGTTTTTTGATGCTGTATTCTCCGACTTTTAGACAACAATACTTTATAAATTTAATAATAACATTAACAACAAAATAATAAATCCTATACGTTATCTGACATTACATTAGAATTTACCTAAATTAGTTTACAACAAACACCACTTTCATAAATCACATCAAAGCACCGAAGAAAGTTGGAAAAGGGAAGCAAAAAAACATTTATTACTGACAAATTCCACCCTTCCTGATAGAATCAATTTTCTTTACCCCCTGAGCTGTCAAAATGACAGCTGGCCGACACGACTTCGGGCGATTACAGCTGATAGCATCAGTGGAACGTCAGCTTTATCATTTATCTGATGATTGATCGTGGCTCTTTTTTATTTTCTCACAGAACTTTTGGGTTATTTTGTATATTAAAATTTCATTGACTAATGCATGATGGAATATGGTTAGCCGGGATGGGTCAGAGGCAAGGGAATTTGTTTAGTAATTTATCCAAAAAAATATATGATTTTTATTAAGGCGACTCATTCAGCACAAACAAAAAATAATATTAATAGTAGGATGTAAATATATACTCAGATTTTCCTGACCTTTATAAATCAGTTGTATATTATTGTATTTATTTAGGACATAGTCAAATTGTATATGTCGCGGATTCAGACGGATTAGAATCCACGTGGTCGATGTTTGTGTCCGCCATATTATTTTTATTAACAATCAGTACGCACAACCGGCGCGGGCGCTCTCTCAAAGGCAAGTGTACGAAAACGAGCCTAAATCGAACGCACTACTGACTGACATGTCTATGACACGGTGTTGCCGTTCTAATAAATGACACCGTACACTTGTGTCAATTACAATTTCCAACACGGCCATTCTGCAAAACAACGCGCTCTCGCGTTGCTTCTCAACATCACATGCAAATTATGTGAAATACGCACAGGCAAAGCGTTTCAAACAGCTTCCAACCAGGCTCAAAACTCGAATAGTTCCAGATATAAGCCTGCGGATGAACCGTCTAAGCCCAATACCGCAATTTATCTTTATGTTTAAATAATCGCAAAGCGTGTAAGCTTTCAGCATTAGTTGAATGACAATCAACACCAGTTATACTTCGATAACACCGCAAAGCGTCAAAGCTTTCAACATTATTCGAGGGTACACACACATTGCAACTTAACCCCACTGCAAAGCGTGGTAGCTTTCAGCAATCAAGGGTCAATGCAAATACCTCATTAACTCTACTGCAAAGCGTGGTAGCTTTCAGCAATCAAGGGTCAATGCAAATACCTCACTAACTCTACTGCAAAGCGTGATAGCTTTCAACAATCAAGGGTCAATGCAAATACCACTTTAACTCTACTGCAAAGCGTGGTAGCTTTCAGCAGTTCACCAGGACAAAGTGTCAAGACTTTCAGTCCAATCCTCCGAGAAAACATAAGAGTTTTCAGCGAGTAATAAAACATTTCATCGATTAGCAATGATTACAAGCAATTTATTAACTCGCAGGGAGTTCACAATCCACAAATAACCAACATAGTGAATACTTCACTGTTACAGAACTCAATTCATTTAACACTCTTACACTTATCTTACATTACAATCAACATATCTGGTTAATACTGAATACTGATTAATACGCCAATATCCGCAACAAAAATTTGATGTAAAAAAAATTTATTAATCATCTTTTTCACTGCATTCTATAGGACCCAGACATTCTGACAATTCTGGAAGACTAGCTGGATATTTGCGTAATCGTTCGTGACATACGTATTGACCACGACCACCAGATACTGGCTCAACCATGTAACGCTCATTTGGACAAACTTTGGTGATCTTACAAGGACCACTAAACTTCTCACTTAATTTCTTAATTACTCGGGGATTCTTTTGAACTAAAACCAGATCGCCTAATACAAAAGGACGAATCGCGGCTTTATTAGTATCAAAGCGCAATTTATCTTTTGCTCCCTGCTCGTCCATCCTATCTTTCGCTTCTTGTCTTATTTCTACCAAATTCTGTTCACCGTGACTGTCAAGATTCGTTGTGAGATAGTTCAACCTAGGTGGACTCTTGTTACAACCAAATAACAACTGAAAGGGACTCTTTCCCGTACTTTTAGATACCGTGCAGTTTAAAACGAGTTGGACCTCACCAATAACGGATTTCCAAGATCTATTCTCATGATTTTCAGCGACTGTGAAACAATTTGTTAATACGGACATCATTCGTTCTACCTGTCCGTTAGCTCTGGAAATACCACTTGCAATTTCATGGAATTCAATTGACCACTCTCTACAAAGATTCTGGAACTCTTGCCCAGTGAAAGAAGTGCCTTGGTCAGAAATAATACGCTTGGGTGTTCCGAATATGTGAACAAAATTACGAAGAGCTTCACAAGCTGAACGCGAAGTTAAGTCCTTAACAGCAGTCAAATAACAAAACTTTGTGAAAGCATCTACGATAACAATCACATATTCTTTGGAAACCCTTCCACCAGTTAATTTACCACTCGTATCTATGTGAATAGTGTGGAACGGCTCTGCAATTTTATCAATGGGATGTAACGCAGATTGCTTTTTGCCAGAAGTAGTCTTATTTATTTTACATGGCAGACAATGGTCAACATATGCCCTAACAGATGATGTCATATTGGGGAACCAAAAATGTTCTCTTATTTTACATAAAGTTTTATCCCAACCGAGATGTTTTAATTCGTCATGAAATCTCTGGATTATCTGCCAGCGAAAATTTTTGGGGATCATGATTCTACTGTAAGTTTTACCATCGACTTGGAAATTTCTGTACAATAAGTTGTCTTTATAGGTGTATGATGATCTAAGGTTGGCCTCAATAGTGTCATTTTCGATTGATTCTATAATACGCCTAATATCGGAGTCTAACTTTTGTTCAGCCTGTAACCATTCGTCATTCACACGTGAAACGTTTACTTCTTTGGAACTAATTGGGTTACGACTAAGGTAGTCTACGTGCGGAATTCTTTCGCCCTTTCGATACTCTATTTCGAAATCAAAAGTTTGCATAAAAGCCCACCATCGGTGCACGCGCGGTAAAAGTTCCCGTTTATGACGTGACGCCTTCAGGGCGTTGCAATCTGTAACGACCTTAAATTCTCTTCCGAGTAGATAGTGCCTAAAATGTTTAAGTGCTTTAAATACTGCTAAAGTTTCTAGCTCATAGCTGTGGTATCTACTTTCTACTTCGGTTGTTCTCTGACTAAAATAGCCTATGACTTTAAGCTGATTGTCGTCTTTTTGAAATAAAATTGCTCCATATCCAATCGAACTCGCGTCAGTATGAAGTTCGATTGGTTTACTGGGGTCGAAAATCGTCAAGACGGGTGCGGAAGTCAGATACCCTATCACAGTAGCATGAGCTTTTGTATGTTCGGGAGACCAATGCCACTTAACGTCATTTTTCGTAAGGGCGTATAGGGGTGCCATGATAGATGAAAAATTGGGTACAAACATTCTAAAATACCCGGCGAGACCGTTAAATTGGCGTAGCTCTTTAACGCAAGTTGGTAAGGGGGCGTTGGCCAAAGCCTTTATCTTTACAGGATTCGGTTTGATACTATTGTCGCTGACAACGTAGCCTAAATACTCAACCGATGTTTTCAAAAAGGTGCACTTTTTCCAATTAAAAGTGAAACCTGCTTCCGATAAAGCAGATAACACTTGCTCTAGACCTTGGAATGCCTCCTCTTTCGATTTAGAATAAATCAGAACATCATCGATGTAAACGAGCGCTATCTTATCCTTTAACCCTTTTAGCGCTTTATTGATGGCCCTCTGGTAGACGGAGGGTGCGTTACAAAGTCCAAAAGGCATTTTTAAATATTCCCACACACCATCCGGAGTAATAAACGCGGTTTTTTTCAATATCGCTCTGAGACGCCATTAAAATTTGGTGGAATCCGGAAGCCATGTCTAAACTTGAGAAATAAGATGCCTGTCCGAGGGCATCAATTTGTTCCGATATCAACGGGAGAGGGTAACTATCACGCACAGTATTGGAGTTGAGCTCCCTATAGTCTACACAAAGGCGGTCAGATCCGTCTTTCTTCTTAACGAGCAAAGCAGGACTAGAAAAAGGCGAAGAACTCTCACGCACTATTCCCTTGTTCTCTAAGTCAGCTATTATTTCGCGCATTATGTTTCGTTCAGATGGAGCCAACCGATATGGATGTCTTTGTACAATTTTATCAGGGTTCTTAAGTTTGATTTGCATCTCACCTGTAGTGACAGTTGACTTAGAGTTTCCACTGGCAAAATTATTTTTATGTTTCTCTAATATGGACCTCAACCTATCGATATCACACCGCTCGGTCAAGTCTGTGTTAATGTTATCGAACTCCGCGTTTGTGTCTTGAGTAACGCACATATTTACACTGACGTCACGAGCTATCTTAGCACCGTCACTATTGAGGGTGAAAACCAAACCGGGGGTCTTAAATATCTCTCTACCTAAGATTACGTCATGTGGCAATAAATGTGAGTCAATAATCATAAAGGTTATTTCAGTGTGGAATCCGTCAAATTCCACATAGGTGGTAATTTTTCGATATGAAAAGCATGGTATGGAGCCGATACCTGTTAGGCGAGTAAATGAGATTTCTTTCTTATCCGGTAAACTATCAGCGATTTCCTTTTTAATAAGTGAGCACTCTGAACCACTGTCGATCAATGCTTGTAGATTAAAACCACCTACACGCATTTCAATCAAAGATTCCTTAGAGGGTGAACAAATATTAACCGATTTTGTCTGCGACTTGGGGCCTTTTAAATCTTTTAGTTTTTCATCTCGCTGCTTTGTGAAACAAGTAGGTTCAGAATGTCCAGGTTTATGACAGTAAGAACATTGTGTTGGTTTATCATTAGGTTTATCAGTAGACGCCCGAGGTGGAGCGGTAGCCTCGCTTTTATTGCTGTTACGTAACAATAGGCAGTGCCGTTTTAAATGACCTATTTTATGACAGTAATGACAGCGACGATCAGTAGATTTCTCATTAATTTTAGAACGTTTAACATAAGACGGATCAGGTTCATTCCGCGTCTTGTCAAAATGTCGCTTAAGGTTCTTAATGTTAGGGTACGTACTTAAATGTCTATCCAGTGCCACAAAATCTGCAGGGGTATTTTTAAGTAACTCTGAACGTACCTGAGAATCCGTAATTCCGGAGATTACTACCTCGATTTTGTTTGACGCACCCCAGCCGGTCTCCAGTCGATCTATCAGCGCCAACTTGTTGGTCGAGTACTCGATGTAAGTTACCGCTTGGTCGCTCTGGTACTCCACCATATCGCGAAACAGGTCGTGGAACCTCTTCGTCGCAGCAAACTGTCGAGTGAGCCGCTCCTTTAACTCTTCCCAAGTCGTACACAGAGGGTACGAACGCGCTGCCCACTTTTTGGCACGTCCTTGTAAGTGGGTGAACACAGCATTCCGAGTTTCATAATCTGTCCACGCATTGTTTTTCTTATGGTGTTCAATCTCCTCACACCACTGAGCTGCAGTAAACTGGCAATCGTCCGGATCAAACGGCGGTACATAAATCTCACTCGCCTTTAGTTTTCTCGGTTCAACTGCGCTTTCATTTTTCTGGAAGCCCGACATCATATTTCGAAAGAATGTTGTCCATATTTCGGGGGTAGGCGCATGAAGTCGTTCGTCTCTTGACATCGATGGTCGATCGTCCATATTTTCTTGAGATTCATGTCCCGGTGTAAAATATTCATGATTTTGAGTAGCTGGCATCACGGTAGACTCGCAGGATGTTTTTGGAAGCGATCCCACCGCTGCTGTCGCAGATTCAGACGGATTAGAATCCACGTGGTCGATGTTTGTGTCCGCCATATTATTTTTATTAACAATCAGTACGCACAACCGGCGCGGGCGCTCTCTCAAAGGCAAGTGTACGAAAACGAGCCTAAATCGAACGCACTACTGACTGACATGTCTATGACACGGTGTTGCCGTTCTAATAAATGACACCGTACACTTGTGTCAATTACAATTTCCAACATATATATTTTTCTTTTAGGGCAAAAGGCCATTTTTACACCAGTGACATTAATGCTCAGAATAAACCTGGGGTTTGATTCTATTATAAATAACAGTAGCTCAGCGATGTTTCTTTAGGACGTCTGTGCTCTTCCTCTTTCGTTACCTATGCAAGTTTTTTGGTTTCTCATTAGGGGGAAAAGGAGCTGAAAAAGTTGAAAAGCATCCTGCCTGATTAAAATGTTGAACAGAAAGCGTTGCTTTTTCGCTTTTAAAAAACTTTCAATAGATATGATCTGACGGGCGGATCTTCACGAAGCAGAACCAAATTTCCAACTAAAATATTGAAATAGCTCCTCAAATAGACGTGTTGAAATCATAAAGAGCGTCTCTGCCACCTGCAGGTTAATTTATATTCAAACACAGCATTGTCTCGGATGCCTTCTACTACAGATAATCTAATTTTAGCTGTGAATGTGGAACCTAAGACATGGATGCAGTAAAGGAAGTATTGGATTGATATATCAATTCTAGGAAATCAAAATTTAATTATTATTGTATACTAGCTATCGTCCGACGTTTTCGAAGAATAGAATGTATCGAGGGATTCTAAAATAGTATATCACTTGGGAACTTTGCTTTCTATCAGTGAATTTTCTTTTTAATAGATTAAGTAGTTTCGGAGATTACCTCTTACATTCAAATTTACTAACTAAAAAACTTTTTATAGATTCTAACAAAGCTTATTTCCCTCGGGAATAGTGTAGCTTTCTATCAGTGAAACAATATTTTTTATCGGATAAGTCGTTTTGAGGTAACCTATCTCTAACATCTAAAGTTTAAAATTACACCTGTTTATAAAATTAATGTACAAAAATTCTCGTCTAAAAAATAGATTACCTATTTTATATTATTTTACCTATATATACCCATCAGTTCAATTCAATCACAAAAAATAATTATTTTTTGGAGAAGTGTGAAATGGCATCTAAAGTTTAAAATTACACCTGTTTATAAAATTTGTGTACAAAAACTCTCATCTTAAAAAATAGATTACCTATGTTATATTATTTTATCTATATTACCCATGAGTTCAATTCAATCACAAAAAATAATTATTTTTTAGAGAAATGTGAAATGACGTCACTAATACGGTGTAACAAAGATCGCGCACGACGCGGGCGGTACGTCAAGTCTTATTAATAAAGGTCTCTGTACCTATGTCAGACGTAATTTGGAATTTTTAAGACAACAATTTTTATTTTTATTTAAAAAGATGTAAAGTTATCTACATACAGTCTTTTCATTTTCTATATCTTTTTATTAGTTATTTAAAACTTATGGGTAAGTATTTTGTACTGTAATCATTTACTTATATTCTATTCTAGCAATAAAATTAAAACTATCCTATATATTATAATTTTTATGTGTGGGAGAAAAATAAACAAATTTTATTAAAAATTGTTATAAATTTTTATTATATTTCATAAACTCGATAATAATGATAGAACATCATAATATAGGTTGTAAAGTATAATACTGGAACAATGTGATTGGTTAATTGCAACTACACGCTCCTTTGTCGCCACTATCTCTTGAGATAACTGCAAAAATAAGCAGGTCACCACAAAAAAAAACATTTTATTGAAATATAAAAAAATATCCTATATTTTTGACATATCATCCATTCAAATTTTCAATCATCAAAGTCATTCAAATATATAAAATGAAATAAAATATTTACTCTAATAGGCCTTCACAGGCACTTATGAATGGTCAGACTCAAACAGCGGTTCGTATACATTTTCCCATCGAATTTGGTAGCACCGACATATATGTTTATTGATCTAACATGACATTTGTAATTCTTTATTCAAATAATAATATGAGAAAACCTCTAGTATGATTTTACTTTATAATTTTTACGATAATAGCCAGTAATGTTTTGTTAGGTAAAATAATAAAATGTTAAAGAGGGGAAATTTTAACGTATGTAAGAGAGCCCTAACAGCAGTGTGAACAAAGGCTGATTTTAAATTTACAATATTTGAATATGTATAATATGCCAACGGTAGAATAATGTATACATCTTTGTTCCTCGAATGAAACCACGGAATATTATAAATAAATGACAATATGTTATTCCAATACGCTTTTACAAGAAACTTATTTCAAGAATTACTCTGATACCGGATCGAGATATTGTTTTTACTGAGAAGAGCTGGCAATAAGCAACTATTCTTTTTAAAACAAACATAGCTTTCTTTATGAAAATTTCATCGGATTATTGAAAGAAAGAAAGAAAGAAACAAATTTATTTGTGACAAGGGGAAAAATAACACATGAAAAAGTTAACAAATAGAAACAAGGTACACAATTGCCACAAATCGGTCCTCCAACTCAGCATGTGGTTGGCTGTACGTGCCAATGTAGGTACGTATAGCCAACGCTGATCTTCCGTTGGGGCCGGCAAGTGAAAAACACGGCAGGATTACTACAGTACACACTATTGCATTATAAATAACAAATAAACAGCAAAAAATCATAACAATTCCAAAATAAAACAAACAAGTAGGCAAACAAAAATGAAAACTAAAACAACAATATTTTTCATGATGTTCGGTACAAACAGAGTGCTGGGCATAGGTATATATACATCCTCATCAAAAACCACGTATTCCTTGTTAATAACATGATATGTACATTGTAGACATACAGGTAAGTATTTTATTTTAAATATTTATCAATACGATAAATTTTAATGTATTCCTATATAGCACTTGTGTCGTGGCGTAGCATTTCTTGGTTAAGTTGGTGCATAAAAAGATAATTTTTAAGCTTAATTCTAAAACTTTGAATATTGACTGGTAATATTTGCAGGGTGTGTCAGTAAATAGAAATAAAAAAGTGACATAGGAAATAACTAGACTCGAGCTGACTAGCTGACAAAAGGGCTTGATTTCTAGGTTCTTTATACGATTCTCCATGCCATAAAATACTTTTCCGTTAGCTAGTGCAATATTAATTTTATTTTTTTTTATCTATTAAGGAATAGCAAACAACAATTTATACATTCTATAGAAGCCTAATTTATAATTTAAGTTGACAATAATGTAGCCCACTACGCTATCCACGTAATTATTACAGACTAGCTTTCCCCCGCGGTTTTACCCGCTTTCCCGAGGGATAACACATTTTCCCGGGATAAAAAGTAGCCTATATGTTATTCCAGGATATCTATGTGTCAAGTTTTATCCATATCCGTTAAGTAGTTTTTGCGTGAAAGAGTAACAAACATACTTACATACAAATTTTTCCTCTTTATAATATCAAGTATCAGATATAAAAACACAAAATACAAATAATTTTTCAAAGTTTTTTTAATCAAAGTGCCAAAATATTTTTATAGATACTAATTGCCGCATCCATTTTGTTATTAGACAAAATTTATAATATTTTTGCGTGCCGCCATGTCACGTCCGGGACGAAAGGCGTCAAATCAATATTAATGAAATTTTGCTTAAAATGCTTCCAAGATAAATGAGTTTACGACAAAATGTGACGGTGTAACCTTAGTGGACTTAATATTAAATACGTTTACGTAAACGCTGTTCCAAATTCACGTAAGCTACGTTTTACCTCCGTGGTTACAGCATTTTAAAGTAATTATTATAACATCGCAATAATATTATAACTGTTAAATGTTTCGAGGTTCGTATGTTAGTGACTTAATCAGACATAGACAAAACTTTATGGCAGACAATCTATGTATAAGGCTCCGTTTTGACAGCTAAATGTTATAGAAAAAATTACCCTATGTTTATCGACATAGTATCGGCATTAGATTAACTTTATCTCTAAGGCCGTAAAGGTGATATTTCTATTATATTCTCAGCCGTCAGCTCAAGAAATTTCAAGTGACATAATATTTTATTTTGTGCCAGAATACGTTTTATACGAAATATTGTTTGTGATACTGAATCAATTGTATGAAATAAATATGAAATTAAATTATAAATAAATTAAATATTTATTATATTTAATAAATATAATTATATCTGAATTTATTTCCGTTTTTTCTCAAAAATACAAACAAAACATCCAAAGAGGCGTTAGAGTCAGACTATACATAAGTGCCCGATCCGGTATTAGAGCTGCTTATGCAGGCATGAACGGATATAATTTCATTTCATTTATTAAAGCTAAAGTTAGAACTAGTAAAGAAAGTTGCAGTGGACACTGAAGACTGCACTGATCCTCTGAGAACACGATGAGGGAAGCCACGGAAATGCAGTCTGTAGGTACCTTAATCATGTGGAGGACACTTATCAGGCGTCCTTTTCAAAATATTACTGGTCTGTTAAAGTTAATTCTTATCTTGAAATTTTTAATGCAAAGGAAACTCATGAAAAGAATAGGTTATTTTAAATATAAAAATACCTTCCGAAAGGTTCGATTTTGCTAGATATCTAAAATGAAAGGTAGAAAAATATATATGTTTTTAATTAATTTTCCACAAAAATGATGATGAGATTTTGTATGCATTTAAATTTAAAGTTGTTATATTACTTTATTTATGAAACATCAAAACACTACCAATAATAATGATTGTTTAAATCGTAATACTCTTTTTTAAATATTTTTAATAAGTTAATATAATTTCGATGTTGCTACTGGATAAAAAAATTAAATAATAAAAAAACTCCCATTCAAAGACAAAAATTACGTATATTCGAGTTTATCATTGAGTTTTTGGTGAGAAAACTATATAAATATCTATGTAAGGGTATCTACTTTGTAGTACCTGCATGGTTGGCTACTCCCCTCTAGTAGAAAATCTGACGCTAAACCTCCAAGCACCTTCAGCTTCAGTTGATACCAGTTGCCGTCTAGACTTTGTGTGCTTACCACTTTTTACTAACCTACACTATTTTAGTGGTCAAACACTTATAAGTAACAAGTGACAAACTCGCTTAATGATGTATTTGCATGTAAAACATAGACTTCTGGACATAATTCATGATATTGTAGACGGTCGTTCGTCGAAAGCCCTGAAATATTAAGTATAGCTGCACCCCGCGGTTTTCCCCGCGTTCCTGAGGGATGTCACATTTTCCCGTGATAAAAATTAGCCTATATATTATTCCAGAATATGCTCTATCTATGTGACAATTTTCATCTATATCTGTCCGGTAGTTTTTGCGTTAAAAAGTAACAAACATCCATAC
The DNA here is from genome assembly GCA_907165245.1 of Habrosyne pyritoides. NCBI lineage: Eukaryota > Metazoa > Arthropoda > Insecta > Lepidoptera > Drepanidae > Habrosyne > Habrosyne pyritoides. The sequence goes on from OU015608.1 coordinate 4,794,408, forward strand.
ATAGAAACATTGGTATTTATAATATTACTAGCTTTCCCACGCGATTTCACCCGTGTTCCCGAGATATGTAACATTTTCTCGGCACAAAAAGTCTATCCTGTGTAACTTCTAATACCTCCAAGAATATGTGTACAAAGTTTCATGATGATCGGTTAAGTAGTTTTTGCGTAAACGCGTAACAAACAAGCTGACATTCACATTTATAATATTAGTAGGGAGTAGGATTTTCTTTAGGTGTTCGGTGAAATATTGTAAAGAACAATGTTAGTTATAAACTGGTTTTTATATTTTTACAAGCTATATTATATTCTAAAAATAAAATGTTCCGTTATTTAAAAAATTCTCCAGAGGTTAGAATTTAAAGAAGTAAATTTTACATTCAGAGTTCGTACATCCAATAGTGCACCCTAGAGACGTTATTTATCTCAATTTATTGGCCACTTCGTTTTGCCGCAACAGAAATAAAGTTTTGCATTGGAAAGTTCAATAACCCTTCCACCGATATAAGTTTAAAATATTTTAGAAATCAACACTACAAAATTATTTACCCTTTTTAAAAAAATATTTACACTTTAATTTAAAAATTAAACTATTAATAATAAAACAACCTACAGTCGTTTTACCCGAATTGGATGTTTAGAATTGTTTTCTCAATTGCACACATCCTTTTTTGTATCTTCTTTTTTATATAATATATTGGAATTTGAATCTTAGCTTTTATATTTATAGAAACAGCCATTTTTTCTGAGTTACAGAGTCTGTAGAGTATTTATTGTGTAGAATGACTATTCCCAGTGAAATAGGGTATGTTTTAATCGAGTCATACATAAGGTCCCTCAGGAACGCAAGTAAAACCGCAGGACGGTAGCTAGTATTGTAATAAATAAAAATATATCCTAAGAAATTCGTTACGTACGACCATTTGATTCTAATCTAACAATAGGCATAGCATATGATAACCATGAAACATGTTTTTTTGCGTTTTGTTCAATATGGTATTTTTGCGTTTTGTTCAGTATGATTTTTCGGTGGCACGGAACCATATACAATGTAAACAAATAATACCAGCCTTCCCTCTTTATAACACCCATGTTCCCGAGGGATGTAACATTTTCCCGGGGAAAAAAATATTCTATTAATCCAGGTTATAGACTATCGTTGTGCCAAGTTTCTTTCAAATGCCTTTTTGCAAAACAATGCAAACATCCATATGGTATACATCCCCTCACACTTTCATATTATTTTCAAATAATTTCGGATGAACATCCTGCCTAAAATAAATATGCAAATTACGAAAAGAGTCTAGAGTTTACCAACAATATTTTCCATCAAAAATAATGTTGGTAAAATATTCTTGGATAACACTAACCTTGTTAATATGTTTCTGTTTTGTATTCAGAGTCAGATAAAATTACTGTAGTTTTATAGAAATATGACAAACACTTGGAAAAATAAATGAAGAATTATTTTTTACATCTACAAATAATATGTTGTTGAATCTATACTACTATATACATCTCTTGGATATGTCTGTATGTCCTTTTATAACTCAAGTTGGATCTCGGTGAAAATTGTTTGGAATACTACATCTTCGCGGGATAATTTTTATTTTTTTATCAATTTTTAGTTTTTTTATTTATTAACGATCTCACGCAGGGGCTCGATTTTGTAAGGAAAATGACACTGACTCTAGGATGTTTCGCGGCCTCCGTGCTCTGTCTCTTTCGCTTATACTACTAATCACGTGAGAGATAGCTCTCCGAGGCCTCCGTGGAGTGGAATATAAAAAAGAGGTTATAAATCTTTGTGCCATATTTCACCCAAATCCGTTCAGTGTTTTTGCGTGAAAGAGTAAGAAACTTCCTATACATTTATTCATCCTAACAAACTTTAGCATTGACATTATGTATTAGAAGGATTTACTTACAGCCTTTACCTAGGATTTACATTTTAAATTTATTTTAATTTATTCCTATTTTGTAAACCTAATTTGTTTGCATGCATCCGATGTCCTGACAAAATAAACATTATACAATTTAAACTTGCTGTGTATCTTAAAATTTTCTTCAAGGAATGCTTTAATTTTACACTCATAAAGCTGTGGTACGATTATAAGCGACAGGCTGTTTTTATGACTTTTTAAATCTAGGTATCAAAGTATGATCTCAGTCTATCTATCTTCTTTTTTTTTTAATTGTCCAAAATTTGTTATTAATAAAATCATACATTAAATCTGGCAAACTGCATAGGCTTCCTCATTTCATATGGGTGCTTAGGTCGGAAGGGCCCTTTTTGTGGGTCTGCGGGCACAGCCTAATGAATCCTTCTAAAATTATAAATGCGAAAGTAACTCTTTCACGCAAAAACTGCCAAATGGATTTAAATGAAACTTAGTGCATATATAGAAGATACCCTGGAATAACAGGATACTTTTTGTGCCTTGAGAACGCAGGTGATACCGCGGCGGACAGCTAGTTTAATCAATTTATTTTAATGGGGCGCTATGGCCCTCTTGAAACAAATGCAATACAGGACATTGAAACATTAAAGTTGTTTTTTACTCAACTCCAGCAATACTACAAAGGATTTTGATTTATAAAAATTATGTTTCAATAATTTAGTTAAAGTGAAATATAGGTACTGTAGTAACTGTAGTACCTGTAGTAAAAACTTATATCTACATATTATATTGTAGCTTCAGTAACTTTAAATTTGACCTTCATAAGTGCCCTCCGAAGGCCTAAACTGAATAAATGGTTTTGAATTTTTTTTTGAATTTATCAAAGAAAATACTTTTCATGATTCTGATATTTTAATAAAATTATAAAAGACAATATTCGAGGGATGTTAAATATTTCCGGGATAGCCTATGAGCCTATATATATTCCAGACTATAATCTATCTTTATGCCAAATTTTATCTAGATCCGTTCAGCACGTCTGAGATCATCTAAATGTTCGCATTTAGGTATAATAATGGTAAGATATAATATAATCATGGTAATTGTTTGGAGTTACGCGGTATTTTTTTTAGGCTGTCTACAGATTTGGGAAAAATACGTAGCTACATAAGATGTATATATCGCTTTATTTTAAACCCATTGCCGCTTGTATAAACAACGGCGCTTTACCAAACAAGTACAAAGCGTGATTCGTTCATTCATCAAGTTGTCAGGCACTGTGAAATATCGCCTGCAAACAATGAAAACGTCTACTCATGCTCTGCTAATTACCATCTCTAAGTATTTCTTCACACTGTGGTAATACTCCTGAGGAGTGCTGAAGAAAATCTACTACTAACACTTTTATCTAGGTTCTTTACAACTTTGACTTGGATTTAGTTTAGTCATGATTGACTAGACTTTTTAATATTTTGTTTTTTTAAGCGAGTTATCTCTATGGTTTGCCAGTTGTTATGAAATAAATTATTTATTTTTGGGACATTCTTTATACCATCTGAGGCCTAAGCACGGACATCTATCGTGAGCGTATCGTTATCGTATCGAATGTGCCAAAAAGCCGGTTTGAATGAAAAATTGAATAGCGCGCATTCCGTGAGGTTTTTTTTTTTTTTATTTATTTCAGACGGGATTGCGATTGGCTTCAATCTCACCTGATGGTAAGATGTTGCTTGATGTTCATTTTCCCATTGCATTGGTTTTTGGTACACTCGATACGATGACGATACGCTTACGATTGATGTTCGAGCTCAGGGTACTGATTTTTAACTAAGCAGTGATTGTGATATGTTGCCTAGATTACTGATGTACTAAATATGTATACTACTTTAAATATATAAACCCAGTCACAAAATAAAAATATTTGTTCGTGGAATTGTTTGTCCTGAATGGGAATCGAACCCACGACCAGTGGCGTAGCGTCAGAATATCCAACCACGCCAACTGGTCCGTCAATAAGAAAATTAACCTCGAACATTGTACCTACTCTTTCTTTGAATTTTGTCGAGTAATGATGAACTCCACTGTTTTATTTCCTTTTTGCTCAGGGGAGTAATCCGTTTGGTAAATGACTCTGTCTCTCTCATTCAGTACGTAATCCCATGAGATGTCCGCTCTTCAAGGCCTCGTTGCACCGACCGTATTAAATGTAGGAGCAGAATAACGCTTCTTGACATTTTAAATTTCGAATATAATATAAATATAATAGCCTATATATATGAACAAAGAGTTGAATATAGTAAGACAGACAAATACACTTTAAGCGGATTAAATATATCTCCATAGCACAAGCATGGCCATGTCAAGAGAATTCCAGTTATATCCTAATGTTACAAATGCGAATGTTTGTATGTATGGACGTTTGTTACTCTTTCACGCTAAAACTACCGGATAGATTTGGATGAAACTTGGCACATAGATAGAACATATCCTGGAATAACATATAGGCTACTTTTTATCCCGGGAAAAAGTGACATCCCTCGGGAACGCAGGTAAAACTGCTGGGACAGCTAGTGTATAAAAATTACGATATTATTTCAAAGGCATCGAATTGAGGATGTTAAAGTGAACTTTGCTATACCGAGATACAAGTAAGATTCATTTTCTAACAGAATCTAAACTATTTTATGCAAAGTTTGTAAGCGAATGCAATCAAATGCTACAGTCTACATATCTAAATGTTGATATTGTTTGAATAGTGTTCTCGGCTACCTTTAAACATTTGGCAAGTATTCAATAATTGTATGTTTGTCTGACATGTCTGTAAAAAGAAAAATTTGGGATTTTCTTTTTTTATCGAGCATGAAGTTTTTTTTATTTATTTTACCAAAGTATTAATAACTAATAAACATAAAATAACATTCTGTCAAACCGCAGTACGATTTGTCGACAGAAATACTCTCTTATTTAACTATATTTCATTAGCACTTAATTATTTTACAATCTAATCTTATCCTATTTCTTAATTTATTTGTTTAATCACTCTTCTAAAGCCAAGCAATACATTTTTAATTTTCGCTTAATCTGAGGCCTAGATTTAACATTATCGAGTAAGTCGTGAGGTAATTGATTATGCAGTGTTGGAGTCAACCAACGCCGCGTTCTCTCACCATAGTAGTTACGCGCCCTGGGGATTACATATTTAGGTCTGGTTGAGCTACGGGCTAGGAATCTATATTCTTTCTTTATTTTATTGTCGTCTATGTTGTACTGTTCAAGTAGGATTAGTGTTTTAACTTTATTTTGAATACTTAAAATATTGCATATCCTGAACAACTTATTATAGTTTTTATGTAATGACATTACATTTTGCACCAAAGATCTATAAATTATCTTCATATATAAACGTAAAATAGGGTTCCTTTGACGCACCATCACCTCAAAACTACTGAACATATGGGGATGGGACTGCTACCATTCGACGCGGAATTTTTCCTAGATGGTTATAGGCTATACAATATTGTTAAACGCGGGTGAAACCGCGGGGGACTTTGGATTTTTGGTGTCCATAATTAGTGATATAAAATATAAAAAAAACTATAAAAATGGTTATATGTCCAATATGTCCTATAAAAAAACATAGTTACGGAAATATCATCTATTCTACTAGTAATAAATATTTTTTAATTTATTTACCAATTTGAGAATAGACATAAAATAATAATAAATGCATTTAGAAACCAGAAAGGTATGTGGCATTGCATTTCTTAAGTTTATTCTATTTGTATTATTTTATTTATTTATTATTAGCTGTCCCCCGCGGTTTTACCCGCGTTCCCGTGGGATGTCACATGTATTATACTCGTACATAATAACCTGCCTCTACAATCACTCTATCTATTAAAAAAACAGCATCAAAATCCGTTGCGTAGTTTTAAAGATTTAAGCGTACATAGGGATATAGGGACAGAGAAAGTGACTTTGTTTTATACTATGTAGTGATAATCTAGAAGACTTGGTGTCAGGACGTTTGATAGCTATCGGACAATTAGTAAAAGTAACCAATGACTTTATACATACAATAATTTATTTGATTATTGTAGGATTGTAGTTTCCGTCCACAGCGACAGCGCTGATACCGAAGGATGAAGGAGAACCAATTTTTGTAAAAAAAAGTACTTATTCTGTTATTCGGGATGGAGATAAATCTAACAAATCAAAGAACTTTCTATTCTGGGCGAGAAAAGAATGAAAGAAAAAAGAAAGAGAGAAATATATAGATATCATACCTACTTGAAACAAAACTTCGGCTGTAAGTAGGTAGTAACATAACATTCCGAATTCAAAATTAATGGAAACATTTAAACAAGGTAAGTTTAACGCCCTTCCCGATGACAGGTGCGGAACTCGGTACAGCTCGTAATCCCAAGTTTTTGTTCCGGGTGTAACACCTCTTGAGTTTTCAATATGGCGACGAAGTTGGCTTGGTCTATTCTCACGTTATCTCTTTGCATTTATTTAAATATATAAATGTCAATGAATATTCTATGAAATTCTTCAGACGATTATTTGATCCCATTTCTAGTAAAGCTTGCACTATGGTAACTAGATCACTGATCTTCTCTTCTTTTTCTACTTGAATAGTATAGAAAGTTAATATTTTTATCTGTTAGTTTGTCCGCAAATATCTTCTGAAATAAGAAATAGATAGATGCGGTTTTCACTATTGTTTAGAAATTCCGTAAAGTTATTGTGTCAATAAAGAACTTTTTAAATATGTACATATACAGACGCACTCCCAGACACAAAACGAATAGATTTGTTCATACACCTAATAAGCTCACCTGTATGGGAAACAAACGACTGGGCATCAAATCACAACGCAAATAAGCCCTTCTATATCATCTGCATTCAAAATTCAAAACCATTTATTCAGTTTAGGCCTTCGGAGGGCACTTATGAAGGTCAAATTTAAAGTTACTGAAGCTACAACCGGTTCGGAAGTCAACCTTCAACTGAGAAGAACCGGCAAGAAACTCAGAAAGGTTACATTCTTTTTTATTTGTTATATACATTTTTATCTATTCTGACTTTTTGGCTATTTTATAATTTCAATTTTACATAATTTTATATTTAGCAATTACAAAATACTTATTATAGGTAACATTAAAAAAAAAAAAATATGACAAGACTACAAAATAGAAAATAACAATAATTAGGTACTTACAACTTAAACAAGAGATTTAGAGGTGCACTGTGCAGAGAGCAGCTATTTCCATACATTTTTATCTTCAATATAATGAACTACCTTGTAATACGCTTTTTCTTTCAAAACTTTCCTAATATAATTTTTAAATTTATGATCAGACATTTTGGTTATTGAAAGCGGTATCTTATTATAAAATCGAACACAATTACCAAGAAATGACTTGTTAACTTTAGTTAGTCTAAAGTATGGAACAACTAACTTCTCCCTTTGTCTTGTATTTATACTATGAATATCTAATTTTGACTCAAACATTCCTATGTTTCTACGTTTAAACATTATATTTTCATAAATATATAGTGAAGGTAATGTCATTATATTTATTTCCCTAAATAAATCTCTTAATGATTCATTATCGATTATTATCGTTTTGAATAATCTATACTAATGTCATATTAACGTAGTAATTGCAACCACTTATGTAGCTCCCTCGCCGTTCTTTTATTATTAATGGCAAAAGCCTTGTAGGGTGATACACTTAATACTTTTTTTATACAACGTCGGCTGACAAACATGCAGACGGTCCACCTGATGGCAAATGGTCACCGCAGCCTATGGACATTTGCAACACTGGGCGCATTGCCAATACGTTTTCGACCCTGAGACGTGAAGTTGGTAAGTCTCATGTCCATGTAAATTCACCGGCCCCCTTAACTTTCTAACAGAAACATAGTAATACAAGTGAACTACTGCTTCAATTGGAAATGGGTAAGGTGGTACTTCCCCGGTCGAACTCTGCACTAAGAGCTCTACTACTCAAGTTGTTTATTATTTACTCACCTGAAATATTAGATCCAATATATAATATTTAATTTCCTTATTTAATACCTTTGTATATAAATTTTACGGAATCACGCAAAACAATGCAGACAAATAAGAAAGAAAAATATAATAACATAATAGAAAATATATTATTTGTAGATATTCAAGAGTTTTCAGGATAACTCCATTAAAAGGGTTTTGCAATATTTTGTAGACATTTTCTAACATTATTTGCTGAGTAAAATCGGGCTCCAGACTGTTTACTTTATTGTTTGCTGCAGATTTGCAAACTGGTTAGAATAAATACTGGTTTTCACGATATTTACGTAAGTCTATTTTAAAATTCTTCACGAATTTTGCTGACGTGTGTATATTCCACTTTACTTTTGATATATCAAGTATATTTCTTTAGGACTATAATTTCGAATATATGCAACGAGTTGTTTTGTGTTTAAGGCTGAAAATTATGTATGTACACAAAACCGTAAGATACTTTTTTTTACCTTGTTACACCTCCATACCGATTGTCTTACCAGTTTAAAAAAAATATTTATATATCTTTAAAATTGATTTATTTTAGAAAACCGTGTGTAAAGCACTTACTTGGTTTTGATCGGTTTGCCACACCAGAGCTTATATCATGGCAATATATCTATATTAATCTAACAAAAGGCCGGCAACGCACTTGTGGCTCATCTGGTGTTGCAGGTGTCCATGGGCAGCGGTAATCGCTTACCATCAGGCGATACGTCTGCTCGTTTGCCTACCAAAACATAAAAAATATATTCAAACAGAATCCTTTTATTAATGATCAGACGTTAGCACCGGTTCAGATGGCTTTTGCTGAGAAGCCGGCAATGAACTCAGCAATTACTTTAAGATGTGTCCTGCAGAAGTTAACGCTAAACCCAAACATTGTCGTCATTAAAATAATCATATCGCATAGATAAATATATGACTCCCATACAGAATAAACAGTCATGTTCGTGCACAGGAATGTTTGTCCACGGAAATGAACACTTGACCTATGACGTGGTAGGCAGGGTATGTAATCGGCCTGTTAGATACAGTGTAAACTCTTTATAACGAAACTCAAGGGACTGAGCATTTTTTGTCGTTATAGAGAGTTATCGTTATATGGAGTGAACAAAAAAAAACGAAACAAAGTGAACAAACCAACCAACTTGGGCTCACTTCAACGTTATAGGGAGTTTATCGTTATAAAGGATAACGTTATAAAGAGTTTACACTGTATTTCTAACGTGGAAATCAAACTCATTCCTCGGAAACAAACCCGCCTTTTTACAACAAAAGCCTTATCAAAATACTCGTCGGCCAAAGGAAATGGGCCAAAGTAAATGATGTTAAGTAATAAACGCAGTATAGGCCGCCTGGGCCCCCGCTGATAGACGAACAATGAAGTATTGTGTGATGGGTCTATTGTGATCACAGAGCACCAGTTTTATTGCAATACTCCATATCTATAACATAGCCATAGAAACATTTTTGTCTGTCAATGTATAGAGCTTGTAGATGTCGTTATTTGAGCTGGAAATAAAATAAATGACGTATTGTTTCTGTGAGCGGAGAGCATTTACTTTTGCTGAGGATTGGTTCAGCATTACAACTTTTTGGATTCCATTACAATAGCATAACAGTAATAATACAATGCTTAGAAAATACTTGGGTATTAAAGACCCTGTTGAATCTCATGCATGAAAATCATGCTAGACGTCTCCAGAAAGGCTCATGGGCGCAATTATGTACATAGGACTAGCGACCCGCTCCAGCTTTATCTGATGGGGATTATAATAATGTATTATATACATAAACCTTCCAAAAGATATGTTCAAAATTATGGTGAAAATCCATCAACATCTATTTCGTATTTTAAAATATCTATGTGCACAAACGAAAGTACAGGAATAAATATAAAGCTTTGTTTTATACTAAATGAAATGAAATATGAAATGAAATGAAATATTTATTCAAATAGGCCTTCACAGGCACTTATGAATGGTCAGACTCTAACACCGGTTCGGAAGGTTGCTTTTACTGAGAAGAACCGGCAATAAACTCAGCAATTACTCTTTTCATAATAAGATTTTGTACACAAAAGATGTGTCCTGCTGGAGCGAGCGCTACACCCAAGAATTGTATTAAGGGATGTCTGTGGTCATTGTGATATCTCTTCAATTAAAGGCTGATATGTAGCCTGTTTAAATGTTTGTTAATCCTGAATATTTTCATGTATTTCTAAAGTAACACGGACTACAAAGTTTCAATATTTAACAAATGAAACTTTCATTACAAACAACTCGGATACAAAAATTGTAAAACTCCAACTACAGGTAAAACAATTGGAAAAACTCTCCAAACTTTTAATATACTGTTGAGTTTTACTGCAAATGTGAAGTAGGCAATGAAGTTATTACATTACATTCATATAATTGTATCGAAAGTCTTGTTTTTTTATTGATTTTATTAGTAAATGTAATATTACTAGGTACCATACAACCACTTCATCTTCATTAAGAGTAGAGTGAATTCCATTTTCACACACTTTACATTGGCTTCACTTGTATTTTTGTATGTTAGTAACCGTCTCCTTTGGGCTCGATTTTTACCCACTTTAAACGGTTAGATTTCATTCAAACTTTGTAGATTTATCGAATGGAAGAAAAATCCAACTAAAAATAGGAAATAACTTTTAATAATTTTGAATTAAGAATAATGTAGAGTAAATTAGAAAAAAAATATATAAAAAAGCGTGGGGTGCTTTTTAAGATATTATCTAAATGATAATCCTTTTACTCGTGTCTGTCAATAAAATATTTATAAATATTGACACCATGCACACTTTTTTTTACAATAATTTCCTAAGAGATTAAAACCTGGTTGATTGAACTACGGTACGCCCTTACATACTTTCCCAAATACGTATCCTGACAGATCTATTTCTAGCCATTGAAAAACCTTCAGAAAGGTTCATCGAAATCTTTAGAGCCGGTTTCGACAAAGCTATGGCACTCACACAATAATGGCTGGATTATTGATATAGGATTCAAATGGTCAACAAAAGCATTTCCAAAGAGGGTTGGCGTCAGGCAGACGGCCAGCTGATCCTGCTTTCGTATTATGTAATGCAATGAATGGTGACCGAATAATCGAGGAGTCTGCGCCCATCTGGAATATTTTAAGATGAATAGAATAGAATATAAGTTTCTGGATAATATAACACATTATTTTTTCACATGGGGTGAAAAAGAAACAAGAACGTTTGTGAAAGACAGAACATAGAGGTTGCGATGAATCATCAAAAAAAAAAATCAAAATTTTAAATTTCAATTACCAAAAACCATTTATTCAGTTTAGGCCCTCGGAAGGCACTTATGAAGGTCAAATTTAAAGTTACTGAAGCTACAACCGGTTCGGAAGTCAGCCTTCAACTGAAAAGAACCTGCAAGAAAAGTTAGTTACATTCTTTTTTATTAAATAATATTTTATATAATTTTTATCTATTCTGACTTTTTGGCTATTTTATAATATAAATTTTACATAATTTTATATTTACTTAACATTCAAGAACAAAAAAAAAAACAATAATTACTTGCAACTTAAACAAGAAAATTAGAGGTGCACTGTGCAGAGAGTAGCTATTTCCATACATTTTTATCTTCAATATAATGAACTACCTTGTAATACGCTTTTTCTTTCAAAACTTTCCTAATATTATATATATAACTTTTGATATTATCGTTGAACTAGTGCCATATTCCTTACAGAAATGACAAAGCCTTCGTAGGATCTGATTGTTGTTTCGATGATATTATTCTCTGTTCCATTTAAGAAGTCCTAAGACTGTCATAGGTTTTTTAATTTTTTGGTCCACATGGGCCGTCAAACAAGGTTATGGTCCACCTGATAGTAAGTGGTCACCATCGCCTATGGACACTACGAACATCATCAATGCGTTGTCGATCGGCCCCTTAACTTTCTACCCGAAATACTAATACAAGTGTACTGCTTCATGGCGGAAATGGGTAACCTGGTAGTACTTCCCCTGACGAACTCTGCACTAAAAGCTCTACTACTCAATAATATGTGTACAAAAAGTGACAAAAATAAAAGTAAAAAGCGTAAAACAAGAATATCAAGCAATAAAACCGGTGAGCTGTCAAAGGGGATCAACTCAGTTCAAGCTGTCAACTAAAAAGTGCTGTTTTTTAGCTGAGACCTCTAGCGAACGCGGGCGTACATGGTAACAAACAATATGAAAATAAACAATTCAGTAACAACTAAAGAAATCCTACAAATATTATAATGTGATTTTTTGAGGATGGATGTATCGCTGTTTAATTCTTATTCACGCAATCCAATCGGATTTGGATGAAACTTAGCACGTAAATAGTTCATAACCTGGAATGATAAATAGGATACTTTTTATCACAGAAAATAGGTAAAATCTATCGAAAATGTAAGAGAAACCGCGGCGACACCTTGTACATAATAAATAAGAGATGTAAGTATGAGTAAATTAAAATAAATACTGTGAAAATGTGTTCTAATAATAAATTTAATAAAAAGCACAGTCTAATTGGTACAGTCCCAATGCCATTGTCTTACACAGTGACAGAGCACGTCCGAAAAAAAGTTGTTAGAAATTTTGATTTGGCAATTTGCTACAAATTACCACAATAAAAGCAAGTTAGCTTCAACTGAAAGTTAAATTGGAAACTTGATGTAATTTCCAAACAACGTCCGTATAGCTTTTTTGGCCTTACTTTTTCTTTTAGCAATACTTTTTACCTGTGGTAATGGCGTTTGATGAAAGGGTATTAAACTAATCAAAGGCTCAGGTCTGGAGCTTCTACCTTTTTATTTTAATTGACCAGAGGCCTTAATGAGTCAATTTTTGGATGTCTAAATGAATTTCGTAACCTTATTAACGGAATTGCCTCTGCCTATTTTTTTTTAATTTTTTTTTAATCAAAGGACTTATTCGGCGAACTATTTAATGATAGAAAAGATTCCTTAATTCGGAGATATTTTATCTAAAAAGGTCAACTGGGACCCAAGCATAGACGATTGTGTGTCCGTCCAGCCGTCCACCTATTTGCTCCCCCGTTTGTATTGCCTTTATATAGCTGTATGGTAAAAACAAAAATAGATAGCCGAAAATGATTTGAAGTGGTTAAGCTGACGAATAATTTGAAAAACGAATGAAAGTTTTTTTTTGTTTTTGCTTTATCGCTAAAACGGTAATACACATAATACTCAAACATGATGTGATTATTGTGCAAAAGCTACAAACTGGCCAAGTGTGAGAGTCAGTGATTTCAAACTAAATATCTTATACTCACAAAAGACAATCTTATATATAAAATTCTCGTGTCACAATATTAGTTACCATACTCCTCCGAAACGGTTAGACCGATTTTTGTGAAATTTTATATGCATATTCCAAGTTCGACTCGCTTTTGGGCGGTTTTTAACTTGAATTCTTCAATGTTCCATCATAGTCATGGGTGAAAATGAAAAAAAATATCTTGATATCCAGCCCATTAATTCTCCCATCTCCTATTATTGACCGATTGATTTTATATTAAGACAGGCGTGCGTGTCTAATTTTATATCACCTACGGATATCATTATGAAGCACTATCATAAAATAAATCTTTGAAAATACTCCTGCCCATGATCGTAGTAAAATTTTGAGGCTGGCATTAATTGTGATTTTCATTAAAATCATTGACGATATTAAATTTATCAAAAAAAGCATGGAGGAGCGAGGTGTGAGACTCCTCCATTTAAAAGGGAAGATCTTCCGCCAGGCTAGGTGATCATGCCTGGGGACCGCGGTCCAATTGTTGATGTTGAATGCTTATATATATATATATAAGATCCTGAGAGAATCTTGATAGTGCGATGTAGGATTCTCGCGTGGTTCTACTCGTTCATAGATGCCGCCACATCACTGTAGAGCGGGCGGTGTAGGATTGTAGGCGTATTCATAGATGTCGCCACAGTACTAATTGATAATCATGAAGGACGATATTAATCAGAATGAAGTTGAAGTGAACACGCCACAGATAGCTTTTTTAGCCCCAAACACGGATAAATCAAAAATGCTTATAAATATGATAAGGGATCCTAAAAAAATCTTTCATTAAATTGACTTGAACGAAAATATTAACTTATTTGGATAAACTACAGACCAGATAGGTACTTACACTCAAACTATGTTAATAATAATAAAAAAATAAAACCATGATCTATCGGTAGTACCTTCGTAGAAAACTTATTGGAAAATAAAATCATTGCTCATTCCAAAATAAATCGTCTGTACCTATTAGAATCCCATTTCTCTGATCGACCGCGATGTATTTTAAAACTAATTTGTTTTGCGTAGCGACAGAATTGAATATTATAGAGCAAAATTTTGTCATTTAAAATCTGAACTTTATTCCTTTGCAAGATTACCGAAATTGGCTTTCAGTAGCACCAGTTCGCGGCAACCGCAAAATATAAATACACGACTTCCAATTCAGTTGAATCTGGACCCTATTTCTCTCGATTTACAATTTGAAATCGTTTGAGTTTAATATTGCATGATGCCCTCGATAACATTCGGTAGAGATGCTAGCTTTAGCTTTTAGCAAGAGGTTAATTTATTGACACTGTTGAGTTGGTCGATCTAAAATTTGATAAAAGCCTAAATTTAAAACAGAACATAAAGATATATTAAGATGTGCTTAAGCATATTTGAGCTTTTTTTTCTACCTTATCTTTCGATGGTACCTAATTAGCTTGAAGTTTTATTATTTTTATAAGGGGTCTTATAACACTGATTTCAAATAAATAGACTCTGGGAGTCAGATTATTTAAAGCTCCATTTACAAGCTTAAAATAATGCTACTACGTAATTATTATCGTTCTCAAGCACTTTTAAAAACATCCAAACGTATTTAATCCACTCCGAGCTGTAGTTGAATTTTATAGAACTCTTTTTACTTTTTGCTTTCCCGAACAACACCTCGACACGAAAATAATAACTGAAAGGCGATTCAGAATGTTAATTAATTTATTAAACAAACAAATGAACTGAAAATTGCATTGCTGATATGTTGCTTTACTTTCATACTTTTCAACAACAATACACGTTTATATTCTGACAGGATTAATTGTGATGAGTTAGGTCAGGTTCAGCCCCGCGGGTTCAGTTGCTACTACGCGGCTACGTGTGTAAAAAATGTTAGTAACGTCGCTTCGTCGTTTTGTCTTGAATGTGTAACAAACGATCAAACGCACTTCCGCATTTAGATCTAACTAGGTGTCCCCCGCGGTTTTACCCGCGTTCCCGTGGGATGTCACATGTATTATACATAAAAACCTTCCTCTTCAATCACTCTATCTATGAAAAACAACCGCATCAAAATCCGTGGCGTAGTTTTAAAGATTTAAGCATACATAGGGACATAGGACAGAGAAAGCGACTTTGTTTCATACTATGTAGTGATTCTAGCTGTTTCCGCGGTTTCACCCGCGTTCCTGAGGTATGTTATATTTTATCGTAATCAAAAGTATGCTATATTTTATTCCATAGCATGCTTTATCTATGTGTCAAGGTTCATCCATCTCCGTTCTGTAGTTTTGGCGTGGAAGTCAAACATCCATATGTCCATCCTCCCGCGTTCACGAGGGATGTAACATTTTCCCGGGATAAAAAGTAGCCTATATGTTTCCAATATATGCTCTATCTATGTGCCAAGTTTCATTCAAATTCGTTAGGTAGTTTTGGCGTGAAAGAGGAACAAACACCAATACATCCATACATACAAACCTTCGCGTTTATAATATTAGTAGGATCAATGTGTGGAATCGTAAAATTGGAATGAAACCTTTTTATTATTGGATTACAAATAAATACATACCCTGGAAAAAAAACCCCAGAAATTCAATTCGATTTTCTGGAAGTTTCATCGAGTAAAATTAAAGAAAACCTTTTTCTTAGAAACGGATTACTTGTACACTTTGACTAAGAAACCAAATCTTCTTTTGAATACACATTCAAGGTCCAAGGTACTGATTAACTATTCATAACAAAATCATTGGAAATAATCGTTGTATCCCAAGTTTTGCAATTTTGGGGTTAGGTTACGAAATTATGTGGTAATGATGATAATGTGGTATCAGTATGTATCTGTATTAAGTGTATTTAGTGTCATAGTTTTAAGGTTCTTGTTATTATATAGTAGGCTAATAATTGAATATTTAAAAATGTTATTCACCTGCGCGACTTTAAGTGCATGCTGTGTTCTTCTTTAAGTAATGTGACACTAAGATATATCTTGGTTTGGCTTTGTTATTATATAAATGATATTTTGTGATACTTTATAGATTTTGTTCCCTGGCATAAAATCATAAAACATCTTAAAATGGTAGGTATATCGATACTAATCTATACAGGTGTTACAAATCTACCCGTAAAGCCGAAAAGAGGTTAAAAGGGGCCTTATAACGAGTCCATTCACAATATTTAAGAACCGTAGTAACGCTGTATAACATACCCAAAAAAAAATAAAAGAATCAGATTTTTATGAATGAAAAATAGAAAAACTATTAAAGTAGACAATTATTAGGTAAAATAGGTACGTAGGCCTTTCTGTTAAATAATCTGGTTCCCTGTCATGACAGCTTACTAGGGTTGTTGGATTTGATAATTAATTATATTTTTACGGGGTATTTTGTAACACAGCTCGTATATAAAAGGAGAAGCTAACTGACTGACGGACAAATCAACGCAGGGCCTAAACTATAAGGGTTAGAAATTTGAATTTTCGTAATTTTTATAACGTAAGGGTACTAAGAAAAGATTTTTAAATTCACCCCCTAATAAATGGGGGTACAAAAGTATGAAACAATGTGTTTTCTTCGTCTGATCAACTTCAAACTAAACGCAGGTGAAACCGCGGGGGACAGCTAGTATACTATTATATATGAGAGAGCGAATTTTGTATGTTTATGTGTGGAAGGTAATCTCCAGAACCACTACACAAATTTGAATATTTTATTTTATTTATGTATTACAATTTAAAACATCTTACAATATAACATTGACAATTACAACCTAAAAAACCACGGAGGTTTGTCTCGATTGCAAGTAGCAACATTCTGCAAACAGACTCGCAACAATAATAGTTAAGACCACATAATATTTAATTGATTAATCACTCCGTAATCCTGCAGTCAGTATAAATTATAATGTTTCACACAAAATACGAAGTGTGCTAGTGTGTGAGTGTGAGTGCAGGCCTAGCTATAGGCTGTTTATAAAATGTATTTTAAGTTTTGACTTAATATTGTTTTCCGAGATATAATTTCACTATTCTGGATGGACATAGGCTATGTTATATCCCTGGAAGCAGGAAATCCATCGGATATGCGGGTGAAACCGTGAGACGGAACTAGTGTAATACTAAATTAAATGTTAGAGTTCGTCCGGGGAAGTACTACCATTTTACCCATTTCCGCCGTGAAGCAGTAGTGCTATTGTATTACTGTGTTTCGGTTAGAAAGGTAAGGGCGCCGGTGAAATTACAGGCACATGAGACTTAACAACTTCACGTCTCAGGGTCGACAACGCATTGGCGATGCTCCTAGTGTTGCAAATGTCCATAGGCGGCGGTGACCACTTACCATCAGGTGGACCGTCTGCTTGTTTGTCGGCCCAAGTAGCATAAAAAAAAAAAAAAATACTACGAAATAAATTCATCATCAGATCATTTTAGACAATCATCTGTGGTCGATGCATTAGGTACATATGATATGAAATTTGGCTGCCTTTTACAGATGCCCGACTAAGTTATAAGTTCTGTGTTCAATTTGCACCCGGGGTAAGCAATTATGTGTGCTCGAAAATGGCTATTTGTTATGTCTGAGTGTCAATATCTATCAGCTATCCGGTTTCGATAATACATGTTCTGCTGTATTTGGATTAAATATCCCAGATATTTTATTAATCCTTACTAATTTACTCCCCCTACTTCATTATAAATGTGAATGTAAGTTCGTTTTTTTACGTTTTCACGCAAAAACTACTTAACCGATCATCATGAATCTTGCTACACATATTCTTGGAGGTGTTAGAAGTAACATAGGATACTTTCTGTGCCGGGAAAATGCTAATTCCCTCTGGGGAATAAAAAAAAAGAAAATGTTAAATCCCTTGGGAACGCGGGTGAAACCGCGGGAGACAGCTAGTATGATTAAGAAAAACGACCATGTCACGTAAAATTGCTACCTACGTTTAAGCCTTCCCCCATCAAAGTATATTATAATTGTAGTATGATGTAGAATAATTTATTAATATAAAGCTATATATACTCATGTCCCCGCGGTTTTACCCGCGTTCCCGTGGGATGTCACATGTATTATACATATAAACCTTCCTCTTTAATCACTCTATCCATTAAAAAAATCCCATCAAAATCCATTGCGTAGTTTTAAAGATTTAAGCATACATAGGGATATAGGGACAGAGAAAGCGACTTTGTTTTATACTATGTAGTGATGCCCGAAAAAAGGACTAGTGTTACTTGTATTACTGTTTTTCAGTTCGAAAGGTAATATAAGGGGGCCGCTGAAATTACAACCACATGAGACTAAGGTAACGTCTCGAGGACGACAACGCACTGTCGATGCCCCTGGTGTTGCAAATGTCCATAGACGGCGGTGACCACTTACCATTAGGTGGACCGTCTGCTTGTTTCCCGGCCCATGTGCTATAAAAATAAACAAAACATTAAATCCCTCAGGAATGCAAATGCAACCCTGGTGGTAACCACTTTATTAGGCTGACTCTATACTAAACTTGCTAAATTATTTCTACATTTTTTTTAATACCATTTGGGCCGATAAACAAGCAGACGACCTGATGGTAAGTGGTCACCGCCGCCTATGGACATTTGCAACACTAGGGGCATCGCCAATACGTTGCCGGCCCTGAGACGTGAAGTTGTTAAGTCTCATGTGCCTGTAATTTCACCGACCCCCTTACCTTTCTAACAGAAACACAAAAATACAAGTGCACTACTGCTTCACGGCAGAAATGGGTAAGGTGGTAGTACTTCCCCGGGCGAACTCTGCACTAAGAGCTCTACTACTCTAAAACACTGTATACCTGTAAAATAACATTGTCACCAGTTATGTATTAAGTGAAATAGAAGCTAACTTCACCAGTGAATGGTAGGTTTGCCTGAAACTTGTCGGAAACTTCACATACGTGCAAACAAGTTACCGAGTTTTATGGAGTGTCGTTCCTACTTGTTACTGTCTTCTTCTACAGTTGGCAGCATGAGTTATGACCTCGGGAACTGAAACTATTGGCTAAGTATAGATATTTTAGGTACCTGAATGAAGTATTGTGGAATATGTCTAAATTGAAATGTGTGCGAGATAAAATAGAGCCTATTTTCGCTTAATAAAATTACATGTTCACCCATTTGTTCAAATTTGACCACAATCATTAAACATATAAGGTATGAATTTGCATGATATTTTTTGAGTTAACACTAAATCGTCAATAATTAAAACGTTTAACAAACTGAAGAAAAAATGGTAATAAACTCTTTCGTCTATGCCTATTTATATATTGATGTCAATAATTTAGAAACAAAAGGTGTCGAAATCTCAATCTGACATTTTCAACCTTAATGCAAGGAGTTAAGACACAGTAGTAATACAGCCTTTGAATAGTTTTGAAAATATTAACAAACGACTATAGTATTGCAAATAATATACATATCTTTGGACATATTCAAATCAATTATAATAGTAAAGAATTATAAGACAAGGATTCTTTGACACATGGAGTGTTATTTCATTTATGCATGTTTTAAAGTATTAACTAGTATTTTCATTTCACAAACAGTCATACAAGTGCACTACTGTCTCACGGCGGAAAACTAAGAGCTCTACCCAAAATATGATATATTCAACTACAAGAAATTCTATATTTTCTTCAATTTTATTGGTATAATTTCTCTACCGCTCTTAATCGGAAAAGGGTCTCGGATCTCATACATATTTATCAAGACCAAAGATCGATGACCAAGGAACATTATCATGATCGGGTTTGGCACAAACATTTGTCCAAAGCATGGCTGAGAGCACTTTACCTGAGGAGTGTTGTGATTGTGTCTTTGCTCAAGGTTCGTTACTATCTTGGACCACAAAGCAATACCGATTGGAACTCTGGTATTATACGCATGCAAATATTTGCTTGTTGGTTAGTTAGTTGGCATCCTTTATGGACTGAAGCTTGGAAGTCGCCGTTTGATTAATACTGGTGTTGATTATTTGGTATGCTATTTATTCCATGTAGTTGTGTTATGCCAGTGCTAGGTACCTACTGTCAATGTTATATATATTACTAGCTGTTCCCCGCGTTCCCTAGAGATATAATTTTTTCTGGGATATAAAGTACCTATGTTACTTCTAATACCTCCAATAATATGTGTACAAAGTTTCATGATGATCGGTTAAGTAGTTTTCGCGTGAAAGCGTAACAAACAAACTAACGTTTATAATATTAATATATTTGTAAACGTATAATAAGTCATCAGTCATTGAGAACAATCAGGGTCTTAAACCCGAAAAAACTACTAAAAATAACGCTATTATCATTTTACGAAGCTCTTAAATTTAAGACGAATAGTTTGAAGGTACTGTATGAAATAATAACTAAATAATTATAACGAATCAAAGTTAAAGAGACTTCGCCGACAGACTGCGCGCTCTAATTGAAGCGAAACTGTAACTAACTGAACAGATTGACATTAGCCTTTAAATTATATTTAAAGTTCTAGAAGAGTATAAGTTAATACTAGATACTTCCAATTAAATCAAAAAGCACATTGTTTGTAATAATACTAGCTGTCCCTCGCGGTTTTAGCTGTATTACCGAGGATTATCACAAGTACATATTATACATATTAAACCTTCCTCTTGAACCATTATGTCTGTACAGACGGCGGGAGGTGACATGGTTTTATCTATGGAAAATTCCTCGCTGTTTTTTTTTTTTTTTATGTTTTGGTAGGCAAACGAGCAGACGTTTCCTGAGGTCTCCTGTAGACTGTGTGATATAAAACCTTCTTCCTTTTTTATAGTCTTTAAATATATAAAAATATGCAAAAAATAAAATTGTTCGATTACTTAAAATGTATGTTAACCCCAATTATCGTAGAAGAGGTAGGCAGAGGTCTCAGTCACATAAAAAAAAATGGCAGAGGTTTCAGTTCTAAAACCCTAACTCCAGAGAAGATATTTAAAGTCGCAACGTGATATGCGCTGAGCAATTTCACCGACTCTTGCTTATTTTGAATTAATAAAAGCTGAAACACACTTGTGTGGTCGACCTTTACCCAAGAAATGTTTCTTCAAGTGAAATCAACTCCCACTTAAGCCTACGTAACTTAGCAGTCGTTACTTAGTTGATGGAACTTGAAGTTACATCAAATAGTTATGATTGAAAATTTACTTTCTGTAAGTTCGGTTTGAAGCGAGAACTGGAGGATAATTGATTTTGAATATCGTGGAACTTTAGACACAAGTTCTAAAATTGATGGGTACATTGGAGAGAATTAGAAGAGGTAATTCAGATTTAGTATAAGTTGGTTGGTGAGATAGTATTGGGGAGTTCATAGACTAGTTATACGCAGTACTGTCAGTTTCGTTATTTTAATTTTAGTACCTGGATGGCCGAGCATTACTCGGGATTTCTTTACTACCGTGACTCCTACCGTATTCTCTTTTTTAAAGCAATGTCATATATACCTAGCTACGAATTAGATGCAATAATAAAGGCCTCCCAATAACAGTATTTCTCACAAGAGATGTAACTTGAAAACCTTACCTTTTAATGACATTGTGGCAGTTTTCATTGCCTAAAAACACGGATTAAACGACATTTTCTGAAAATGAATCCTAGCTAGATCGAATACTAAATTTCATGAAAATCGTAAGAGCCGTTTCCGAAGTCCTAATTATATAGATAGAAAGAGAGATTAATAAAGGATTGGAATCGTAATCCGTTACTAAATCTGCCAAGTATCTTGCATAATGTAATGCACTGAATAATAAAGAACCAAGCTTTTTATTGCGCCAATTCCTAATTCATTTGGAACAGGGTAGGCCGATGATATTGATGTATTTGTTGCCTTTTACCATCAAGAGGACGGTATGATTTTATACTATAGTAGTATACAAAAAATGCTTTAAGTATTCGTTTAAAGGTGGCCTGTATGCTTGTTTGCAACTATTGTAGTATAATTTTTTTTTAAGTGTTCGAAAATACTATCTGTATAAAATTAAAATTTCTTGCAAGACAATCTCCTCCTGCACATTTATTGAGTTTTGTGTTAGTGATGCGTTTATAAAATAATTTAAGTTTATTGAATTGTTAATTACGTTATAAAAACGACATTTAATGAGTGCTTTTTGACTTAGAGATGCATTTGTAAAATAACATTTTATAAATAGATAATTTCGTTTAAAAATTAGGACAAAGAAAGGAAAGGTATTAGAAAATTAATCATATCTTCCTTCCAAAACACAAGTGAAGCCTCGCAACGAAAGCTAGCTTAATGTATTGAAGCACATGATGTGCAGCTATTCAGCAACATGCCTTAAGTAAGGTAAACACACTGCGGATTAGCATTTCAATTGCATATGTTCCAAGCAATCCGGACACAATAGGAAACTAGTTTTCCTTACGGGCTGGGCACTACGTATTGGACTTTACTACAAATTGGTTCTGACGTTGATGTAGTACTGGCATTTCTGAAGAATATAGGGTCGTTTTTTCGGTGACAATGATTGAGTTCCTTTTATTCCATATATTTGCGTGGGTGCAGAGATAGTAGCTTTGTCTCTATAACTGCCTTTTGAGGAGTTAACTGAACAAATTGGCTTAAACTAACACGTTCGATGCTGGAGTATATTTTTTTGTTTTTTTATACCTCTCTGGCCGACAATAAGCAGACGGTCCACCTGATGGTAAGTGGTCACCGCAGCCAATGGACATTTGCAGTACCAGGGGCATCGCCAATACGTTGTCGACCCTGAGTCGTGAAGTTGTTAAGTCTCATGTGCCTGTAATTTCACCGGCCTCCTTACTGTTCTCATCGAAACACAGTAACACAAGTGCACTGCTGCAAATGGATAAGGTGGTAATATTTCCCCGGACGTACTCTGCACCAAGAGCTCTACTACTCAAAAATCTCTCATCACGGGTTTGAAATCCTAAAGAAACTGGCTTCAAAATACTGGCCATATCAATAAAGGTGGTAATATTTATGAACTTTTAACGTGTTACTTTATTGTTTAACGCTGTCCATAACTCGTATCACAGGTAAAATGGCTCAATAAAAATACCATTCTATTCATAAAGGCTATAAAGTCGAAAATAATGTGGCATGTCAATATTGTACATCTAGAAAATGTAAACTCATTAAGTGTCAAAAAATAAACCTTTAACTAATGTATATATATATTATATAATATATTATATCACATGCGCTAACAACTAACAACAAACGTAGGTATAGAGCAATGCACGCAAAGTTAACCTGCTATGGTTATTGCAGCGATAAACGGTTTATTAAATCACGCAGCTTCTCGCTTTATATTATCTGTGGAAAGCTCATATTGAAATTATATTTAAAATGATAACATAAAATATTAAGACTAATAAATAAAATAACAGGGTGTTTATTAAAGACACCCGATACAAGTGAAACTTTTGTATTACAGGGAAACATTTTAATTATTCATCAATCACTTTTTAATAGCATAGATTGTGTTTATGATTTATTTATTTTTCGTCACACAAAAAGGTTGCGGATCAGTATTTCAAAGCCCTTCTATAATAAATTTTACTCCAAAAATAATTACATCAGTGACATGAGAAATAATAATCATCCATTTTTTTTAAAACAAGAAATAAGCCAGACGTCACGAATGCTGCTCGGCAAACCCTTTCATTAGATACTATGACATGGAGGTGGCTTATGAATTAATAAATTACCATCCTATCACGTCCTTCATATTGGACGTATATTGACGTCAGTTTATTAAATCCCTACTAATATTATAAATGTGAATGTAAGTTTGTTTGTTACGCTTTCACGCGAAAAATACTTAACCGATCATCATGAAACTTTTTACACATATTTTTGGAGGTATTAGATAATAATAATATTTATTTATTTCTTTCACAAAGGTTGCTTAATAACTAGATGGAACAGAAATAATAATACAGTTTCCAAACATAATGTCCTTTGTGAGAGACTGGTGTCTGTACTAGGAACTTGCCTGTATTACAGATTACAATAATACTGTTTTATGTGACAAACGTTTTATTAGTTATTTTAATCGTTAATATATTAACAATATTTATAAACAGTATGAAATAAATTGAGCGTGAAAAATTTCAGCTCGATGGGATGGGGGACTAATAGGCCATTTCGTTATACTCTTGGAATCGTCGCTGTAGTCTATTTTGTATTACATTGACGGCGCCACGACTGTTGTCCTACAGTGCTCGCGCGCCGAACCATCAATGTATCATAAAATAGGCTTCAATATTGAATCCGAGAGAGTTACACAATTAGGGTGTTGGTTTTAAATCTAGTAGATTTGTCCTTAGCTAACAGGTGAAGTTAAGTTAAACATTATAAATATAAATTTCGTAGTAAAATCTAAACTATGTTTATAAATCATTCATTAGTTCGAGCCTAGGAATATTTTAATTTATTATTTAATCAAACCAAATAAGAAAAGAGAATAATTATCCCAGATATAATAAAAAAAAGATCCCCTTTTCCCTCTCTTAATTACTTTATGAGAGATATTTGAAATCTGGTTGCTCCAAACCAGCAGCTTCACAATGACGCTCAATTAAAGACAAGATGGAGGGCGATTGATGTTTATAATTAACATTATTGAGGGCGGTACAGACTGCGTGCCGCTTAATATAGCCGCGCTGTGTGAACACAGCTTTAGGCCTTTCTTCCACTGCGTAAAAAAAAGTACGCCGTACAAGGTTTACTTACTATCTGTCCCCCGCGGTTTCACCTGCGTTCCCGAGGGATGTGAAATTTTCCTGGGATAAAAAGTATTCAATGTTTTAATCGAGGGTATTGCCTATTTACGTGCCAAGTTTCGTCCAAATCTGTTTAGTCGTTTTAGCGTGAAAGAGAAGTAAACATCCATTCATCCTCAAAATTTCGCATTATAATATCAGATTACTACTATTATAATACTATTAATTTAAGAGTCAAACAGGGTATTTGTATAAAAATCAACAATATGTAGTTGGGTAAGTGATAATTTCTTTGAAGCTAGGGATATCAACAAATAGTTCATATAACTACAACATCAAATAAGTACGTCCTTAACATATCTGCAAGGGAACGAAGAATAAAACAGTTTGTAGAGGCCTTTTCCAATAACTTTATCTGTCACAAAAGACTACTGGTGCGTTTCGACTATTGCATTTAGCAGTCAGTGTATAGTATTTTTTTTTATTACAATAAGGCTGGCATACAGGCGAGGTGAAGCTTCTGCGCTTCACACGATGGTAAGTGGACAACGCCGCTTTGGACATTTGCAACCTCAAATGCATCGCCAATGCCTTGTCGACCCTGACACGTGAAGTCTCACGTGCCTGAAATTTGACCAGCCCCCCTTTTTGCCGATTTTTCTAATTGAAACACAAGTGCACTACTGCTTCACGGCAGAAATGGTTGTGGTAGTAGTACTTTTTAACCGACTTCAAAAAAAGAGGAGGTTCTCAATTCGTCTGTATTTTTTTTTGTTATTGCGATTGACTTCAATCTCACCAGATGGTAAGCGAAGATTGGAAATACACTGCCAATTCATCGACTATAAACCATAGGGTGTGAATATTTATTATCAGTAATTTTGCCTACTTTTCATATTTTTTATATTCATTGCTATAATATCGCTCGCAGTGGTAAAGCCCCCTTATAGGTACAGTTGAGTGGACAACAGGGTCATGTGGGGTTCGATACCCGTTCACGATAGTTTCACCAATGTTAACCCTTTGATAATAAAATAAATATTTATTCAACACTTCAATGCGACAATGTAACGGAAAATACTTTTGTCATTGATATTTTATTGAAAAGGAAAGTTTGTTACTGTAATGTGGCTTAATTTGATAGGTATCATTTTGGTTTCGAATTATTCAGATTATCTACATAATGTACCTACTATACATACATAATGTATATACTACATAATTCCTTATTATAATAATATATAAATATCCTGGGACATTCTTCACACACGATTATCTGGGGCTCGATTCTGTATGGAAAATGACACTAACACGAGGATGTTTCGTCGCGACCTTTATGCTCTGTCTCTGTCGCTTACTACGCTAATACTACTAATAACGCGAGAGATACGCTCTCCGAGTCTTCCGTGAAGCGGCTCGCCGTCAAAGTTTGTATTAGCTGAATTAGGGGGCTGATCCCAAATTCAGCAGAGTGTACTACACTATGTCAACTAGATTACTAATAAACTACATACTCGTATACTACTTTAAAACACATCCACACACCCAGACGCAGAACAAACAGACATGACCATGCACACAAATGTTTGTCTTCAGAGGAAATCCAACCCATGACTTGTGACTTGGCAGTCTGGTTCTCTTACTACCAAGCCAACAACACCCGTCAAATATTAATCAATATTATAATTTTAAACTGGAAATTATTAATTTGATTTTATTGAATAATACCTGTAACTAATAGCAAAACCATATAACATCAGATTCTCTCAGAGCTCTTAGTGCAGAGTTCGTCCAAGCAAGTACTACCTACAACTAAACGTATTTGCACTTTGAAGCAATAGTTTTCAATTAGAAAGGTAAGGGTGCCAGTGAAATTACAGACAAATGGGACTTAACAACTTCATGCCTCAAAATAGACAACGCATTGGCGATGCAAATAGCAAAAATTTGGAATACCCGGAGTATGTTGCAAATTTGCATATACATCGTGTTATAAAATACCCCGTAAAAATATAATTAATTATCAAAGCCAACAACCTTAGTAAGCTGTCATGTCAGGGAACCAGATTATTTAACAGAAAGGCCTACGTACCTACTTTACCTAATAATTGTCTACTTTAATAGTTATTCTATTTTTCATTCATAAAAATCAGTTTTTTTTTTTTGCGGTATGTTATATAGCGTTACTACGGTTCTTAAATATTGTGAATGGACTCGTCTCGTTATAAGACCCCATTTAACCTCCTTTCGGCTTTACGGGTAGTTTTGTAATATGTATAAAAGGAGAAGCTGACTGACTGACTGACATATCAACGCAGGGCCTAAACTATAAGGGTGAGAAACTTGAAATTTTACACTGAGGTTCCTTTTTACACGGGAGAACAAAGAAAGGATTTTTGTAAAACATCCCCAAAGGGGTAAAACGGGGGTGCAAAATTTGCATGAAAAAATATGTTTTCTTGGTCTAATCAACTTCAAACTAAACGCGGGTGAAACTGCGAGGGACAGCTAGTGTTCATATAAAGTCCATATATCCTGTTTTTCAGCCAACATGAAATAAACGTAATCTAAACTTCAAACATTAGTTTGTTTTCAATTACAAATGAAAATTTAAAGGGCTCGATTGGTATGAAAATAACACAGACCCATCAAGTAGATGAAGCCATCAGATCCATAGCCTTTGTTATTGTCAATCCAAAACAAATGGTCTTCTTTACTCACAATTAATCTGAACCGACATCTAAGAGACTTAATTACATTGATTTGTTCGACTTTCTACGAAAGATAATCGGGTTGGGACGACATCGACCTTTGCGATAATTAACTAAAAGCCCTGATTAGTTCAGAAGTTTTCTTTGATAGCAGATGCGAACTGTAGATACGTTTGTATGCCTGGCGTAAGTAAAGTTAAGATGTGCTCTATAAACTATTATTATTATTAATTCAAAAGTTTGTACGCATGTTAGTTTGATTTTTTGTCATGTAAAAGGTTTTAGTAGACCTAGCATAGTAATAATACCCTTAAAATTAAATAAATTCTAAAATACACTTGGCATTGCTCGTATATGTTTATTTAAATAGATATTTCAGGATAAGCTGTGAAAAAAATCATTATTATAATTTTTTGAACAAGAAAACATAAATAAAATGGAAAATACTGCTAAAATAACCATATATCTAGTAAATAGTTTATAGTATGGAATTTATTATATTACCAGCTTTTCCCGCGGTTTCACCCTGAAGTTATATCCTGAAGAAACTGATATTCTCCTTTTTTATTTTTTTTTTATTTATTTTACCAAAGTATTAATAACTAATAAACATCAAATAACATTATGCCAAACCGCAGTACGTTTGTCGACAGAAAAACTCTCTTATTTAACCATATTTCATTAGCACTTAATTAATTTACAACCTAATCTTATCTTATTTATTTATTTATTCATTATGTTTAATTTATAAAGAAGGGAGTGCTAAATATCATTAAAATCCGATCAGCCGTTTTATTGCCCCTTCCAGACCAACAAATTACAGGCACATGATCATGATCTCAGGGTCGACAACGCATTGGCGATGCCCCTAGTGTTGCAAATACCCATAGGCGGCGGTGACCACTTACCATTAAGTGGACCGTCCGCAAGTTTATCGGCCCATGTGGTATAAAAAATAAAACTTTCAGATTTAAGAGATTTTTTTGGTTATTTGTCAGAAACATGGTTATAAATACATAGATGTTAAATATTATTCAGAGTCTTTCATTATTTACCATAATGTCGTGCAAACATACATTGTAAATACACAAGATTGAAGCCAATATCAGACGGAGTGAAAAAAAAATAAAATCTGTAATTTATGACCAGCATCATATAGCAGTTGTCACCGACATGTTGGCCATTGATTCATTGATAAAGAATCATTTCTTTTAATGCAAGACAAAACATTAGATCCTAGAAAACAAATATCTGGTTATAGTCATATCAGAACATTACCGTAACCTAAGTAAAATGCTGTCTGAATGTATATCACTACATAGTATAAAACAAAGTCGCTTTCTCTGTCCCTATATCCCTAGGTATGCTTAAATCTTTAAAACTACGCAACGGATTTTGATGCGGTTTTTTTTTAATAAATAGAATGATTGAAGAGGAAGGTTTTTATGTACGTATAATACATGTGACATCCCACGGGGACGCGGGTAAAACCACGATATATATAAAAATGAATCCCTATTTCCCTTGGTCACGGCATCACGCATGGACAGCTGGACCAATCTCGCTAATTCTTTTTTTGTTGTGTTTGTTATTGTCTGGAGAAGTTTCTTATGAAGGAAAAAATTAAGAAACTTGCGTGGAAAATTAGAAAATTTAAGAAAACTTAACGACTTAACTAGCGCTTTGACAATATACCCTTTTTTAATGTAACCTTATTGGTATTATTGTCAGTCTTATAACAATTGGTGCGATTGACAGAATGCGCGCTGCAAATATCGTTCAAAATAGAGGCATGGGTCGGAATTATATTAAGGTTTGAGACAACTTTATTTCTCATAAGAATTAAATTCACTTACATGAGAAAACAATATTAAAACTAAGTACAAATATGTTTGTCGGACGTAATACAAGTTACAATTTTATAATAAATGTTGAAGGTAGTTTTGAAATTTATAATATTAACAATGTTCGCTCGATACTTGCAAATCACTTACAAAGATCATGTGTAACTGGAAGTGGCACCCTGCGTATGCGACGAGTTCAAAATATATTGTCTCAGTAATTTTTTAAAATTAATAATAGATTTGGCGTCCTTTATATTTTTAGGTATTTCATTGTATAATTTGGATCCTTCATACATAATACTTTTTTTTCCATAATTAGTGCGGGGTAAGTACAAGATAATGTCGTTTACACGTCTTAACTTCCTTTTATTTATTTTGTTGTTTTTGGTGAAAGTAGTATTGGTGTGTATATCTTTGTTTAATATTTTTCGTATAAGTATGCAATTGTAATAGATGTATGTTTGATTGATGTTCATCAGTTTCGTTTCCTTGTACAATGTTGTCGTTGGAGTGAAATAATCATAGTGGAATAAAACTTTCAGTAATTTATTTTGTGCAGTTTGTATTAAGCTTAAATTTGTTTTGGCCGCGGTGCCCCAGACTTCTATAAGGTAATCAATGTGTGGTTTCACGAGTGAATTGTAAATAGTATAACGTACCTGACGCGGTAGGCAGCGCACAATGCCTCGCAGGGCTCCCGTAAGAGACGTTAATTTTGATTTTATTTTCTGAATGTGCGGGACCCACGTCATCTTGCTGTCTAAAATTAGTCCTAAATATCTTTCTTGTTTCACTTTGTGAATGATTTGATTATTTATCTTTAATGGAGTATAATTTTCAATCTTTTTATTTTTAGCTGCAAAAATCATATAATTTGTTTTTGTTGTGTTAATAGTAAGTAAATTTTGTTGAAACCATACATTCAGTAAGTCTAGATCAGTTTGTGCTTGGGTTATAATGGTATCAATGGAATGGCCAAAATAGAATAAGCACGTGTCATCGGCATATAATGTTATTTCTCCCTTTAACCCAATTTGATGCATACTATTGATATATATGAGAAATAAAAGAGGGCCTAATATCGAGCCTTGGGGCACGCCGAAGGTTATAATTTTGGGACTACTTTGAGTGTCACCAATCTTTACAATCTGGTATCGATTAGAAAGGTAGGATCGAAATATATCGTGAGCTGTCCCGTTTAGACCGACTTCTCTGAGTTTTTGTAATAACCGTACATGGCTAACTGTATCAAAGGCCTTTTTGAGATCAATAAAGATACCTAAGACAATTTGTTTATTATCAATACAAAGTTTTATGTTTGTCACAAGATCTATTGTAGCTGATAATGTGCTGGATTTTTCTCTAAATCCGTATTGTTTTTCGAATATAAAGTTTATTGAAGCCAAGTACTTTTCAAGGCGATTATACAGAACCCTTTCAAATATTTTAGATAGCACTGGTAGAACTGAGATGGGCCGATAATTACCCGGCTCTGATTTTACTCCGGATTTAAAAATAGGTGTCACTTTAGCAGTTTTGAGACTGTCCGGAAACGTCCCTGTCGTTATACATTTATTAATACTACGGGTAAGGTCATCTACAATTAGGTTAATAATACATTTGATTGATTTTGTATTAATGCCGTCCAAACCCGAGCTGGTATTACAGTTTAAGCTATTTACGATTTTAAGAATTTCGTCTGTAGTTGTTAATGCTAGGGAACTTAGTGAAGAAGAGTTAGATCCAGATGCACAATTGACCGCTTCATTTAATGGGTGATACTTTTTTGGAATCTGATTTGCTAGTATCGAACCAACACTTGCGAAAAAATCGTTAAAACATTCACAGATCTCCAATCTGTCCGACGTAAAGCCGTTTTGAGTTTGGAGTTTCTTGGGGGCAGTTTTTTCTGATACTTTATTGCAAGAGAGACTGTTAATAAGTTCCCACATTTTCAATGGTTGTTTCTTGCAATCATTGAACGCCTTTACGTAGTAATTAGATTTTGTTTTTTGTATACACTTTGATACTTCATTTCTTTTCTTTATAAATATTTCTTCCTTATTTCTATCTTTTGGATTTTTCTTATGTAGATGCCACAGTATATTTCTGGAATTAATTTTACTTATGATTAAACTATTTATCCAGTTCTGCCTTGGCAGGTTCAAAGTTTTAGTTTTAGTTATTTTACTTTCTTTTATATATATTAGTAGTTTTCTTTCCAATACATTGAATGTGACATCTTCATTACTACTACTAGATTCTGAGACTGTTTTATAAAGTTTCTCATAGTTCACTGCTTGGTAGTTAATTTTTTTTAAAGCTTCTACCTGGTATCGCTGCACCTCAAAGTAAATTTGCTTATGATCTGACATTGATGTATCAACGATAGCAAGGTGAAATTTGTTTTGCTTAAGATTTGAACATACATGGTCGATAACACTTTTACATGTCGCTGAATCCCGAGTGCAGTAGTCTTCGTTTAGCTTGTTTAAAAATGCATAGCCGTTCTCTTTGATAAGTTCTTTGTACATGACAGTTGCCTGCTCTGTATTTAATAGATTAAAGTTGAAATCTCCAAATATCAAACCACGTTTTCGGTGATTTAGTTGTTGAGAGTATGTTTCTAGAAAGGATTTAACGTTTGCTTGTTCTGGTTTTCTATATATAGCACCGATATCTATAGAGTAATTTTCAATATGAACCCAAAGATAGTGATTATGATTTTGATATTTTTCTTCACATAGACTGTGTTTTAGATTATTATTAACAAATATCGATACACCACCTCCTCTCGAATCTGTTCTAAAGTTGTAGTAATGTGTATATCCTAAAATCTGGAATCTTTTTGCTTCTTCGTCCGATTTTATCCAGGTTTCTGTCAGGACCAGTACGTGTAAACAAGTTCTGAATGCCTTTATCACACACTTTAATTCATCAAATCTACCAGGTTTCACAATACTACGCATGTTGGCATAAAAGAATTTCAAAGATTTTTTTGTAGTTATAATATTGTCATAAGTATTGACCAGTTGGTATGTAATATTTTCGTTTGCGGAATTTATACATTTATATGAAGTAGATTTTATATCTTCTAGTTTTTTGGCGGTGATTCCACAATCCTCGGTATGCCTTTGATATATTTTATAATCAAGTTTTTGGTTTCAGCTTGAGAACGGCGGTTAAGTTCATCTTTGAGATTTTTCAAAAACTTTTGCTGTTTGGGTGTCTGATCGGAATACATTTTTAAATTGTCGGATTTTATTTGGTCCCGGTTGCGCAAAATGGACTTTACAGTTTCTTGCGAATTAAAGCACACTTTTAATGGGCGAGTCTTTTTGGGGTTGTACTTTCCTAATCGCATGATTCTTTCTGGTTCGGGAAAACCAATGCCAATCGAGTGGGTTACACTTTTTACCTCCTTTTTGTCCATATTTATGCGTTCGTCTTTGTTGGTCGAGATAGGCTCAGGAATACCAGCAATTATTAAATTTTTGCTTCTGAACTTCCTTTCGCTAATTTCTGCTATGATATCTTCCTCCGCTTCATTTGAAGGAGGTGCATTTTCTGTCTTCAGTACTTCTACCACATATTTCAATTCTTCAACTTTTTTCTCCGTTACAGTGTTATTATTTCGTAGTGTTACTAAGTCTGATTTAATAACAGTTTGTTCAGCGGCAAGATTATCAGTGGTGGATTTAATACTGACTATTTGCTCTTTTATGGTAGTAATGTCTTCAGCCATTTTTTGTATGAATTCATTTTGGGTACTTGTGAGAGAAGTTAACATTGCCATCATTTGAGACATTTGCTTCTGCATCTCACTTAGTTCATTGCAAATATGATCACTATCATCTAGATGTTTCCGTTTACGAAAAGTGACTTTTGATGTATCCGAAAATTCCGGTTGAGAATCACCTATTGCTAAGTTTGGTTGCGAGTCACTTAGACCGAAGCCACTTCTAGTTGGGGAGCGTAGTAAACTCATAATGATCTTTGGTTTCACTCACTCTGTGCGTGGTCCGTGTGCGATGATATGAGTCACTTCGGAGGTAGACCGTCGTAACAACTCAATGCAGCGTAGTTAACTTTAGGACGTGTTTCGAAAGGCGTAAGTATGAAAATGGATTGACTTGAATTTTATGATTTTAATTGTATTTTAGCGACACGACTGCTTAGTATGACGTCCGTATGCATTCATGCATATCTACTGAATTCATTCATTGATAAAATAATTAATTTATAATTTCTATATAATTAAGTGCACATTTCACAGTCCATTCAATCGGACGATTCGAATTCAATATTCATAGTTAAGACAGGACAGCGTTTGTCGGGTCAGCTAGTTATAATATAAAAATGTACGAGTACACTAGATATTGTGCTCGAAACTATAACATCGATTTAAACCGTCACACTAACCCGCAGATCCTTTAAAAGCTGTTGAGAGCACGTTTTCAGGGTTCCGCAGTAATAAGCACG
This sequence comes from Habrosyne pyritoides, assembly GCA_907165245.1. NCBI lineage: Eukaryota > Metazoa > Arthropoda > Insecta > Lepidoptera > Drepanidae > Habrosyne > Habrosyne pyritoides. The sequence continues at coordinate 4,828,477 of OU015608.1, forward strand.
ATGCTGGTAACCGCGTTTATAAAGCAGATCATAAAATTACTCGAAGATTCGTCGATGGAAATAGATAAGGCAGTTTTAGCATTCAATATCTGAAATCTTAATTTTATGTGGTGTTCGGATCTGAGGTACTCTGGCCTGCAGGTTGTGGATTCAATTTAGTACAAATATTTATGTGCAATGTTCTGATTTGAATGTTAACACACCATTATGATATTTAACATGAAATATGTAAGATAAAATCTTTATATTCAGGCTGGAAACTTTCAGCTTGGCAGTAAGGCGAAGTACCTTATCCGTTGCAGCTACGCGAAAATGGTCTTAGATCTTTTTATGGAATTTTGATACCCATTCACAGATTTTCAAAAACATTTACAGTTAGCAAGAAAAAAAGCCATTGTACACATTTTTTTTTATGTCAATCGATCCTGTTTCTAATACTTATCAAAAACTTCTATGGGCCCAACCATCATTGGAGTACTCAAAAAGTCACAAATTGCAAAAATCTTTTCCTGTACATTTTTTATGAAAATTTTACGCAAAAGTTTTTTTAGTGACGGTTGAGATCTTTTTGTTGACTGAAATAAAAGATAAGTTGAAAAACATTTCAAATTTCGAACTCGTCATTTAACAGCAGCCACTAGGTCGGTATAGAAACGAATCAATTTATGTATTCGTCAAAGGCCAGAGGAAATTTAATATCGCGCATACCGTGACGTCATTAATTTTCCCATTGCATCGGATTTTGGCGGACTCGATACGATCACGTTATGCTTATGACAGCTGTTCGTGCTTAGGCCTCAGTTGTATGGTTTCCATAGAAAAAAGCAGTAAGTTAAATCTCTGCTTCATATAAAATACTTCTTATCCAGGGAACTAACAGTGAACATTCATAGAAAAGAAATGTCTCAGAATCATAAACAGGTTGTTCATGAAACGAAGGTACTACTTCGAATTCAAAAACCGTTATGATTTGCATTTCTTCCGCTACCTGTAGTAGCCAGTCAACCAAATTCAGTTCCAGCTTTTGTTTCCTCTAATAAATCTCTGAATCGTTCATTTTGTTCAAAGATATTAAATACTAGCTGTCCCCGGCGGTTTCGCCCGCGTTCTTGTTATATTTTCTTCGGAACAAAAAGTAGTCAGAGTTTTTCCTTACTCCCACTTATAACACCAGCTATCTGCCAGTGCAAGTTCCGTCAAAATCTGTCCCTTTTTTTATACCACTTGAGTCGACATACAAGCAGACGGTCTCCGTCGCCTATGGACATTTGCAACACTAGAGGCAACGCCAATGCGTTGTCGACCCTGAGACGTGAAGTTGTTAAGTCTCATGTACCTGTAATTTCACCGGCCCCCTTACCTTTCTAACCGAAACACAGTAATACAAGTGCACTACTGCAGAAATAGGTAAGGTGGAAGTACTTCCCCGGACGAACTCTGCACCAAGAGCTCTACTACTCTGAAATCCCTCCGTTTTGGTGGCATTTGAAACACACGCACATGAAAGATCAATATGTGTATATTTATCAATTTGGTCAGTTGGTCGTGTCCGTTTCAAAAACTCAATAAGTTCTGCAACCATTGAGCTTGAAAATTTTGACACGATGTACAATCCGCTTCTAAATCAATTTGTTTATGTAGGTATATTCCCAACGGACGCCCAAAACGGCTGGACCGGTTTTGACGGGAGTACCTATATCTAAGGTGATGTTATAAGGAGTAACTTAGGCTATATTTTATTTCGGGAAAATATAACATCCTCGGGAACGTGAGTGAAACCGCGGGAGACCACTATTATATTTATAAATTTGTGGTCACTTTTTATTTCATTATTTTTGTGTTTAAGTAATAAATAGCTACGAAACAACTGAACTAACGTAATTATAATTAAATAACACCTTTAGAATTTATGATTAGATACAGTTCAATACACGAATTGGTTATCAGATATCTAGTTTACTTAGTACCTACAAGCTTAGTTTGGGATTCCAAGGCCGTGTGTGAAGAAATTGTCTAGAACTATTTAGATACCAATTCGTAGAATATATTTGAGCTCTGAAATCTTGTGAATATCCAATTTGATTTGGAGAATAATGACACTTTTGACTTTGTGAGTGTTCCAAAAGATTATGGATTTTATGTAATTATAGCTGTCGCCCGCGGTTTCACCCGCGTTTATTGATACGATATATGGCCTATAAGCATCTAGGAAAAATTCCGCGTGCAATGATAGCAGTCACATCCGGATATGTTCAGTAGTTTTGAAGTGATGGTTTTTTTTTTTTTATTAGGAATGGGCTTGCGTTTGGCCTTCGACTGACTCCAGAAGAAGTCACGACGAGGCCGAGGATGTAGCACGCTTACCCAGAAAATGCCTATTCACTCTGGCCTTGAATAAATCCAGGTTATAGCTGTCGGGAAACAATGACCCCGGAAGAGAGTTCCACTCCTTTGCTGTTCGTATAACGAACGAAGAAGCGAAAGGTTGCGTCAAAGGAACCCTATTTTGCTTATAAATATAGAAGACTTAGTAGTAGTGTCGTGAAAAGGCGTGACGAAGTTCTTTGGTTCAATCCTAAAATGGAAATGAGTTTCCTGGGAAGAAAGACATCGTGAGGAAACAATAGCATGGTGGAAAGCTACTTGGAAGCAACCGATTTGCTCCCAAGTTTTAAATCTGTTATCAAACAGCTGATGGCGCGTTCCAGCAGTTCCACTTAAGAGCCAGTTGACTTGTAGGCTTTTTAAAGGTCACCAGAAGACAAAGCATTGTCTATAGGAGTGCGCGACTATTTACTGTCAGCCTTACTTTTCAGTGAATAAAAAAACCTCTTTTGAAGTCTGTTACGCCTACACTCTTATCGCTTATTTAATCTATAGAATGAACGTTCATAAAAACTATATCGATAAATCAGATATATCCTTTTAGATTGGAACGTAAAAAGTGCAGGGGAAATTGAATTTATAGATCTAAGTTACGATGAAGAGAAAATATTATGACAAGAAATACGCAAGGATATAGTGTAGTTGGCAACATCATATTTCTACGTTATCTGTTTAGCTTCTTTCCTACCAATCCCTCATATAAATATGAGAGTTAGATGATTGGATTTATTTATTTTTTATTTCCGCAAACACGATCAAATTGATTTAGATGAAAATAATCACAAATCTATATATATAAAAATGAATCCCGCTTTCCCTTGGTCATGGCATCACGCATGGACGCCTGGACCGATTTCACTAATTCTTTTTTTGTTGTGTTTGTTATTGTCAGAAGAAAAAATAAAGAATGTTGCGCAGAAAATCAGAATATTGAAGAAAAATTAACCACTTTACTAGTTAGTGCCTTTGACATTATAAACATTTTTTAATATAGCCTGTTTGAAATTATTGTCAGTCGTTTGACAGTGGGCGCGATTGACAGAATGCGCGCTGCAAATATCGTTTAAAATAGGAGCATAGGTCGGAATTATATTAATAAACTTAATTTATAATTTCTTATTGCACATTTCACGGAAATTGCAATCAGAAGATTCATATTCAATATCCATTGTTAAGACAGGACGTTTGTCGGGTCAGCTAGTATAATATAATATCCTCGATTAATACAGTATATCATAATACCTATTATACTCGCCTCGGTAGTCCAGTGGTATAAAGCTCGGCTTATAGATAGGAGGTACTAAATTTAAATTCACGGGTCGTGCAAAACTTGCCCGAGATGTGGTAATCTACCTGAGAGACGCCGATGATGACTAAAAATATCTACTGTGGATGTTGATCTCAATTATTTTTTTTCTTTATACTACTTTGGCCCACAAAGAAGCAGACGGTCCACCTGATGCTAAGTGGTCACCGCCGCTTATGGACATTTGCAACACTAGGGGCATCGCCAATGCGTTGTCGACCCTGAGACGTGAAGTTGTTAAGTCTCATGTGCCTGTAATTTCACCGACCCCCTTACCCTTCTAACCGAAACACAGTAATACAAGTGCACTACTGCTTCACGGCAGAAATGGGTAAGGTGGTAGTACTTTGCCGGACGAAATTTGCACTAAGAGTTCTACTACTCGAAAAAATACTGAGACCTCTGCCTACCTCTTCAGGGATAATTAGCGTGAAAATTATATATGATACATTTAACACCAGGGAAACATTAAACCCCTTGGGAAGATGAGTAAATCGGAGTAGAAGGTAGTTATTTGTTACAAGTACAAAACATAAAAGTTATGCTTATTCATTCATTCCATAATCCACAATTCCACTCGATTGACCACAAGCTCCAAACAGTTAACCAACAACGCAGTCACAAATCTATCTACACAGAAAGTCCAGATAGACTTCAGTCTCAAGATTTCCAGACAATTGTCATCGTCTATTGTACCATGGTACCACAGTCTATAATGGACGGGTATTGTTCGGGATAAGATCTGGTTTTGCATTGTGTTTGTTCGATAAATCCAGATTTGTTTTTATAGACGCATCCGTGGTTTTGTTCAGTTAAATCTTGTTTGATTTTCAATTTTGTGGATATTTTAAGACGATGGTTGTCGAATATTTATAAAAAACTAGCTGACCCGTCATACGTTGTCCTGTCTTAACTATGAATATTAAAATTCTAATCTTCCGATTAAACTGTGAAATGTGCACTAAGTCATTACAAATTGAATATTTTTCCCGACCCATATTTAAACGCAAATTTGCAGCGCACATTCTATCAATCACGCCAACTTTCAAACGACTGACAATAATGTCAAACAGGTTACATTAAAAAATGTTATATTGTCAAAAGCGCTAAAGTATTACGACTTTTTTCTACTATTTTTCTTAAATTTTCTCACAACTTTTTTTTTTCATAAGAACCTTCTCCTAACAATAACGAACACAACAAAAAAATAATTAGCGAAACCGGTCCAGCAGTTCAGGTGTGATGCCGTGACCAATGGAAATAGTAGTGATATAATAATGTGTTGTAATAAATGATCTATTTTAATCTGTTCTAATGTATATAATGGTGCAATATAGAAAGGTACCTAGTAGGTATCTGTTCAATGGATCCGTTGGAATGATTTTTTTGAATCAGTAAACTTCGCAGGCTCCGTGGAACCACTTCCAAAAGTTAATCGCATAAACAAATATTTTTTTTTATAGAAAAGGACTTTTATACTAATTTGGATGATAGTAACCATAAGTATATTATAGTTTATGTTATATTATATTACAAATCGGCAAAGGTAAGAGTAAATATTGGCTATTTTATTTTATTATTTATTAGTTAACCATATTAAGCAATAAATAGGTAATTGGTTTCTTGAAAAAGTGTTAATTAACTATAATACTATTATTGTATGAAGGGTCCTCGGTTATTTTAAACACGATTTGTTTTAATTAAAGATTAAGCCAGTATAACATAAGAATTTGGTTATTTTATTAATCCATTATAATGGGATGATCGCCACTCGAGAGATTTTCTTCCGAGTGAATTCAGTATAATCTCTATTATGTAACTTATCTAGTCTGATCCATATTCTCCATAAATTTGCTATAAGCATTAGCTGTAATCGTACCCCGAGTTATGGCATTGATTTCATACAAAAATATTATACAAAGGGGCAATAAAGCCAGCGTTTTGGGCACTTTACCCATAGATAGCGCTAATAATTTTAATTCAGTTTTGTAGTATAGATTATGTGTTTTATTTTATATAACAGTGAATTATACGTAGCTTAGTATGTAAAGTTTCTTTTTTATTTTATGATAATAAAGAAATTGCTTTGGAAGATATACTTTTTATTAATCCCATATTTTCAAATATTCCAGACGTCTTATAGAGTTAGTATCGAACGATATTAAGGCCTAGCGCGCATTGCCTTGCATTTTTACATGCATTTTATTAGCTTCACCTGTATGTTTGTAACCTCTTTTGAGCGTGATTTTGACCCACTTTTAACTGTCAGATTTCATTCAAACTTTGAAGATTTATCGAGGACTGATGAAAATTCAATAATTTAAACAGTTAGACCCGTTATCCGTACTAGGATAATCAGTTAAAACATTTATAATAGTTAAGAAAAACAAAAAAAAGGCGTTTTTAGAGAAAATCCAACTTAAAGGAATCAATTTTAATAAATTTGAATTAAGAATAGTGTAAATAAAAAACAAAGTATTTTATTGTAAAAAAAAAAGCGTGGGGTGCTTTTTAAGATATTAACAAAATGATAATTCGTCTACTCATATCTGTCAATAAAATATTTGACGGCGCGACACCTTGGAAAGAGAATCTAATCTTTGAGTTTCGTTAATAACTAAAATAAAACTGATTGTCATTCCGTAGATTTGTTGTTGTTGGATTTAAAATTTGAAAAATAGGCATTTAAGTAAATCGGTTTAATGTTTGAATCCGTCGAATATTAAAATATGAGTGGGTAACCCCGAATAGAGTAGCAAGTCTGCCTACGCGGTGACGTCGGTCGATTATTAGACGGACAGCGCAAGAGGTGCACACGTGCTAACCTATTGGCTCATAATCCATTTGCATCCTGTGTTTTACGTTATATTTTGTGTGTAAGTGTATTGGAATAAAATAAGTGGTTGCTATTAATTGCATATGTGGTATTATTTCAACGTTCCTGGTACAACACGCCCACGATGAAGGATAATGGCCAAGACCGCGCTTCGCTGAACCCATCCTGCCAACCCGTTATATTTATAAATATTGACACCATGCTTTCCAACCTTTTTTTTTACAATAAAATACATTTTTTTCTTATTTACACTCTTTTTAATTCAAATATACTTTCTATTTTTTAGTTGGATTTTCTATAAAAGCGTGATTTTTAGTTTTTTTTTTTACGCTTAACCGTAACGTATGAAGCGCATAGAAGAAATCTAAGCACCGCGCACTGCTACCATTACTAACATAAAATTACAAAAACAATCATCGGTCCAGCTTATCTCATATTATGTGCTTACTAACAAACACATATATATAGATTACACACCATTCAATATCAAAATATGGCCAGTATGCCTCTTTATCGGTTAAATTAACCGTACTTTATATTCGCCTTTATTGAAAATTCTAAATTATTTTAAGTGTTAAACATTCCAGCTACCTTGAACTTAATAAGGGTTGATGTTAAAACAACCGATTATCATTAATAAATCCAAATATTTTCACGAATGATTAATAGAGTTTTGTTTTAGAATTCTGATAATGTTATGATAAAGTTTGGTAAATTATGTTGATTCAATATTAGAATTGCTTTTATTGGGGTTCCAGTGGGTGCCAACGGCCATCTTTTGACCCGTAAAAGGTAGACAAATTTCCACAGAGCGTGTATGTGCTTTGGTGCTTAAAATAAAAATTAAAATAGTAAATTCACAGTAAAATCAGTAACGATAATAGGTGTTTTATCGGCGTGTTGCTAAATATTGTGCGCTGACACGGAACCAATCGTGTGCAAGTCCGACTCGCACTTGGCCGCTTTTGCTGTAGTGATTACAATAATCATATTTTATATTCTGTGAAAATCAAAAAGCAGTTCCGATAACAAATCAACATAATTGGCAAAAGTTATTTATACACCTTTGATATTAAAACAACTTTCTAGCGAAATAAGTATCTATCATGTTTTTTATAAATCTTCTTAAAAAATACGGCAGTATACCATTTCAGTGAAAGTATTTTTCCCCCTTATTGAAAAGGGAGGCGTGATTTCTCGTTATGGGAACATTATGATGATTTTTATCTGTTAATCCTCGAGTTAGCGTCATTTTCCTTACAGAATGGAGCCCCAGAAGATAGTTTATTTTATTTATTTTAATTAACTCGTTTAAGTTTATCACTATGTTTTGGCGGATAAGGGATTCTATAAATCTGTGACATAGGTACTGCTATAAGCCATTTGTATCAAGGGCCATCCACATCATCGAGTATAAATGAGGTAGGTACTGAAACTTTCCAGCGTTGAGAATTTATTCATTTCACATGGGGAACATATGTAAATTTCTGTTGACGGCCTGCCGTTGTCGCGTCTATCTTTTGTGACGTGATTTTGCGAAACCTAAAACATAAACTGCCTTTTAATTTATGTAGAAACTAGCTGTTCCCCGCGGTTTGACCCTCGTTCCCGAGGAATGTAAAATTTTCTCGCAAAAAAAGTATCCTATGTTGCTTCTAATACCTCCAAGAATATGAGTACAAAGTTTCATGATGATCGGTTAAGTAGTTTTCGCGTGAAGCGTTACAAACGAACTTAAATTCACATATATAATAATAGGTTGGGGAAAAAGTTCCTTCGCATTTTTTAAGAAAATTCAAAACATTTTTAATATAGTTTATTTACATTTAACTAAAGTATGTAGGTACCATTTTGTTCGATAACTTCTTGCCATCTTGTAGGTAGGGACATGATCCCATTGCTATAGAAATTTTGGGACATCTGATCAAAATACTGCGACAAGTGGTTTTGACAGTCCTCTCGTGATGTTAACCTGACACTGCCTAAAGAATTCTGAAGAGACCGAAACAGGTGGAAATCTGAAGGTGCAAGGTCAGGACTATACGGCGGATGCATTAATACCTCCCAGCCAAACTATCTTCATTTTTGCTGAGTGGCTAAAGATGTGTGAGGTCTAGCGTTATCATGATGAAAAACCACACCCCTTCTGTTGATTAATTCCGGCCGCTTTCTCTCAACTTCTTGCTTTAATCTCATCAGTTGTTCGCAGTAGAGTTCAGAATCGATGGTCCTGTCTGGTGGTAACAGCTCATAATGAATAATGCCCTTCCAATCCCACCACACACACAGCATCACCTTGTTGCGAGTTAACCCGGGTTTCGCGACAGTCTGTGAAGCCTGACCGGCCTTTGAACACGACCTTTTTCGTACTTTCTTGTCGTACGTGATCCACTTTTCATCACCAGTTATCAGCTTCTTCAAAAATGGTTCGGTTTCATGACGTCGTAATAAAGAATCACAAATGAGTACACGGTTCATTAGGTTTCTTTCAGTGAGCTCGTGAGGTACCCAAATATGTAGCTTTTTTGTGTACTCAGTTTTTTTCAAATGTGCCAAAACTGTTTTGTGGTCAATTACCAGTTCTCCAGCTACATCGTAACTACTGATATGCCGATCTTGCTCCACTTTTTCAAAAATGGCATCCATTTTATCCGTAATGGGGCGACCAGAGCGGCGTGCATCTTTGACATCAAAATTTCCGGATTGAAAACGCTTAAACCAAATTTGTGCTACTCTCACAGACACTGCACTAGGTCCATAAACCTCGCTTTTTTCGCGGCTTGCGTTGCATTTTTACCTTTTTTGTAGTAAAATTTTAAAATGAATCGAATTTCTTCATTAGATTCACTCATCTTGGCGGTACGAAAAACAAATGCAAATCACACATTTTCCTAATTTGAATTTGGAATTATGTTCTTTAAAATTTAAACTTTCAATGATACCAAAACCAGCCAGATACAAATAGTATAGCCAAAGAGATTTTATTACAAGTTCATACACATACTATAATGCGAAAAGACTTTTTCCCCAACCTAATATTATTATTATTAGAAAGGATGTGATTTTTTTTTTCGAATTAGATAAGATTTTCACAATATGGAATGTTAATATTTGAAGCCAACTTTAAAAATAAGGTTGTTAATTAATTGTGTCTAAAATTTATGATTGAGGGTTCTTCAGAGTACCTTATTATGTTATTTATATAACAATAAGTAGAAAATATAAGCCAATCGAGTGTCCCTTTAATCGATATAAATTGCGCGTAGATATTTTGAATATTTTTTTATTATAAGGTAAGTTATTTGAACGACAAAAATTCTCACAAACGTACACGAACTTTAGACAGGCATACTAATGCAGAAAATGCATCTCGAATAAGCATACTATTACTATATAAAATAAGGTTATAAATCGCTTGAGCTTCACCGAGAAGCTTCACTGCGCTTCAGTTGATCCACTAGAAATAAAGCGATATTTTAAATAAACTCGCCGAGACGCGGTCGACGAGGTAAAGGTGCGGTTACATGGAAACATCAGATATATTTAAAATGCAATCAAAAGAAAAATATATTTTTTAAATAATCTCAATGTAAATATTTATATAAGTGTGTATTACAAGCTCTGCTTAGTTTGGGATCAGATGGCCGTGTGTAAAGAATGTCAGGCCAGTCTTGACGGGCCAGTTGGCTTGATGGTTAGAGACCCTGACTACCACGCCGGAGGTCGTGGGTTCGGTTCCCAACCGGGACAAACATTTGTGTGCATGAACATGTCTGTTCCTGTGTCATGATATAAATATCTAAATATATAAGGGTGAGCTTAAAAAAGTTGCTTATGTAGTTTATCTGTTATCTGGTCCCCATAGTACAAGCTCTGAAGTTGAGAGAATGCTTTAAAATTTGAACATCTTCTCAACAACACGTATTCAATATAAATATGTATTAAATAATAATCCATGTGGACACGCCTTTAAAATGAAGTGAAAAATTGCAATAAAATACTTCAAAGTAAGCTATTTTATTAAATAGCTTGGATATAAATTGATTACGTAGACAAAGAATATAGAATACTAGCTGACCCGGCATGGGTTGATATGGTACTTTTTTTTCTTTTTTGTGTGCCAGGAACCTTTGTAAACGTACGTAAAACAACTGATTTAAGTTTCATCGCTATCGGACCAATAGTATGGTAATATTGGGTACAAACATACAAATATTTATGTTTTATATATTGACTAGCTGATTTTCGTGCTTACCCATTTTGAACTTTGTTTGTAGTTAAATAAATCTGAAAGTAGATTTATTGGTTCCTTCTTGATCTTCTGTGCTTCAACATCGAGACTCATCAATAGTACGCTAGCTTCTTTCTTGGACTATAGTTAATTTTTTTTTAAAGTGAAAATTCTTATGTGTGATAATAAAATGAAATAAATGAACGATAAACACCATCTATGCTATTAAAAGTGATTGATGAATAATTAAAATGTTTCCTAATAAATTTAAAATTAACCGAAGCAGACGAAGAAAGAACTTAACACGCATTCGACCGACTTTATTTAAATTATAAAAAATGCTCTACTTCCCATATCGATACGATAAATTGTCAAAGAGGAAATGGTTCAAATCCACTGGTCCAATCCGCACCCAACCCTGCCACTGCTCAACGCTTAAAGGGAAACTTTTAACTCCCCCCCGATCGACGTAGAACGAGACAAATTTCATTTTGAACCCGCCGCTTTTCCCCGTCGGGGAATCACATTCATTTACCACCTAGCGGTTGGATTCGATTCGACAACGCTTTTATTTCTTGGATGCTTATTGCACTGTACGTAGGTCGGATTTGAGTACATTTTATCTGTTAGCATTGAACGGGTTGCTCTTGAATGCTCGGATGCGTTTAAACTTTATTATGGTGCAAATATCTTTATAAGTATGTATTTAAAATGTTGTGTATGTAGTATATCAGTTACCTGGTATCTAGGGCTGGATTCTGTAAGAAAATGACACTAACTCGAGGATGTTTCGTCGCGGCATCTATGCTCTGTTTCTGTCGCAATACTACTAATCACGTGAGAGGTAAGCTCTCCGAGGCCTCCGTGAAGCGGCTCGCCGACGAAGTTTGAATTAGCTGAATAAGGGGGCTGTAGTACAAGAAGTTCACTCTGCTTAGTTTGGGATCAGGTAATCATGTGTAATGAATGTCCTGGGGATATTTATTTATTATTAGACTAGCTGTCCCGAGAAAAATTGTCCTCACGAAATAAGCCATACAAGAGTTCCATAAAAAAAACTTTGCAGGAAAGCGATCGCAGCGCCACCCACCTGGTCCAATTGTGAATCAAAGCATCCTCGAATCAACTGGTATCCACATAAAAAAATCATTATATATATAACATAATTCCAGCCGTTTAGGAGGAGTTCACTAACATACACACGGACAGAAGAATTATGTATATCATTAATTTTAGAGTAGTAGAGCTCTTAGTGCAGAGTTCGTCCGGGGAAGTACTACCACCTTACCCATTTCCGCCGTGAAGCAGTAGTGCAATTGTATTACTGTGTTTCGGTTAGAAAGGTAAGGGGGTCGGTGAAATTACAGGCACATGAGACTTAACAACTTCACGTCTCAGGGTCGACAACGCATTGGCGATGCTCCTAGTGTTGCAAATGTCCATAGGCGGCGGTGACCACTTACCATCAGGTGGACCGTCTGCTTGTTTGTCGGCCCAAGTGGCATAAAAAAAAAATAAAAAAAAAGTGGGTTTCCATCCTCCAACCCAGCTCGGTCTTCTCTTACCATCCATTGCAAAATGTATAGTTTTAATTATTATTATTTATAATTTATTTCTTAGAAGGTGACATTTTGTTACTTTACTCAGGCTGTTAGTGATCAACGAAATCATCTAAGCTTTCATCTACAACCAACACAACAAAACCAAGGAATGGTTGAACACTAAACCGAAAAGTGGAAGACACTTAAAACACAAAAAGTACTTTGCTAAATTACAAAATAAGTACCCACTCACCTAGTATTAAAATGACCAACATTTTATCTTTATTTCCCATTGTCAATTTTTCTAAAACCAAGCATCAATCACAAAATGATTGATTACATATTTAAACCTTGCTGAGCAGGTTTTATACCCCATTAAGCGTTTGCCAAGGTAAATAATCCCCAGCACGAAAATACGGCCTTCTGTGTACCCATGAATATTCATATTAGATACCTAATTAATACCCAACGTTATGGTAATTGAGTGGTAAAGGGAGCTGAATGTCCGTGACACTTGAAAGTATTTGATTTACTGTTGGTTGGCCACGAGGACTTGGCACTTCGGCAATTTTCGTAGCATTTTTTTTACAGATTGTCTTGTGGCGTGAAAAGAGTTTGCATCTCTGGCCGGCACAAATTTCAGAGGGTTATATCATTTTCTTTTGTATACGATAAAGTCATTGAAATAAAATATTAATTATTACTACAGCATATTACGGAATATTGTTCCGTATATTGGTGATCCTAATTTTTTTTTTATTTGTTTCTTTTTACATTTTCTACGGACTCTTAGTCTTAGTCTCTTTGAAGATTCTACGATAAATTATTTTAAGATTAATAGTATTGTGTTTTTATAAATTAACATTTTTCCGCGCTTGCTGAGCTCGTTGTTTTGAACTGAGGCTTGTGGTTCCTTAATATATACATATAATTATATATATATGACCCTACAATTTCACATGTTGTTGATAAAGCAGTAAAAAATGAGTAAATGGGACTGGATTCCAAGTGTTGCCGAAGATTTTCAATATTAGAGGGCTTGGCAGCCAAATGGTACTGCTAACATTTCTAATAATTTCGATTTTCGACATTCAGACAAAATTTTGTACGAATGTTCCTAGGTCTACTGTTGATATCATCACAAGGAAGTTTGTGAGTTAGTTCTCCATACATACGTCAAGGGGTCATCCGCTATTCAAAGTAATGGGTCAAAAACTGAGCAAGATTAAGGTTTATTATTAATATCTCAAATTTTAATTACAATAAGTAAACTAATATTTTATTTTAATGTTGCGGCCGTCGAAACGTCTTATGTCAACATTGATTTTAACGTAATTTCAATGTAAATGAGTTTAGTAGAATGACAACTCAACAATAATTGCGTTGGTAGTTTGGTAATAGCTTTTATTATAGAATAAATAAATTAAGTCGCATAGGAATAAAATTATTTATTATTTATATAGACTAGTAGGCTAGGCTACTCTTCGCACAATGGACCTCTAATTTGGTTGTTAAGGTAGTAAGTAATTATTGTTACATTCTATTCTCTATTTTATAATTGTTAAAATTAAATAAAAATATATAAAAAATTGTCATAAATTATATATATATATATATAAAATAATGTCAGAATAGATAAAATTTATAATATATAAAAAAGAAATTAAAAAAAACCAATGTAACCTTGCTGAGTTTCTCGCCGGCTCTTCTCAGTTGAAGGCTGACTTCCGAACCGGTAGTAGCTTCAGTTACTTTAAATTTTACCTTCATCTGTGCATTCCGCGGGCCTAAACTGAATAAATGGTTTGGATTTTTTTTTATAAATCATCTTTGCAAAAGTTATTCAAAAACCCTCGAGAAAAGTTCCATAAAAAATAGCGCACTAGTTTTTTAATCAAATCATTATATTCCACAATTCGCGGTAAACGCATGAAATAGCACGCTTTTGACGGATCAGTTGCCGTTGTGGTCAGATATCTTGATTATCAGGGCGCAGGTCATTGATTGGATTCCCACACTGCAAAAAGACAAACATTTGTATGCATGAACATGTTTGTTTGTTCTGTGTCGTGTTATTAATATTTTTTATAGCTAATAAATAAAATAATATGTATAATACGTGTTACAAAATACCCCCTAAAAATATATCAAAGCAACAAGTAACAACCCTAGTAAGCTGTCATGTCAGGGAACCAGATTATTTAACAGAAAGGCCTACGTACCTATTTTATCTAATAATTGTCTACTTTAATAGTATTTTTTTCATAAAAATCAGTTTTTTTTTTGGGGTATGTTATAACAGCGTGCTGTATACAGCGTTACTACGGTTCTTAAATATTGTGAATGGACTCATTATAAGGCCCCATTTAACCGTTTACAATTATGGATGTTAATATATATACATATAATGGTGTAGTATAAAATATATATATTATAAATTTGTAGGTATTTAGAGAATAAATCAGTTATCTGGTTTCCATAGTCGCTCTGCTTCATTTGGCAACAGATAACCGTGTTAAGAAAGTCCTCTGACTAGTAATGTTAGTAACTTTGAGCTAATGATCATAATGACCTAATTTTAGTAACTTATCTATGTACAAAAAACCTGCTTCAATAAATCTAGAGGCAAGGGCCTGCTCATCATTAATACAGGCTATTTAAGCCTAGCAATGAGAGCTGTCGCAACCTTTCTTTATTTAAAAAAAAAACTAGTATGTACTTACATAGCATAATATTACAATATAAGCATTTTTGTGTAATCCCATTTGGAAAATTCATATTTTATTATTTATAATTATTATATTATTATATTCAAACCCCGCCCACCGGTGACTTCCAGTTATTGATAATGCTAGTTTTTTTATTTGAGATTGATAAAAATAGACTCTATACAAAACAAATTTAGTCCTTTTCTAACATAACGTTATCATAAATAAAATCGGTCGAAACTCGAAGCTTATTACTCAAATGTATCAATGAAATAAGAGCAATCATGTTATTACCCTCGAAATTTGATATCGCATCAGTAGCCAGGATATTAAATCCTATTCTGATAAAAAGGGTACTTGGGGCCATAACCTTTGTGTGTTAAAAAAGAAATTTGACAACAAAGATACAGTCGGTTGTATAACAATACAGCTTAGTGAACCACAAAATTGATGACTGAAAAAGGCTCTCAGGTTGCTTTGATCAATTTAAGATAAAAAGATTTTTCATAATGCGAAGATTAATTTAAACAATTTTCTTGACTAGTTAACACGAAGTAAATTGAAAATGAAATAATGAGTCAGTTAATAAAATAAATAAATATCCAAGGGCAGGGTCGCTAGCCACCAAGCCAACTGGCCTGTCAAATGTACTAAGGATCTAGATATTTTAGCAACAGTTTGACAAGTTTTCAATACAGGATATCTCGAAATATTCGATGATTTTATATCTCTTAAAACCAGGAAACGAATTTAGTGCTGATTCCAAAGGGAAATTAAAAAGTGAAATTCGAGCTGCGTCAAACCTACATTTAGTTGCAAGATCGAAGTCTTTATTTCCTTTGGGCTTAATTAACGGGGAATCCATCCATCTCACCATTTTTCCTTCTCATCTCACGTAACTTGGCGGAAGTAACTTTTTTTTAATGATATTTTATAATGTTTTAATCAAACAGATATATATACATATACTAGCTACCAACCCGCGGTTTTACCCGTATTCCCGAGAGACCTAATATATCCCGAGATTATAAAGTAGCCTATGTCACTTGGGAATAGTGTAGCTTTCTATCTACACTCATATTATAAAGAGGAAAGATTTGATTGTTTGTTTGCATTGAATAGGCTCCGAAACTAATTGACCGATTTGAAAAATTCTTTCACTGATGGGAAGCTACACTATCTCCGGTGAACATAGGCTATATTAAATTTTCTAAAAGTTAGGGATCCATACTAAAACTCCAATAATGTAACCCAAGGTGTGAAAAAATTACCAAAAAACTTTCTTACATCGCATGCGCTGCGGAAACTCTAAACTATCCCTCGGAAACGCAAACCGCTCGGAAACCGCGGAGGACAGCTAGATAGTCATATTTTCTGTATTCGGCTGAGTAGTTTGGGGGTTTACCTCCTGCATCCAAACTTGCGACTTAACCTCTTTAGAATATTTTTATATAATTGATACCTTTTAATTAATTAATAATAATTTTGCTCAACTGATGAGCTGGTACTGTTTTGATAGCACAGCTTCCTTTGACGGCAGGAATTTATTATAATTTTATTGAAGTGAAAACTTATTTAGCGGCGTTGAGCACTTTTCTTGGGATGGGTATAAAATGTTAAACTCGCGTCAGGACACGTGACCTGATCGAAAATTCGTAAGACGGTAAAAATGAACAACGTTAATGTTCAAGTTTTCACTTCTGCCGGCTGGAGTGTAACCTGTTGTTTTTTTTCACTAGCTTCTGCCCCACAGCTTAGCATAGGCTACGTGTGTGACCAATTTCACACATCTATTGTTTAGCTGTGAAAGCGTAACAAGCTAACAAACTCACTTTCACATCTATAATATTGTACGGATAGTTTGAATTAGGATCTTATACTTATAATCTTCTCGTTTATGATCTTCTTATTTTGATTAAAACATTACAATAAAGTTACGTAATCCACGTATTCCGAGCTTTTAATAACAGTATAACAAATAATCAAGCAGTGTTCTAGCAGCTTCATATATTTCCACGTAAAACATTAAAAGGCCTTGTTTATCACAATTCGCTATGAATTCCTAAAGGCATGTCATGTGCCTATTTAATCAGCCTTTGAGTGACTGTATTGCGTTTGAAGCATTAGTGTGAGCTTCTAATAATACCTTATTTTACTTTGGCCTATTTTATGAATAAACGCACACTCATCATTAATGTCAGGGTTTTATAATAATCTACTTTCGGTTTAAGTAGATACCGTTCAATTTTGCTAAAATTGATTTATTGGGTTGTTATTGTTTCGCTCAATTAATATAAATTGGAAATTTTGGACCAAACAGTTTTAGGTTAATCTATAAAATTTTAGCTCTTTGAACGTTTATTCAAACACAATAATGAATGATCATAATATCTGTCTATAGAAAACTTGCATGATTGGTTGACTGACTGACTGACTGACCAACGCAGAGCCTAAACCATAAATCAATTATCTTTTTTTTTTAAAGAATTGACTTGCGTTTGGCCTTCAACTGACTCCAGAAGGAGTTATGACGAGGCCGAGAATGTAGCACGGTTACCCAGAAAATGCCTATTCACTCTGGCCTTAAATAAATCCAGGTTAAAGCTGTCAGGAAACACTGACCCCGGAAGAGAGTTCCACTCCTTTGCTGTTCGTACAACGAACGAAGAAGCGAAACGTTGTGTTCGTAAAAGCATCTTAAGAATATCTAGACAGAATTTTCAGAAATACATCACTAAAGAGCCTTATATAGGGAACTAACCCCTGGCATTGCCTAAGTGAGATAATATAGGTACACATTACCTACCTACTTTATAGAAGAAATTCTCTGAATGATCGTGAAAGACAAACAGAGGGAGAGAGAAGATACTTTGTGTCATACTGACAAGAGTAGGTACGTAGCTAGATAGCGGCTTAAGCCGCAGGGCAATATGCTAGGTATATTGTATAGTGTGTAACGCTGTATTTTACAGGAATAAATATGAAATGAACAAAATTACCAGCTTTTAAATTGTTGTAGTATTTCAATAAGCCGATTACGATGCAATAATAATGTAAATATATTTTGGTATTAATGAAATCTGTCTTTCATTAAAATGAACATCCATTCAAAATTGCGGATTCAAATACGATTTTATATAAATTTTAATACGCTCTTTCTTGACAAATTGTTTGAAATTTTTTTATAAATATTATATTTCATTTGTTCATCGTCATCTCATTACGGAAGGGACGCGACCTTTTCCTTTATTCAATAACTTTTTTGTAATGGATTTCTTGCGTCGATAACGAAAAGGCCGGAGAAAAAATTGTAAACTCTGCAATTTGCAGCCATTGTAGTAGTGATTATTGAGTAATAATTGATAGGTATCGATATTACTATATTATATATTAACGACAGGACAGTTCGCTTGGTGGTTAGCGACTCTGACAACCAAGCAGAAGGGTTCAATTCCCACCGAGGACAAATATTTGTGTGCATGAACATGTCTGTTTGTTCTGTGTCTGGGTGTAAGTTTATTTATAAGTATGTATTTAGAAAACAAGTAGTATATGTAGTATATCACTTATCTGGTTTGCATAATATAAACAGTGTAAAGTCTGCAGAGTGAGTGAGTCCCTCACGATAAAAAATACAGACACAATATTTTCAAAAACCTTTTATTCCTTTACAATTTACGAAATGTCACAAAATAACCTAGAAGTATGTGCACTAGAAAACAAACTTAACATTTTATACACATATTCTACATTTAAGTAATCGAAAAATAGATAGGTAAGTACCGTCGTGAGTCGTGAAAATTGTAAATTATCCAAACTCACATCTAATTTAAGATCTACATGTAACGTATGGTAAATCGATCTCAAATCCCGTCGATAAATTCATTAAGTCTCTTGAAATTTATTGTGCTTAGTCTCGCGTGAAAATGGGGTCTGAGATGATCAAACATGGATTATGAATATATTACTTTACCAACTTAGTTCACGTTCATCGAGCTTTGCTAATGTCTTTGTAACTAACACTTAATTCACATGTAAGATGTTTTGTTTATGATTAGTTTAATAACACGTTATTTCTAATGCAATTCTTTCAACTAAACATTTCAGATAATGCAACAGTCAATAAAAATATATAGATAAATAGATAACTCTTTATTGTACACCAAATAAAAAAGAAAACAAACAACAATAAACCTTAAATCTCTGTACAATGGGCGGTCTTATCGCTAAAGAGCGATCTCTTCCAGACAATCTTAATTAATTAATTACAATGTTTCTTTGCCATGTAGGCCGAAATCGGTCAGACGGACATTTGCAACATCAGTGCATAGTGCAAAGTCTCATGTGCCTATAATTGAACCGGCCCCTTACCTTTCTAACGGAAACAGTAATAAGTCCACAACTGCTTCACGGCGGAAATGGGTAAGGTGATGGTACATACTTCCCCGGACGAATTGTGTACTAGCTCTAACTTCTTGATGAAGATATCTTTATACCCAAAACGGTTAAGCTTATTGGAACTTTAGATGAACATTCATCATTATCAGCCCTATAACGATGTAAAAGGCGTGAATCGAGCGATCATAAACAACTTTAACAAACAAATTTACGGAGTATTGGTTACATTACTACTTTCCAATGTGATTTTGAAGTAAAAAGAGAATTAGTTCGATGTTTGTGAAAATTTGCATAGTTCATTTTGTTGCATTGTTTATAAAATTTTGAGATACTCAAATCGCTGGCAAAATCGGTAATACCAGAGCCAGGCTATACTTTGCTGTCTAGTTATAATTTTTACCCATAATATTAATAAAATAAAATGGTTTTTAAAAGGAGGTGTAAGTCATAAAACTGTCGTAATATATACTGCTTAGGAAACCCTTTCATTAGATACACATGACATGGAGGTGGCTTAGGAATAAATTAATCACCATCTTTTCACGTCCCCCATATTGGAGAAAGCGTTTCGTCGTCGTATCGAATGCGCCAAAAAGGTGGTTTGTATAGTAAATTGAACACAGCGTATACCGTGACGTTGTGCGATGTTCAATTTGCCATTGCATTGGTTTTTAGCACACTCGATTAGATGATGATACGCTTACGTTACGATAGATGTTCGTGCTCAGGGTATAGATAGCAATGATACCAATGAAAGTATGTTTTCCTTGTAAAACGAATAGAAGTAAAATAAACTAGAAAACATTTTGTTAGATTGATTTGATACTAAAATAATACAAAATAGGCTTTAAATCTTAGCCCAATATAAATGTTTTGAAGACCAACCCCCAACTGGTGAATTAAGTAAGCGGTGGCGAAGTTATAAACTTTGTAGTGCCAAATATTCGCACCTATCTTCAAGCTACAAAGTTTTAGAGTGAGCTAATCAGTGTACTAATTATTTGAATAAAAAAAAATACGAGAGCATCACTGATCATGATCTACTGAAAACCCATTAACTGTTACTGTATCTTCTATATCTACTAAGACCAGGCCTTAACAATTATCCTTTTTTTTATATTACTGAGGTAGCAAACAAGCTGAAGGCCCGTCTGATGGATTACCATCATTCATTTGAAAATATGTATTTTTTACTATGTATTTATGATAGTGTTGCCGATGATGGTAAGCACACAAAGCCCAGACGGAACTGGCTCTGAAGTGCAGCTTTCGGAACCCAACAAGAGATTTACCTAACGATGTTTTCCTTCACTGAATTATAGAATTCAGTCCCACTTGCTCGACATTTGACGTAAATAATCACCTAAAAACTGCAATTGAAAATGTAGCTAGAAAATGTATTCAGGTATGAAAATGACTTTGACTATAATGATGATTCTAGAAACGTCTTAAAAATTTACAGCTCCACGGTAATAGAATATACGAAAGCAGTCAAAGGCAAGCTGCCAGAATATTGCTACGACTAGGTTGTGTTTACAGTTACTGTGTGGTGTAAGTTCGCATAATTATTTAACGTTTTTGTTCGTTTCAATTCCGTTTCGTTTCAATTTACTATTTAATTTTTAGCCGGTTTAGAATAACATTAACTTGAACTTGGCCAAATTCTCGGATTTTATATTATGTGGGGCAAGAAACAGGCACTTACCTTTCTAATCGTAATACGGTAATACAAGTACACTACTGCTTCACGGCGGAAATAAGTAAGGTGGTACTACTTCTTATTTTTTCTTCTCTTATCTTTTCAAAAATCGATGACGATACGTGATAAAGCAATAGATGGAAATGATTTGCATCATAGAGGTGGAAGCCAGACAGGTAGCTAAAACATTATCTAAATGCCTGTTTTAACCATTGGCGTATTTTTTTTTTTATGCCACTTGGGCCGACTAACAAGCAGATGTTCCACCTGATGGTAAGTGGTCACCACCACCTATGGACATTTGCAACACTAGGGGCATCTCCAATGCGTTGTCGACCCTGAGACGTAAAGTTGTTAAGTCTCATGTGCATGTAATTTCACCGGCCCCTTTACCTTTCTAACCGAAACACAGTAATACAAGTGCACTACTGCTTCACGGCAGAAATGGGTAAGGTGGTAGTACTTCCCCGAACGAACTCTGCAATAAAGCTCTACTACTCTAAAAAGGTAAAATCTAGGGCTATTTAGCAGGCCTGGTCCCATTAAAAAAACAAAAATTTCGTTAATCTTGTGTGTAGTTATTTAGGTACCCTAGAATTTCGAATCGATCCAACATCCCGGGGTGGAGACTAGGCCATACTGGGGAGAAAATGTCATTGACTACTTCATTCCTTCTATAATAAAGCACTATTGATCCAATAGTTATGTGATGATGCAAATAAACCGTATCACGAAGCTATTAGGTCCAAATTTTAATGACATATTTATACCTACGTCAAAACGAACATAATTGCGTCAATAGTTTAGGTCCCCTGACCCAGAAATAAATGGTATTTAGCCCATTGCACGGGCCAGTTTAATTGGCGGAATGTTATTTAAATAGCTCTACGTACAGTCATCAACATAAGTAGTTGAACAGATCCAAATTTACAAACAACGTCAGGTTGTGTAGTGTCCTCGATTAATACAAATTTCAATTCTATCGACATTACGGGAAGACAGCCTGGTTTTTTTTCTAAAATTGAATAAATAGTCATTTATCATAAAGCTACCGTTTTTCACCCATTGTACATGCTATTTGTAAATATTAAAAAAATGTTATTAAAACTTATGAGAGAAGAGCCTGTGAAGCTACGAGATTAAAGAACTTTTCTATTTCAAATGTTTGAATAATTTGTTAAGATGTGGTAGACGGTGTTGGTGTTACAATTACTGTGGCCCAATTCCAATAAATGCAACGTTCTAGTATAACGTTTGGTTCGGCAATGGTATGGTTACGATTAATGTCAAATTGATTATTCCTACGCACTACAACCGAAACAAACATACATTTTGACGTAATCTTTCGAACGAATGTAAACTATTACCGAAACACAACCGCGGTTCGATCGTTGGTGTGTTTAGTACAATACGATTAAAAGTCAAATTTGACGTTTGGTTGTGATAGGGTAATGACTCGGTGCATAATATGTTTGTGGAATTGCCCCCCTGTGACACGTGTAAACTTCGACTTAATAAAAGAAGCGGACATCGAGGATGCCATATCAATTTGGTTTGTAGACAATTCGTTCATCTTGGAGATTTTTGAATCGCTTAGAATCAATCATTCTTTTTGTGAATTTGAATTTAGAATATGTATATTTGGGTGAAACTTGCCATATAGGAAGTTTATAACCTAGAATAACACCTATGATTCTATGATCAATCTATGATTGTGCCGCGGTAAAACACACAAACACATAGACAGGCCAGTCGGCTTGGTGGTTAGTCACTCTGACTTCTAAACCGAAGGTTTCGGGTTCTATTCCCACACAGGACAAACATTTGTGAGCATGAATATGTCTGTTTATTCTGTGTCTGGGTGTAAATGTCTATATAAGTATGTATTTAGAAAATAATATATGTAGTATATCAGTTATCTGGTTTCTATAGTACAATCTCTGCTTAGTTTGGGACTAGACGGCCGTGTGTACAGAATATCCCGGGATGTATTATTATTAAAATGTAACATCCTTCGGGAACGTGAGTAAACCCCAGAGGGGACAGCTAGTATCTATATTACTATATAGTATAAAACAAAGTCGCTTTCTCTGTCCCTATATCCCTATGTATGCTTAAATCTTTAAAACTACGCAACGGATTTTGATGCGGTTTTTTTTTTAATAGATAGAGTGATTGAAGAGGAAGGTTTTTATGTATAATACATGTGACATCTCACGGAAACGCGGGTAAAACCGCGGGGGACAGCTAGTATAGTATATAAGGAAAATAGGGCTCCTTTGACGCACCATCTCCTCACAACTACTGAACATATCGAGATGATACTCTACCATTCGACGCGGAATTTTTCCTAGATGGTATGGGCTATATATGATATCGATAAACACGGTTGAAACCGCGGGGCACAGCTAATATTATATATCAACAAAGCATTAAGACTGTTGTATTATGGTTTAGTTTGGATCTATTCTGCTCCTTATATTGATGTCCGTAGGTATACTTTTACAACCTCCTATCTCATAAACAGTCACAAAGAGAGACAGATCTAAAATTATATTTGCTATATTACAATATAATATTCCCTTCATATTAAATATTTGAGCGTTATATTATACCTGAGTGTTTTCTTCATGAACAAAGGTGGAGTTTCCATGAAAATTGCTCAGCATATTATATTAGAGGAGAAAATAATAACAGTACCGAATAAAGCACGCCTGTGATTTCAAGCTTATTTATACAATATAGCTGTCTCCCGCGGTTTCACTCGCCTTCCAGAGCTTTGAATGTTATATTTATATAGAATCAAAAAAACAATAAAACTTTCAAACTTATATAGATATTTACACCCAGACACAGAACAAACAGACATGTTCATGCACACAAATGTTTGTCCTGGGTGGGAATCGAACCCGCGACCTTCGGTTTAGCAGTCAGAGTCGCTAACCACCAAGCCAACTGGCCTGATGAACATCTCTTGTAAATGTAAATCTATCTATATATATAAATATATATATATATATATATATATTGTATGTATATAAATAAACTAGGGTTTCTTTGACACACCATCCATCACCTCAAAACCACTGAACATATCGGGACGGGACTGCTACCATCCGACGCGGTATTTTTCCTAAATAGTTATAGGCTAAGTATATATGATATCGATAAACGCAGGTGAAACCGTGGAGGACAGCTAGTTAATATATAAGTATGTATTTAGAAAAAATAATAAAACAAAATTGCATATGTTCCTACTATATCAGATATCTGGTTGTCATAGTACAAGCTCTGCTTAGTTTGGGATCAGATGACCGTGTGTAAAGAATGTCCCAGGATATTATTTTATGACCCAAAACTATACAAGTCAGGTAGAACTAACTGATATATATTTCGACCTGGAATTGAGGCGTGTAAGTGCGACGCAACGTATCAAATGAGCACGCGTTGTGAATAAGCAATGACGTCACGGCTCAGTACTCACACCGAAACTGGCGTGGCGTTAACAAACCGGTAATATTCACTTTTAACCTATGAATATTTCGTACATTGTAAAATATGCGATGTATAATCAAAAATTGAAGAATTAATAAACTCTAATGGTCGCTTAGTGTTCGAAATTCGAACGAGTTCTATATTTTTTTGAAATTTGAACATTGAGTTTTTTATCAGAGTATAACCTCTTTGGTCTTTGCTAAGAACTTTTTTGAACATTGGTCTATTACGTGAACTGCGAGTGTGTAGAAATACGTCATTAGGTGTTGGATATTGGCTATAAGAACGTAAACAATTTATTTGTATGCAATTGTAACACTTCACTACATAGTATAAAACAAAGTCGCTTTCTCTGTCCCTATGTATGCTTAAATCTTTAAAACTACACAACGGATTTCTATGCGGGTTTTTTAATAGATAGAATGATTGAAGAGGAAGGTTTATATATATTAGTATCTACATTGCACCTGAGCGAAACCGGGGCGAGTCGCTAGTAAAAGATCAATTTAATCGCTCTGCACTCCTCTACATAAAAAATAACACGCTTGGTAGTTTTGGCGTGAAAAAATAACAAACAACCATACAACATCTTTTGTATTTATAATATTGATATTATGATGACATAGAATCGCAAAGACTTTATTCAGAAATCTCTATTAATATTCACAAAAGGCTTAAATCATAGTAACAAAAAGGTTTTATACGAGCTATCACAACAAAAACACAAAAGAGCACATATAAATTTTAAAAGAAATAAAAATGCATCGTGAAGTTTTGTTCACCATTTCGTCGTGAATTTCTCTACACAAGTGTTCCTTTTGAATTATCTGCAATGTCCCAACCATTAGACTCGCTAACAATGCCGACTTCACTTTGACAGAGCACAAGATAGGCACCATTTTGAGACCTATCATATCAATTAGACTCTTGTTAAAATGGTCTTTATGTTACTTTTATTTTGTATTCCGACCTTTTTGTAGCGTGAAGTTTTGTGTTAGAAGCAATTGTATGCCATACTGGCGTCTGCATTTTAAAATTACATTTCTATGGGAATATAATAGTAATGTACAATAAGTACTACTTGGTATTTTTAACGATGGAAATTTCATTTAAAATGTCTACTAGTTTTGTTTTAATTTAAAGTTTTCTGGATCATATAATAGATCGTTGACAGCGATATCATATTCTTTGTTAGAAATAACCACAAAAGAAACAAAAGAAGGAATTGAGTTTTAAAATTTTTCTCCATATTTTTTCAAATTCTTTTCAATCCTTGGTATTTTACAATCGCAATCACTCAGGCTGTACGTCCAAACCTCCTGTGCTATTCAAATTTGGAATAAAAAAAAGCAAAATCCGCCATTGTTTCGACATGCGAAACGCTGTCAGAAAGTCCGAACTGTTGCCGAACGATATGCGTTCCGTATTTCTATTTGATTTTAGAATAAAATTTAAAAAGCTACAAAATTGCGTCATAATTTGTGAGCCTCACGTGAACTCTCGTTTTTTAATTGTCATGTCCGAACGTGTGATTTTTTTGCACGCCTATATGAATATGGGTGAATGAATTTATGTTTTAAAACGACCGCCCGATCATTTTATTTCAATCTGTGGTTTGGATGCCTCTATGGCGGTTGTCGCAATTTTATCGATAATGCTTACCTATATTTCGACGTTAGTACGATTTAACTTTAAATATACAGGAAATTAATTAATATTTGGATGTTTCGATGTTCTATGTACCTTTAGTGAACATGTGTCAATTTAAAATTAACAAGTAGGTTCCAACATTTATGTAATAAAACTTTTTAAAACAAAAATAATTGATTTCACTTTTAAGGGGTATAAAATGAATATATTACCAATAGGTACATTTACTATAGGTTTTGAGATATCCTTGTTACTTATATCGCTAATTTATAAGATAATTCCTAAAGAGGATTCTCCCTTTAAAAAACTAATATTTTATAATATAAATAAGATGTGTAGTCAACATTATAATGAGAAGATATGCACCTAAAAACCTTCCTCTTGCATGAAACCACAATAGTGTATAAAGTAGAGAAGCAAAACCATCACTAAGAATAAATGGAACTCTTTAATTAACAGCAACTCGCAACGACGGACGGCCATTTTTTTCACATACCACAGACCTATTTTCTTTGTCAGTAGAAAGAAAAAAAATATAAACTGCCAGTGTAACATGGCATATTTAGTTCTGCTGTCGGCTAGACCGGCTGAAAATTAAATTACAGGTATTTGAATTGTTTTCTTGATTGTGTTCTTTTTTTTTGTACTATGCCATTGCTAAAATAAACTAGGTGATTTTTTACGTAAAAGGTTAGGAAGTGAAAAAACTATTTTTAAATGTATGCCAGCAACAATAATTGGACAAATCCTTTCTAATATTATAAATGTGAATGTAAGTTTGTTTGTTACGCTTTCACACGAAAACTACTTAGCCGATCATCATGAAACGTTGTACACATATTATTGGCGGTATTAGAAGTAACATATGATACTTTTTTGTGCCGGGAAAATGTTACATTCCTCGGGAACACGGGTGAAACCGCGGGGGACAGCTACTCAATGTTAAATCCAATCATTACAGAAGAATAAGTTCTACGATCTATTAATTATATGTCTCAATTTTCTTTAACTGAAAACTAAAAATTATTGAAGAGAAACATTATACACTCTGTGACACTAAGAAGCTATAGGAGGTTGATTGCACCCCGTAATTTTTTTTAAACGGTTTTTTTTTATGCGCCAAAAATGTTGTTTCTTGAATTATGTTAATCTATGTATAAAGGAACCTTATCCAGTTTGGTCCACTGTTTACTTTCACTTTAGGAGAGTGGATAAAGAAGGCAAGAGTAACAACATTTGAGGCCAAAGTCGTATTCAGTTGTTATTTTTAATTTAGCCACTCTACTTTGAATTCCAAACAATAATACTTATAAGACTTATTATTGAATGCTATCGACAAACGACTAACATATTTTTTATCTTTAAAGTGAATTGATTTTAGCATACGATAAGGCCTGATTTTCAATGGCAAATGCGATATTTGGCTGTTATTTTGAATTATGAACAGATTTTGTATAAACTTATCAATCAAATCACATATTCAGGTTTTCCATCGGATATTAAGGATATATCGGGATTCCTAGATGAATTCTGTACATGAATGATTTAACTAAAGCTTTATACTTACGTTACGTTTTTTACTTTGCTTTTTTTATTCGGTTACCTATAGGTTCAGTTATCAACAAGTTACATCATTGTTTTATTAAAAAACTGGCCAAGTGTGAGTCGGACTCGCACACGAAGGCTTCCGTACAATTATCTTTAAAAATAGAAAAAAATCAGGTCGGTTTTATTGGAGCTCCCTTAAATATTTACTTTACTCTGTTTTTTAGTATTTTTTGTTATAGCGGCAACATAAATACATCATCTGTGGAAATTTCAACTGTCTAACTATCACAGTTCATGAGATACAACCTACCAAAATAGAATAGCAAAGCTATTTAATACTGAATAATTATCATGACCTATACCTAGTATAAAATATTTACTTTGTCGAAATTGAAATTGCAATGAATATTTCCCTGTAAAAGGAAAGTTGCAAAGGAAATTTTTCGTATCACTTTACCGCCAGCTTTTAAAATTGCGCACACAATATTATAAGAAACGGGGCTCAGTCCATTGGAAGACTAAGTTGTACGACGCCACGTCTCTTTCGACGCATTAATAATTCCCTGGCGATCTTCCTTTTGCAGCCACGAAGCTGAAGGTATGGCGTGGTCGCAGTTACAGCGTGCAGAGAATTCAATACCCTAGGGCACTAGGCTTTAGGTCAGTAATACTTTGGTAATTATTTCTATTGCTAAAGTCTATAAACTACGGTGACGACTTACTGTCAAGTGGACTTGCTTAAATATTTTAAGGAGCAATGTATACGTTTCTTTAGTATACTACATAAAGACATGTAAGAATTATCCGTTCATACATTTATAAGGTAGTAAAGAATTGTTAATATCAAAAGAGGTTTTATAATATACTAGCTGCCCGGACAGACGTCGTTCTGTCGAAATAAGTCCATACAAAAATACAGGAATTTGCTCGCAGCGCCACCTACCGGGTCCAATTGTGAATCTATACCAGGGGCCACTCAATCGCATACAAAAAAATTCATTCAAATCGGTCCAGCCGTTTAGGATGGGTTCACTGTCAACACACGTACAGAAGAATTATACATATAATTCCTCTTCAATCACTCTATCTATTAAAAAAAACCGCTGTAAAATCCGTTGCGTAGTTTCAAAGATTTAAGCATACATAGGGATATAGGGACAGAGAAAGCGACTTTGTTTTATACTATGTAGTGATGATTATTTAGAGGATAATAAGCCTTGGCAATGAATTGCTCGTCGAATAAGCTATCTATATAACTATTTATAATAATGTTTTTTTTTAAATTAATAATAACATTTAAATACGATTTATAATAGTCTGTGAAGCCCTACATGAATAAACAATATTTCTATTTCTAGGTCTGTTTATAAGTTTTCTGCCTATAAGAAGCTGTATATTTTTCGCGAAAATATTTTGTACTCAACACTAACTAAACATACTATAACCGGGCCAAATGACCCATTTTGAACTTTGCATTGAAATTGCACCTATCATCTTATTTCTTTTGCACATTTGACTTCATTACTTTTTCTTACTAATTAATATACAGTTATACTATTTATTTCCCTTCCTAACGACCACATTTCATACATTCAAGGAGGAAACATAAGGTTACATTTGACCCGCTATGGTAGAAATAGGTACCTAGTAAGTGTTGCTATGATTAGTGTTTATGTATTTTACCTATTTCATAGTTTATGGCGAATTCTAGGAAACCTATGAGCCATGCTGTTAGGTAGGTCGACACTTGACTGACTCAATTAGGTTAAAGTTTTAAATAAAGTCATGATTTATGAAGGGATTAAAAAAGCTTTGAGTAATTTCATAGGCGTAGTGCTGGGGTATGATTCCATAAGTTAACACAAGCTATGCGAAGTTCCAGTGCGACCTCTATGTTCTGTCTCTATCGACAACTACGCAGTCATGTGAGAGGTCCTCTCTCCGATTATTCGTTGCGCCGTCTAATAATATTAACGAATGACAGAGGGAAATGGTAAAATTGGCTTAATTAAAAGTATAGCAATTAGCAGATTTCATAAAATTTCACAGGTCCAATTTATTAATTTGTACATGGAACGGCTAAAACTATTATTAATTATTTAAGATGAAGGGATGAAATTTTATAAATGTTTTGTGACTGTTTACAGAAAGTAGAACCCCAACCCAACGTTTCGTCTACGTTTTGTCTTTCTCTGACATCATTATGCTGTAGTATGTGCGAGAGAGAAAGACATAGAGAATTTTTCAGTGCATTTGGATTTTTCTGATAGCTTATAAAATTGTGTTTCTATATACTTTTAAATAGGTTGGTTGAAATTCTTCAAACAACTTATGAATACTATATCGATACAGATAATGATGTTAAAATAGCGCTTTTTTTGTCACTTTTATTATAGAAATAGCCTTTATTGGCTAATCTTTATCATAAATCGTTATTAGATGTTTAGTTTTAAAACAGAATTATCGCGAGCGTTATTTTAGTGGCTCTATAAATTCCATAAATGTAAAAATCTGGATGTTTGTATATTGATGTTTGAAAAACACATAGATAGAATAATATCTTGGATGCTTATAAAACCACAAGGCGAAATCTAGTGCATCACAAATTTAACATAGGTATGTTAAAATAGCGCTTCTCTAGTCAGTTTCGCTTGAATAGTTTTGCTCAAAAGACTATCGCGTGCGTTATTTTAATGGCCTAACCATTGACAAAGAGCTCGTTAAAATAAACCCTTATCCTTTGTGGGTTTAGATCCTGGTAGAATTTACTGCGAAAGTCAAATGTGGTTTAAAACATTTAAGGTCAGTATAGCTGGTGGGTCGGATTGCAACCATTTTCGTACTATAGGCAAAACGGTGCTTAATGACGTATGTGTAAATTTACTTGGCTTTAGTGTTTTTCTAATTTTTTTATTCCACCTAAGGCGGCAAACAAGCAAAACGGCAAGACGGTAAAAAGTATTAAGTGTATCACCCGTTTTTTTATTAGGAATAAAAGAACGGCGAGGGAGCTACATAAGTGGTTCCAATTACTATGTTCATATGACATTAGTATAGATTATATCCAAAACGATAATAATTGATAATGCAGATGATATAAAGGGCTTTTTTTTATATCACTTGGGCCGACAGACAACCAGACAGTCCACCTGATGGGAAGTGGTCACCGCCGCCTATAGACACTTGCAACACTAGGGGCATCACCAATGCGTTCTCGACCCTGAGACGTGAAGTTGTTAAGTCTCGTCTATCAGTAATTTCACACACACAGTAATACAAGACTACTGCTTCACGGCAGAAATGAGTAAGCTAGTACTTCCCCCGACGAACTCTGCACTAAAAGCTTTACTAATTATTATCCAGGTTATTATCAAGAAATAGGTCAATTCTTCTACAATTAGTATAAAGCTTATTTTTTTTAAACTACGCCGTAAATTTTAATATTGTTTTCACCAACGCCTAGGACATTTCTTGAGAAAACTTTATGCGTTTAATACATTAATATTAATTAGGTAAAGCCGTCTCTAGTTACAAATAATCTAACAGTTTTCCAACCCGTGGCCGACTTCAGTTCCTTTGACCTCCATAAGTACTGGGACATAAACTGAATATTTTTAAATTTCGAACGAAATAAAAGTAAAACTCAATTGACTAAAAATTGAACGTTCAAATTTAATATCAATTTTAATACTTTCACAAAAGGCGTACACAATAATAGCGAATTGTATATTTCAACCCTTTATTTGGTATTCCATTTTAATTCAGATTTAAACCTCGGTCTGTCGGACCCGCATGAAAATTACACCAAACTTGAAACGCTGAGGGTTAGACGCAAAGACTTTGAAAGGTAGGTTAACCATATTTAATAATAAAAGGAATTAGTACACATATATCCCATTAGAATTAATATACCTATAGTAATAAAAAAATATATTTCCAGCTTATTGCTTGAAAAGAGATAGAATGTAACCCTTTTGACTACGGAAGAATTTAATTGATTATTATTAAAATTACTATTAATTATAACAGATCGTGTGTCTAGATTTTAAAAAATATAACATTTGGCACTGTTCTGTAAATCTATACTAACATTAAAAAGAAAGAGAGCAAATTTTGTGAGTTTGTTGTTTGCGGGGGGTAATCTCCGGAACCAAGCAACTATTTTTTTTTTATAATTTGAATAGTACATTATTATAAAATTCAAAACCATTTATTCAGTTTCGGCCCGCGGAAGGCACTCATGCAGGTCAAATTTAAAGTTACAAGCTACATTGGATTTCCGGGATCGTGGCATGGAAAGCTAGTGTTGTATAAAGTTTTAAAGAGAATCTATAGAAGCCTAGAATTATGGTGCCTCTACTAGTCATTGGACTTTTGACGTCGTTACTTTTAGTTAATTATAAAAGTTACTTGATATCCGTTTACAAACGAACAAGAAAGTGTTTACTCAGAATCGAGTTCCAATTTAATTGATATTTCATCAAGACGCACTTGGCACCGTGATCATTACTTTGATAAGTTTTAATTAAGTTTTTTTTTGTCAAACTAGCTGTGTCCCAAGTTACACTCACGTGCTCGAGGATTGTAGTTGTCTTCAGAGATAACGAAAAAAATTCGATATTTTTTTTTTAATCACTTATTCTGCTATTTGGAACGGAGATAAATCCAACAAATCAAAGTTTATTAAAATCTGTGCAGCCGTTCTTCAGTCATAAATGGTGTAACTAACATGACATTGTTTTATACATATATAGACTAGCAGTCTTCCGCGGTTTCACCCGCGTTTACGATATCATATTATATAGCCTATAGCCATATACGTATTTAGAGTACTAGAGCTCTTAGTGCAGAGTTCGTCCGGGGAAGTACTACCACCTTACCCATTTCCGCCGTGAAGCAGTTGTGCAATTGTATTACTGTGTTTCGGTTAGAAAGGTAAGGGGGCCGGTGAAATTACAGGCACATGAGACTTAACAACTTCAAACGTCTCAGGGTCGACAACGCATTGGCGATGCCCCTAGTGTTGCAAATGTCCATAGGCGGCGGTGAACACTTACCATCAGGTGGACCGTCTGCTTGTTTGTCGGCCCAAGTGGCATAAAAAAAGTTAAAAATAAAAATACGATTGATTCTGCGTCGAATAGTAGCAGTCTTATGCCGATATGCTCAGTAGTTTTGAGGTGATGGTGCGTCAAAGGAACCCCATTTTGCTTGTATAGATTGTAGATAATTAGCACACAGCCAGACGCTCTACTGGTATGTTCGGTACAGATGTCTTGTCTGCCTTAATGCGCTCTGTTGGAAGGCTATTGACTAGTTTGAAGGTCCAGTTGGCGTGGTTTCCAGCCAAGACAGACACTTGTGTTTATGAACTTGTCTGTTTATACTGTGTCTGGGTGGAAATATCTATATATGTATGTATATTGAATGAAAATGTAGAATATGTAGAAATCAATCATCTGGTTTCCATAGTACAAATTCTGCTTAGTTTAGGATCAAATGGCCATGTGTAAATAATGTCTCTATATTTTATTTTTATTTTTTTATTTTATTTTATATTTATATATTTGATGGATCTTACATATATCATAATTATGCTTATTCTAATATCAGTGTCTGATAAATGTGGTACAATCCTATCAATATTATAAATACGAAAGATAGTATGTATGGATGTTTGTTACTCTTTCACCCAAAAACCACCCAACGGATTTGGATGACACTTGGCACATATATATAAAATGCCCTGGAATAACACATTTGGAATATTTTTGTGCTGGGAAAATGTTACATCCCTCGGGAACGCGGGTGATCCCAGAACATTGTTCACATATGGTGATCCCATCTTATACTAACCAGAGACTATGCTATGGGAACCAGATAACATATTTACTACAAACACAGTACACAGACACACAGACAGACGGACAGAGATACACCCATACATGTTTAGGTAGACAGTAGTCGGTCCCTGGATATTTATTTAAAAATACCCCCGTTACCTTTCTAACCGAAATACAGTAATTCATAAATTTTTTGAATTTATAAGTTTATGATAGATTTAAATTACTTATTAGCCTACCTAGGTTAGATTGTAGTATAATTTGGCGATATAATACTTTATTGTGTATCCTAAAATATATAAAAAAAAAATATTGGAAAAATCAATAGCTTATTACATTCATGAGCAATCTAGGTATAAATATTTCCAAAGCCAATATAGATTTCCACAGATTATACTAAATTGTAATACAAGTGCACTACTGCTTCACGGTGAAAATGGGTATAGTGGTAGTACTTGGACGAACTCTGCACTAAGAGTTTTACTACTTCGAAAAGTTCTTGGGCCTTACCAACAACTCCTGTACATCCAATTTAGGCAGAACTGAATTGTTGTATGGTGCTAGTACTTCCCCGACGAACTCTGCACTAACAGTTTTACTACTCTAAAAATATGTCATTGTCAAATCAAACACATTATTATAGTCATTTAACTAAAGAGATTTTAAAGTCAAGAAAACTTTACTACCGTAACTAAATGTGATCAAGACTGGATCAAAAATAAAAATATTTACTTCGCCGACGAACCCCGAATAGTTAGTACTAGTCTAAAAATATTGAATTGTTAAATCATACACATTATAGTGATTTAACAAAAACAGGCGATTTTAAACTCAAGAATACTTTAATACCGTAACTAAATTTGATCAAGACTGGGTGAGATATAAAAATATTAGTGTAGTTTAACATTTATAGCAGATTATGGGCGGATTGAAAAACCTACGTATCTTTTTCAATGAATTAATCGAATATTCACATTACGAAGTTAAATATTGTAGAGCTAGATACCAGGCTAGCAGAAAGTCGAAGCACTGGAGAGCACTCGACTTAACTAACTTTTAATTTTGTACCACCACTCTGTAAGCGAGTAGAAAGTATCGATATTATGCGTACGATGTAACATGATGCGATTTTTAATGTTTGTTATTTATTATTCTACTATTTATGATCTTATTTGAAGCTTCCACTTTAATAGAAATAATATAAGAAACTTATTCAATTGCAACATTTTTAATGAACACTAGTGACACACCCTGCCCGGCTTCACTTGAGTGGGATTGTATAGATGTAAACAGATAAAGAAGAAATTGTTTAATAGTGTTGAAAATCGTATTAAATTTATATTGCGAAGTTTAAAAGAACTATACGCACAAGCAGGGGGGGGCAATTCCACTAACATAATAGGTTGGGGAAAAAGTTCCTTCGCATTTTTTAAGAAAATTCAAAACATTTTTAATAAAGTTTATTTACATTTAACTAAAGTATGTAGGTACCATTTTGTTCGATAACTTTTTGCCATCTTGTAGGTAGGGACATGATCCCATTGCTATAGAAATTTTGGGACTCCTGATCAAAATACTGCGACAAGTGGTTTTGACAGTCCTCTCGTGATATTAACCTGACACTGCCTAATGAATTCTGAAGAGACCGAAACAGGTGGAAATCTGAAGGTGCAAGGTCAGGACTATATGGCGGATGCATTAATACCTCCCAGCCAAGCTCTCTTAATTTTTGCTGAGTGGCTAAGGTTGTGTGAGGTCTAGCGTTATCATGATGAAAAACCACATCCCTTCTGTTAATTAATTCCGGCCGCTTTCTCTCAACTTCTTGCTTTAATCTCTTCAGTTGTTCGCAGTAGAGTTCAGAATCGATGGTCCTGCCTGGTGGTAACAGCTCATAATGAATAAGGCCCTTCCAATCCCACCACACACACAGCATCACCTTGTTGCGAGTTAACCCATGTTTCGCCACAGTCTGTGAAACCTTACCGTATTATGAAATGTCAAACTTCAATTTGACATTAATTATAACCATACCATTGCTGAAACAAACGTGCTACTCGAACGTTGTGAAATTGGGCCCCAGGTAGACAATAATAGAGACATTGTTATATTAAGATAAAACCAAAAGAAAGAATATGGATTCAACAATGTATTGAATGAATCATTTTGAATAATTTTTTTTTTATGTCGGTAACAAATTACCTTTTCTCATTATTTGATGAAGCATAATATCAATTTTTAATTAAATCTATGGTTTTATTTTGTTGTGAATTTTATCAAATATTACCCAATAGTTAAGCGAACGGATGTTACCTCGATATCTACCGTACCTACGTGGTAGTACTTCAGCGTGTGAGTTTGTTGCCTACATAAAATATAGGTATTCCTTCAACTTTGCTAAGTCAAGTTACTTGCCTAAGTTTTAGGTGCAAACTAGACTTTATCAGGCTTCATTCAAGCTTAATTAACCAATTTTGAAGTTACTTTTTGTATAAAGAACACACATTTCAATTAAATCAATATCTTCACACATTCTTTACACACTACCATCAGCCCCCTTATCTAACTAATACAAACTTCGTCGGTGAGCCGCTTCACGGAGGCCTCGGAGAGCTTACCTCTCACGTGGTTAGTAGTATTAGCGTAGTAAGCGACAGAGATAGAGCACAGAAGCCGCGACGAAACATCCTCGAGTTGGTGTCATTTTCCTTACAGAATCGAGTCCCTGGTCCCAAACTAAACAGAACATGTACTATGGAAACTGATATACTACATATAAACACCTACTACTTTTTTTCTAAATACATACCTAAATAGATATTCACACCCAGACACAGAACAAATAGACATGTTCATGCTCACAAATTTTAGTCCTGGGTGAGAATCGAACCCACGACAAATGTTGGCCTAACAAAATTGATTGAGTATGATTTTTATATATGATAACTGTCCCCCGCGGTTTTACCCGCATTCCCGTAGGGATATCACATTTTCCCGGGATAAATATTAAATAATAGATAAATGTTATTCCAGGATATGTTCTATCTATGTGCCAAGTTTCATTAATATCCGTTAAGTAGTTATTGCGTGAAAGAGTAACAAACATAAATAAATAAATAATAAAAATAAAAATAAAAAAGCCTTTTATTTCTCGCTTTCCATAATCAGTTGCATGCAGTACAATGACAATTTTTAATCTTATTACAAACCTATCCAATTTAATTCAATTTAGAAACATGATACTAGTACTAAATCTTAGTTCTTCATACATAATGCAAATTTTGTTAATTTTAGTTTATTTTAACAAACATACTTACATACAAATCTTTCATCTTTATAATATTAGTACGATTTTTAGAATTTTAAAAGCGTATTTAAACCGACTCGCCAACATTATCCAATTTATAAATGACGGTGGACATTTACCATCATGTGGACGGACATTAAAAAATACTTAAAAAATTCTACTAAATATAGTCGAAACTCCATTAACGGATTTGCGATTATCCGGATTGAAGTGTATAGTAAGTACGTAATACGCAAATGCATGCGAAATCCTACTAATATCATAGATGGGAAAGTTTGTGAGGTCGGATTTGCATATGTACTTATTTATATATTTATTTATTTTTTATACCCCTTTGGCCGCCAAACAAATAGACGGTCCACCTTATGGTAAGTGGTCACCGCCGCCTATTACCTATACTTGCAACACTAGGGAATCGCCAATTCATTTTCGATCTGAGATCTAAAGTTGTTAAGTCAAATGCACCTGTATTTTCACCTGCCTTCTTAACTTTGCACCGAAACAGTGCATACGTAATACAAGAGCACTACTGCTTCACGGTGGGAATGGTATGAGATAGAGCATGCCCTAGAATTTGGAATAGGAAAATTAACATCCCTCGGGAACGTGGACAGCTAGTATCTTCACAAACGTTGATTTTAGTTATGAAAATAATTGCTTTTAGTTGTTTTGAATTACACTTAGCAATATGTGTCCCAGAAAAAAAAATATCTTTCTATAGTTAATAATATCTACAAAAATTGCATTTCTTTAATTAATACATTTAATTATCTGAATTCCATCCGACAATGTTTCTCAAACTAGAGTACGCGTACCTCTAGAGGTTTGTCTTGTTGTGTTAAAAATCAACCTAACCACGATATTTCTTTTTTTTACATTTTGCCCGCACTTTAGTGCTATGATATAAAACTCGTTATTAAATAGCTTTTTATTTTTATTTCTAAAGGGGTACTCGGCCCTATGGACAATGCACATGATTGAGAACCCTTGCCTTACCAGAACAATTATTATTAGACCAGGCTAGTCAAGTCTACTCAAAAAACTATTAAAATGTTGATGCATACATTTATGAAAATAAATATAAGGGGCCAAATAAGCGAGAGCAGGTGAGGTAGTAAGACACGGGGCGTCGTCCTGTTTCAAATATAATTCCTTTTGACATAATTCTGCAGTTTGACGTAAATAAAATGCGACGCCGCCGCTTTGTTTTATAAATAAAATTGTATTTTTATACTATTCCACTTAAATAATTATTTAACTTATTATTAAACTAAATTTATTGCAATAAAATACAACAATAGTATTTACTTTTCATTAGATATTAGGATTTTAAAAAACGCCACCATAATTAGAGCGGTTATAGCAAATGCAACCTTACTAAGTCTCTGTTGATCCTAGGAATGGCCAAAACCATTTCAGGAGACCTTGGTCCAGGAGCAGAGTGGCTAAACTGGGCCATACACAAATTCAACTGAGTAAATGGGGTTCCCAGATGTGGCAAAACAACTTGGGTAACCAAAAACTTCGATGCGGAGAGCGACGTCGTAGTCACCACCACAACCGAGGCAGCCAAAGACCTGCGCGAAAAGCTGGCTCCAAGTATTGGAGCTACAGCCAAAACCAAAGTGCGCACGATGGCATCCATTCTTGCGAACGGGTTTAAGGGGCCCAAAAATTGGTCGACGAAGCCCTTATGAACCACTTTGGAATGGCAGCTCGGTTGTCTAGTGCCCGCGAAGTAATCCTTATCGGAGACATAAACCAGTTACCCTACATTGACAGGGAAAATCTTTTCCCTCTAAAATACCAACACCCAAACCTGGTAACTTCCATCAGCCAGGAGTTGTTGTGCACACATCGTAACCCGATGGACGTGGCATACGCCCTAAACGAGGTATACAATGGTATATACTCGTCCAAACTTCTAATAAACTCCATGAAGCTAATGAGATATACGGATGCGCAAGTACCCAAAACACTCCCTAACACCCTATTCCTGGTCCATACCCAGGTAGAAAAGGCATTCCTGACCAGCAAGGGATATGGAGAGGGCACAGGGTCACGCGTCCTTACCATCCACGAAGCGCAAGGAGCCACGTACGAGCCGGTTCTCATCTTTAAAACAAAGGCCAAAAAACTCCAACTCCACGACAGCGTGCCGCACGCGGTAGTGGCGATATCGAGACACACCGTTGGCTGCACCTATTGTGCAGACAGACGACGGTGATGACGCGATCGGCAGGTTTATCCAGCGGGCGACGGCCGCGTCGATAAGAGCCATTTTCGAATACAACTTAAAAATGGCCATAAAACATCGAGATGCAGTCATGGAAAGTCTTTTGGGAGCGAAACCATCCGAGGCTGAAATAACTTAAACTTTAATATTTAGAATTACAAATTTTGATGAATAACTGTAACTAAATTTAATTAAATGCTAAGTTATTTATTTATAATCCATGTATCGGCAATAGAAAAATTCAATGTAACACTATTATTAAGGAACCACAAACCTCAGTTCAAAACAACGAGCTGAGCACGCGCGGAAAGATGTTAATTTTAGAAACACAATTGATCTTAAAATAATTTATCGTAGAATCTTCAAAGAGTACGGACTAAGAGTCCGTAAAATGTTAAAAGAAAAAAAAGTCTCTGTTGAAGGCTGACTTTCAAACCGTTGGATTTTTTATACGGGTGTGAATTGTATATGTGTGTGACTTTAATTAAAATTCGATCAGCCGTTTCGGTGTCTATTCGAAACAAAACCTTGAGACTGTCAAAAAAACAAATATGTTTTTTTTACATTAAAATTAAAATACAGTTACTGAAATACATTTATTTGATTATTTTTGATTTAATTATTGTGATTTATCACAATAGGCTTAAAACAGTTTTTTTTACACTACGTAGTACCGTGTAGTGTATTTTGTCGTAGAGCTATGCTACTAATAAAATGCGGAAGTTTGTATGTATGGATGTTTGTTACTCTTTCACGCATAAACTACCAAACGGATTTGGATGAAACATGGTACATAAATAGAGCATATCCTGAAATGACATATAGGCCGTTTATCCCGGGAAAATGTGATATCCTTCGGGAAAGCGGGTGAAACCGCGGGGGACAGCTAGTAATGATATATACGACGAATTAATCATAAGCCAGAGTTCGTGCAATGTCAATTATAAGATTATTCATGTTGGCGATCAGAACAATACCGATTATTGGCTGATCTGATCCGATTATCATGTTGATTGACAAACGATATCCTGTATAGATGCATTGAGGAACATTTGATGAGGTTAAGAGTGAATCAGACATTAGAATCAGACATTATACGTGTACGCTATGACGTCTTATAATATAGACACGTCATCCACCAACATCACGGCTCTAAAAAACAGCGTAAATATTATATAGCTACTTATACGGGCAATTGGCTCGGTGGTTAGCGACCCTGACTGCCAAGCCGCAGGTCGTGGGTTCGATTTCCACCCAGGACAAACATTACAAACAGTGTTGGGTGTAAATATGTATGTATTTAAAAAGTAGTTTTTTTTATACCGCTTGCACAAACAAACAAGCAGACGGTCCACCTGATGGTAAGTGGTTACCGCTGCCTATGGACATTTGCAATACTAGGGGCATCGCCAATGCGTTATCGACCCTGAGTCGTGAAGTTATTATGTCTCATGTGCCTGTAATTTGACCGGCCCCCTTACCTTTCTAACCGAAACACAGTATACCTGGTTGCCATAGTACAAGCAGTACATTCCGCTTAGTTTGGGATCAGGTAACCATGTGTGAAGAATGTCCTGGGATATTTATTAATTAAATGCGCGAAGAAAGAAGGCAATAAATGGAAACTTACGGTGTACCTGTTATGAGAGAGATGAATATACA
Source organism: Habrosyne pyritoides (assembly GCA_907165245.1). NCBI lineage: Eukaryota > Metazoa > Arthropoda > Insecta > Lepidoptera > Drepanidae > Habrosyne > Habrosyne pyritoides. The sequence goes on from OU015608.1 coordinate 4,869,322, forward strand.
TACATTGTTAGTTACGTTTATAAATATAAAATCAGAGTTACGTCGCGTATCGTCACGACAGTGTTGCACGACTGAACGGAATTAGGACAACTACCAGCATTTTACGTGGCCATTTCTGAGCGCGGATAACGCATCTATAGCTTATATAATGTATCATTCATTGTTTGTAGCTTATAGCATAATAGACTATTATTGACTTTAGTAGATTCATATACAATCTAAATAAAAGTTCATCATCCTCCTTTTATTTATTTATTTCACATTGATAATTTTTTATTATTTTATTTATTTTACACGTATTTTTTATTTTATTTTTATATTTTCATAATACTATATTCAGATGACGAGGGACAGCTAGATAGCTGTTCCCCGCGATTTCACCCGTCTACGAAAAGTTTCATGTCGAATAGGTAGCAGACCCATTAAAATAAAGAAAGGACAGGAATTAAGATAATAACTATGAATGGTTTTACCCAAAGAGTACTTTTTAATACTGTTATGTTTTGTCTATGACAGCTAATGGTTGTTAGTAGACAAAACGATTGAATAAAAAATAAGATATTTGAAAGTAGAACACGATTTTATTTATGTATTATACCTTATATTGACATTTAAAATCGGCGTTTATTATATTGTTCCTTTGCTGAAACGTAATTGAACGTAAATGAATGTACTTTTTTTATGGATTGAAGTGGACCCTCGGTAATCCGGCCCTTGTCTAGGATTACCTATGTCTGTCGGCGAAAATGAATATGCAATACCGATCAAAAATCCATGGATTGATGAACCTTTTGACAGTAATTTTAATACACGTAATGTCAAAATTCTACTTCAATCTTGCTATTTTAGATCGGGATCGTATATTAATTTTGGCCGTTAGTCTATTAGACATAGGATACCCGACTTGCCAATCATTGTTGAATGTAAGTACCTACACAAACATTATTTTGGCAAATTTTCACTAATGTAATATGTAGTTCAGGTACAATGTTAAAATTTTGATCTGTAATTTGTTAGATTACAAGGTACTCTTTTTAAAAAAAGCGAACTATAGTCTTAGGCAGTACTCTATAGTCCGACAAATTCGATAGTACGATACTGCAAAACGTTTGTCGGATTACCGGGGGTCCACTGAATATACACAGAGATAATGTATATTATATTTAATCTATAACCAAATCAATTCCAGATTTACTTTTTCTGTTTCATTGTTTGTTACTCTAAACATAAAAACTATATTCCAAATCTGTATACCTACTAGAGAAAATAGGAACAATAATCAACAGCCTCCTCAGAAGTACCTAAATATTTATTCACGTTATAGCAAAATTGAACCAAAAAGTATGGCGTAAATAAAAACGTAAAAATATGGTATTTTTTTAACAAAGGTAAACAAATTCAATTAATCACACTGAAAAAATATTTGAATAGGAACAAAAATATAACCTACGTTGTGAAATAAGTAATTTATGTACAAAAACGAAATGGGGATCTGTTGCCGTTTCGTCGAACCGGCACCTGAATTGTGTTACTCCATCGGAATCAATGTTAAACCCGATTTTATTATAGATTGATGGTTTAACGAGCAAGCTGTGTGGGACCACCGTCGTAACGTCTGCAATGTAAATTAAAATTAACTGAAACGTCGATTCCAATAGCTACACAATCGCCCCGCGGGATTTTCCGAAATATTTGCTTTCGACAAACCTAATATTAAATAGAATCTGGAATAAAGCTTTCAGGTCTGTATTTATATGTGTTACAATATGAGTAATATATAAGGAGGTACAAAGTAAATAAATATTTTCCCTTAAATAAAGATATGATAATTATAATAAAATGTTTTCGTGATTGCTCCATTATTTATTAATTTTTGATGAATGATATGCATAGAAAACGACAATACAAACCTTTATTTTCATACTAGCTGTCCCCCGCGGTTTTACCTGCGTTTCCGTGGGATGTCACATGTATTATACATAAAAACCTTCCCCTTCAATCACTAACTCAACTGTTAGGTAAGATTTAGGTTGCGAACCAATGAATGTCTTGACACTTTTGTAGTGACCGTAAAAAAACCATAATCTTAGTAGACCCACAATTTCGTTGAGTTTACTGCTATAGTCAGGTTCCAGGGGTTCTACTCTTTTTCAGCCAAAATCGAAGTTTCGATCGAAATTTCGTGCGTTTTCAACCATGGTTTTTGGACGTTTAGATTATTTTAAACCTACTTGTAATTCATTTAAACGAATATTTGAATTTTTCTGACAATTGTTCGAAATTTTAACCTCAAATTGAAAAAGTCACATGATATACGAGTACACTGTTCATTTCGTTCGTACGAAATAATTCTCGTTCTCGTTTCGGAAAAAGAGATTTTTTTTTTTGGAACGGACGAAGGTGTTAGCCTCAGATGGCTCTTACGCCCTTACGCGGACAATTCCGGCGAGCGCTAGGGGCTCTCAGTCGAAAGTACATTTAGATTTTAAGCAACAAGTACACTGAGGGTGCCCCCTGTGGGGCTCGGACCTCGGGCTCAGGGCGTTGCGTGGGGGGTCAAAAGACTTTACATTATCTGATTTATTTATTAGTGGTTCTTTATTTCAATACAAAAACAACAACAATGAATTTTAAGAGGGAGCGCGGCTAACGTCCACGCCTGCGAGGACGGTATCTAGGCTGATGGCCTTGTGGGTGTGTAGTATCGCGAGCTGAAGATTCGGCTGCAGCTGTTTGAGCTTTGGTGATTTCGTCGTCAGACTCGGCGAGGGCGTGCCTCGGTCTGCGAACGCGACTGATACGGGACGGAGTGTAGGACGCGGCCTTTATTATTAGGGGATTAATGTGGTTTATTGCAGAATCGAAATGGCGGCGAGAAGCCCCTTTGATAAATTGCCTGATGGTCGGCAATCGTAAATCCATGTGGAGTTGGAGATTTCGCATGTACCACGGGGCGCCCGTGGCTCTGCGCATGAATTTATTTTGGAGGGCTTGAAGTGAATGGATCCGCTTGGGGGCGGCGTGTGCAAAAGTTACACACGCGTACGTCATGATGGGCCGTATACACGCGGTATACAGTCTAAGCTTGCTTTTTAGGGCGAGTTTAGAACGTGAGTTGATGAGGAAGTGAAGCCTGCCTAACACAAAGTTGGCGCGCTTACGCACCGTGTCTATGTGAGGGCCGAAGGAAAGTCTTTCATCCAGAATGACGCCTAAATATTTGGCTTGCCTCTCCCAAGGGATGGGCACGCCAAACATAGAGATGGATGTGTCGGGGAAAGCTCGGTAAGTTGCGCGAAAAGCTCTAAAAAAGAGAATGGCTTGACTCTTAGTGGGATTAATTTCGCTTCTCCATTTGCGGAACCAATCGCCTAGGGCGTTGGCTGCGCATTGGAGACGTTTCAAAATGAGGGGAACGCTTCTACTTGAGGAGTAGATTGCCGTGTCATCCGCAAACAGGGCCAAGTGTGTGTCTCTGGTCCTGGGCATGTCACTCGTGAAGAGCGAGAATAACAGGGGAGATAACACCGAGCCCTGCGGGACTCCGGCGCGAATGGGATGAGGCGATGAAAGTACGCGCCCTTCGACTCGGTAGCGAAAGTAGCGATTCGACAGGTAGTCTCGTAAGATGGCAACGAGCCTCGGTGGCACACCCATAGTGCAAAGCTTATAAATTAAGCCGTCGTGCCACACTTTGTCGAACTCTTTCGCCACGTCGAAGAAGAGCGCGCCCGTCAGTGCACCGGATTGGAAGTTACTAGAGATGTGTTCAACGAATCTATGGACTTGTTGAACACACGAGTGTTTGGTTCGAAAACCAAACTGCTCGTCGGGAATGAGTTTATTAGCATCGGCATATGCTTTTAATCGAATATAAATGAGTCTCTCATAAATCATACCCATGACATTGAGTAGACTTATGGGACGATAACTGGTGGGCTCGAATCTAGGTTTGCCGGGTTTGAAAATGCCAATGACGTGCGCCTCCTTCCACTGTTGCGGAAAGTAGTTACACGCCAAGGCGGCGTTGTAGATGGCCACCAGAAGGGTGATAAGGGTCGGGGGGAAGAGTTTAACTACTCGAATTGTGATACGATTCGAGCCTTGAGCTTTCCTCGGATGTAGATTCCTGATGATAGACTTTACCTCGTCAGGTGTAACTAGGGGGATGGGGTCCTCCACTTCCTCAGTGGCAGTGGGGCTGGGGGGGGTTGGGGCGATGGAGGGAGGAGAAGATGGTAACGGGAGAGAACTTCTCCGTTCCACTTCGGAAACGACTGCCTCCACGTGACTCGGGTCAACAAGAAGGGAGCTGGGTGTAGGAAAAAGAGAGTAAACCCTTAGGTCGTGGGTTCAATTTATATACAGAACAAATATCAAGAACATGTCTGTTTATCCTATCTCTAGTATCTATCTAAAGATATACAATTTAAAAAGTTTCAATATTGTATATTTGAAGGATTATTGGCGTAAAAGAAATCAGGATTAAAAAATTAACTTCGATTTTATTGTTCAGTACAATCACATTTACAAAACAAACCCAAAAAAAGTTTAATTTTATTAAGGATATTAGCCAGCTTTAAAAATAACAGTGTTGCCACAAGACACTGCATATGGATTAGTTTGCACGAATAAGGTTCAGGTTATACATACTTATGTGTAACAACAAAACTATTTGTTATTTACTTTTTTAAAGTATACTGCTATAAAGCAGTAAGTTCTAGTTTGGAGTGAAAAAGCTCTGTAATGAAAAATTATTAATAATTTTGGACCTTATTGAATTGCTATCGCTACAAGAGAGCTAACGACGTTAAATACAAAGTGATTGCCAGTATTCAATTATGGATTTGATCATTAATATAAAAACTTTGTGAGATACATTATTGTTTCTTTGTTCTTAATTCAATTTACTGTCAGGTGGGCCGTCAGCTTGTTTGTCACCTCAGAACAAAAAAAATCTTCTCTTTTATCATCTTCAACAATAGCTTGTGTCACTGCTAGAAGACACCGCAAGATCCTGGCTGATATTTAATGTTAGACATCTGCTATCATGCCAAGGTTTTCTCGCGATGTTTCCCTTGATTGAAATCTCAAGGTCATAGTTTGAACCAACGTTCTTGGCATTCTTAGTCACTATCAATCAGCTATCATCGGCTTAACTTGACTATGAATAAATATCTTGTGGCTCGGCCATCTGACCCCAAACTAAGCAGAGCTTGTACTATGGTATCAGATAACTGATACTTTACATAATACAACCTTTTTTTAAATATTTAGTCATATAGATTTTTTCCCAGATACAGAACAAACATACATGTTTATGAATACATAGGTAAATTTGAGTAGTAGAGCTATTAGTGCAGAGTTCGTCCGGGGAAGTACCATCTTACCCATTTGTGCCGTGAAGCAGTAGTGCACTTGTATTACTGTGTTTCGGTTAGAAAGGTAAGGGGGCCGGTGAAATTACTGGCAAATGAAACTTAACAACTTCAGTCTCTGGGTCGACAACGTATTGGCTATACTCTGGTGTTGCAAATGTCTATAGGTGGCGGTGACCACTTACCGCCAGGTGGACCGTGTGCTGATTTGTCGGCTCACGAGGTATAAAAAAAAAATTATTATTCTGGATGGGAATCGAAACCATGACCTGTGACTTGGCAATCAAGGTCTTCTACTACCAAGCCTTCTGGCTCGTTAACCTTTAGCAATTGATATTGCATTTTTATATATTTTAAAGATTTCTTTATTAAAAACAGAAGACCTATTTCGTTATTGGATAGACTCATTGCGAGATACGGCGCAATATTATTGCAAATCATTTATTCGGTTTTCTATTACCTTCTCACTCGTTTATTTAATTGGTTTCTCAGAATTGTTTTCCAAAACTGTCAATAAACTCATGGTTTACCATCTGCACCTTCTTTATTCAAAGCAATATACGGCTTCACTCTTATTAGTGTAATATTATTATACCTACACCTAGTATTTTTTGTTAATATGGCGGCAAATGCCATGTCAAAGGTCGTGGATTCGAATACTCGAACAAACTTGAACTTTCGTTAAAGATAATATTCATCGTAAGGAAACCATAGCACGTTCGCACTTCACTGTACCCTTCTGGCTCATACAACCCTAAAGTCGATAATCGCCAAGGACCTACAGATGAGTTCTGATAGCTGCACCTGAGAGACAATTCTCCCATAAAGTCGAACACATTGACAATCCCCCTTGGTAAATGTCCTTAAAGGTTATAAGACCTTGACCGCCACGGCACAGCTCGTGATTCGATTTCCACCCAGGACAAACATTTGTGTGCAACATGTCTGTTTGTTTTGTGTCCGGGTTATAAATATCTATATATGTATTTAGAAAAAAAAAGTAGTATAAGGTCAGCTTACTTTAGGATCAGATGACAATAATTGAGATATAGATGTAAAGAATGTCCCAGGCGTCCTTGGCAATCGTCAATTTTTTTTGAATGATTTAAAAAATTTACAAGAAAACTATACCATACAACTATCACTCACAAGGTGCAAATTCCCCTAAACCTAACTGCTATTAACCTGCAAAAGCAAATTTAGTAGCGCCTCCGACTACCGTACCAATTAAGAGCGCCAGTCGAAGCCATTATTGCTAGTCTCCGTTCCAATCTAGATGAGAACAAGGTCGAAGAAGTAGCATTGGATGCTGGAAGTGACATCTGTACTAATAGACTTTTGTACTTAAGATGTGTCAGGACGAGACGACGGTCTAGTAACTGTCAGTTCTATATTTTATATGGGTAGGGTTTTTATAACATACTTAATTAATATTTTTATGATTTTTTGAGAACCACACCTTGATTTACATCAAAAAATAAGTTTTTGATAAGATTAGGTGTGGTTTCGGTGTACAAATATCGAAAGAAGTTCTACGACTTATCCATCCTAGAGATACAAAACGAATAATGCCAAAGATCTCATGTTAATATTAAAGAATTTAAAGAGAAAAGCAGGAAAAATATACACTATATAATAGACCGAAATTCCTAGATTTTCATCAAAAAGGCTAAATAATGCGATGCAGTTATTTGAAGTAGAAAGCTTTAAATTTCATTGCCAATATAAATTTTCCATAGTCATGATCCTCATGTAGCACTTTTGCTTTATCATGCATTACACTTATCCGTATCAAATACTGTAATCCCTTTGTAATACCGCTGTCAAATTAATTTATTACAAAATGCTGAAATTGCGTAAGGTTCGGCCCTTTTCTGATTTATAGGAATGACATCGGCACAGCATCGGTATTCTCGGATACCAAGTAGGCTTTGCGTACAGAGGATACCAAGGATCCCGATGAATGGTATCTTTGGTATCTCCGGTATCCTCGATATCCTCTGTACGGAAAGCTTACTGGCACCTTTTTGTGAGTGTTTTTAATTGGCGCAGAACACGACGAGACATGCATGCATTTTGCTCAAAAGTTTACCGACAACTGAGTTGGTAGGTGACGGAGAGCGGTACTATTTCGGTACCAAAAATACCACGTCCATGTGACAAATCCGGGAAGGGCCTTAATTAATCCATTTTTCACTGGCCTGTGTTTTATAAATTTAATTAACATTTATTGCAGAGTAATAAAAAAAGAGGTTTACAGCGGTTCAGAATCTCTTTCAATTTCAGAAGTGTATGAACCCGACTATAATTCATGTCTAACCGTAAAAAAAATGAAATTTTAATCGCACAATAGCATCTGCCGTTTAAAATGGAAACATTAGTTTTTCTCATTTTTTTTTCTAATACCCGCACGTTATGTTTTTATCTGAAATTGAAATCCTAACTGGCTGACGAGGTGCAGGACTTAGCCAATATGTATGTACAGTTTCGTGTGTATACTCAAACTAAATAAAGCCTTAATCATATGCTTGAAAATAGAAACAGAATAAATATTAATAAATTTAGAATTTTCTCATTGTTGTATTTTAAAAGATCATTATACAAGATATCTTTGACTATCACATCGAAGATAATGTATATGCATATTTTTTCTATCAATCAACTTATAATAATTAAAATAAATGTAATTTCATTATAATTATTCGTTTCTAGTACGCATATTCTACCTACAGAACGCTGCCTTCAGAAAAAAAACATAAAATCTAGTTTACTTCGTTAATTAAGAATACAGTTATGTTCTAATAGATAGCAATTAGTAGTTGTCAATAACAGCCTTAACTGAGTTCCAGGAAAAATGATTAAAAGGGCGAGCCCGGAGATAGGACTGGCCTCCGTAGGGTGCAAATAAAGCTCAGGGGACGGATTCTCATCTCAATCTATCGATATTAATATTTCGATCAATATGTGTCTATATTCTTTAAATAAATATGCAAAGACCAAATAGTTAAGTGCCATTTTCACGAAATTTAAAGTAATAAAAAATGGACAAAGTAAGATTTTTTTAATGCTAAATCTACTACATAAACAAAAAAAATATTTTGATAATGGTTGAATTTTCACCCATGGGCGAACTAGTCTTCCAAAATTTGTACAAATAACTAATGCTCTCGAAAAAAAAATTGTGAATCGAAATCTTGAGAATCGTGGTTTAGTTTTTACAATATTTGTACTAACTGTAACCCGCAGATTCATCTATATTTTTGGGATCCAAATTAGAGTATTCTACGCCTCTGACCGGGTTCAAACAACCCCTTCGCCTTCGTCAAAATCGGTTTAGTGGTTTTGACGTGAATTATATAGCAAACAGACAGACACACTCCTTTATCATTTACTTTATAGTCAAGATTTATTTTGGTTAAATAGTTTGGAAGAAATATTTTCAATTTTTTTTTTCCATTTTATAAAAGGAATAATAAAAAAATATTGTATTTTAATTTCGAAGAATATTATTTATTAAAAAAAATGTTTGAGTAGTAGAGCTATTAGTGCTGAGTTCGTTCGGGAAAGTACTACCCTACCGATTTCCGCCGTGAAGCATTATTACTGCGTTTCGGTTAGAAAGGTAAGGGGGCCGGTGAAATTACAGGCACATGAGACTTAACAACGCATCAGCGATGCTCTGGTGTTGCAAATGTCCATAGGCGGCGTTGACCACTTACCTTCAGGTGCGTGTGCTTATTTGTCGGTTTATGTGGTATAAAAAAAATTTAAGTTAAGATAAAATTGATAATTCACAATCGTGTCGTTAAAAAGCACGTTAAGTTCACATCAAAGATATATATTAATTACTTTAATAATATGTGTGTCAGTAACAGTTTAATTATTAACCAAATTCAGCAACTAAAATGCGAAGAACTTTTACATATCTCAAGGTGTACTTAAGTAAAGGCAACCTTCGTTGAACTGAGAGGTCTACGTAAAATGGCCGCTATGTGTTTCCAGCTTCACTAAGTTCCGAATAATGCGATCCATTTGACTTGCTAAGTTGACTTGCACCGTTCTCAGTAATTTTGGTAATAAGTAGAGATTACGTACCTACATACGTATTCTAGCTGAGAGAACTTTGAATAGAAGTTACTGGGTTCCTTTCTAGCGGGAAATGAGGGGAAAATGGGAAATTATGTCCGAAGATAAAGTCAGGAGTGGGTTTTTGGAACTTCATTCTACGTAAGATTCGCCGTATAGGATGAAAAGCTCAATATATTTTCAACCATTCATTTTAAGATGGAATATAAAACAAGATATGGGACTAAAAGATTGATAAAACACTATGTCCTTTCGTATGCCAGAAGTATATAATCTATTATAAAAAAAAATGTTCCATATGCTTTCTTACACAATAAATCCGATAGCGATGAAATAAATCAGTTGTTCTAAGAAGGTTGCTAATAAAAATCACATAGATTGCATACCGAGAACTGCTATAAGAATATTAAAAAAAAAACAATTACCCTTAAAGAAATATATGAGCAAAACAAATTCAATTAAACAATATGCAATACATTGACATCAATAGAATTGTCATTTTCTCTCATACCTCGACTACTTTATTCTCAAGTAATATGATGCAGTGCATTGAATATTGAAGGTGTAGGTAGGGGAAAATCGTTACCTGAACGATAACTATGTCATCATTGTGCTTTAGTGATGTCTACAACCATATCGATATAGTGAGAAGAATATCAATCTATACCTCTATACTAATATTATAAAGAGGAAAGATTTGTATGTAAGTATGTTTGTTACTCTTTCACGCAAAAACTACTAAACGAATATGGATGAAACTTGGCACATAGATAGAGCATATCCTGGAATAACGTATAGGCTACTTTTTATCCCAGGAAAATGTGATATCCCTCGAGAACATGGGTTAAACCGCGGAGGACAGCTATATTTGAATATTAAACAACCTGTCTCCCTGCGGTTTCACCCGCTTTCCTGAGGTATGTTTCTTGGAATAAAAAGTACCCTTTCTGTTAGGTTATAAACGATATATCCCAAGGTTCATCTAAATAAGATAGATCGTTTTTGAGCGTAAATGTAGCAAACCACACATTCGACAGACCAGTATATAATGTAATACAGCTGCTTGGTGGTTAGCGACCCTGACTCCCATTAATGTGCATGAACATGTCTGTTTGTTCTGGGTCTGGGTGTAAATATCTATTAAAGTATGCATTTAGAAAAAAAAGTAGAATATGTAGTATATCAGTTATCTGGTTTCCATAGTACAAGCTCTGATTAGTTGATGGAGGATAGCCGTGTGTAAAGAATGTCCCAGGATATTTATTTATTTATTATTATTTTATCCATACATCCATCCTCATAAATTTACGCATCTAAAATCTAGTAAGATTGGATTATTTGAGATAAAACGAAATCTTTGTTTTTAAGTTAATGATCATAACTAATTGACTCGCGTGACCTTACGGAAATCCATTGTTGTTGTGATTATACAAAAACAAATATCTAGTAATAGATCTGGATCTCCTTCTCTGTCAAGTCCCAAACAAGGAAACTAAAAACTTCCTGTTAGGTTTCCTTGTTTAGGACTTGACAGAGAAAGAGATCCAGTGGAATTAGTTACTAGATATTTGTTTTATTATAATCGTTAATGATCATCGTCAATTTTGGAAACACATTTTCTCTAAGACGACGATTACTCACTTTTGAGACGATTTTTGTCATGTTGTCTTGCCCTTAATAGCCAGAGATGTATTTATACGTAAATTGAGCTTAGAACTCTTAAGGAATCAAATCAGGATTTGATCTGAAACCAAAGGTCAAGGTCTAAACTATACATTGTTGAGTCAAAGTAGATCTTAGGTCGATTTTTGTGTTGTAATAATACATAATATGGTTACCAAGCATCGATATCGATAAAGGATAATGCTTGTGCACATCACTAAGCAAGAAGCAGGCTCCTAACCCAGTTATGGAGCGATCTCGTCCGGTCATTTCTCCAATATCGTGTATAAATCTTGAATCTGCACTTTCCTTGTTTATGTTGCGCTTCCGTAGAGACACTGCACTACCACCGTGCTATCACTCTATCAATTCGCTGAGCCTTCGTGATCGAAACTACGAACAGCATAACGGATCGTTGTTTGGTTGAGGGCTGTTGTTTTTGGCAACTACCTCCTTTGTATGAAAGGTCTTATTCAGATAGCTAGGAAATTTCTGATGAAATAGTAATACATAGTAAAAAAAAAAAATCTTGGGTCATTTTTGACACACGTCCATCTGGGCCCAAACTAAGCAGAGCATGTACTATGGAAACTAGATAACTGATATACTACCATTTTTTCTAAATACATATTTATATAGTTTACACCCAGACACAGAACAAACAGACATGTTTCACACAAATGCTTGTCCTGGGTGGGAATCGAACCCGCGAGCTTCGGCTTGGCAGTTAGAGTCGCTAACCACCAAGCCAACTGGTTTGTATTACATTATATACAGTATTTTATAACTCGTACCTAAAGTGCATTATAAATAACGAAATAGAAGTAATTCGGTTATTCAAAATTCATAACCATTTATTCAGTTTAGGCCCTCAGAGGGCACTTATGAAAGTCAAATTTTAAGTTACTGAAACTAAGGTTATGCAGGTGAGCTAGTCGCTTTCTCCCGAATGCACCCGAGCTTTTCCGAAATATGTATAGGTATCATAACTTTGGGTCTGGTGACCATTTTTACTCTCTGAAAGAAGCCGTGATAAAACAAATGCAGCCTTATATACTGCAAATATGACTGAATGTACTACTTGCTACGTTTCACTGCCCTGCATTCTTGTATACAAATTCGTCGGCGAGCCCAACAAGGCCTCCGAGAGCGAACCTTTCGCGGAATTCCGTAGTTAATGAAAGAGACAGAGCATGGAGGCCGGGAAACATAATCGACCTAGTGTAATTTACCTTGCAAAGTAGATGCATTAATTTTATACTTGAGTCAGTAAGTGATAGTAAATTGTACCTCCGGAGGAGAACTAGTAATACAATACTACGTTCTTTATAATCTTTTATCCATTATTTCAGTGATCCATCCAAGTGTTCATACAATTGACCCAATAAAAGGTTTTTAACCACCCTCGTCATCCCGGCTTCTTATGTGCCTACATCTATTGTTTTCTCGCTCATCAATCATACGTTAAAACGGGATGCCCTGACACCTTGCGAGTCAAACTAACGTAAAAAGGGATAATGTATCAGTGGAAAATATATTACGACATTTTCTTTGGCCTTTTTGTAAGTGGCAATATATTTCTATCGGTGCGTGTGGAAATATTTTTATGGGTTTTTCCTTGACATTTTTAAAGCAACCAGCCATCAAATCTAGACAAGTAAATAATGATGTAGTTTTTATGTCCAAATTCATGGGCATGGAGCATTCATACCCATGAATTTGGTACATTAAAAATGATATCATTCCAAAGTTTTTCGTATTCATTTTTATTGTCATAATTACAACTTATACAAACTTTATTTTATGGAATTTTTTTTTCATTTTATTAGATTTATTTAAAAAGCCTTATATAATTACCGTCACCTTATTCATGGCCAACCTACTAGAAGTCCAAACAACAAATCTCTTGTACTTTGTAAGGCCCGTACCCAAATTGTGTAACTCTTTTAGATTTAATGTTTAAGCCTATTTAATTATAGATTGATGGCTCGACGCTCGAGCACTGTGGGTCAACTGTCGTACCTCCGTCAATGTAATACAAAATTGACTGCAATGACGATTCCGAGAGTAGTGCACAATATAGTAGTAACTTCAGTAACTTTAATTTAACCTTGATAAGTGCCCTCCGCGGCCCTAAACTGAATTAAAGGTTATGAATTTTGTTTTTTTTTTTTCAATCGCCATGCAAGCCAGTGAGAATTTTTTTTAAAAATCAAGACAATATTATTCCCACATCCTAAATATCGATCTAGTAAACAAGCAAGCTATACGTTTCACAATATTCAATGGCACATATGTGAAGCTCTCATGCCCCATTCGTGTTATACTAACTTGTACATCGTAACTGAATTATAGCGAGATAAATTAACATCAGGAAAATGGTATTGTGTGCATATTCAGACAGCGGAGTCATAGAGAGGAAGTCGTAGCGGGAGCGGGCGAGGAATTTGTAACCTTGGAGTAAGATAGAAAGAAAAAATTTACTCGATTGTAATTTGTTTTTTTTTTATACTATTAAGGTAGCAAACAAGCTGACGGCCCATCTGATGGTAAACGGTCACTGCAGCTGGACGCTTGCAACACCGTGGGTATAACTCGCGCGTTGCCGACCCTGCAAAAATCTCTATACATCCTTCTTGAAGAACCCCATGCTGTACTCCCTTTGGAAAACCACGGCGGGGAGCTCATATCTGGCTATCTACTGTGGTTTCACCTATGATCCCAGGGTAAAAATAGCCAGTGTCACTCTTCATACCATAGGCTATGTGTGTGCCAAAATACAGCAAGATCGGTGCAGTAATTTAGCCATGAAAGGGTAATAAAAAAAAACCCACCATAAAATATATTTATTAAAATACATAGCATCAGGGATAGTTTAATTCTATGCAACTTTTAATATTATTTTAATAATTTAACACATAAATAAAAAAATTACATACTTCTTTTGAAATTAAAATATTTTCATCCAAATAGGCCTTTACAAGCACTTATTCTGTCTTCGGACTTAGTCTGACTCTAATACCGGTTCCGAAGGTGGCTTCTTTTTTTACAATTGAAACCTAAGAAAGTTTGTTTAAATCGAAATTTTTAGGATGTTCTACCTCCTACAAATACTTGACACTTACTCTAATGACATGCTTCTGAACTATCCCCGTCGCCTACGACGAGTTTCCTAAAACTTTTTCCAAAAAAATATTCGTTACTTACGAGACGGGGAAAGAGCGAGATGGAAGCTAGTTCTATCTTAAATACATGTAACAATGAATTTCTCTTTGCTTCCAATTTCCAAAGAGGAGAGGACATAGTGAAGATACTTTTTAACCAGTAGGTATTTTAATACTGGTACATAATGGTAATAGGTCACACCCAAGAGGTATTTCAATGTGTTGCTAGAGTGGAATAACACATATCGCACCCTCAGAAGGATATGGGCTTAACTCAAAAAATCACTTTTGGCACATTTCTGATTGGGTCACTTTTGCACTGAGCGGAGAGGGTGGGTCCCGGTGTAAAAGAGGCTGAAGTATCGGTATGCTTATTCTATCATTAAATTGACTATGTTTTACTATTCATCGGACAGATCGCACTTTGTTTAGTCTCTCTATGATCGTAACTCCATTTCGCAAAATTTTGAGTTCGGCTCTTATCGTACTGAAAGTGCGATATGGGTCAGCAAATTATGTTGTTATTTTTAGCATGGAGAGGCAGTTGGATTGGTGATTAGCGACTCTGACTGCCAAGCCGAAGGTCGCCAGTTCGATTCCCACCCAGGACAAACATTTGTGTACATGAACATGTCTGTTTGTTCTGTGTCTGGGTGTAAATATCTATATAAATGTGTATTTAGAAAAAAAATATACTATATGTAGTATATCGTTAACTTTAAATTTGACCTTCATATGTGCCTTCCGAGGGCCTAAACATAATAAATGGTTTTGAAGTTTGAGTTAACTGGTTTCCATAGTACAAACTCTGCTTAGTTTGGGATCAGATGGCTGTCTGTAAAGAATGTCCCAGGATATTTATTTTATTTATTTATGGGGATAAAACAATGTACTTCAAAAACCACTAAGCTCTCCGCTACTCTTGTTTACATATCCTCAATATAATACTGAACATGCTTCCATTAAAACACATCTAATATAGAGATTACAGTACTACCGGTTGTTGTACTGAAGCTATTGTATTATAGCAGTTTGCCAATCAAAGATAATGCGATAAACGGATTGCGTTTCATACATTAACGTGCGTGTGAGAAATCTGCTCGAACTGAAGTGAATTATGTTCCATTAAGTAGGAATCGAAAATGATTAACAACATAGTAATGTAATTAAGGATCACGATATTACCAGCGCCCATTGACGTGAGCAAACGTTTGTCTTACGTGGGAATCGAATCCACATCCTGCCCCCTTATTCAGCTAATACAAACTTTGTCGGCGAGCCGCTTTACGAAGGCCTCAGGGAGCTTATCTCTCACGTGATTAGTAGTATTAGCGTAGTAAGCGACAGAGACAGAGCACGGAGGCCGCGACGAAACATCCTCGAGTTAGTGTAATTTTCCTTACAGAATCGAGCCCCTGTGGCATAGAAATCAGTCTCTAGCCATCAAGCCAACTGACTCGTCATGTTGAAGTACTAAGTAAGATTTTGTTTTTCTAGCATGCAATAGGATATATTGCTACATACCACTAAATATTTAAACAAATAAAACAAACGCATAAAAAGATCTACGTTCAAGGTATTATTTGTATTTGAGTAATATTATGATACATTTACTCCCAACCATATGATATGATACTTTAATGCCTCCGCCTCCCTTTAAATGAGAAAATTCCTTCAATGATAGAAACCTACCTTATTCCCTTGTAACATAGGCTATGTTACAATCCCAGGATACCACAGATACCTCAGGAACGCGGGTGGAGCCGCAGTACGTTAGCAAGTATTTAACAAAATAAACACATCCATTATTTTTCTTATCCGCAATTCAACAGATTTCAGAGTAGCCTTCATCAAAAAGACAACATGAATGGCCAAGAAAAATGTATTTTCTATTAGGACCCCAAGGGTCTATGGGCCCAAGACATACCCTTGTCAGATCCCAGCCGGATTACTGGACAGGTGTTGTGCAAGTATTTTTCTGCTCGATTAAATCTGGTGACGAAGTAAAAAGAAATTTGGATAAGGGGATGCCTTCGTGCACCGACGCACTGTTAGAAAAGAGCGTTAGCGCTCTTTCTTTACGTCAAACAAAAACTAGCCCAACAGTATGCGCGGTTGTTAAAAAGTTTTTCAAACTAGGTTTCACTCGTTATTTCGCCCAGGTTAAAAACTAGCCTAGGTACAGCAAAAATTGAGTCGTTACTTGGAAATACTGTAACTTTTTGAATTTCAATTTGAAACATTTGTTCTATTAATTTATTTTATAATAATACGTCCAAATAGTACGTATTTTTAGAAATCTTTATTTTTATTTTTATCATAGCCATAATAAAATTATAGTTGTATGTATGTGCCGCTACAAACTAAACTCCGCTACATCCACGCCAAATGTCATCAAAATAGCTTGATCCATTTAGTCGTGACATATTAACAAACAGTACTTGGATGGCCGAGCATTGCTCTGGATTTCTTTACTAACGTGACTTCTACCGTATTCTCTTTTTAAAAGCACTGTCATATATACCTAGATACGAATTAGATGCGATAATAAAGGGCTACCAATAACAGTATTTCTCACAAAAGATGTAACTTAAAAACCTTACCTTCTAATAAAATTGTTATATAAATAAAATAGCAGTTTTCATTGCTTAAATATACGGATAAAACGACATTTTCTCAAAATGAATCCTAGCTAGATCGATTTAACGCCCCCGAAACCCCCTGCATACTAAATTTCATGAAAATCGTTCGAGCCGTTTCCGAGATCCTAATTATATATGTATACAATAGATTAGATTAGATAGATATGGGCTCCTCTCACCAAAAGCAAAGAAAAAGTTCATATTATCATACATAAACAGCAGTGAAAAAAGTAGTACCTAGTGTGCTACATGTACTTTTAGACCTTCCATTCCATTCACCTTTGGACAATGCAAGCGAGACAGACGGCATGTACCATTAATCGAAGCGAACTAGTTTACATTAAAGAATTTAAATCTATTTGGTATTATCTTAAGTTTAATTTACAGTGGAGCTTTTTGAAGTATATTGCAATTTTAAAAATATGTATCAGTTATCTGGTTTCCATAGTACAAGATCAGCTTTGTTTGGGATTGGATGACCATGTGTAAAAAAATTCCCGGGAAATTTATATCATTATTTTTATAAAGAACCTGAAGCTCTGCTTCATTGAGATCAGATAGCGAAAGATTCAGATATGGAAAATACTTATTTAATTCATATAATTATTATTAGGAACACCTTTCGCTCTCACAAAATATTTTTAATCGAAAAGCGGATCTCTAAAAATAAAAGTCAATCGAAACCCAGTCCAATGGTCATTTGCAAAAGGAAATAGGAGCGTAACCGGATTGTCTGCACCGCGGCACCGCGCCCGTTGCGTGTTTGTGGATGCAACCCACTTGCCGCCTATTGACCTCCTATAGAATAACTAGAATACAGAAGCGACAATGGCCACGCAAATGGTAAAAACCTCGCCTGAGACCTGTCCAGGTCCTGTCGGTTGTTGTCTTTAGAAATGACCAGATGTCCCCTCGGTTACACTGGCGTTCCCTAGAGATGTTACATGTTGGGGAATAAAACTATCTATGTGCCAAGTTTCATCACAATCCGTTTAGTATATTGCGTGAAAGAGTACCAAACATACATCAGCTTTCGCAGATTTTTCTAAATAGGTACTTATAAAGCCTAATAAGTCATTAATATGTTGATATTTCATTCAAAGCCTATGAAAGATCAAGAACCTTTTTCAGGCCAATATCTATTTTCGGTTCGATGACAGCTGAAACTTGTTTGTTCTACTGCCTTTTTTAAGCAGTTCAAACGTTAACACCATCTATATTTATACACATTTATTGTTTGACGCCAATCCTCAGACAAATTTTGCAACGCTTCGAGCCTTTTAGTAATGTTTTTCTTTTTTTTTTCAGGTGTTTCAAATTATATCGAACGATGCTATTACTTAGGTATTGGTTTTTCTTCGGTAGTCACTTTCATAAACATCTTGACAGTCTCATTACAACCATTCATTAATTTAAAATAAACCGGGCAAGTGCGAGTTGGACGTGCACACGGTGGGTTCAGTTCAATAATTATAAGATCTTCTTTGACAGGCCAGTGGCTTGGTGGTTAGCGACTCTGACTGCCAAGCAGAAGGTCGCAGTCTCGATTCCCACCCAGGACAAACATTTGTGTACATGAACATGTCTATTTGTTGTGTCTGGGTGTAAATATCTATATGTAAGTATGTATTTAGAAAAAAAATGTACATCAGTTATCTGGTGTCCATAGTACAAGCTCTGCTTAGCTTGAGATCAGATGGCCGTGTGTAAAAGAACGTCCCAGGAATAAATTTATAATATTTTCTAAATACTCCATTGTTTAACATTTTTGTATGGAAACCATTTAAGCAATTTGGGTTTCATATATAATATATATTATTTTTTTTACCTTCTGTACAATGTAGGTATGTACATTTCTTCCCAATTGGGTAACTATTTATGTTTGTATGATAATAATATCCCGGGATTCTTTACACACGGCCAACTGATCCTAAACTAATCAGAGCTTGTACTATGGAGCCTAAGTAACAGCTGATTTATACTACTTTTCAACGTCTGAATATATCTTGTATAGAAATTCACACCTAATCACTGAACAAAGACATTTATTTATTTGATTTTATTTTTATTGAACGGTACAGTAACAGATAACAGATTGCACTTACACAAAAACATAAAGTAAAGAAAAAAAATAGGTAAATCTACTATCCAATGACAACTGCACACAGCTTAAACAATTAACAATTCACAGTTACACAAGTTCATATACAGATCATCAATCAAACACAAATCTGAGATAAAAAAAAAGTACAATTATAAAACAATAATTAAATATAATTATAATATATAATTTAAACTTATAAGTAATAAAGACGAATAAAAAACGAATGAAAAAAAGAAAAAATACAATCACTATTTTATTCATTATTTTACATGTTCATGTATACAAATGTTTGTCCAACCTGTGGCGTGGCAAACGGGTTTCCATCTACCAAGCTAATTGACTCATCAAAATTGTATTATTTGAACTAATATGTATAGTGATCTACAAACCAGAGAGAACATAGAGAGAGATGAGGAAATGATTGAGAGCAAAGTCAAAATTATAAGGCCAACTTCTTTTTCCATTTTCGTAAGGAACCCTTAAGAGGGCAATGGAGTAAAATGAAATTATCTATTATTATATATTATGTTCGTTTTCTTTCTCTCTATTCTGTGATGAATTGTTAGTAATATGATTTCAGACAGTTTTAATTTGCCAAAGATTTCTTTTATACCGAAGTAAATGGATTTCATTTCATATCCAATCAAATTACTATAAAAGTATTTTAAACATTAAAAAAAATCAAAGTTCTAAGCAACTACAGTAGAATACAAATTACTAGCTGTTTCCCGCGGTTCGAGGTGAAAATCCAAGGGGAAGCCCATGTTCAGCATTGGGGATCCCTTTGTAGATGATGATGATGCACTTGAGTGCCAGTTCCATTCTGGGCGCATGTGCTATCAGGGTATAATAAATAATAATAAATATCCCGAGACATTCTTTACACAGGGCCATCTGATCCCAAACTAAGCAGAACTTGTTCTATGGAAATCAGATAACTATATGATATGAAATAACATTTTTTTAAATAGGTACATATCTATATAGATTCTAGCTGACCCGGCAAACGTTGTTTTGCCATATTTACTTTATTAAAAACTATACATGAAAATGTATCGTACTAAAATTATTATATTCGATAGCTGACCAGATAGTCGTTGTACTGTTTAATCTATGAATATTGAATTCGAACTGGTAAGATAAATAAAAAATATCCAAAAACATAGTATTTAATGGTAAAAAGACCTAACCCATCGAGTGACTGTTTGTATGAAAAAGATCCATATTTATCCACTTCCTATTCCACTTTTATTTTTGCGGCGACAGCTACAGCCAAATTTCAGCTCGCGATACTACACAATACACCTCCTCGCCGGCGAGGACGTTAGCCGTGCTCTCTCTAATAATACATTGCTGTTTTTTGTTTTGAAATAAAGAACCACTAATAATAAATCAGATAATCACCCTCAGTGTGCTTGTTGCTTAAAATCTAATGTATAAATGTATTTTCGGGTGAGAGCGCACAGTGCTCGCCGGAATTGTCCGCGTAAGGGTGTAAGAGCCATCAGAAGCTAAAGGGTCGCTAACCACCAAGCCAACAAGCCTGTCAAATATCATCACATATGTTGCTTAGTAAGTAATTATTTATTATAATACTAATGCGCTAATCTTACAACAAAACTTTAAGAAACATTATAAATGATTATAATCGTAATACATACCCTGTTCCGCAGCGTCACAGCTCTTAATTTCAGGAGCTCGATAAACAATCACCGAACTAGTTAACAGAGGCTTTGTGCAGATATCCGGGCGAGCGTGTTCGAAATCAGCTTTGTAAAACAAGCTTTGCTTAGTTTGTGTGTCGTTTTACTATACACTGTATAATTTACACTTTACAGGTAGATTCGTTAAAGGTATAAACAGACTGCCACACGAAAGGGACAGATAAATAAGCCCTTAAAATAAAATTGATAGTTCACATCTTGATTTATTTTTTAAAACTTTTTGAGGATACTAGAAAAAAACATTTATTCCTCTTTAAGTGTATACCTAAATAAAAAGAATTATCTTACTTCATTATTTGACATCAAAATCTAATGTAACTACTTACAAAAGTTCCATAGATAAATAAAAGGAATTCGATCACAGCGCCACCTACTGGGCCCAATTGTAATTGAATCCACTGGAATACACAAAAAAATTCATCAAAATCATTCCAGACATTTAGAAGTTCACTAACATATATATAGGTACACGGACAGTAGAATTATATAAATATTAAGAAGATTATAAATTAATATCCTGGAAAATTCTTTACACACATAACATTGTATAATGTTATCAATTATGTTGTAGAAAACTCACACTCACTCCCTCAAACTCACACTCCCCCTCTCCCTTCCGTTATAAGACTCATAGCTCAGCAACGACACGTTTAATGAACGAACTTATCGCAGAGTAAAGTTTGTCATTTCTATCTTCCGCTTAATGATATAAAAATACAAACTAATATTTTTTGCATTCTTCTTAGAAGAAAAACATTATTAATGCCTCCTTCCTAAAGATAACTGACGATTTATTTGATAAAGGTAAATCAATATTAAAATAACTACAAAGTAACTGACAGGCAATATAGTCTGATGTTTGCGCCAATTACAGATGTATATAACACTAGCTGTCCGGACAGACGTTGTCCTGCCAAAATAAGTCCATACAAAAATTCAGGGTTTCGATCGCAGCGCCCCCTACCGGGTCCAATTGTAAATCTAAACCATTCTCGAATCTCCACGAACACACACAAAAAAATTCATCAAAATCGGTCCAGTCGTTTAGGAGGAGTTCAGTCACATACACACGCACACAAGAAATATATATATTAAGATTGGCAAAAGCGACATGCAAATAAACTATAAAATGATCCTGCAGCTTTAATTAAAATAAATAAATAAAATTCATTAGGCTGTACGACCCGCGGGTTCTTCAAAAACGAATATACAGCTAAGGAACTTTTAAAATTTAAATCAACTAAAACACATCAACATTGAATGGAGAACAAAAAAATAATGAAAATATGTATAACTTACTGAATAGTGTTGTGTAGCATATTTTGTATCGCCATATGACTTTGTTTGTTACTCTATGGACAGTTTTTGTGTTCGAATTGTTTTAAAACCATCAAACTTTTAACGGATATTCGTTACTGTCTGTACGCACTAGTTCCTAGCTATGTTATTTAGTCTATTTCCAGTGGTGTGATTCTGTAAGGTCATTGTCATGCTTCGAAACCTTGGAGTAGACCTCTCACGATAGCGTATGTAAGGAGAGATACAGACCATAGAGGGCGCGACAACAGAACCTTGCTTGTCGCACACTGTATCATAATAAGTAAATGTTAACAACTTTATCATAAACAAAGCTTTAATATTTTGAACTACTCACTGATTTTCATTAGCAATTCCCAAATAAACAATCAATATAAACTCGAGTTGTATCAATTACAAACGTCTGCGAAGTCTTTGGAACTTCCAGATCAAAGACACATCTTGTCATAAAGTTTTGATTGGGTTCTTGTCATCATCATCAACGTTGTCAAAAACTGTTGTCTTTGTAATAGGCTATCATAAAGTTTAATTTTAACACAATCGTTACACTCGAAAATGGATTTAAAGGCGCATGTAATAAGGATTCTATTTAAAAGGCACGATTATGTAGACATGATATATTCCTAAAATAGGAACTGTTGCTAAACTAGCGGCACGATTTGACATTTATGAATGTCAAAGAAAAATTTACTTTAATACTTTTGAAATTAGGTTCATATTTCGATCCAAGAGTTAATTGAATTAGCAAATAAACCTTATTACGAAGCATTAGGGTTGATTTTCTTATGATGGTCTCAAGCGTCAAAACGGCCATCAGTTTACGGACAGCATCATAAATAGCTTAACAAATCCAAATCTAGAAAACACCTTACAACTATTTATATTTTTTTTATGCGAGGCTTGTACACTTACGCCCTGGCCGCACGGCCTCTCTATCCATGCTAAGCGTCAGACGTCAGATTCAGTAACGTTACACGATATATATATATATAGGCGCGCGCCGCAGCGGTCACTCTGTATTTTTAACGCTTAGTTCCTACCCTTTACATTTTTTATTTATTATTATTGTCAAATTTCTGCCTACGGGTTAAAAAGATACAGCCCTGTAACAGACGGATAGATGGACAGGAGTACAAGTATTCTCCCTATTCGGTACAGAACCCTGAAAAACAAGACTCATTTTCACAATTTTCATTATGAAATTACTGCACGCTAAGCGTCAAAAATAGCAACGCACAAACAAATTTAAACCGTAAATTCAGAATAAAGTCCCACAGAAATTGTGAGCAAAAAGTTTATTCAAACAACACGTTAAATGCATTCGGAAAGTTTGTTTATTGTCTGACGTGTGGCTAGTTTGATGTAGGGCTACTACCCTTAGCCAAAAATAACTACATACGAGTATATTGTAAATGCTGATGTGACTTTGTTTATTCTTTGTTACGCTTTCACGGCTAAATTACTGAACCGATTTCGATGAAATTTAGCACAGACATAGTCACGGGTATGGAAGACGTAAACTCATCTCTGGAGCGTGGGTAAAACCCAGGATGGCTAGTTAAAATGAGTTAGTTTATTTTCGGATAAAAGCGCCCCAAATTTAAATATAAGAATAACTATATACATAACTTTTTTTTCTAAATGCGTACGTAGCATACGTAGATATTTCACAGACACATAACAAACAGACACGTTCATGCGCACACTTGTCCTGGGTGGGAATCGAAACCATGACCTGTGGCATCGCAGTCAGGATCTCCAATCACCAAGCCAACGATCCCCGTCGATTAGAAGTATATTATGTTACTAATAGGTATTACAAATTCGAGAGTTTATGAGGTTGGTTGTATTGATGTTTGTTACGCTTTCAAGCAAAAACTACGGAACAGTTTTGAATGAAACTTGGCACATATAAGCATTACAAGCAAGCCATATATAACCTAGAATAACATATAGTTCTTTTTTCGGGAAAATGTAACGTCGTTCGAGAACGCCGGGAATAGCTAAACGATATAAATAAAACTCTGACATGGGATGCGACAACCCTAACGAATCATGGTTGATTTGCAGTGCATCGGGAATTCACAGATTTATCTTAAGGTTAGGCTAGCCTTCACAAAAACCTAGCTAATTGGACAGCGGCAATGATACGTCAACATTGTTTGGTTATTTATTCAATATACATAACTACTAGCTCGCTCCCGCGGTTTCACCTGTGTTTCCAATGGATCTTATAAAATAATAATAAATTTATTTCATCTAAAAAAATTATGACAAGAACACAATACTTATAACTAGGCACAGGGTCGACAACGCATTGGCGATGCCCCTAGAGTTGCAAATGTCCATAGACGGTGGTGACCCCTTACCATCAGGTGGACCATGAACCTGTTTGTCGGCCCCTGTGTATAAAAAAAAATAGATACGAATATATTCGTATGGCCATATTTATGAATTTCTTCATCAATGATACAAAATTAGAAATGCGACCAAATATCGCCTCAAGAAACATCTATAAAGAAAAAATTATATTTTACAACAACACCCCGATACCTTTAATATACTTTTTGGCAGGGAAAAGCTCATGAGATCGAAAGCAAATTCAATAACTTATACGATCACCCCGCGGTACCAAAAACTGAATTTATATTACCGGTTCAATGAACAACATAATGAAAAGAACGGAGATTATTCAAATTTATTGAAAACATATACTACTATGGAAACCAGATAACTAATATACTACTTATACAATTTTTACCAAATACATAGGTACTTCTATAAATATTTACAACTATAAGGAAAATAGGGTTCCTTTGACGCACCATGACATAAAAACCACAGAACATATCGAGATGAGACTGCTACCATTCGACGCGGAATTTTTCGTTGATGGTTATAGGCTATATATAATATCGATAAACGCGTCTAAACCCGCGGGGGACAGCAAGTATTTATATAAAAAAATCAGATATGTTCATGCTCACAAATGTATGCGTGGACTGGCCTGTGACTTGACAGTGTGAACATATCAAAAATTCAAAATTCAAAACCATTATTCAGTTTAGGCCTTCGGAGGGCACTTATGAAGGTCAAATTTAAAGTTACTGAAGCTACAAGTTACAACAGTTTACCTATTACGGTTCATGAGATACAACCCGCAGACAGACGGACGGACAGGTAAGGCTTCGTAATAAGGTCTCATTGGCAACCTTTGGGTACAGAACCCAAAAACCTCCTGAGCTTTAGAGAATAATCACTATTTTCTATTACAGAATCGGGTCTCGGTGAATTCGGGAGCCGGTGTGTTATTCTTATCCGAGGCCCATTGTCAACAGTGGACGATCTAAGCTAAGGATGAAAATAACTTTAGTATCTTGTCCTACAAATCCTAAAAATAATAATGCGAAGATTTGTGGGGATGTGAATAGATGTTTGTCACTCTTCCGCATAGCTACTGAATTACTTTGGATGTCACTTGGTCCATCACCTGGGATAACATAAAGCATTTTTTTTCGTCTCAAAAATAAGAAATCTCCTGTGGGAATGGGGATGAAAACCCGGGGCGGTTATTGGTTTACAAGCTAAATAAATAAATAATAATAATAAATATCCCAAGACATTCTTCACACATGGTTACCTGATCCCGAGTTAAGCAGAGTGTATTGCTTGTAGTATGGCTACCAGGTAACTGATATACAACTTTTTTAAATACATACTTATATATACATGGTGACTGGTGAGATACCTTCAATATTTGAGGATGTGTAAGTTGGCGATCATATATGATTAAAAAAAATGACATTAAAAATAAATATTAAACTACTTCTTAGTAAACTTAGTAAACAGTACACCGAGAGTCCCGTATTTACCTGCGCAATACTTGGTTACGCGCAGCGCGCTATCAACACAGAATACATAGGTACGTACACTGTACAGCTGTTGCCTACCTACATCATGACCTCTCCCCATGTATGATCCCCATGAGCATGATCCGTTTTCCCTTCATACTTTAATCCTGGCTTAGGACAGGCAAAAATACCTAGGTAATCACTAATTTGTTGACTAAATAAAGTGTAGAGCACACTAGCACTAGCGCGTGCCGCACGTGACTCAACTTAAACAACAGACACCTTAGGCACCTAATTTTAATACATAATTTTAACGGGAATCGAGTACCGAGTAGTCTCTATAAGTATCGAAGGTATATCACCAGTCACCCTGTATATTTACACCCAGACACAGAACGAACAGACATGTTCAAGCATACAAATGTTTGTCCTGGGTGGGAAACGAACCCGCGACCTTCGGTTTGGCAGTCAGGGTCTCTAACCACCAAGCCAACTGGCCCGTCAATATATAAATACATCTACACTAATAATAAACCGAGAATAAAATGTTATGTTTGAAAAGAATAAACTGAAACTACTGGACTGATTTTAATTATTCTCTCACAACTACAAAGTAACTTAATCCAAAAGTAGCATAAAGGTATGATACAACCCCGGCATAAATGGAAAATCAGCTAAAACCACGGGGGAGATACTTGTAATTTAATATATAGAAAATTTTTCTTGACAGTTAAGTTTGAGATACGGCTTACTAAGAAATCAACTGTTTATCCGCACCCCGGAAATTGAACCGTCTCCAGTCCCGACGACTTACAGTTCGAACATGTTATGAAACAGAGATGTTGTTAAAGAGGTTCAATCCACATGTCAACAGTCAGATACAATGTACGTACTTCCACAAAATGTTTTGCACATTTGTTGAACTTCCGCGAATTGTATTCGAATAATGAGAAGGATTACGAATAAAGTTGTTGTTTTAAAGTGCGGGAATTGTGGCGTTTTTTAAGTGAAACATCTAGGGCTTTGAAATTCTAATCCGCAACCTTTTTGTGTAGAAAAATATAGTATGATAAATCTATGCTATTCAAAAGTGATTGATGAATAATTAGAATGTTTCCCTGTAATACAAAAGTTTCACTTCTATCGTCTTTACGACTCACCCTTATTTTTGGAAGTGAGTTCTTATGGAAGGGCTTTGAAATTCTGATCCGCATCCATTTTTGTGTGACGAAAAATATCAAAGAAGATTTATTTTTATTTTTATACCACATAGGCCGACAAACAAGCGGACGATCCACCTGATGGTAAGTGGTCACCGCCGCCTATGGACATTTGCAACACTAGGGGCATAGCCAATGCGTTGTCGACCCTGAGACGTGAAGTTGTTAAGTCTCATGTGCCTGTAATTTCAGCGGCCCCCTCACCTTTCTAACCGAAACACAGTAATACAAGTGCACTACTGCTTCACGGCAAAATGGGTAAGGTGGTAGTACGTCCCCGGACGAACTCTGCACCAAGAGCTCTACTACTATTAGACAGGCCAGTTGGCTTGGTGGTTAGCGACTCCGACTGCCGAGCTGAAGGTCGCGGGTTGGATTCCCACCAGGACAAACATTTGTGTGCATGAACATGTCTGTTTGTTCTGTGTCTGGGTGTAAATATCTATATAACTATGTATTTAGAAAAGAAATGTAGTATATGTAGTATATCAGTCATCTAGTTTCCATAGTACAAGCTCTGCTTAGTTTGGGATCAGATGGCCTTGTGTAAAGAATGTCCCAGGTTATATAGTACTCCAAAAATGATGATGCATAGTGACACATAAGTAGGATAATTTTATGTAAATAAACATAATCTATGCTATTCAAAAGTGATTGATGAATAATTAGAATATTTCCCTGTAATACAAAAGTTTCACTTCTATCGACTGTCTTAGAAACAGCCTATTTTTATATATTTCCACACTAGAGTATATATTTATATTTCAATCTAAAACATTAGACTACAAATTCTTCCTTGTAATATATGAAAATGATGAAGTGATGTTAGAATAAATTAATAAATCAAATGGATTCGAATTAATGCGGCTTACAGAATGGCGCGGCGTCACTATAATCTCGATAATCAGAGCTAACTCTACGGTTGACAGTAAGCCATGCTATCTTCGAATTGGTATTTACCACATTGTATAATACCAATAGCCAATATAGTACCTTATTACATAATAATATGGTAGACTAGCTGTCCCCCGCGGTTTTACCCGCGTTCCCGTGGGTTGTCACATGTATTATACATAAAAACCTTCCTCTTCAATCACTCTATCTATTAAAAAACCGCATCAAAATCCGTTGCGTAGTTTTAAAGATTTAAGCATACCTAGGGATATAGGGACAGAGAAAGCGACTTTGTTTTATACTATGTAGAGAAGTTTGATTTAACAAAATTATTATATACCTAAATGCTGTCTCCAGAGCTGCGTAGCAATGCGTCTACGTTTCAAGAGTTACTAGCTGTCCCCCGCGGTGTCACCCGCGTTATTCTGGGATCCTATGTGCTAATACAGGTCATAAACTATCTATGTGCCAAGTTTCATCCAAATCCGTTGAGTTGTTTTAGCGTGAAAGAGTAACAAACATCCATACAACACAAACTTTCGCACTTATAATAGTAATATTAAAATTTATAAAAAACTTGCATTGAAAAAAATATTAAATTCATTTTACCAGATATTACGGAATATTTGTTCCAATTTTTCACTCTCCCAAAAACCTTATTCGGACTAGAACGAACATAAAAAAGAAAAATACCGTATCGTTCCTGCCGTTCTCAAATGATGCGCTTACCAAATAATAGAATAATATTTTTAATTATACAGATTTAAATCAATATTAGTCATTTCCTAACCTTAATATGTTTGTCCTACATAAGATGCAAAATTTTCAATGACAAATCTTTAGTTGAACTTTTTAAAGCGACGATAGTTCAATGGTACGTTGAATTCCACGACGAAGGGCGTGGATTTGAAACTTATAGACTTTAACTCTAACAGTCACACGTTTACATGCATAATAATACCAATATTTTAGTTATAACTTTAAGACCGATGTGCGGAGAAATGTAGCACTCAGTCTTTGTCAAAGAAGATGTGTATAATCGTGGAACCAACAGCCGAAAGAAAGTGCTGTTTTTAATTAAACACATCTTGAAAAGGTGGTTAGTGACACTACCCGCTAATGCCGGGTTACTATATACGATCCCGATCTAAAATCGCAAGATTGAAGTAGAATTTTGACATTATGTGTATTAAAATTACTGTCAAAAGGTTCATCAATCCATGGATTTTCGATCGGGATCGTATATAGTAACCCGGCATAAGACTGTAAAGGCTTTTGGTAAAGGAAAACATAGAGTTAGTAGGTTTAAAGTGCCAACTGCAGTGACTGTTATTATTATAATTTTTAACATTGGACCTCATAATTGTTTTTTGTTTTAGTTTATACTTGATTCAGGTTGAAAGACAATCGCAAATTACCTATCAGTGTGTTCTGGGAATTGCAATTGAACCAGCTGTCTTCTATGTATGTATTGGTGCATCAACCCTTGATATTGATGCCCCTGACAGGCCAGTTGGCTTGGTGGTTAGCGCTCTGACTGCCAAACCGAAGGTCACGGGTTCGATTCCCACCCAGGACAAACATTTGTGTGCATGGACATGTCTGTTTTTTCTGTGTCTGGTTGTAGTTGTATATGTAGTACATCAGCTATCTGGTTTCCATAGTACAAGCTCTGCTTAGTTTGGGATCAGATGGCCGTGTGTAAAGAATGTCCCATGATATTTATTTATTTATTATTTATATTGTTAATATTTATGGACTTTACTATCAAAATATTACAACATTCCAGCCCTTAATACTACAATGTTCAACACAATTTTCCCAACTCGAAAAGCTCCGCTAAGTAGACCAATAGAAGGCTTTAGAGAATATTTTATGAGCCAATAAAATCCACATTGCTGGGCGATGTTCTTTATTACACTTATGTACAAACAATGTAGGTAATACTTAGTAATACCTTTCTAGAGACGTGATCACGATCTATAGATCACGGTGTGTTCAACAAACCTGCAAATCTGTCTGTGATGAGTTTTCTTGGTATTTTGTAACCACGATTAAATATCTGGTTGTTTCCAAAAATAGGACTGTTTGAGATCAGGGCTCCGATTTTGTAAAGAAAATGGGACTAGCTCAACGACGTTTCTCTATGCTCTGTCTCTTTCGCTAACTACGCAATAACGTGAGACGGAAGCTTTCCGACGCCTCGTTGCGCCGGCTCGCTGACGATGTTTGTATTAGCTGAATAGGGGGCCTCGAGCGTATCGAATCACTCTCCGATCAATCCGCCCACGGAATTACAAATATTTCATATTTATAAATTAGAAGTTGACATTTCGGCCCACAGCAAATAAAAGATTTAAAAGACATTCAAACAAAAAGTTGTGAACTTTCAGCCGATTTTGGTAGATTTGCAAAGAGTTCATTATCCCCCGTGGTTTTGCCCGAATTCGTGAGGGTTATAACATTTTCCGGCGATAAAAGGATCCATTTTCAAGTCAGGTTTTTTTTTTTATTCTGTAACTTGCATGGATTTTAGATTTAAATTCAGAGCCCCAAAATATTATGAAAACTAATTTCAATATAGAACAGAAAGAAACTCTCAGGAACCAAAAGTGATTCAATGCCTACATATTGCCATCTTCTAAGAGGATTCTAGCTCGAATAGCGCGTGAATGCGGGACAAGTACCGTTGTTGTGGGCGCGAGGTACGGCAGTATTGGCGTACACAAAGGAGTTTCCAATCTACTAGTCTCTTTAATCTTATGACTCCACCATCTATCGGGGGCAGTGCACGCCTGTTCAAAGCTGCGGTTGGGGCACAATAACTCAAATGTCAGAGCACTATTGGGCGCCGATCGGTTGACAAACAACTAACTGTATTACAGCTATATAAACCGATGCCTCGCTTTGTATGGTGTAATTGAAAATGGATTGTAATTAACAGGTATATTACTTACCTGTTTGTATATCCACAAAAGTAAAATAAAATTATTGTAATTACCTAGATATTTTGATGCTGCCTATAAGTAAGAGATTGTAAAAATTGATTTGTTTTTGTACAATATATGATGATTAAAAAAGATAATATATGTTAATAAATACAAAAAAAAAAAATAA
This sequence comes from Habrosyne pyritoides, assembly GCA_907165245.1. Classification (NCBI taxonomy): domain Eukaryota; kingdom Metazoa; phylum Arthropoda; class Insecta; order Lepidoptera; family Drepanidae; genus Habrosyne; species Habrosyne pyritoides. The sequence continues at coordinate 4,900,481 of OU015608.1, forward strand.
TAATAATGTAATAATATATTGTAGTGTATTAATGTGATTTTAATTCGGCACACAGTTACAGCTTACAGCATACAGCTTTTGATCTTCTTAGCTCATGAAGAATAAGTTTCTGGACTCATTTTATAAACGAGATAAAAATGTTACATTCAAAACTAACAAATAAATTGCTCGTCAAAATGCGAACCTATCATGGTAGCATAAAAAAGCAATCATCATTTAATCAAGCCAGTATCCGAAAACAATCTAGTTTCACAGACAAGAGCAAAAACAAAACTTATAAAGCTTTGCGCCGAAAAATACAATTAAAAGTCACCCGACACAACGGCAAAGTGCAATAAAACAAAGTGTCGTTGTTGGTTGAAAAAATAATTGAGTTGTTTTGAGTTTTTATTTAGTTATTGCAGTTGTTGCTGGAGTACGTTAGTTAGTAGTTGGGAGGTGAGCGCCATCGTTGATAATAATGCGGCCAATATTAACACAATTTGCATTATAAATGTGATATGTATACAGGTCGTTACAAAACTACCCGTAAAGCCGAAAGGAAGTTAAATGTGGTAATATAACGAGTCCATTCACAATATTTAAGTATAAAATACCCCAAAAAAATAAAAAAACTGATTTTTATGAATGAAAAATAGAAAAACTATTAAAGTAGACAATTATTAGGTAAAATAGTAACGCAGGCCTTTCTGTTAAATAATCTGGTTCTCTGACATGACAGCTTACTAGGGTTGTTGGCTTTGATAATTAATTATAATTATTACGGGGTATTTTGTAACACGTTGTATAATAGGCAAAGACTAAAAGTAAAACTAGTTAAGTATTTATTTTCCCTTCTGTTTTTAAATTGCTTTTTTTATGATTAATGAAGCTTTAGAAAATTTATTTTTTCATCTCAAATGTTCAATAATGTTTATGGACGAATTTTGAACACTGGCCGAACTCTAGTAATTATTAAAAAGGAATGCTTTTTTTTTAACCACGTATACTCTGCTCTCTAAAGAATTTCATTTGGCTATAAGTTTGAGGACCACTGATTTATTAGCAATAAAAATTACAGCATATTCTTAGTAGTAAATTAATTGAATACACTGTATAATTAAATTTAAGTTACATACAGTTTGTTTGACAGGTTAGTTGACTTGGTTAGAGACCAATACTACAGGCTACAGGTGTGCGATTCTCAGTATTTACACCCATTTATATAAGTAGGTATGTATTTTGTACTAGGTAAATCAGTTATCTGGTTTCAATAGCTTGATTGGAGCAGACGGCGGCGAGTTAAGAATGTCCTAGAATATTCATAGCGCATCCGTCATCATCATCATCAGCCCATCTCCGTCCACTGCTGGACATAGGCCTCATCTATGGCACGCCACTGAGCTCGGTCTTCAGCTCTTTGTTTCCAACCGCTGCCAGCCAGCTTGCGTATATCATCGCTCCATCTAGCTGGAGGGCGCCCTACACTATGTTAAGCAAGCCGTGGTCTCCACTCTGGAACACGCCTACTCCAACAGTTATCAGATCCGTAAAAAGTGTAAATAAATATAATAAAATAAAAAAAACTAAAATGTCCCATTTATAATATTAGTGACATACTTAAATAAGTGTCGTATATTTTACCTACCCACATAATATTAAATGTATGTAACAGCTAAGTACATTTGAAATAATCAAAGGACGTTATGCTACGGTTTTAATTAATTGGAAACACTTGTACACTCTGTGACAGCCATTTCATACTAACTAGGTACCGACCTGAGCCTTTACCATGAGTTTTTAACGTACGTACTCGCTAGCGACGGCGTAAAACATTTCTATGGCAACTGTGTATAGCGCCACTAGCGGTCACCTAAAGAACTAAAATCGGTAGTATGAGTCGATGGCATAGAACATTGTCGATCAGGTTCGATGGTCGTTTACTCGCCAGTGACTAAAGTAAGTTTCGATAGCAACTCATGGTAGAGGTACTGTAATCCAGCAAACGGAAATAACTCCGCGTATTTAGAATTGAGCACACGTCCAATACCAATGGAAGCACGCAATGGCAACGAACGCTTGGAAAACGATAGGTGGACTGGAAAATAGAAGAATTAAACGAACAGAAAATAAAATACAATTGCCTAATCGCCTTTGGTACTTTTCTACTAGAAAGAAACTCAGCGTTGGAAAATCAGAAATTTTTTACAATGTGAAGCATTCTCGGTTTAAAAATCGAGAGGCAAAGACAAGAGAGAGACAATGAAACAAACTTTGTTCTTGTTTATACTATACAATATAGGCGTATATAAAATACAATTGCTAAATCGCCTTTGGTACTTTTCTACTTGAAATAAACTCGTCTGAATCAGAAAAATTGTAGGATGCTGAAGCATTCTCGATTTGAAAATTGACAAGAGATAAAGAGACAATGTAAAAAAGTTTGTTCTTGTCTATACTATACAACTAGCTGTCCCCCGCGGTTATAGCCGCGTTCCTAAGGAATATTACTTTTTCCCGGGATAAAAAACCTATATATTATTCCAGGATATGGTCTATCAATGTGCCAAGTTTCATCCATATCCGTTTAGTAGTTTTTGCGCGAAAGAGTAACAAACATACGAGTACTTACATACTAATCTTTCCTCTTTATAATATGAGTTTAGATATAGACGTTTATAAAAATCTTTTCAATAATGCTATTTTATTACGTACTATTTGGGCTACAAAATAAAAAAAAAAAAAATTGTGTTCTTAAGTAAAGAACAAATTCTTATAATTTATGAAATAACCAGTTTTGTAAGAGAACGAATACTTTTTTTTGTAAGTATATTATAGAATAGTGGAAACGATATTTAAAAATACAGTACCGCAAGTAAAAATACAAAATAAAACGTAACAGATTGTGATTGAAAACTGTGTACCAACTCGTATGTGTTGAATAAAGCTCGGATTAAACTCGTGCCAGAGGTTGTCAAAGTCAACAGTGGTGCTGTTTCTGTTGTGCATCGCTAAACTTAATTAAACCCATACGTGCATCTCTTTCTATTTTAATATGATAAAAGGGAAGGTAAGTAAATTTAGTTTTGGTATGTCAAACTTTTGCTACGGTGTGAACAGATGGTTAGAATAAAAATGTATGGAAATAGCTACTCTTTGGACAGTGCACCTCTAATTTGCTTGTTTAGGTTGTAAGTCATTATTGTTATTTTCTATTTTGTAGTCTTGTTATTTCTTTTTTTTTTGCTTTTGAATGTACCTGTATTAAGAATTTTGTAATTGTTAAAAATATATAAAATTTATATAATAAAATAGCTCAAAAGTCAGAATAGATAAAATTTATGTAAAAAATTATTTAAAAAAAAATGGAGTCGTAGGACACCAGATGGGAACGAAGTTCCTTAATATAACAATAAATGCTTCTTTCAATTCAGTGCGATTCAAAATTTACTTTTAACTTATTCCTTTTCTTATAATAATTACTAATTATACTGATTTATAAATGGAACAGAATTTTAAACATGTTGTATGTAGCCTTTAAATAAATTATGAAAAAAACAAACCCAATAATAAACCATATCATTTAAATTTCGAACGTAACAATATGAAAAAAAGTGTCGTTACAACTTTTCGTATGATTTATTTCCGTCTAGCCCCCTTTCACAACGAGCGATACGGAACTTCGTTCCAAAAAAAAAAAGAATGTAACCTTGCTGAGTTTCTTGCCGGTTCTTCTCAGTTGAAGGCTGACTTCCGGAACCGAAGTGTTGCCACAAACATACTAGTTATATTGTACACTTGATTTGGGAAAAGTATAAAACATCTGGGGAAGTTTAATCCCCTGCAGCGGAGGTTTGGGGCTCCCCCACCCTCGTCGCAGATTCAGTACAGACTTGCGAAAGTGCAGACAAGTTGCGAGCGCATTGTTAGTACAGTTTGAGAGGCTTATATGAATATCTGTTAGTTCTGTTGTCATTATTACGCGTACAATTCTCTCTGTACTCAGCATTATGGAATAGTTTTAAGATGTTACATTATGTTGAGACCCTGGGTTGACCCTAAGTAGGTAAGTGAAGGTAAAAAATATTTCAGTCCTGCAATAAAAAAAATAGGAATTGATTTTATATTGAGCCAATTCCATATCATATCTCAAACTTTGGGAGTTTGAGAAATGATCAAAATGTGTTAACACACATTCCAACACACAATTTATTCCTTAATATTTCTACTTTACTATAGTTTTAATCACTGTGAAAATTTCAAGAGTTACGGTTCAAAAGACACAGGTCTGTAACAGACGTATAGACGGGTGAGTTCATCAGAATTTAGATTATTGTTCCGAATCAGAGGTGTCATTCTGTGAGATAAAATGAAACTAGCTCGAGAATGTTTCATTGCTCTGTCCGAGGCCCGCTCTTGGAGGCCTCGTTGCACCGGCTTGCCGGCGAAGTTAGTACTAGATGAATAAGGAGGCGGTCTTTTGTTTTCGCCGTGACCCGTTCCCCTTCATTCGAACCAACTCGATTGCCATTCGAAGCCGTAAAAAATCACAGGCACTTGAGACTTAACAACATCACGTCTCAGGGTCGACAACGCATTGGTGATGCCCCTAGTGTTGCAAATAGCCATAGGCAGCGGTGGCCACTTACCATCTGGTGGACCGTCCGCTTGTTAGACGGCCTAGGTGGTATAAAAAAATAAAATAAAAAATATCTGAAATGTTACCTGTAATATACGTACATAAAATACTTATTTAGTACATAGTAACCGCGATGGTATACCGATCGATTGATTTAAACTAAGGCCAGTTGGCTTGGTGGTTAGGGATCCTAGTTGCCACTCGATTCCCACCCAGGGCAAACATTCATGGTGTAAATCCTACTTTCTTTTTCGTCATCCTACGTTGTGAGGATTTATGAATGTTTGTTACTCCTTCACCCAAACCTTATTAATCGGATTTGGATGAAACTTGGGATATACATAGTTTATAATCTGCATTAACAGATAGGATACTTTTTACTCCAGGAAAATATGACATCCCTCGGGAACTCCAGTGGAAGGCTAGTATCTATTTGTGTATGTGTTTAGGAGAAAAAAAAATGTATCAGTTATCTGGTTTCCAAAGCACAAGTCCTGCTCTGTTTGGTATCAGATGGCAGAGTATTAATACCGTATACAACTATATTTTCTATATTTTTATACTTTTTCTGAGAAATACAAACTAAGTACTTAATATCTGTCCTCGTACCAATTAAAAACCTGGATTTAAAAAAATGTGCCTCCTGATACGCCCTTTGTGGGCTTTACCCCTGTGTTTGTGATTGAAAGGTCTGATCCGAAATTAGAATTCCAATGTTAGTACGTAAATCCTCATTGACTTTGACAGTGACGTCATAGTGCTGATACTCGGGTTTATTCGGAGCTGCTCGGGAGGCCTACCGAGATTTTGGTTAAAACGATTGGGTAATCTAAAGAATCGAATGGAATCTATTTTGTAATTTCTATTTAATTAAGTTAATCAATATCCTGGGACATTACACACAGCCATCTGATGCTCAACTAAACTAAACTAAACTAAAGAGCTTGTATATATTTAAGATATTCCGGTGCAAGTTTTATCTATGTGCCAAGTTTCTTCCGAAACCGTTCGGTAGTGTTTGCGTGAAATAGTAACATACAGCCATACAACCATCCCCATCAAACTCTCATTTAGAAGGATTGTTGACAGATGCCCTCATCATCAGCCGAATATACAGTATGTCACAAAATTACCCGTAAACCCGAAAGGAGGTTAAATGGGGCCTTATAACGAGTCCTGTATAACAAACCAAAAAAAAAAAATCTGATTGTTCTGAATGAAAAATAGAAAACCTATTAAACTAGATAATTGTTAGGTAAAATAGGTACGTAGGCCTTTCTGTTAAATAATCTGGTTCCCTGACATGACAGCTTAGTAGGGTTGTTGGCTTTGATAATTAGTTATATTTTTACGGGGTATTTTGTAACATATTATATACTTAATTACTATATTCAGAACAATGTCATTTATATATAGTACTAGCTGTCCCCCGCAGTTTCACCCGCGTTTATCGATATCATATATAGCCTATAAACCTGTATTGTTTATCATTTTCTGTTCACTGAGCTATCCGTATAATTGTTTGTGGTTAACAAAAATTTTTAATAAATAAACCAAACTTCCAATAATCGACGTTGTTTCTTTACCTCTCCTTATCGAATTGAGGTTATATTGTAAGTACCTACATACATATATTATTTATCGTACGAAAATGTATACTTTCTCTTTTTGCTAGCATTTGTTCATATACATTATGAGTATAAGAGGAAACATAAAATTAAAGCCTAAAATATAAATAAATTTCTTTGCTTCATAACAAAAATATATTTTTATCTTTAAAAAACAATTCCTAACACCTCTCGGAAACCCGGGTTCATCCATGAGGAACAGCTAGAAAAAAGTTTTTTCATTTCGTATTTCGGATAGTTGTAAGTAGTGTAGGTACAGGAATCTTGTTTTGAATCGAATTTACTACTTATGTTGGTGCTAATAATGTATATATTAATATCAGAGCTTAAGGATAATTTCAAACAGCTTACTCAACAGTCAGTTAAACTAAAAATTACAGAACTCGGTTAACGGTTTTCCATCAGAAAATAATGTGCGTGATTATCAATGTTGTTTATGTTTTGAGCGACATCTATCACACATTAAGGCAACTCCTGGCTTTCTATGATAACAACCGTCTATTAGTATACTACCTATTCCACTAGGTGGCGGTATCAGTGACATCAAAGTCTGATCAGGGCCTCGATTCTGTAAGGAAAATGACACTAACTCGAGGATGTTTCTTCGAGGCCTCCGTGAAGTGGCTCGCTGACGAAGTTTGTATTAGCTAAATAAGGGGGCAGGGACAAAATGTCATGGTGTATTGTTTACTCTGAATATTACGAAATTTGGTAAGCGATCAGGTAATGTATGTAGATTGTACCGGGTGAAGCAAAAGTGTTTGTTTTTATTTGGCGCTTAAATAAATTGTTCTGCTTCATACAGCTTTACGCTGGTGTAAGGGGCGGAAGCAAAATTAAATAAAAAAAAATATTACTAATCGTAAAGGAAATGCTTCATCAACGCAAATATTCTGGGTGGATTCTCAGGATGCGATTGGCATTTTTTGTGATCTATCCAAGGCTTTCGATTGCGTTGACCACCGTACGCTACTTCTAAAACTTGACTACTACGGAATTCGTGGAACTGCTCATGATCTTGTTTTATCTTATTTATCAAATCGTCAACAAAAGGTAGGGATTACTGGCACAACATCCAAGGGCTCTTTAGTCGAAATGGGGGTACCCCAGGGTTCAATTTTAGGTCCATTTTTGTTTTTAGTCTATATAAATGACTTGCCATATGTTGTAAATGATCTCACAGATATTGTCTTGTTTGCTGATGATACATCATTAATTTTTAAAGTTGATAGAAAAGACAAAGATCTAACTAAAGTTAATCATACTATGTCAATTGTCTGTGGGTGGTTTGCTACAAATAATCTATTACTAAATTCAAAGAAAACTAAATGCTTAAGGTTTTCTTTACCGAATGTAGCACAAGTAGATAGCCAAATAATAATAGATGGGAGCCATATTGATCTTGTTAATAAAACGGTATTTTTGGGTCTTACATTAGACAATAAATTGCAGTGGGGACCTCAGGTTGATACTCTAGCTGCTAAGTTAAGTTCGGCTGCATTTGCTGTTAGGAAAATTAAACAATTGACGAATGTTGAGACAGCCAAATTAATTTATTTTGCATATTTTCATAGCCTCTTGTCCTATGGTATTTTATTTTGGGGAGCAGCAGCGGATATAGAATCAATATTTATTATACAAAAAAGAGCAATTCGTGCAATTTACGGTATGGGTCCCCGTGAATCATTAAGAGATTTATTTAGGGAAATAAATATAATGACATTGCCTTCATTATATATTTATGAAAATATAATGTTTATACGTAGAAACATAGGAATGTTTGAGTCAAAATTGGATATCCATAATATTAATACAAGACAAAGGGAGAAGTTAGTTGTTCCATATTTTAGACTAACTAAAGTAAACAAGTCATTTCTTGGTAATTGTGTTCGATTTTATAATAAGATACCGCTTTCAGTAACCAAAATGTCTGATCATAAATTTAAAAATTATATTAGGAAAGTTTTGAAAGAAAAAGCGTATTACAAGGTGGTTCATTATATTGAAGATAAAAATGTATGGAAATAGCTGCTCTCTGCACAGTGCACCTCTAATTTTCTTGTTTAAGTTGTAAGTAATTATTGTCATTTTCTATTTTGTAGTCTTGTTATTTCCTTTTTTTTTGTTTTTTGAATTTTGAATTTTATGGCGCCATTGTGTTTCTCGGAAAAGTTTTCATGAAAAAAAAATCGTGTTAACTAAGAATCTATAAGTTAGGTTAGGTTCTATATGTAGGTTATTCTTCTATAAAAAAAAGCCATTCTTTTGCAGATTTAAATTTTTACTGAATTTTATTATTTTTGATAACTTTTATGGTCGTATGATTGTCTCAGTTTTCGCTTGTTTCGGCCACACAGATTCATCATGTTTTAAATATTTTTAGGTTTTTGAGTCATTTTCGGTCTTGACATAATTATAGCACATGCATGGTACCTTTTTGTGATAGATAATTAGAATCTACCTTATCATCCACAAGTTGTGAAAATTGTTACCAATTACCTTATAAAAAACGCCTTTAGACATTTGAGACATAGAAAAATATGCTTTAATTCAATAGGTTAGATTTCAGGATTCAATGATTAAGATTTCTTCGTTCGTTCGTACTTTATTTTTAAAAAAGGAAAAAATATTTTAATCAAAATTATTACGAAAAGCAGCCACAAACTGATGATAGATATAATAAAATAAATGACAAAAACTTAGCAACAAATCGTTTATTTCGTAAATTTAATCTCTCCAAATTACCCGATAGACACCTGAGGTCTCGTCATGATTTCGTTTTCAGCAGGCCTGAAAAATAATATATATGTAACTTAATTATTCCTAACTACCTATAATTTATTTAATATTTTCCAAGCACGAAGATCTATCATAAGCGTATCGTCATCATATCGAGTGCGCCAAAAACCAATGCAATGGGAAATTGAACATCGCGCAACGTCACGGTGTGCGCGGTGTTCAATTCCAACCCAGCTTTTTGGCGCACTCCATACGTTCATGCATAGACCTCTGATCACAAAAAAAATGTGAAGGACCAAATTGACATTGCTTAATGACTATACAGTGCCTAAAAGTGATAAAATATCTTAATTCCGGATCAGATGGCCGTGTATACGGGTTCCCAGGATTTATTTATTAATTATTTTTAACTAACAAATCAACTAATATTATAATAATTATAATATATGATTTATGGTATAAAAACCACCGATCGGATTAATATAAAATTAAAAAGCATTTTTAATTATTTAATATAAAATTTTGCACGAAGATAGAGCGTGCCCTGGAATAATATATAGACATTTACTTTCTATTTCCGGGAAAATGCCACATCCTACAGCGATAGCTAGTAAAACATACATTTTAGATAGTCGTAAGCTAAATCACAAACGACGTTATACGGGAAGCTTATCAAAGTTCACCACCAGAAAACCACTGCAATTTATAAATTATGAAAAAAAAACGAGTTACCCATCAGGATGATGAATCCATGAAACGTTTCTCGTAATCAAATCCCACCCTCTTTCTTTTGGCGATTGTTCACATACCGTTCTTCTTAGACTGGAATAAAATTTGTGAAAGGTGAAATTTTATTTTAAAAAAATTGTAACTGCTATGAGAGCAACTCTGAAATCTAGTAAGAAATCAGCTGATCGACAGATTTTCATTCAGTACTTGTAAAACTAGAGAAAACACTTCATTTAATTTCAAGACCTTTAATTATATTTACGCCCACGGACGGCATTAATGAGGGTCGCTTAACCGGCGCAACGAGGGCTCGGCGAACGGACCTCTCACTTGATTGTGTAGTAAACAAAAGAGACAGAGCAAAGATCCCGCGCACTTAACATTATCTAAAGTGGCATTTTCTTTACAGTATCACATCCCAGGTGATCATAAAATTGTGTTTTAATAAAATATTAATTATAACTCACGTTTTACTCTCAGATTCTTTTTTTAACTCTTCTTCACTACTCAGGACACAATCCAAAAATTTACCATTACACTTAGTACTAGTGTATAAAAACGGACCCACACATTTAGACTCATTGGTGACTTTAAAAACCGAGGCTACGCCTATAAGGACCTCGTGTCCTCCACTCCATGTTATTAACGGCCCACCGTGGTCATTCTGAGAAATAGACAAAATTAATAGTTTTTAATATTTATAATAGCTTAAACTCACCGATGAGCTTAGCCCTTCCTATTTTTTTCTGTATTCCTAGTAAATAAACATGCTGGAAAATTCTTTACAACCGGTAATAGCCAAAATCAGGATTTCTGACCTGGGGTGAGAGGTAATATTTTCTTTTTTTTACCACTTGCACAAACAAGCAGGCGGTTCACCTGATGGTAAGTGGTCACCACCGCCTATGGACATTTGCAACAACAGGGGCGTCTCCAATGTGTTGCGGTCCTTGAGACATGATGTTGTTAAGTGTCATGTGCCCGTAATTTCACCAGCCCCCTTACCTCTCTAACCGAAACACAGTAAGACAAGTGCACTACTGCTTCACGGCGGATATAGGTAAGGTGGTAGTTCTCCCCCGGACGAACTCTGCACTAACAGCTCTACTACAAAGTAGAAAGAATCAACTTAATAAGGTTATTATTTGAAATTCAGTAGGTACACGTAAAGCACTCGGTTTTTTAATAGCTCTAGGAAATTGATCAATTATGGAGACAGAATTAAGAAGGAGGTACTATCAGAGGTATGATACCTGACATATGCCGTTTCTTCGCCCTATATTAACCGGTTCTTTTGTCCTTGTTTCACTTGATTCCGGTATATTTTTTATCATATCATTGGAATTGTTCCTTCTTGTCTCCTCAGACATTTCAAATTCCTCAAACTGAAAATTAATATAATTAAATGCATTGAAACTGATCTCGAAGACTGAAAGCGTTGCAGAGAATATTTTTGTAACGAAAAAGCGGTGGCATTTATATAATATAGGGTATGGACCCTAATCATAATCTATATCAAGAATTATCAAAAGGTATATATAATTTACTGACCTCACCAGAGTCTCTGTCTCTTAACTTGTCCGGTGTGGGTAACTTGGTACTCTCACAATTTTCAGCAAGGTATTTTTTCTTAAGTAAAAGATGGCCTGTAGGATCCATGTTACCAGGATGAATGGTACACAGCATGTACTTTTGTATAATTTCAACAACTCCTTCGTATTCAGAATATTGTTTGGCGCATTCCTCTTTCGGCTCCAGCTCAGTTGTTGCATAGTTTAACACCTCTTGGTTGTAGTCTACTATATCTCCAGGCTGGAAATTAACGATTTACGAATAATCATAAACGAAACTATTATAGCATGTATTAATATTTGGACAAACCTCAAGGGTTTGATCAGAGGCCAATGCAAAGCACGAACATATAATGCAAGAATAGCGTCATCGTACCGAAAGTGCCAAAAAGCACTGTAATGAAAAATTTTACACAAATTTTGCACAACGTTTCGGTATGCGTCGTGTTCAATTTTCTATACAAACCAACGTTTTGATGCACTCGTTACGATAACTCTATGATTACGATAGACGTTCGTGCATGGGCACAGTTTATAAAACATGAATTTGGTTCGAGAAAAATTAAAAAGTGCAGTTTTTTCTCCTATTTATTGGTATTCCTAATACTAACAAATAACTTAAGTTATGACAATTGAATACCGCCACAAGCTGCTATTAGGCTACGGTTTTCTATTAAATGATATACCCGGCGACCGACTTCTGCGTAAGCGTTCCGATCGATGTCTGAACACTACGCAGAGCATCAGCGGTCAATACATCTCAAACGCAAACGACGACGTCTCGTTCACAACCGTAGTCGACAAACAGTGCTCGCGTGTAGTATTGTGATATAAAATTAAAGAAGAGACACATTACGGCCGTATAACCAAAAATTTGTGCAACCAGGCACCGATTATTTATTTAAAGAAAGAAATACGGATGTTTCCAGATTTTGATAATGAAACACTTAAAAGAACAATACAAAATTTTATTAACATTTTCATATCAATCAAAAACAATTCAAATATATCGTTGATCTTGTGCAGGAGTATATAATAAAACTGCCATCAGGAAGGCATCGTGTGCCCATATCGTCTAAAGAAAAAGTTGCTGTCTGACTTAGCACTGACTTAGACTTTTGCACTGAGGTAAGATAATAACTTTATATATTATTTTGTTGTCCTTCACAAGTTAAAATAATCACTATCCCCAGAATTTTCAATCATAGGAGTTATTGATGAAGACAGTTTTATCTCTATCTCCGATATTAACTGACAAACTTTCGCTTTGATGATAGCTTAAACACGTGGCGGAAAAGTTACCATCACGTCAGCCATTGATTCAAAAAACTTTTTGATCGTTGACTGAGGTTGACCTTGCGATTGTTATTGTCTATGGTTTACTAGTGCCTCCTGTAAATGTTGTATCTGACTTTCCCGTTTATCTAGTATTTCTAGTAATTTACTTGACTTCCGTTTTTTGGATGTTGACAGACCTGGAGGGGGAGCATCAGTGTCATAAATGTATTCATGTGCTGTATGTCTGTTTTCGGTCTTTACCTCGCATTCAATATCCAAGCCACTATTTATCTCTGTATTAGGCACAATTGTCTGGGTATTATCACATTCAGAATCAATGCCGCAATTTTGCTGTTTATTTGTTATTTAAATGTAATAGTGTGTATTGTAGTGATCCTGCCATGTTCTCACTTGCCGGTCCCAACGGTAGATCAGCGTTGGCTATACGTACCTACATTGGTACGTACAGCGAACTATATGCTGAGTTGGAGGACCGATATGTGGCAATTATGTACTTCCGTTTCTTTTTGTAAACTTTTTTATTTGTTATTTTTTCCATTGTCACAAATAAATTTGTTTCTTTCTTTTTCTTTCTTTCTTTCTATTTACCTCTTTATTAGGGATACTTGTTTGTGAATTATCTACTTATTCATTTATACTACACCGTTTCTCAGGACTATCAATTTATATAACTATATATTATATAATTGATACAATTTATAATAAATTGCAATACCACATAAATTGTGATTTGATTATATTCACGAGAGCACAAACACTCATATATTTTCAAGTACCTATTTATTCTCACTGAACCTGTACCACTACCTTCTTTCGTCTTTTTATTGTACTGGTCTCGACGACTCTTCCACCTCTTTTTATATTCTGAAACTAAGAAAAATACTCATTAAAAGATATTTTTCAGATTCTTAGCTAGCGATAATCTTTACGATCACTAGATGTCTCATCGCTATCCATTTGCTCAGAGCCAAGAGTATACTGAGAAAAGACAATTTAACTGCAGACTGAGAACACCTCCGCGAACTGTCGAAAGCATTTACCATTATGGCTAATGTTTTCAGAGTCTTTCATTCACCAACTACACATGGACCCTGCTACCATCGACTACCTACCTAATCTTGCGTCATGTTTTTTTACATAATGTCTTGATAAAAAATAATCATGCATCTAGTAAAAAACTGCAGTGACTTACCAATACCATCTGACAATTGTCGACCTCTCAGGGGCGCAGAAATTACGTCAGCAGTAAATATTCGTAATGACCTTTAACTTAAGTTGTTTGAATGAGGTTACTCTGAATAATACTACTCGTGTAACTTGCAGTGGTTGTATTAAAAGTAAAATATATACATTATATATTTAAAAACACGAAATACGTTTGTTCTACATTGACAACTCAAAAAACAGTAACTATTCAACAAACAGTTACCAGGGAACATTGTCATCAATAGTTTAGGCCATCATGGGCTCTCCTGCTCTAGGAGTGCTGGCCGTATACCGCGGCATCAAAATATAAATGATGTCATACGTCGGGCTCTTGCCACCGTCGGCGTGCCCGCAATTCTGGAGCCCAATGGACTAGCACGTGATGATTGCAAGAGACCAGCTGGTTTGACCCTTGTACCATGGAGGATTGGTAGAGCATTAGTGTGGGATGCCACCTGTTTTGACACTCTTGCTCCATCACATCTCCATGGTACATCGACCGAGGCTGGCACAGCAGCCAACAATGCAGAGAACCTCAAACGGCACAATATAGCGTAATATCGAGTACGTATATATTTGAGCCGTTTGGGGTTGAAATCTTAGGACCCTGGGGTCATCGAGCTCACCACCTTTTCAGAGAAATCTCTCAGTGGTTGGTGGAAGCTACGCGGGATCCCAGAACTGGCGGCTACTTAGCCCAAAGAATAAGCCTCGCAATACAGCGAGGCAATGCCGCATTCTTGGTACTCTGCCAACAGGGGAGGAGTTAGGGGAGGTTTTTTATTTATAATACAATAATTATAATTAGGTTAAGCTCTTGTTACTTTTGAATTGTCACATATTACATATACATTTTATTTTTGTATCTGGCTGATTAAATAAATTATTATTGTCGATGATAGAGGTTACAGAAAAATAGTTCCTATTTTATAACATAATAAAGTCATATATGCATATGCTCACCACAAGGTTTACTTGGACAAATAACTAAATATAATAAATAAAAACTTACCAGGCAAAACGCCTAATTCGCAAATTTTTTCCCAACACTTGTGTTTATAAATATTATTTTTATGTTCCTTGTCACATCCCATGTATAATGCATTATAACATTTAACTGATTCAATCAATAATTCAGCTTCTTTTTTCAGTGTAAAATATTTTTTTTATACGTGTCCGGGAAAGAACCCAATTTCAAGTAAGTCCGGGGGTTTTTAAGATGTATTATTATACTAGCTGTCCCCCGCGGTGTATTATACATAAAAACCATCCTCTTCATACACTCAATGTACATTTCAATGTAGCTTCAGTAACTTTAAATTTGACCTTCATAAGTGCCCCCCGAGGGCCTAGACTGAATAAATGGTTTTGAATTTAGATTTTTTTTTAACTCAATCTATTAAAAAAACCGCATCAAAATCCGTTGCGTAGTTTTAAAGATTTAAGCGTAAATAGGGATAGAGAAAGCGACTTTGTTTTCACTTCACAGCAATATTACTTACCGTTCGCCATTTTTCTAGATGACCCCAACCGTATACAATAGCGCTTGTCCCGTCGGCCTGAGGAGGATCTTCATAATTAATCTCTACCACATTTGGTTTGTACGAGCAAACTTGTGTGTATACCTCATCATCAAAATTATACGGCGACTCTACTTTAGCCAGGGCTATGTCTATATTAGCCCATTTCTCTAATTTATCATAGCTCAGTTCGTATGCTGAAAGAAAAAAATATATTATGTATACTCGTATATATATGTTTACACGCAATCAGCACAAACCTCTATCGTAAGCGTATCGTCATCGTATCGAGTGTGCCATAAATCAATGCAATAGGAAATTTAACATCGCGCAACGTCACGGTAAGCACGATGTTAATTTTTTTATACAAACCAGCTTTTTGGTACACTCGATACGATGACGATACGCTTACGATAGAGGTTTGTGCTCAGGGGACTGAGCTACGTCTACAACATTATTTTATTATATGATATTATAAAACGGTATTTTTACGGTCTTACATTAGACAATAAATTGCAATGGGGACCTCAGGTTGATACTCTAGCTGCTAAATTAAGTTCGGCTGCATTTGCTGTTAGGAAAATTAAACAATTGACGAATGTTGAGACGGCCAAATTAGTTTATTTTGCATATTTTCATAGCCTCTTGTCCTATGGTATTTTATTAAGAGGAGCATCAGCGGATATAGATTCAATATTTATTATACAAATAAGAGCAATTCGTGCAATTTACAGTATGGGGGACCCATGAATCATTAAGAGATTTATTTAGGGAAATAAATATAATGACATTACCTTCACTATATATTTATGCAAATATAATGTTTATTCGTAGAAATATAGGAATGTTTGAGTCAAAATTGGATATCCATAATATTAATACAAGACAAAAGGAGAAGTTAGTTGTTCCATACTTTAGACTAACTAAAGTAAACAAGTCATTTCTTGGTAATTGTGTTAGATTTTATAGTCAGTAACCAAAATGTCTGATCATAAATTTAAAAATTATATTAGGAAAGTTTTGAAAGAAAAAGCGTATTACAAGGTAGTTCATTATATTGTAGATAAAAATGTATGGAAATAGCTGCTCTCTGCACAGTGCACCTCTAAATCTCTTGTTTAAGTTGTAAGTACCTAATTATTGTTATTTTCTATTTTTTAGTCTTGTCATTTTTTTTTTTGTTTTGTTTTTTAATGTTACCTATAATAAGTATTTTGTAATTGTTAAATATAAAATTATGTAAAATTGAAATTATAAAACAGCCAAAAACTCAGAATAGATAAAAAATTATATAACAAATAAAAAAGAATGTAACCTTGCTGAGTTTCTTGCCGGTTCTTCTCAGTTGAAGGCTGACTTCCAAACCGGTTGTAGCTTCAGTAACTTTAAATTTGACCTTCATAAGTGCCCTCCGAAGGCCTAAACTGAATAAATGGTTTTGAATTTTGAATTATTATCATTTTCCCTAAAGATTTCCGATTTTTTGATCAAAAACTTCGATGCTATAGGGGCCATCTTTGATCAACTATTGACATTGACATTGACTACAAACATTGACACCCCATTAGCCGTAGTTATCTTTAAATCTAAACCACCCATTTCAGACCCTATTTTCAGTAGCTATAAATTTATTTTACTCTACATATTATATAGACATAAACATTATATTATGCTGGTAAGCTGCAACTTTTAAAAATTTTAAGTCAATAGAAATTTGGAACAGGTGGACAGGCAGATGAAGTCGCACCATAAGTTTTCTTTTTAACACGCTTTTATTAGCTTAGTATACGCGTAGCAGACCCGTCAAAACGTTGAATTAATTCAAAACTTTGAACATTTATCAAGTACCGATGACAATCCAAAAATTTGTAATAGTTTGTCCTATTATCCATACCAGGATCTTCAGGATTAGCGATTTAAAAAAGCAAAAAAAAATACGCTGTAATGATTACGCGAATCAAAAGACTAAATATAAATTATAGTTTAAAACTAAAAAGAACGATTTAATATGAAATCAAACTAAAAATTAAAAAGTAATTTTAAATTAATTAAAATTAAGAATAGGGTGCATAACAATAGTTTATATATATATATTAGTTTATACGAATATTAAGAGTGCAAAGTTGCTTTTAAACCGCGTGCTCAATTTTGATGTCCGAACAAGCGAAGAATTCAAAAATTAGAATCCTGAGCGTTAGCGAGGGAATCAAAAGAGCACATGGTGAAAAATCTTTGCACTCGAGTGCAACACGTAACTTTTCATCCCACCTCAGCGAGGAAATTACTAAATGCAAAAAAGAAAGAAAATGGCGCGCGCAAAGCAAATAAAAAAAAGTACACCTAAAAGGTTCCGAGTCTGAGTTGTTAACAAATTAAATTGGTTGTATGATAAATTCGGCACCATGGAGGTAGAAGTAAATAAGTTTAATGATGTTTTGAATTCACAAACACACGTGACACGATGTTCTAAATTCAATTTACTTTATCTCTCTAGAGGATTTAAACGGCTTTTGCACTCACTTATTGAAGAGCAAAACTACTCTTTCCAAGATAAGGGGATGAAAAATAATATTCTATTGTACTACGAACTCTCAAAGCTGTTGGTACGTACACTTCGGAACACAGGTCATTATAACCTTCTTTTTTGTTTTACTCGTACATGGGTCTGTGGCCAAAGCGTCAGTTTTTACGTATTTGGTATATCCTGCTACGACATACATATGGACTACATCTTCCACACAAGCTGCTGACGTCACAACATACAATTCAGTGACTAAAGCGCCACCGCATATCCACGCATCATATTTTTGAATCGAATCACTTGCTTTTACTAAGTACACCTGAAATGATTATTTTGAATAAAGTAATATGCAGAGGTAGGTAAAGGTAGAAGATTGTTTTCCACATTTCACCGATGATATTTGAAGTTCTTCAAGGAATTATTTACAACAAATAAATACAACCACACAATTTTTTTCAAGTATACAGAGACTCTTAAACAAATACACATGCGTTTAGATTCTATTTTGATTAGTGGTGGAAACATTGAATTTTTTACCCATGGATTTTTTATTAAAAGACAGCTTGTTATTAAATATATAAATGTCATTAGTTATATCCATGGAATTAATACTTTTTCTTACCACATAATTTTTTGTTACTTCAAGGGGAGCGCCACCATGTATTCGGCGTATGAACTCAGAGGCTGCGAAATAAGTATTAAATTAAGAAAATATGGAAATGATTTGATTATAATTGTCTATGTCATAGGTACTAGCTTTCCGTCGCGGTTTCACTCTCATTCCCGAGATAAACGCCTATGTATGGGTATTAGTATGGATGGAGTTAGGATTAGGATTCCATGTATAAAAATCGCCATATCAGATAACTTAAAAAAAATTTAAAGTTATGTAGTTATTAGGTGGTAACCGCTGGCAAAATACATGTGGGGTCTACTACTATTCACTGGACGCCATTGGATCTAAAGCTTTAATTTGAATGTGCAATTTTATGAAAATATTTTTACTTTTCTGATTTAATAGACTTAGTCTAGTGCAGTGGGCTGGTCACATCTGCCGTAGAATCGATAACCGTTGGGGTACACGTGATATAGAGTGGAGACCACGGCTTGCTAAACATAGTGTAAGGCGCCCTCCAGCTAGATGGAGCGATGATATACGCAAGCTGACTGGCAGCGGTTGGAAACAAAGAGCTGAAGATCGAGCTCAGTGGCGTGCCATAGGTGAGGCCTATGTCCAGCAGTGGAC
Source organism: Habrosyne pyritoides (assembly GCA_907165245.1). NCBI lineage: Eukaryota > Metazoa > Arthropoda > Insecta > Lepidoptera > Drepanidae > Habrosyne > Habrosyne pyritoides. Next base: position 4,919,558 of record OU015608.1, read on the forward strand.
GGAGATAGGCTGACTGCTGATGATTATAATTGAATAATGACTATTAAGGACTTGCTGCCCACCGCAGTTATACCCGCGTTCCCGAGAAATGTTACATTTCCCCGGATAAAATCATATGTATTAATCTAGGCTACTAACTTTCTAGGTTATTAGCCATCTAAATCTGTTTGGTAGTTTTTGCAACATGCATCCATCAAACCATTTATTCACACAAATTAGTAGGATATTATATTGGTGTGTGCATTGTATAGGTATTCAACAGAGCAATTTCTCCATTATCTTGGCTCAATTAAACCACAAGAGAACTACAATCATAATCGACATATCTCTTATACGATTGGACACATAACGATATGAATCGTCGAATTATCACTTTGAAACATGAAATATTCAATCTGCCTATATTGTTAGAGTGAATAATTTTCTGCTACCCCTTCACCGCGTCGACTATCTTTTTTGTTTTTTATACCACATTGCCCGACAAACAAGCGGACGGTCCACCTGATGGTAAGTGGTCACCGCCGCCTATGGACATTTGCAACACTAGGGGCATCGCCAAAGCGTTGTCGACCCCAAGACGAGAAGTTGTTAAGTCTCATGTGCCTGTAATTTCACCGGCCCCCTTACCTTTCTAACCGAAACACAGTAATACAAGTGCACTACTACTTCACGGCAGAAATGGGTAAGGTAGTAGTACTTCCTCGGACGAGCTCTGCACTAAGAGATCTACTTCTCTACTGTCAATCAATGAATCAACAAACGTAGGCATTTAAAATTTAGAAAAGGTGCCAAAAAATTTTAAGTAGTTCATATCAAGACGTAACTTGAAGCGATAATTGTAATAAATTATTATAATACCACTTACGTTTTAAAAGTAAACTTAAAAATATTAAATGTATCAATTCATTTGATAACATTTCCAACAATTGATTTATACATTAACTTGTATGAAAATAACATGAAACTCATAGCTGATAAATTGAATTTCACTTACCGTTTTAAATGGAAATGAATTAATTAACAATTTTGCTCAGATTGGCTGGGATGTGATACAACGCGTTATTTATTTGAATTTACTCGTTTCAAAGTAAATTGGCATGGGTATGTTATTAGATTTCGTTCTATGTGAGTATTTTCTAAAATTTTAAGGACAATATTTGGAAGTAATTCATGATTAAAAAGACTCGTCACAATATTTTTTTTAAAACAGGGCGAGATATGAAAGTTCATGGTTTTTTACCCATATCCTTAATAGGCTTAACTAGCTTCCTAGGTTTAAAGAAAGCTAGTTATAATAAATGTCATCGGCCGGTCATCTGTGCCGATTAGGTTTTATTCATTCCAACTACATTACTTCTGACATATTCTCTCACTAAAATGTAACAAGAAGGTAAGAACAGCACTGTACATGGCTAATCCTAACATAGATCTGAACTTATTTTCTGCATTTTTCTTTTTGAGGGCAACTTACAGACGCCCCTCCTGATGGTAAGTGGTCACCGCCACCTAGACATTTGCAACACTAGGGACATTGCCAATGCGTTGTGGGCCCTGAGAGGTGAAGATGTTAAGTCTCAGGTGCCTGAAAATAACCTTTATGGCCCTAAAACTACTAAAATATAAAATATCTGAACAACTTGAAGGCCACTTGGCTTGGTGGTTAACGTTCTGACTGCCAAACCGAAGGTCGCGGGTTCGATTCCCACCCAGGACAAACATTTGTGTGCATGAACATGTCTGTTTGTTCTGTGTCTGGGTGTAAATATCTATATAAGTATGTATTTAGAAAAAAAAAGTAGTATATGTAGTATATCAGTTATCTGGTTTCCATAGTACAAGCCCTGCTTAGTTTGGGACCAGATGGCCGTGTGTAAAGAATGTCCCAGGATATTTATTTATTTATAACTGAGATACTCCCTCTTAGTATAATATTATGTGAATATAAATTAAATATGTACTCTATTAAATAATAGAATTACTATAAATCCAGACTGCCTTACGATCAGAAACCACAATAACTTCATCAAAGAAATCATTTTTAAAACAACAAACTGCATGGAACTTAAATATTTTTTAACGATATTAATAAAATTAAAACCACTCATCAGCTAATAATTTGACATTTATTTACACGATTAAAATACATATGTTGGTAGGTAGTTACTGAACAGTATTTTATATCACTTAGTATATAATATTCTTGCAATCAACACTTTATATAAAAGCTATAATGGTCACTATAAACATACTATATTGTTGAGTAGTTCGGGCACATCACCTTTCGCTACTAATACACATCCTTTACAAAATTTACATACAATTCATAACAGTAAAACTTACGATTATCAAAAAGAAATCACTTAAAACTAACACCATTTAATATAAAAAAAATATGGAATCTTTGTTTATAAACTTTTTTTTTGTTATATCATACTTTTAACATTTTGTGTATTTATGTTAAAAAATATATTTAAGCATCTATTGTTCATAAAAATATAATCTTCAATTTAAAATATAGTTACTTAAATCTATTTTTATGAAACGTTCTCTATAACATTTGGGGCATACGTTTCATTCACATTGCAACCACTGAAATAAAATTATAGGATATTTAATTTCTAATATAGATGCCATTAACATAAGGTTTTAAATATCTGTCCACTGCTAAAAAGAAACGAAGTCAACACACAGCAACGCAACCTCACTGACATTGCCAACCAGAAATACTACAACGCAACGACTGTTTACAAACTGGCGAAGAATGTCTGTGTGGTTGTGTTGATAATAAAATATGAGAAAGGGCTTATTGATAAATAGGTACAGACGTTAAATGTTTTATAACATACAAAATATTGGGATAAGTTCGTACCGTGCGTATAAAATGGGTGTAGGTCAAATCATTCATATAAAAACGTGAAAAAAAAATCGATACTGATTACAAGATTAAAACATGTATAAGTATAGATATTGTCCCTAAAATGATATGTCTTACGCACGATACGAATGAACAAGAATTTTTAAATTTCCATAAGGATCATATAATTCTGATCCTTTAACAACTCAGCTCATAACGCACTAGTATATTGTATAGTATATTAAAGTTTGGTATATAATGAAAATATTTGAACATACTATGAAATAATTCTTATGAGAGACCCACGTTAGCTCGAATTTCATACCAACGTAGTTAAGTTTAATTTTCAAAGAACATGGGCAATATATATATAAATTAAAACATAGATACGTTTGTATGGAATGTCGAGCTCACTGAAGACTCTGGATCATACGAATATTCTAATAACTTAGTGGCCGCAAGTGCATACATAATAATATTAAAAATATGAAGCAACAATGTCAACGTTTTAGAGAGCTACCTAACATAACTAGAACGTCTTAAATTTGTTACATCAGTCAATACGGAAGGAAAAAATATACATATTTTTATTAATATCTCAACAATCTAACGAAGAGAATATTTTAAATGAGTTAAGGAATAACAATTTCTCTATTATCACTTTTTTTTTTAGTTATGGAAAAATTACGACAAAGTTATTTTTTGGACGATACACGAGGAATCATATTATAATAGTATATGAGTTCGTTTTAATCACACGCTCGCTTTTTATCTTATAATAACAACAAAGAGTACCTACATATAAAAATATTATTGATACATGAAATTATCGTAGTTAACACATAATACATGTGAATATATGGATCATGTGTGATGTTTAGAAAATCAACATTTTTAAACTACTATAAGACACAACGCTATTGTTCGGTGATCCGATGAACACGACCATATTTGGGAAACGATAATTTTCCCTGTGAAATACCTAATAAAAGAAAACTTAATTAACCGTTTTACTTGATCAATAAAATGTGTTGGGGCTCTTAAAGTGCATGCTATGGCGGGAGGTAATTTTTTCCTAGTGATGACGTAAGCACTGATCGAACACTATCTCTTCGTCCGACTAACTTCATCAAAACCGAACGATATTTGGAACAAAATGATTTTCACCTTCACATTATATTGGCAACATAAGATACACATTCTTATAATTTGAAAAGCGTCAGTACACATTTTTACAAGCCTTTATTTAACTTTACTTGTGTGTGTATTTGGGTCAAATCATACAACAGAATTTTAATCACCCATCCGATTCAACTGACATTTTGCAATCACATATGATTATTTACTACTCATGATTAGCTACTTGACGTCATTGTAAATCCAATATGGCGGACGTAGCAAAATGGTAACAAATTAATTCAAAAATCAACTCCATGCCTTAAAAGGATTTGTGCAGAATTCCTAAATTATATTTGTTTAATGACTTCTACAAGCTTGTTTTAAATTTGGAGCTGTATAGCTACATATTTTAATGATTGTTCTGGAGATTGTGTTAGATAACACCGAAGTAGAAAGTCAAAGATAGTATTTAATGATAAAATCACCTACATGTGCGAGAAAGGAGTGTTGACAGAAATTATTTATGACGTATTAAAAAGGATACATTACGGCAACGGAATTTTGGTTTGAACACTAAGACATATTAACAGTACTTCTATGTATTGAAAAATGGTATTGTGATATCCAAAAAGGAGAAAATTTTATGGCATAGGATAGATCTTTTTGTCAATAACTCACTCATTAAGTTCTATAAGAAGTTAGCCGAAACGCTCAAGACCGTGCTAGCAATATAAGTATTCTAAGGGTATGTTTAATAAGTTGCTTATCAATCCTTGATAGAATCTGATTGATATCTGTTGATGCCGTCTCTTTCCATTTACTGCATATAGATAGTGATGGCCTGTACAGACATATACTAGATATTACTATCAGGGTTTATCAGGAAAATGTCCGACAGGCCCTAAGACTATGAGTCTTCATCAGCAGTATGGTTATACTTCCCAAAGATATCAATTAAACAGTGCTTACGTTCGGGTACATTCGTCACCGATACACAAAATGCTTTTTAAACAACAATAATAGGCAAGTATTCTGAAATAAGTTTCCATTTCACCGATGATGCTGTGTATTCGACTGCCGTCGGCAAGTGATCGCGATAGATCGGAAGCACTCATCGCACACCCGGACGGGTTTCATCTGCCCGTAGCGGGGAAGTGGAATGGAATTTGAACTGCACGATGCACAGAACACTTTACCTGGAAATAAATTGGTATATATGTAATAGATATATAATATAGATGTCGATGAAGGCCCAGATACAGATGGCAAGACTATTAAGGCGTATTCCTCTTTATAATATTAGTGTAGATAAATAAAAGGGTGATTCAATAACAAACATTGGTACTAACAGAAATAAATTAAGATATACAAATAAAATACAATAAAAGTAGGCACAATTTTGTTACAGCTACATACCGCAGTTCCTACAATGGTGGCGACGACGGAAGGCGGTGAAGTGTGCGTCACATCGCATACACGCCGGCGCGGCGAAGTCTGGAACCCATTCTGGCGCGCGCTCCACTGTGTAACTCGACACTGATGCTGTCGCTGACGCAGAAGCCGACGTCGGCGCCGACGCTGACGCCGATGCCAAATTTACTGACCCAGAGTTGCGACGCTCCGCCCTAAAATTAAAATCAGTTTTGCATTAATTGGCAAGTTATTGAGTCATAATTTGCGCAGCATCAAATCGTTTAGATATCTTTACACACGGCTATCTGATGTTAAATTATGTTGAAGTTAAATATATTGTACTATGGAAACCAATAATCTGTTATATTACTTAAAATACCTTTTTTTCTTCTAAATATAGCAGCATATTTTCACTCATCATATAACATTATGGCATAATTTAAAAAAAGCTATTTCAAGTTACCGTGTGTTTTATGAACTATCTTGAATAAAGTCATCGATGTGTAATCAATCATAAAAATATTTCAAAGCATTTAAAAAATTCAAAACAAATTTACCTATAAGTCAAATCGCCGGTTGACACGGATCCTTGCAAATTGGCTGTGGTGTCCAAAGACTTGCGTCTCGGTTCGGCGGTGGGCTGGTCCGTCGGCAGAGTGCTGGCGTTGACGGTGTTGCGTCTAGTCACGCAGTTGCTTTGCGTCTCCGAAGCGGTCGAGTCTGAAGTACTGTCCGCGTACACTTCCTCTGCCGAGTACACGCTGTCGAATGAGCTGCCTGTTTTCGTGAGGGGAGCGCCTTAATACCATTAATTTCAAATCTAATTGGTGCACAAAGGATTAGTAAGGTTCTACTTATTACAATACATGCGAAGAGGATGGGTCTATGGAGGTTTACTTAAATCCAAAAACTGAAAAAATTAAACTTGGCATATAGAAAGAATATGCCCTGAATTAACAAATAGGCTACTCTTATCCCGTCAAAGTGGAACATCCCTCAGGAAAGTTGTATGAAATCATTACATTTTATTATTTTCGACTCAATTGAGATAATGTAGACTTCAGTGGAAAAGAATCGAACAGGCATTACCATTTTGTATAACCTGGTCCTCAGTGACCTCGTATTCGATAGTTCGCAGCTTGTCGGGCGACGGTTCGGGAGACTCAGGCGGGTCGGGCGTCTGATTCATCAGGAACACTGATTTCAATATGTTGCGTAGATCCGCTGCGAAGTTCGTTTGTAATTGGTCAGCGACGCCGGCAATGCAGACGAATAGGCGATGGATAAGGTCTTCGCTTGATCTGAAACAACCACATTATCTTAACATGTTACATATATGGTATATATTTTGCTAAGGAATTGTTAAATATTTGAAAAAGTAAAAATGTATAATTGCTGATGCAGTTGCTGGTTTTTCTCAGTTGGGAGGCTACATTCCGAACCGGTGTGAAAATCAGTAGATTCGACCATATGAAGGATTTAAGGTCTAAATTAAATACATGGCTTTATATACAGCATTTGTTAAGTATTAATCTGCCTATAGTACTTTGAATAACTTCAGAATAAAGAAATTTGGGCACCCCTTTTCGATCGATGAAACGACGCCTTACAACCAAAATTAAAAATACTAAAATAGCAAGATTGAAGCAGAATTTTGACAATACGTGTTAAATTTCTGTCAAAAGGTTCATCATTCCATGGATTTTCGTTCGGGATTGCATATTAATTTTCGCCGTTAGGGTGTTAAACGAAAAAGAGATAACCGACCAAACCGTCGCCATCTCACAACTACAATGATTGCCATACTATAGTGAACAACCAATAAACTTTTCTGTTACGTAGTGTGATCTAATAATGTATAAAAAATACGTACACAAACTTGCCCCTAGCTTGCTGCCTGGCGGCCAGCTCCTGCGCTTGCAACGCGAGTGCTATCTGTTCGTCGTCCGCGCACTCCGATGTGCCACACGACGTCCCACTGAGGACATATAAATCATTAACATCAGCACTAGGGCCTGCATAACGGACTTACAAGACTTATTCGTGCCATGGTGGTTCAGTGATAGACACATCCACCTACTTACTTAATAAACAAGGCAGACAGATGATCATGAAGTGCGAGTAATAAAGAATAAAAAGTTACTCACCTTTCATCAACAAAATGGTCCAAATTCAACCTCAATGGACTGCTCTGATTCTGCGTCGAGCGACTGTCCAGTAACACTATACTGGGCGACCACATCTTATTTTTACTCTTTCTTTTACTCTTTGTTGTTTTCCTGATTTTCTTCTGTCTCGAACAACTTTGCGAACTGTCTGGGGTTGCTACGGGAGAACTATCCTCTCCGCCTAGCGTACTAATCCTCTTATCGGCCTCTCTTAGCCTTCTCAACTCTTTGATAACTTCGGGTACATCTGCACCCCACTCTTGCAATACACGTCTAGCGTCACTACTAACGTTGGTCGCTTCGGCCGAACCCTCCTCCTCTGAACTTAACCTACTCATGACTCGATCCATGATCTCTGACGACGATCCCGCTTCGTTCTTCTGAGTATCCTCTTCGACATAGTTAATATTTACAGTAACATCGTTATTTACATCAGAAAAGGAACTTTCTAATGTGTTTTTGGTGTCTTTATCTTCGTCTCTGTCACCTTCGGGACTCTTCAATACCCTGTTCTGCTGCATAAAATGATGCTCTTTCATTTCTTTGTTCTGTTCGGTGTCGGGAGATCTATCTAAACTAGTGTTTTCAGTACTGACGCCAGAGTCGACGGGCGATTCGTGATCGCTCTCGTAGCCGAGCATAAACTTGACCCCCTCGTCGTCCTCTCTATCTAACGTCATCTTAGCCGAATGGAAACTCGTATTGTCACCGTCTGGCACTTCATTATTTATAAAGCTATGTCTAAATTCCTCATTGGTTAGTAGCAGTGAACTTAAATTAGCGTTAGCGATACATATATTAGTATTAACAATATCTGCGTCAATATTATCTGGAACTATCAGCGGCAGATTGGAGTTTAATATTGCACTGTTTATGTCGTTGATAGCTTCGTCCTCTTGGTTGAAAACTGCCGAATTGTTGTGTGACAATGATGAGAGAACAGCGGGCTCGTGGCTTATCGCATTCGGTATCAGATACCCGTGGCTCGTCGACGGCAAACAACTCAACTGCTCGTTCCTGGGCCCGACGAAACCGAACGCTTCCGAGTCCTCTGTTGATATCAAAGTAGGCACATCGTTAGTTGAGAATGAATGCATTTGGTTGTGATCGATAATATCCACGTCATTGGCGACTATCGAGGACAATCTATCGGCAATTTCCGTGACTTGTTCGTTTAGTGATGTGACCAAATCGTGGTCGGGCAGCTGTCGATTCATATCAGTCGAAGTCGAAGCTGACACCGCATTGATTACTAATGGATCGAACATCATTAAACCGTTGGTTGATAGATTCCTGAGCGAGGATAGATCGCTGCTCTCTGTTCTGCTCGTCTTTCGCGCTCTAACGTCGATGTATTCTTTGCTATCGTTAGTTTGGAATGTCTCTGTGCTAGTTGTATCAGAGTAGTGTCGAGTGCTTTCGTATTTGTTCGGTTCTGGGTCGGATTCATGATCCATTTCAATATGTTCGGTGAGACGTCGGAGTCCATCGATGATTGGCGTCATCACTTCTATATTGTCGGGTAGATAGTCTCCGTCATTAATTGTTGGTTCGCTCGAGCTGAAAACAATAATAAGTTTGATAAATACGAACAAAGAGAGGTTGTGGTGCTATTTGAGACTGACAATTCATAAGTGCCTATTTTAACAGAAATATTGTCGGGAACTATTGCCCCGGAATCCCTTGAGTAGTATAATATGCTTATTAAACGCATTATTTCCGGAAGTATTTTCTAAATTATGCTAAAAACCGCATATAAGTCTGTTGCGTATTTTTTTGTTTTAGATAGAAATAGATTTATAACGTTTAGTCATGCGACCACGATTTGAAGCCTTTTAAGTCCTACATCCAAGGGAAAGTGGGTCTTACTATGGATTTTAGTAGAAAATTGTTAAAGCTAGTACCTTTGTGTTGTGTAAAGATCGCGACAATGCGCGTGATCAGCGTAGAACCTCGATACAAAATCACCTATATCTGGGTACGGGCACGAGTCGTTGGAATCCGATGCTGTAACAGATAAAAAAATATAGTGGTCCCAATATAATTGTGTTAACTTAAATCTATAAATATCGGCAATAGAAAAATTCAATGTAACACTATTATTAAGGAACCACAAGCCTCAGTTCAAAACAACGAGCTGAGCACGCGCGGAAATATGTTAATTTTTAGAAACACAATACAATTGATCTTAAAATAATTTATCGTAGAATCTTTAAACAGTACGGACTAAGAGTCCTTAGAAAATGTAAAAAGAAATAAATTAAAAAAAAAAACAAAAAATCTATGAATCTCTCTTTCTTTACCAAAAGTTGGAAACAAGATGAAAGTGCATGATACAATTGTTTATTCTGTCGAAGTATAGTTTCAAATTGTGTATTTATGTTGTTTATCAGCTGTTTCGTTACCACAGTACACGGCTAGTTGAACAGTATGCTCTCGGTATAAACTTATTAAAGTAAATTTTCGTTTGCATACCAATTTGGTTTATGTAAAAGTCATTAGTGTCATTAATGATATCGAGACTGTATTTTGACTATTATATATCACGGTTTTAAGGCTCATTGTAGAATGTCTCAGATAAATGCAACATAAAATTATTATAATTTGTTTATGTTAATTTTATTTATGATGTATTTTGACTTTGTACTGGCAAACAACTACCCAATTATTTGCTTCGATAAGTCTATGGAGTGTAGAAGTAAAGGAGGACCATCTTGTATGGGGGATTAATCGAAAAAGTGTCCACTTGTAAACAGAGAATTAGTTTTCAAATTTTCACCAAAACAGCGCTTGTGTAAAAGATATGAACTTAGCAGCATAAGCAGTTATGAACAGAGTGAAGTGTGCTGGGTTGGTTTCCGGTAATTCTTTAATACTATTTTCTATTTGCTATTTACAATTAATTGGGATACTTAAAAACACTGTTTAATTTTATTCCATACTCATGTTTGTCTATATATTATAATAATTTTGAAAAATGCGCTGTAGCAAAACGGAAATGTTTCTTTCCTTTTTAATTAATTTAGTATCCTACTCTAATATTTTGTGGTGCTCTATTTTAAATTCTTCCACTTGCTACAGTAGCGCCACCTTAATTTGCTCCCTTTCAACGGGCACTTTTCAGTACACTGAGATGGTCCTCCTTTACTTCTACACTCCATAGATAAGTCTTTAAAACAAATATTTGACAGCTATCTGAAATATTATCTATCTATATAGTTTTCCGTACCACTGAAATTCCCGAAAGAATCAATGACTAGCCTAAACTTCGGAATAATAACATTCTATCAGCGAATGATAGTTTGAAATAAATCTAAACTTACAAACTTAATATACTACTACTTATAACTAATATTAGTGTGGACTAAATGTAATGTTGCCATGAAAGATAATTACCAGGAGGCAAATCCAAGCCAGCCAAATTGGAAACATCTTCATTGGTGCACAGTAACCTCTCGAGGGCCATCAGCTCCCGCCTGTCTAACGTCCACAGGAGAGAACGGATCTTGTGCAGAAGGGTACGGAATGGACGGAACATATCTGACATCTCTTCTGAAATTAAACAATATGTCATTTTATTTATGAATCTAAAACTCAACTTAACCGTACTTGCAAAGTAGAAGTTTGACGGACTCTGACTGCCAAACCGAAGGTCGCGGGTTCGGTTCCCACCCAGGACAAACATTTGTGTGCATGAACATGCCTGTTTGTTCTGTGTCTGGGTATAAATATCTATATAAGTATGTATTTAAAAAGTAGTATATCAGTTACCTGGTAGCCATACTACAAGCAGTACACTCTGCTTAACTTGGGATCGGGTAACCATGTGTGAATAATGTCTTGGGATATTTATTATTATTATTATTAAGGAGTACTCTTGATTAATAATGACAGGCTAATTGGCGTGGTGGCTGATCCTGACTGCCACGTTAGAGGCCGTGCGTTTATTACCGACACAAGGCAAGCATTTGTGAGTATGAACATGTTTGCTTGATCGATTAGGTATGTATTTAGAAAGAAGTATATCTAGTACTCAGTTTTTAGAAATCTGGTGCCATATTTCTTTCTGTTTTCCAAGATTGCTTGGTTATTACAATCTCTGCTTAGTTTAGGATTAGATGGCCATTTATAAAAAATGTCTGGGTACTATTTATGTTTATTATAATATACTAGCTGTACCCTGCCACGCTTCGCTGTGGCACATTGTGATTGAATGGTTGAGAAATGAGAAACAAAACAAAGACGGTCGCGTATGTGACTAATGCAAAAAGTAGATAAAAACAATCCTTGCAGATTATATGTCATGCTAAAATTTCAGCTCGATCGGTGGAGAACTTTTTAAGTTTCTGAAGCGTACACAAACTAACTTAACATTATTATATATATAAGACATAACTTTAACAGCATTTACGTCGCAACAGTATCGTTCTTTTTATATTCACAGTTGAATACTTATGATTTCAGAGTGATCAAATATACTAATTAGTATCAATCCCAACAAGCATTGCAATTGAATAAACAACCCTAAACAAGTAGCCCTGTTTATGTATGTCAAGCACATACAAAACAAACTGATAGGAACCTGTTAGAACCACAAAAATATTTAGATAATATCTAATATACTCGTATGTATAGTTAGGCAAATAAATAATAATAACCTAATGGTTTATCTATGCTGAGGGGTCCGCTGGAGTAAATGAGGAGGCCGCTAACGATCGCAAGACGTGGCACGGCGAACATCAAAGCAGGATCGTACGCGTCCACCTGGAAGTACAAATAATAAAGCTATTTGATAAAAATAACATCAAAGCTATTTAATATAAGGAATTTATTTAATGCACCGAATTGCCAAAAAGCATACATATTGAGCATAACAATAGGGATAATAATATGTCCTGACATGTCAAATCAGCAATTCTTTACGGAATGTCAAAACGATCGAATGTATGGAGTTTTGTATGAAATAGCAAGTTGTGACGTCATAATTGTACAGCATCAAATAACATACTCTTTATGTTTTCGTATATTTTTTAATGTTCAATACACTGGTTAGTGTTTGATCATCTATCTTTAATACAGGACAGTTCCCTATGGCGGGTGCCCAATTTTTTAGGAACAGTGCTGGCAGATTAAATAAAATGTGTTAATTTTAGTCTAGATGTAAATATCTATCCGTTATTATAAACTTGAAAATGTCTGTTTGTTTCGAGACTAAACGCCTAGACCGTTCTTGCTGAAATTTGGCCCACATGTAGCCGACGGTTCGGAAATAGACATGGGCAATTTGTGACCTTAAACATTACGCTAGTAAAACCACGCAGCGCAAGCTATCGTAAATATTTATTAACAACTGCTTCGCGGCGGGAATAGAGATAGGGGAGAAGGAGGTAAGACGGGGTAGCGGGTAAGACGGGGTACCCAGTGAAATTCAAAGTTCTAATTGATCAATCACGTTCGTTCATTCATCGTTCGACGCGCCGCCATGATACTTGTCAGTCACCCGGTAGTTAGTGGTTCACAAGTGCACAGTGTCGAAAAAAATTCAAAAAATGTGTTTTACTGCAAAGTGTTTCTCATATATTCTTCAGGTTTGACACGTGACTGTGATTTATTAAATAACGTTAGCTGGTGAGGTGTTGCTGTGATTGACGCTTAAACTAACCTATAATAGGGTAGGGATTCTGCTTCATTAAGATTGTTGGCTGTTCCTTTTTAGTTCTTTTTTATTTTATAAAATGGCTCTGCAGGCAAGATAGGGTACCCCGTTACCCCATCTTGCCCCCAATGAGAAATTATTTTGTTCTTGTTTGTTTTCCGTGAAAATGAGTTTGTTTTTTGTGAGCTTATTATAGTTTGCCTTTTAAGAATGGTTCGTGACTACAAACGCACGACTGACCTCTGGTCGTGGTCCGAAGAATCCATCAGGGAAGCAGTTGAAGCGGTTTTGCATGGAAACATGGGTAAATGTGGGATTTCGCCCTATAATCCTAACGTGTTTTCCGAAACAGATTTTGCCCCTTCTTTGAGAACCAAGATTCAGTTGAATGACGGTCAAACTTCCACAAACCGAGAAGTATTTCAAGATATAAGCAATGTCACTACTGTCCAAAGTTCAGACACAGTAGCTGCACAAACAACAGATAATGCTGCGACTTTTAGCAGAGACGTTGTTGATGACTCTTTGCCAGGGTGTTCCTACTACAGTCCCAGGCTTGTTAATCAGGAATCAGCACCGTATCAAACTAAAAACCAACCGGCGACATCACAAGCAGAACAAAATCACTCCGACCAGCAGACGCACTCACTAGAACAAGCTGAAAACTCAGTTTGTTAGGAACCAGAGACATCACTACCAGCTTATGTGCCCACATCCACACACAAACCTCTTGTATAATGCTAATGCTTATAATGCTTCTATAATGCGTGGGAAAACAGGAATTATCACGCCTACAAACAAGAATTTTAAGTCATCGCCCAGGAAAAAGAATATCCGGAACAGAAAAAAACTAAAGAAAATAGAAACAAAAAAAATTAATCAAAAAAACAGAAGAAAACTACTACAAAAGCTCAAAATAAAAATCAAAGAAGAATAGCCAATCAGCGAAAACAGCAAAACGACGAAGAGTCTCATCATCTGGAGATGAAAGTGAAGAGGAGGACACACCATGTATGTATTGTGAGGAAATATATTCCGTTTCCATTAAAGGGTGGATATCATGCTCATTATGTGGAAGATGGGCTCATAATAGCTGCGCAGGAATAGATGATGATGATGACGAAGCCACCCATGTCTGCGAGTTCTACCAGCCCAAATAATCATCTTTCTCTGTAATCGTTCTCATCACCCCATCTTACCTCAGTGGGGTACCCCATCTTACCAGCACCATGGGGCAAGACGGGGCAAAACACCTTTTTTTTATTTTAATTTTTTTCCCTTAAATATGTTACCAAAAGTTCCTAATGACACCAAATTTTAGAATAATAATAGTTAGTTGTTAATAAAAAAATAAATATGATAGCTTCACTATGTAATTTTTTATATTATTGACCTTTAAAGCTTAAGTACCCCATCTTGCCACCCTTTCCCCTAGCGGTTGTACTTTCCTGAACGAACTCTGCACTATCTCTACTACTTCTAAAACCACTACTGGTTACCATAGTACAAAGTCTGGTTAGTTAGTGACCGTGTGTGATTGTGTGATGTGATGACTGATCTCCCTTATGTACATGTGATGTGGTGACCTGGTGCCCCAGGAGGCGTACCTGTTCCTGCGTGAGCAGGTGCATGGCGAGCGCGCGGCGCAGGCTGTCGGAGAACAGCACGCAGATCAGCTGCTGCGCCTCGAACTCGTGCGGCGTCTTCACGTTCACCATCGCGCTCACGTAGCACAGCTCGAACTCCGCGAACAGTCTGCCGAGGGGGGAAGGAAACACATACATTAGACATTTCTTATATCTTTATACTAGCGTATAGTATTTTGTTGAATATAAGATATTTAGAAAAAGTAGCAAAGCCTGTTTTCCCTAGGGCCAGTAACATATCCTGGAACATTATTTGCACACTGCCATCGGATCCTGAATTAAGCATCCTTCTCACCTATCGAATATCCTCAGGCTCTCGTGCAGCATGTCGTCGTGTTGCGAAAGCGCCAGACCCCTGGGCCGGAGACACTGTTCCCGAAGTAAAGAACGGACGGTCTCCAAGCTGCGGGTGAGGGCCTTCGCCAGGGGACGCATCGCTGCCGACTCCTCCTCGCGGTTCATTATCGACGACCCTGCTGCTAGGCACTGGAAATTTATCGAAAAATATTTTATAAAACATGGGAACACAAATATGTTAATTTAGGCTCAGCCAACATACTGTATTGTCGGTAATAAGAATGAAATCGAAATATTTATGTAAACTCACACAAAACGCAGAATGCAAAGCTAAAGAGACCAAAAAGCACCTAAGTCAGTTAATATTGTAATGTTGTTGCAGAACTGCTGCTAAATTACATAGAGCAAAGACCAATCGAGATACAGCCAATAATAAAATAGAGCACCTTCCTTCGATAATCACATACAAACCATTTTAAAACTACGTAAGAATTAAGATGATAGTTTGTGTCCTCTTTATAAAATAGCAAGTATTTAAAAAAACATTTTACCTCAGCACCAAACCAAAGTTGTCCAGCCAGATTGTCCTGAAGCACATCTTCGGGAAACTTGACTCTGAAGCCGCGCGCGACTCGCTCGTCCCCAAGCAACTGGTCCATGATTTGGCTGGTGATATTCAAAACTCGATCCTGGAAAATATAAGAATTAAGATATTAGTGTGGGGTACTTAAATTACTTTTTGGATCTGCTTATCCTCTTCCAACTCTCTGCTATATATTCGGTGTTTGCGTGTTACAAGAGATTGGGACCCCGCAGGGTATATCCTAACGCATTAACTTCAATGGGTTTGCACCGCTGTCAAATCGAACAAAATGAGATATTGGTCATTTTAGTTTTGGTACTGATAGTTTTAAATACCTTACCATCTCTCTTGGGATTCCTGATGCAACCACTTGCTCCTTTGTTTAAAGAACTTTAAAGTGCACATGGTCTTCAGTATACTCTATAGTTGTCTCTTACAACACTCTAGAAAGTTCAGACGGTAGCGTAACTTAATGTCTTTTTCTTATTATATCACAATAATATTTTAATATTTAATTTGTCGTCATGCAGTCATCCTAGTTTTTTGAGGAAGTTCAGATGATAGAATTATAACATTCGTGAGCCAAACAGTTTCTGCGAAAGTACTATTGACTCATGCGTGTAGTACCTACTTACGTACACAAATAAACTATTTTTAAATATGTTGCTGGTGCAAATGCATATTTACACGCGTTCGGGTAAAAAACAAACAGTTGGATTCGTTGACCATTGACCTTTACCAATGTAATTTATTTTGTTTATATTCTCATTATTTATCTACATACAAATAAATAAAATTTAAGTGTCAGTTTGTAACAATTTAAAAACAACAGCATTTAAAAGTACTTACATTAAGAAAAGTACATAAGGTATGTACTTATAACAAAAAAAACACTATTATTAAAACTTTTGTTGGGACTGATAAGACAGGACTTTCACTGACATACAGCTGGAGGATGTTATATGGAGTAACTTAGGCTTCACGGGTAAAACCGCAGGGGACAACTAGTAGTAACTTAATTAGGGATCAACCTCTTTTTACGGATAATTTACTTCACATAGCCTTATAGTTATCTGAATTGGCAAAAGCTAAAAACAATACTCCAGTAAAGGCTTCTACTATATTTATATATCTCAATTACATCATAAATACACTACAGTAGAGTTCATTATCAAATAGCAAAAATGATTGCCAATAAAAATATATATCATTGAGGCCAGGTACATTGTAGTCAGGACTAATTATTTCTTACAAATACAAATGAATTGTACCCATACATAATTGCCTAGAGATAACGACATTGTATTGCAATACATATTATAACGTGAACACAATAAATCTCTAAAACGATTAAATAACACGTGCTAACTGCCAGCATAATTAAAAGTTTTATTGTAACGAGTTGATTAAATAATTTAATTAATAAATGGGGTCATAGATCAGGTACACTCTAATGATTGATGTATTATAAAAAATAAAAATGGGATTAATTCTGAAATGAAGCAGGATGCATAAAATATCAGAGATGCATTGATGTTACAAATCTATTAAGGTCTCTACGGTATTTGAATTAAGGTTGTTTATCGCATGATTTTGGGGTGGGTTGGATTGGTCAGCATGAGCATAACTAAACGATACATTTGTCCATCTTCATTTATAGCACTTGAAGAATGACTAAAATATAGTACAAGCGTGAGACCAAAAACCAATCATGTATGACTTTGGTAAAAACTATATATAGAAATATAAGGCAATAAACTTGTTGTTTTCGCTGTGTCTTCTAAATACGTATTGAAATTTTTGTAAGTCAAATACTTTCGTATCTTTATGCACCTGGGCTCGATTCTGAAAGGAAAATTACACTAGCTCGAGTATGTTTCGACACGGCCTCCGTGCTCTGTCTCTTTCGCTAACTACGCTAATTCTACTAATCACGTGAGAGATAAACTCTCCGAGGCCTCTGTGAAGCGGCTCACCGACGAAGTTTGTATTAGCTGAGTAAGGGGGCTGATCGTAATCAATTTCTCATCATACCTTATTTTATATACCGACATTTTGTTAGGACTTTGATATGCTAATCCAACCTTTAAGTCGGTATGCGTACTGCCCCCTTATTCATAACTTCGTCGGCGACCTGGCGCAACAAGGCAGCCGAAAGCTGACCTCTCACATGATTGCGTAGATATCGAAAGAGACAGAGCATGGAGGCCGGGACAAAACATCGTCGAGCTAATGTAATTTTACCTTACAGAATGACACTATATATTCTCAGCAGAGACGTGAAATAATAAACAGAAAATATATTTAGCTGAATACATTACGTTAGTTATAATTGTGCAACTCTTAGGTCATCGGTAATCATTCCCAAACGTGAGAGATATAAAGGCTAATATCGGCTGCACGTTTTTATCAGTGTGTGTGACAGATTATTAAGTATCTAATGATACTATGACTAAGCAGTTAATATTAAACAACGTCAATATCGACAGCTGTTTAAACATATGCTAATCGTGCAAAATAACTTTTATAAATAATAACAAATAACAGATACTTGAGGTTGACACATCCATGAGTTACTATTACCTAAGCATAGATTATATTTTGAAACATCTTTTAATAAGATATAGTGGAATTTGGTATCAATGAAATATTTACAAGCAACCGTTAGTATTATCTATAGTTTTATGATATAGAAAGGGCGGATTTCGTATTTTTTTTTAATTATGGAGGGTAATATCCAGAACCACAGCACCTATTTGAAAAAATCTTTAATAATTTCAAGGGTACATTATTCCAGGCAAGACATAGGCTGTTATAAACCTGGGATACATCAAATCCCTCGGGAACGCGAGTGACACCGGGGCACAGAAGTTATTATGCTGTCTATTGTATTTCTATTTTTGTGTGTAAGTCAACTTTTTGAAAACCAGCGGCGCAGCATCCTAGCAATAGGTATTTGATGATGAATAAAGAACGCTTACGCACTGTAGATATATACATAGATATATAGACATTTGGTGACAGATTTCCAACTAGGATGTTGTTGTAACTACCATAGCATGATAATACAAATTATATCCCTACTACTAATATTAAAAATGTGTATGTAAGTTTCTTTGTAACGCTTTCACACGAAAACTACTTACTAAGCCGATCATCCTGACACTCCTGACTTTTTGTGCCGGGAAAATGTTACATCCCTCAGGAATGCGGGTGAAACCGCGGGGGACAGCTAGTATAAGCAGTAAACATAAGCTATGGCCATCGGACTAGGTACTCTGTAAACAGTTATGCGTGGTCATACATAAAAATAAACGAAAGATACAAAATACTAAGAGACGTTTAGTGTTAATAAGATATTAATAACAGGTACAACAACCTTTGTGGAAATGTGTTGTAAAAGACGCCCGCAATCCATTGCCGTCCTTGTATTGATATTATTCTAGTTGTACCGATGTTGCTCGTACAATGTACCGCTAATTAGAGCACCAATATCCGCGGATCGCCTATGAAAGGCCACGATACTCGCAGGTGTTCGTAGCGTGATCGTTCATTTGTAATAATGATATCATTCGAATACTTTTGTTGAGGTTTAAAAGTATAGTCAGCGACAAATATAGCTGACAAAGTTCATATAAACAAAACACATGTACACTACAACTGTCAATAAAATTAAAAGATAAGTAAACAGCTGTTTTGTTAATATATGTATGTCTACAAAAATCGACTCTATTTTATACATTCATTATGGTTCAATTTTGTTTGGATAATTTTGAAGTATGCTGACCACGGTAGTGCATGGTACATGATTAAAACAGTCATGATTCTACTCCATCAAACAATTGTATCAGAAAATTAAAAGTAAATGACCCACAAACTTATTGTTGCGCCTATTGCCAGTAGGTACAGCAATACAATCGACCTTGACCTGTGAGATAGCATGTCAAAACGTTGGTCAACCATATCTAAATTCACGCAAACTTAAGTTTAAGTACTACCACACCCATTACCGCCGTGAAGCAGTAGTGCACTTGTATTACTGTGTTTCAGTTAGAAAGGTAAGGGGGCCGGTGAAATTACAGGTACACAATAAAACTTCACATTTTTTTATGTCCCTGGTGTTGTAAATAGGTGGTCACCACTTATCATCAGGTGGACCATCGGTTTAAAAGAAAAACTGCGTATGATTTGTTGGTAAGATAATTGCAAGGATTTTAGATTGTTCCGAATTTTGGAACTCAATGTGTTAATAGACAGAATAAATTTCATTATATAATTTGGTGAAATCATGTCAATCGGTGAACGACCGATGCATACATATTTTTGACGCATTAACTTATTGCATGGTATCGTAAAAAGCTAGAAACACATTTTAAAAAAACACGTAAAAACAACGCATAGCTATTATATACATATAAATATTTATACATATAGTACATTGTTGCCATCACGTACAGGCACACTCCGTAAGTAAATAATATTTTTTCGTAATCACTAATTGGGTCTCAACCAACTGGCAAAGGTATGCGCATACGCATCCACTTGACCAACTTTTATTGTCGTGTCGAGACACGAGAAGTGAAGAAGAAAGAATATTATTTGTAGAAAATTATACTGTCACCAGACATCTCACCACTTGTGAGAAATATTCACAGGCTTCCTAAAATTCACATGAATAACTCTTTTAGTCTATGATTGCTGATTCTAGTTCTATTAGAACTAATCTATTGAAGTTATAATCCTACATACTACCTTATACTATAAATTCGAATGCTAAGATATATTTGTTACTCAATCACGCAAGAACAGCTGATCGGATCTGGATAACATCTTGGCATAGTGATAGATTATAGTCTGGATAGGACATAGACAATTTCTTATCCTAAGGCAACACCCTACGGGAACGCGGGTGAAACCGCGGGGGACAGCTAGTTTAATTATAAATCCGAAAGTTTGTCATGTGTATGGATTTTTCACGTAAAAAGTATAGAATTTTAAGGAAACAAGGCAAATATATAGTTTATAACCTGAATTAACACATAGGATACTCCAGGAAAATGTTAAATCCCTCGGGTGAGCGGGTGAAACCGTCAAGTAGTAGGCAAATATCTACGGATTGAGTTCACCGCTGCCTACCAATGGGTGGCCTAGACTAGTTCTAACTTATTATTAGAAATTCTAGTAAAATATGTTCCAAATAACAACGAAAGTATGTCATTTCATATAACTATTTTACATCGCATTGGCGTTCAATATCTACATATCGGTATACTAAATCAACTAGCCAGTTGGTTTTGTGGTTAGAGACTCTGACTGCCACGCCAGAGGTCGTGGTTTTGATTCCCACCCAGGACAAACATTTGTATGCATGAACATGTTTGTTTGTTCTGCGTCTAGAATAGTAGTATATTTAGTATCAGTTCTCTTACTTACTGGTTATTATACACTAGGTATAACAAGCTACTTAATCTGGGAACAGTAGGCCATGTGCTAAAAGACATGATTCAAAACTGAAAACTTGACCTGTAAATTGTTCTTTAAAGTATATATTGCAAGTATAATTGTAAAGTGTAAAAGCAGCATAAAATAATAAACTTTCTTCCAAGATACGCGGTAGTTTGAAACCAGTATGGCGATACAAGTAACCCGGTGTTATCAACGTTCAAAGTGGCGCAACAAACTGCGAATAACTCTTAGTACCAAGGTAAACCCGTAAGTAAAATAGGGCAACTAATATGAGTTCTACGAGTATTTTAATGACAATTAGACCGACAAACAAGCAGACGATCAACCTGATGGTAAGTAGTCACCGCAGCCTATTGACATTTACAACACCAGGGGCATCGCCAATTCATGATCGACTCTAAGACGTGAACTTGTTGAGTCTTATGTGCCTGTAATTTCACTGGCCCCCTTACCTTTCGAACTGACACACAAGTGCAAGTGCATTACTGCTTCTCTGCGGAATTGGATATAGTAGTAGTACTTCCCTGGACGAACTCTGCACTAAGAGCTCTATTAAAACATTTTATACGTATACAATCTACTTACTCTCTCACTTACTTAGAAGTATGAATTACAATTTAAATTAATATCTACAAAACAACTACATAGACATTAAGGAAAAGTTTATTCTATTCAACCCCAGTATAGTAAATTACACTACGTATTCCTATAATTCCATGTATCACCCTTTGGCCCTTTACAGACTCCATGTAACTCTACGTTCGTTCCGTTTAGCCATACTCAATTTACCATCATAGTATAAAAATCATTTCATTTGTTTATATTTGATCATATGCCTCCTTATAAAAC
This sequence comes from Habrosyne pyritoides, assembly GCA_907165245.1. Classification (NCBI taxonomy): domain Eukaryota; kingdom Metazoa; phylum Arthropoda; class Insecta; order Lepidoptera; family Drepanidae; genus Habrosyne; species Habrosyne pyritoides. The sequence goes on from OU015608.1 coordinate 4,941,609, forward strand.
AATAAAAAACTCATTACAACCATGCGATGACCTCACTGCCTACAAATCCATAGTCCAGACTACTGGTGGAATTCCTCATATAGGTGGTCAATGGAAAAACAACCTTACTCTTGTATAAAACAGAATTTGTGTATCACAATTTAATCAACCTTAAATGGCAACTTTATAAGGAAAAGCTAGTCTTACCACAACATTTTAAAACGGAGCCATATTTACAATTACTTCATCATTCATATTACAATTATAATAATAAACCAAGTCAGAATATTCGAAATACCAAGTGTAATAACAAAATACGTCAATATAGGGCACAGGTAGGTATCAGTCTCCTTTGTTACGCGGTGATTATTTAAACTTCCTCAAACGTGACTATTAATTTATTCTGTGTACATTTAATCATTATGTCAGTACTAGGCTGGATCTGCTAGGAAAATTCAAAAACATTCATTTAAATTAGACACGCGCGGGGTTCTTATGAAGGTCTAAGTTGAAGTTACCAGCGGTTCGGAAGTCACCAGAACTGGGAAGAACCGGCAAGAAACACAGCATACCTTTTTTAAAAACATACATTTAATATAATTCATATTTAGGCTTTTTATCACATATTTCAAATTTTTACATTTTAGATTTGTAAATACACAATTAACATAATCAGAAACATAAAAGAAAGAACAAGAAAAAATCAACAAAGTACTGTACTCAACCACTGTAATAACATTGTCGTCAATAAAACCATATGGCATGCGTATTACGACGTTATCGCTCTGCGGCCTCCATACAGGCTAACATGCGCGTGAGTCATTCACAACAAAACTACGCAAAACCACTTGAAATGTTCAAGGTACCGGCGGCAACACCGATGCGCTCCAACGATTACAAAACCCATGACGGGATGTGTTGTTATTAATATGGTTAAAAAAATGTTTTAACCAACAATAATATGTTACAGAATCGTTCAGCAGACGTGGGGTGGGACTCTCCAGTAAATGTACCGTTGAGAAAAACCCATTGATAAAAAAATATTAATCATCGTGCTTGGCACCAAGCCCTGTACTAGAGTTGGATAAAGTTTACGAAATAAATCACCTTATAGCAAGCTTGAATGAATGAATGAAAAATCGTGACCGTTCGTATGTTGTCTATGGTTTGTATTTTTTGTTAAACTAAACTTTCTTAACAACAGAGTCACCAAGCTTGCAATGTCTGTACACAATATCTTGTAGCAATAACCTTGGGAATCAATTTGAATACAGATAAGTCACTTGTTTATGTTGGATTCACCAAATCACTGGTATCTAGGACACTGACTGTCTCTTATTGTTTCATGCTATAACGGTCTTTATTTATTTGTTTCATAGGTGCCCAATTCGTTTGTCAAGCTTGTGAATTATCGTATACATATCTATACATATAATAGAAGGAACTATAAACACAAGAAGATTTGAACACATTTATATTAAGATCGCTGAAAGCAGGTAAAACGTGAATGGCCCTCAGACCGGTCGCTACAGTCAGCAACATTAACTAATCCATCCTATCTTAATAATGTTATAAATGCGAAAGATTGTAAGGATGAACGGATGTTTGTTACTCCTCCCTCGTACAGAAACTTCCATGGATACGGATTTGGATGCAACTTGTCGCAAAGTATGCCCTGGATAGCATACATTTTATCTCGAGAAAATGTAAAATCGCTCGGAAACGCAAGTGAAACTTATGTAACAAAGAAAATGATAATATTTTTGCATTTGAAAAATTTACTCAATAAATACAGGACCGATTTCCATAATTCTTACACTATTAGAAAGCTACTTTGTCTAGCAGTTACATAGGCTGAGTTTTAACCCAGGGTTACATTTGATTCTTGGAGAACGCTAGTGAAACCGTGTGGTGGAAGCTAGTTACGCATAAATGTAGAAACACCTGTTTGCTTTATTTTTACATGCCATAGTTAATTGTTCATATTATACGTTTTTGGGTAAGTTTGGATCTATTCATATACTTTTGTTGCGTACTGTACGCTGTAGATACTGTGATGCACTTTTATCATCCCAACAAGCGAGCGAAACGAGCGTACAAACCCAAATACAATGTGGCTAGTACTAGGTATAGTACTAAAAGATTACAGTAAGAACTGTATACTGACCTGTGCGTGCCTCAGTTGGTTAACAAGCGTGGAACATCTCTCAGGATCCTTACGACCGTCGAACGAGTCCAGTTCAGCCGCGACCATGTTTAAGGCGTCGTCGGCAAAGAAAAACTGGGCTAGTAACGAACGGTCGTCCCTCTGAAACAAGAAAAAGGAACAATATTAATTTGATATTTTCATAATGTTATCCCTAATATTTATAAATGCAAGTGTGAGCTTGTTCTTTTTATTTGTATGTTACGCTGTCACGGCTACACGCCTGCACCGATCTTACTAAAATTTGGCAAACACAGCCAATTGTATGGAGAGGAACATAAGCTACTTTTTACTGCAGTTAAAACCGCGGGGGATAGCTTGTTTAATAATAATTTACACGTATCCACCCATTTTGTCATTCACTGATTTATCTGTCTGCTTCTAAGTTGTTATAAAATATTGTTTATGGCATTACCAGTTAGTGGGCGGATACGTGACGAATCATTATAACTAAAAAAAAGGTCCTTTTCCATGTACCTTGGTGCACAGTAGAGGGAAAGGAGCAGTGACACACGGGATACCTTCGCATTTATATTATTAGTGTAGAAGTATAGATATCCATATACCACAGGAAATAAACCACCATGATTAATTCGACGTAAGTATTTCCCCATAATATTTATTACTGTATTTGCTGCCTTAATAATCTATATAATTTAATTATATCATCACAACATAGGCACGGCGAAACCACAACCTTATAATCTGTGCCATAAAGTACTTTTTGACATTTAAAAATATCGCACCTTTAGAATTGAAGTGGCTTAATCCAAAATTCTTGTTTTTTGGTAAACACCAAAAATGTGATAGAAGAATTAGCCGTTTTGTAGATTTTCAATTTTATTGCTCTAGGTTAAGCGTTTATTTTTAATTTTTTTGTTATTTACCGTAGGGTAGGAATTGTTTTAATGATTGGACACTAAACCTTTACGTATAACTAATTAGAACATTTTATAATTAGTCATTAAAAAAAATGGCACTTATTTTCCGAAATCAATTTAATATTATTGGCATATTTGACTTTGAGTCAATTTTTTACTTAACGATACATAAACAAATTGTGCCTATTTAAAAAAGAGGCGATTAATTTCTAATGTTTTATTTGAACATGGTGACTGATTTTACAATATGCTAGTTTAATTATTGTAGACTAATTAAATTAAAGGAAAGTGATAAACAGACTTTGGTTTCAAAATCGTGTATTTTGAAATTTTCACTCACTAATCATCATTAAACACTAATCTACTGGTACTGCTACCAACATAACATTACCACCTGGTATTCAATTAAAGTAAGTTTATAAAAATCAATGGTTTGAAATAATCTCCAAATACTATGTAAACCTTTGATAAAATAATATAAAACAATGAAATACTTCTTATCAATGGAGTAGAAAAATAAGAAAGTAAAAGTCATTTTGTTATATTTGAATAACTGGCCAAAATATATTTATAAAAATGTCTAAGAAAGAATTTACGAAATAAAAATACTTTTATCAAACTCAACTAATTAACATAATCAACCATTCACTTTTTTTAAATAAACAGCAAAAATAACATATCTTGATTCAACACTAAAATGAGATCAAAATAGATCATTAAGTTAATTTATTAAAAATAATTATAAACGCGAGTCATAGAACCAGGCGTAGATACTAGGGATTGCTTTAGTTCTTATAAGATAATTCAGATCTTTTTTTTTATTTTCTGCAAGCACCATTTTGGACTATAAGCATTCGTTATTGTAATTTCACACGCTTTTTTCATTTTATTTCTTAAAGTCTTTTTCAGCATATGTATTTTTATAGTAAAATAAAAATAGCTCGTCTTTAACTAATTTTAACACTTTTATCTCGCTATCTAAGTCCCTCAAACCCACTGCATTTTTATCAACATTCGTTCTGCAACACATTTAAGTCTATAAAAAATTGTAACCTTAACTCTTTAACTCTAATTGGGGTGCCAGTTTTTCTAGCACCTCTTAGTTAAGGCATATATTGTTGCGGTTTGTCAATAGGACCAGATCTTAGGTTTCTCTTTATTTCTTTTCAATTAAACTATGTGCATTGTCTCCCTCTTTCTGTGTATGTCCCTTAATTCGATATTTATGCGTTATTGATTGAATGTTGTCAAAATGGGCCACTGTCTTATGCAGTGGCCTAAACTGCTATAAACTGGCAATATATTTATATTATATTTTGTTTTGACCAATACAATTTCTGAATAAAATATTAGATTTAAAGTTTTGTCTGCATTATTTTCACTGATGGGACTTTAAGTAATCAAAAACGCAGAAACCTATTTCAATAGCCCCTTTATTACCATGTCTTCTTTTCCAAAAGTAGCAATATACTTCTTCATATGCACCTAGTTCACTATCGTTTTTCTTTTTATTATTATGTTTTGATTTAGAAGCTAGTTCAACTATTGTAAAATTATAACAATTAAGTCTTGACCTATAATAAAAAGATGAAACATCGCCTTTACGACAGGTCATTGCAGCTTCGAGATCATAAACACCACATTTAGTTTCGTTAATAATACATATTCATATATTTATATCTTGTACATTAGTCTCATAAATATTTTTTGGCCTTAAAAAAAGCTTATATTAATTTCAGTTGTAAATATTAAGTAAAAAACCCAGTACGGGCGTGAGACTTGTTTTGATTATTATTAAAGTCCCTACATATCTCTTTTATACTCTTGCTGCCATCCATATAATCTCTTGAAGTAGAAGATCTTAGTTAATGTGATTCTATGCGCGGTAGACTATTAATATGGTGCTTAATATCTTGTACAAGACTTGGGTTAATCGGGGCTCGGCTTCTAGAACGCCCTCTAAGATCTTCCACAAGGGCATTAGTTTTCAGTTTCACAGTTCTTATCTGTCTCTCTGTAATACGAGTATCTAGTGTATTGATAAAAAAAGGTTTTACAAACGCGAATTCTTTGGCAATCAGCTGTAAAATAAATGGCTTTGTTTGGTTTACGAGGATGGGCAGCATTTTTGTACTGATATTTTGGTTTCACCTCCATCGTGCATGCCTTGATAAATGATCGCTTCAAGTCAAAATTACTTAGCTGCCAATAATAGTCGTATATTTCGCTCAGGGGTTATGTTATCGGAACAATGAAGTCTACAAACACAATTACTTTGTTAGATTTAGAAAGTGATTGGTAGGCTTTTCCGGTATTTCGAAGAGATTTAACAATATTTTGTTTCCATTGAGACGGATTGCGCAGGCGCTTCCTAGATTTTTTATTCTGAGGAAACAATTGCATCGTCACCATCATGTGCCCCATCCCTGTCAGACGTGTTGGTTGATGAACTGAAAGAGCGTCGTAGCGATGAATCGTTGTAAGTCGGATCAGCGTCACTCAGATCGACTTCTGATTGCAAAGAATGCACAGGTGATTGACGGTAGTTTATGTCTTTATCTAACCGTATTTTGCTATTTGAGGGCTCGGCACAAATTATATTCGTGTAATCGATTTGAGTACCTGACATGATAGAAGGTGAGCTATTTATTTTCATTTCGTCTCAGCTTTGCTTCGGTTATGTAAAAGATTTTGATGACGACGACGTTGTGCTGGAACTTGAAGATTATGACATAGAAGAAATGAAATGAAAATATTTTTATTCAAATAGGCCTTTCCAAGCACTTATGAATAGTCTGATTCTAATACCGGTTCGGAAGGTTGTTTTTTACTGAGAAGAGCCGACAATAAACTCAGCAATAACTCTTTTTTTTTTAAAACCAACTTAGCTTTATTACATAAAATCTATTTAGTCTCACTAGTAATACCTGTGTGCTATCGCAAAAGTGAAGAATTATTGAACAATAATATAATATTATGAATAACTAATAAAAAAAAAAATAATAATAATAATACAAACAAACAACAGAACTGGATGATGATGAACTACTGGATCGATCTCTCATGTTTTGTGATGTTTGTTCTTTGATAATTGGATTAACGCTATTCTCACTGCTGATTATGGACGTATTGTTAATCTCCTTTAGAATCCGTTGTTCAGTTTCCACTTGCGGTAAAATTTCAATTCAATCTAGGACTTCCATCCGTCGCCTTATCCAAGGGTATTTTCTAATAGTTTTCCTTATCACGCTCTTTGGATCCATTTTAAGCACTAGTATAACCTTCTGCACTTGCTGTTCTCATCTCTTCACCCTGTTCATGCATAATATTTCATTCCAGTTTAATAGATGCAAAATAAGATCTGCACTTCTTTTCATTATTGATCTCAAACTTTAACTGAAATAAAAATAAAAAGACTCAACTCAAAATAAAGCTCACTAAGTCTCATATCATTCAGTAAAGAATAAACATATTTACCTATACGTCTCCGTAGTCACAAAATTGGTAGTAAAGTAAAGCAATAATATAAAATAAGGCTCGATCATTTAAGCAATATTTGGTAATAAAATGACGGCAGTACTAATACGACACCACTATATTATAATCATTTAGTATTGAAACGCCCAAAACCAAAATGAGTCATTACAAAAATATGTATCAAAGAAATAACTTACCTTGCGTTTAGTATTAAAACTGCAGATTACAGTTTCCGCCCTTTACGGAGCAACCGCACTACGTCCAGCGTTTAGCACTGTTGACGCAACTTTGAATGAGATCCTTCAATACAGAGGGATGCGCGGTAACCGCGTGATTTTAAAGAGACGGAAATAGCACGTTTGTCCTTTTCTGGACTAAAATAATCTATTTATTTATAATAAACTGATAGAATACATGTTTATAAGTAATTTCATGTACAAAAGTCATTTTCTTAAAATTTTGAGTTATGCCACTTCAATTCTAAAGGTGCGATATCATAAAATATACAACCCTATAGCTCTATGCTAAGGTCAATAGCCGAAACTTCTTTCGAGTTTTCTTAAGCGACAAAAAGTACTTCTTAACTGGAACGCAGTCAAAACAAAAGAGTCTAAAGCGTGAGGTTTAGCTCTAAGTCGCATTTTTTTTTACCAAAATTCAATTATATTTCAAAGCTACAAGTTCCAATAATAGCCACCAGACTGGTTATGGAAATATGATTCAATAAACAACGAGTAGTTAAATATCCTCTTATGTCTAATTGTTTACAGTCTTAGACAAACTACTGGTGTGATGTGTGTGTGCCACTACGATAGTAAATAAACATTTAAAACCTCTTCGAATAAAGCAATTTTAAATTTGCTTCATTGGATTATTAAACTTTAAGTGTCGATCTCTCGCCAACTGGAGATGCACCGGTGCAACATGAGATATTAAGGTTATAATGGCAAGGTTAGGTTAGGCAAAGGCCGTTGTTTTCAGGAGAATCAATTGACAGGAACACAGGTCTGTTTTAAAATATCTCTACACACAACAAAAAGTTTTCGTTCATTTAAAAAGAAACTGAAATTAACTGAATTTTTGAACTGAAATGGTACGTTTCTAAGCGAATTTAGAATTTTTAGAAAACTCTTATGTATATTTAATCATTACTATAATATATTTATAAGATTTTCAGGTGACCGCAAACTATTTTTGTTGTATGTATATGTAAGTATGGTATTAAAATAAAACACATTACATTACTTTTTCATGGTTTCATCTCTGTTAAGTTAAGGTTAAGACAGTCATGGAAAGACGATCTAGGATACTTCGGCATGCCACGGCAACGGCATCTATCGGCCTTCCAATAAATTCTTTTCCGTGCCATTAAACCGGTGAATGCCGGCCTTAAGATGTGAAAATCACTTTATAAATTACCACCAACATTTGGACTTACGTATTTTTAGCCCTTCGTAAATCATGTTGTCTTGGGCTAAGTTTATGACTTGAGTGAACGGCGAGAGATCAAGGCGACAGACGTCACACCTCGTATTCGCTTTCATCTACAACTTCACATCCTAATTTGAACCTTATTTACCTTGCGTTACAACCCAACCAACTTAGGCCTAGGAGACTTTGGAATGCATTTCAGTAAATAAAAATCTATATTAAACTCAGAGTCAATTTTAATTTGAAGTTGTATATTTGACACGACATGCATTGTACGGATGATATGACTAGTACATAGGTATGTGTCAGAAGCTATACCTGTCTATATACAACAAAAGATAAAGAGAAAAAGATGAGCATGACTGAAAAATAATGTTACATCCAAATTGGTATGTTAAATTAGTAGATATATACCTAAGCCTTTTCTTTTTTTTTTTTACTTAGCTGCTTACTTTTTAATGAGCACGATTGGGGAGAAAAGGGCTCTCAACTAAAACATTCAATAGCTTCGCTTTCATCTTCAGCTTCGTATTCTAGCTAGTAATATCAGAGAATACTTCCAACATTCAAACATATAACTTTACCTCTTTACAATGTTTGTGTAGATAGACAGATACGTAACACTTTATTGTTACACCACATGTGATCTGCGAGTCAGTTTTACAATAAGCGACCTTATCACTGATAGTGATCTCAACCACGCGACTACGAGCAGTTGAGGCGGATCATCAACTTTTATTGATTTAATCGCGTTTATTTATTGTTTCATTACAGTTCACTATTCAATAACAAATGATATTAAATAAATGATCAATGTCAAAACCACAATGCAAAGTTATCAGATAAAACTACCTAAAAATAATTTCTATAATGGGTGTCCGATAAAATAGCAAGTGACAATCGAAATCCTTGGCCGATAAGTATGTTTCCGTGTATTCACCAAACTAAATATTCAACAAGTCATAATGTGATCACACGGTTGTGCCCCGGAAAAGATTTGCCAAAGGTGATTAAAAGAAATCATGGCGTTAGCATTATTTTAGGTTTGATCGTAGGTATGGGGAACAAGCCGTCCCCCGTGGGTTCACCCGCGTTCCCAAGGGATGTTACATATTCCCGGAATAAAATAGCCTATTTACTGTTCCAGACCTCTGTGCCAAATGTCATCTAGATTCGGTCAGCCTTTCTGGCGTGATTAAGTAACAAACGTCCATCCAACCAAACTATCGTATTTATAATAGTAATAAGATGATAAATATCCCTTCATCCTTAGGATGACTTCAAATTAGGTTATAACTAACCAGTAATAGTTAAAAATTAATTTTCAAGAAAGAAGTTGAGAGAACCAGTATTTTATAGTGCAATTAAATTGTAATTACAAAACGATAATTTACGATAACAATATTACATTAAAACGATCATAATAACGAGAAGAGCGACAAATAGCTTATTTATTTTTATTGTGTATTTTAAACGTACACACAAGAAATAACATATTTACTCGATTACGCATGATGCAAAACTTGATTTCTTTATCTCATGGATGACATTCTACATTTTATAACTACTATATGTATGGACCAATTTTGTTAACAGTAAATTAATATATCAAGGGACGTTTCCTTTTACACATTGCTATCTGATCCCAAACTAAGCAGAGCTTCTGCAATGGCAACTAGTAAGCTGATATGCTGCATGTCAAAAAACAGACATGATCGTGCTCACAAATGTCCTGGGTTGGAATCGAACTCACAATCTGCGCGTTGCAATCAGGGTCTCTAACCACCGCGCCCATCAAAGTATTAATCACAACTGTTTCTGCACGTAGGTTAAAATCATCAATTTGATAATCCTTGAGCTATTTTGTCTAGGCTTGAGCGGGCCCTATCCGAGTGCTGTTATTCCACCCTCTTCCAGCCTCAGCAAAGATCATTTATATTTTCTAGGTATCTGCAATTAAAGTCAAATAACCATAGATAGGGGAGAATAGGCAACAAGAAAACCAAAGCTTCTCCTTGATTGTATCCTCAAATGAAACCCAATACAGTTAAATCAATGGATCCTAAAAATGTTATGCTCTCTTTAAACACTCGCGAGCTTGTACCATTGAAACCAGATAACTGATATACTACATATACCACGTTTTATTTTTCTAAATACATACATAGATATTTACACCCAGACACAGAACAAACAGACAACATGCACACAAATGTTTGTCCTGGGTGAGAATCGAACCCGCGACCTTCAACTTGGCAGTCAGGGTCGCTAACCACCAAGCCAATTGGCCTGTCTATAATTTATTCAAGTAAACTAACTCTGAGTAAAATCCAATCTTCACCCACTTATAATATCGCAGCGTAAATATACCACAAGGGTCTATTCTAGGTCAAGAAGATTTTATTGGACATGTGCCAAGGGTGCATCATGCATGAAAATCGAAAGCTAAGAAAATCTATTACTCTTGTTATGGTTGATCAATATGCAATAAGTACATCAGTTATCTGGTTTCCATAGTACAAGCTCTGGTTAGTTTGAAATCAACTAATTATGTGAAAATAATGTACTAGGATATTTATAATTTATTTATTGGTTGATGTCTTCTTCTCAAAGAGGGCATAGGTACCTATCTATAATAAGAACTAGGGACAACTATGTAGTATAAGATCGTGTGACAAGTGCTGCAAAGATTGCACCAAGCCGAGCGCAATATAATAGTTCAGCTATTATCTCCAATCTGCGAATAGGTATGACCCTCACCTTCAGTACCAATACATTAAACCGTAAGTAATGTGAGGAAGGCAACATACAACCGTACCGTAAACTACGTATACTTGTTTATCTCACAAATGTGCAACGCGTATGACGCAGTAATTGTGCAATTTGTAACTCTAAAATTACGTCTCATTTTCTCAAAGGAATAAGGATAAAAACAAACTTTTATTAAGTTCACGCAATACACCGCGGTTTCACCCGCGTTCGCATCCGAAGGGATGTAACATTTTCTCGGGACAAAAAGTAACCAATAGCTCTATCAATAGGTTCTATGTGCCATGTTTCATCCAGATCTGTTCGGTAGATTTTGTGTGAAAGAGAAAAAGCATACGTACATCTATAGATACATCCATCCTCACAATTATTCGCATTTATTATATTAGTAGTACCACCGACTTCAAAAAATATTTTAGTGTTGTGAAGCTACACTATCCCCGGGTGACATAGGCAATATTATATTTTCAAAGAAATTAGGGATCGTTACTTAAACTCCAATAATGTACCTACCCACCCAAGGTGTAAAAAAAATCCTTACATGGGGAGCGCTGCGAAAACTATTCATAATATGACAGAAAGAAAAAAATAATGTAATGTAACATCTCTCGGAAACGCGGGTGAAACCGCGGGGGACAGCTAGTATTATAGAAAAAGAAGACTGTGTTATAGATTATGTTATAATACCAATTACTTCTAGTGATATAACTGTCTTCAGATGAGGTAACACACTGAAGAAAATATATACAGCAAAGGCAAGAACAAACGAAACGCTTTAGATAAGCGAGACAAACAGTGAATATTGTGTTACAATTTAATTTTGTTTGAAATCTTCAACGCTACTACAGTATTTATTTACTGTGCGTAGAGGAAAACCCGAGGGATTTTCCTTATATACAATTGCGTTATTAAAAGTAAGGTTAACATTGGAACTTATCTTGCGCATGCCAAATGGCATACACAACGCCAAACATACGTTGTTTTAACGTCATTACAGATTAGTTATTAAAAAAAAATATTTATATCGGTAGCAAAGAAACCTTTATATAAAAGAGTTTTATAAGACATCGGATTATTTGAAGGATAATAAGCATAATAACCCTTGGCAATGAATAGCTCGCTTGACAATCTATTTATTTATCTACCATTTTTTTATTTAATATTTTTAGTATTGTCTATATTATTAGAAGAAATATATGAAGACAATTTATGAGAGCTAGCGAAAACCTACATAAATTCAGAATATTTTTATTTATATGATTTTGTGTTATGAGTTTTTGGCAGATATTTAATGTTAGAGACACGAAGGTTCTACGGTTTTATTTAAATATAGAACAAGATTACACATGCCCGATTCCTAGTTATTTTCGCTATAAATGATAAAAACCATAGACAAAACTGACCTCGACATTGGCCATTACCTACCAAAGACCCATTATTTGTAACTGTTTTTTTCCAAACACAGACGAGGTATGAGTCATGCTACTATTAAATTGAAAGCGTTTGCAGACAAGTAGGCATTCAGTATTGCTAGTCTCGAGTTTATCAGACTATTTACTATTATAGTATTATTGTGTTTTGTAACGTAAGCGAAACGTTTTAGGGTCTAAATTATATTAGCACTGATTGGGAAACGTGTACAAGAAAGTTGTTACAAATTCACTTATATCGAGTCTATAATAATGCATATTTTCGAATGGCAGGCACTGAATGAAGTTGCCTAGAAAGTCTTCTATTCAACGAACTGACCATGATGAAAGGCGAAGAGTCGAATATTTTCAACTCGGAATTCAAGGCCCCAGTTACACTTGAACCTGCAGAAGTTTCGTCACCGAGAAAAATCGAAGCCTAATTTACTTCTCTGCGGCAGAGACCATTCTAACAATTACCAAATATATTAAGAAATAGTATTATTTTGCCTGTAGCAAGTTGAAATCGTTGACCAAAACTATCCGAGAAGACAAGAAGTATACTCCTTTATCAAAGTCGGTTTATAAAATAGTTCTTATCTAGATAATCAAAGTTAAGATACAATTATCAAATAGATAGATAGCATTTCAAAGATAAAAGATTATTGAACATTCGATTTACTACGTAGGTAGGTACCTACTTAGCGTACAAAAGCAAAAGAAAAAGTGCAGGATAACAAAAATATTTTAATTGTGACTCGCTTCAGGGAGAACTACCTAGTTGAATAACATAATACGACAATGAATGAACATATGGCCAGACAAGATAGCTTTAAAAAGAGCGAAGCCTTGGCTGTATTATATAGTGGGCATTGTGACTGAGACCCAGTTAAAACCTTGATTGTTTATGTATTTCGAAAAAAAAGCGAATTTGTTTTTCAATTACGAACTATGGGTTTATTAACTCCATACTTTCTCGTAGGTGTTTTTGAGTATGTCACTCATCAAAACGACTTGTCATATTGTAATGAATTCATTTGCATGACACGAGTCTTTGTACAAGATACAGCTTTCTATAGATTTTAGATAAATCCTACGCAACCTAACGAAACAAATCCTACAAATATTATAAATGCGAATGTTTGTAAGTATGGATGTTTGTTACTCTTTTACGCAAAAACTACCGGACTGTTTTGGATCCAACTTGGCACATAGATAGAGCATATCCTGGAATATTTTATAGGCATTTTTTTTATCCTGGGACAACGTGACATCCCTCGGGAACGTGGGTAAAAGCGCGGGGGACAGCTGGCATATTATAAATGCGAAAGTTTGTGCTTTCACGCAAAACCTACTTAGCGAATTTCGATCAAACTTCGCACATATTATACACTCTTATAATTCAGGTTTAAGCACATAGGACACTATTTATTCCGGGAAAATGTAACATCCCTCGGGGAAGCGGGCGAAACCACGGGGGACAGCTAGTCTATAATACGTACAGAAGCCCGGGGAATGCCTTCACAATAAGGTGATTTTAAATCATGATTGGCATAGGTTTTTTGAACTCTTGGCTTTCGATAAGTACATTTTTGTAAACAAACGTAGGTACGAAGTTCGTGCTTCATAAAATGTTATTTGATCGTGTGTTACCTACCTTAAAGATTGCATGTCTAATTAAAAGTTTAAAAAAAATAACAAAATACAAACACGCTACACGTAGGTATTGTAGCCACTACTCAGTTTAAATAAGTCTAATTATGATTAGCATTTTTATGTTCAGTTGGGACGACAAACAGACGGTCCACCTGACTGACAGTTAGTGGTCACCGCCACCTTTGGACATTTGTAACACCATGTCCATCCAGAGACATGAAGTTCTTAAACCTCATTATACCAATGTCTGTAATCTAATCTCTATGCGAAACACAGTAGGTAATAAAAATACACTACTGCTTTACTGTTGAAATAAGTATGGAGGTAGTACTTCCCCGGACTAACAGCTCTACTTCGAAAAATACGTTATCAACAATTGTTTAAAGCAATATATGTGCTTGTAAATAATATAATACCGCTTACTTTAATTCCTCGTACTAACTATGAACATCTACTGATACATTGATAAAGAAAATAATAAGTGACAGTTGCAAGCTTCATCGACTGAGTCTCCGATCTATAGACCAAGGCACTACAGATAACAATTTTTAAACACTTCCAATTGATTTATTAATAACAGGAAACCAACAGCGTTTAATGATAATTTTTAAACAGGATAAACTTAATAGTAACTTAAGGTCAATTAAAGGTAACCGAAAAGGGTTATTTTGATACTGAAATAGATCTGTGTTTACTTATGATATTTCATTTTATTATAGGATTATAGGTATGTGAGTGTGTGTGCATCTGTTTACTGCTGTGTATGCTTATTACATATACTTTTATCTAGAACACTAGCTGTCCCCCGCGGTTTCACCCGCGTTTATCGATATCATATATAGCCTATGTATATCCCAATTCGGCGTCGAATGGTAGCAGTCCCATCCCGATATGTTCAGTAGTTTTGAGGTGATGGTGCGTCAAAGAAACCCTATTTTGTTTATAGATATATGTATACAGTCAATGTGCAATAAATGTAGCTTCAATTTGCTTAGTAAAATTGTCCACCAGTTCCTAGATACTCTAATAGCAGATTAAGTATGAAAACCAGAGACAAGTCTGTGTAAAATTTACAAACGGGATATGTCATAGTGTACCATTACGTACCTGTAACAATGGAGTATTTATTAGAATATAATTCTAGGCAGCTACTATTATATTACTCACCGCGCATAACAACTACTTAGACGTATCACCTAGTACCTAATAACAATCTCGCTCAATGGATTCCATTACTACACGGAATGAATGCGGAATATTATCTCAGAGGACTCGGTGCCAACACGCGATTTGTAAATCAAATTGTTTAAACAATACCCATTTGTTTGATACCTGTGGCTATATCGTGCTTATATTATAGGTATATTTTTTATATTTCCGGTTTAAATAAAAAGCAACCATAGGTATATATAGGGCTGCCATCACCTACATTGCCAACGCCGGACAAAAACTTAAAAACCCCGGACATTTATGTATTTTGTTTTTCCCGGACACAAAATATTTTTCATTTATAGTTTACATTTTAATTGGATGCCGTTTACGATTACGGTTAAAATTTTAATTGCTTATCTACTCATTAATTGGGATTCCCCTGACACAAACGGTACTCTTTTTGAACACCCCACCAGGACACCCCCCGATGCCCGGATGGCAGCCCTAGGTAGATACAATCTACACTATATCTAAACGAATCTATGCTCGTTTGATTTTCTGATGATAACTGATGTTATTATACTCGTACATTTTTGAGTTTGTATGTAGATTCGGAGGGAAATAATGGAACCGCGGCACTATTTCAAACATTAAAGTTCCGGGTGGACATAGGCTATGTTATACGCAGGATTCATTAAAACGCGGCACAGAAAGCTAGTTTAAAATAAAACGAGGTAGAAATCGTGTTTGTTTAAAATTGGTAGATAATCATCACAGTTACAAGCTTTTGTCGAAAGTAATCATTTTCTCTAATATTATAAATGAGAAAGTGGGTTTATTTTTGTTGTGAAGCCTTCTCGTCAGAGGTAAAGTAGCGAAGGATCACCTTCGATGTCTGCACGGATATAGATAGCCGACAGGGTGAAGGAAGTTCGTATTGAAAGTAACATTAAAACTATCAAGTAAATTTTTTTAATTATAAAAAAATGATAACCTCAAATTACATCTATGGTATACATTTTGCATTGTTGCATAATTGGTTGCCAGCTAACTGATTTCCATTTAAAGAAATCATTTATCTTATCGGCTCGTTAAACCGGAACTATGGTCAACCGTAAGTCGGTAACAATGTAAGTACACTGGTTAATTACCTACCAACCTAAATATTTCGATAAGACAAGTAGGTACTCATAGTTAAAAGAAGTTTTGATAACTTAATACATTACATAGTTGCGATGCATTGTTGGTGTTTTTTATTTCAGCTTCCGGTTCTAATACGGCTAATAAGGACTACAATATAATTCTTAGACAGAAAAAAGCAAGTGGCCAAAATATGAAAACGAAATTTAAAACTCTTAAATGAAATTGAACTACCTACTTAATAGATAAATTAAAAATAAAATTTCAACAAAAACGCAAACAATGGGTCTTACAGGAGTAATGATCAAAACAATGCCAAAAAAGAAATCCGTTACGAGCTTTAGACACCCACCAACCCACCATGTTTAATTATTGAATGGCCGGCAAAATCGCGAAACATTTGGCAAAGCGGCCGAGTTTCGCCCGCTATTGAGAAAGCGGTGAAAAAAAAGTGAAAGTGCAGGAACGGGATGCCAATAGATTCGCTGTGCGGCATAGAAAGAGACACACGACGCTGACGTCACTATTCGATAACGAGGATTATAGATGTCAATAATTTAAATCAAGTATCAATGTGAAAAAAGAATTGATAGCTAAATATAAGTATGAACTGACAAGTCGAGATAAGACGCTTCGTTTATTAAACAATATAACAATATTATTCAATCAGTACACCAATAATTATCAATTGATTAACACATCTTAATGGAAATATACCAACATTCAATTACCTACAGTAATCGCTGTCATAGAAGATAAGTTCAACAGTATGATAATAAAAAATCATTTACACTATGTACATACCCACATATTAAAAAACTACTAGAGAAATAACATATAATATGAGAATAATACACACAATATTTGTGTTTAGTAAATAGCTCTACATTGTTTTCAGTTCGAAACTAAAAAGTAGTAAATTTTTCTCCAGTCCAAAAATATTGTCTATTTGTTCCTAGATGAAAGAAAGAGATACCAATAAACTAACAAACACAGTTTAGAATTTATATTATTAGTGATAGATTTATAAATAATTACTTACCCCTTTTATTTATTTTATATTTCAAGACAAAATATGTAACCCATATTTACGCCTCTAGCCTAACGGAATAAACAAAGGACGTTTATACATATAAACATATGGTACCATTTAGACCTCCTTACTTCAGCATTATCACATAATTAAATACATTTCTCCCTATAAACTGTATACTTCTACATTACCTCCCAAATTCCTGCATCTTAATGACAAGTAGTTTTCGAGATTTCGTGTTGATCATTGAGTGAGTGACCTTTATAATAAATATATAAATACATTTAAAATATGGCTAGCCTTCAGTTGAACCATGCAAGCAAAGTAAAGGTTGAAATGAAATATTTCTTATTGAAATAGGTAGGCCTTCAGAAACACCTATGAATAATCATTACTCTATTACGCATAATCTCATTGGTGGAATAAATATATTAACAATAAATCAGGGTTTTTGAAAATAGATTTAGTAAATATCATTATTATTTATTAATTTCCTGATAAAATAAATATATTAAGTACTACCTCACTAATTAGAGTAACCTCAAGTTGTAAAGATGAATCTGATTCATTAATCAATGTTAATTCTCTGTTAATTTGGCATCAAGAGTATGTGTTGTTAAGAACTGAGCTGCTAAACAGTTAATTTACCAATAAGGAGTAAGCGGTGAAACAAACCAGTTTTTCTTTTTAAATACATAAACAACATTATAATTTTATTTTTATAGCAAAATAAGTATAAGTAATAGCATGTTTTCTAGAACTTTATTTTTCTCCACATTGTAAATATATTGTAAGAATCTGGAAATTAAAGGGATTGAGACTGATTCTCATGTCTCTTCATTTAATTCTCTGCAGATCAACATTAGGGTGATATGATAACCTAGCTCTGTGCTTCTTGCTACACAATTGTATTTCGTAAAAATAGTGGTCATACTCAAAAAGCTGTGATTTCATTGTTGCAAGTGAACTATTATCCACCATCAATAATTGCATGCAGACATAGGGATTGCCTACACACAATTAATGATTGATTAGTTTGAAATTTCAAACATTTTTGACAGAATTTCAATTTGTTATGCAGATTTTTTAAGATAATTCATAATTATTTTTCCAGATCTTTCTTTTGAGAATCAAATGATCCTCAATGTTGAGTTGTGCCTCATGATTACTCATTCACATGTTTTTTCACATTAATATCCTTTGATGAATAACATAATTGTCATCAAATAATTGAATACCTTCCTCATAGGAAAATTAAAGGAATCACATCTTATAATACAATTAGCAAAAGGGTTTTGATTCATAATTTCCCTGTAGAAGCCTCTAAAACTGTTCATCTAATAGAGCATTATAACAAATTGTAGCTTCAGTAACTTTAAATTTGACCTTCATAAGTGCCCTCCGAAGGCCTAAACTGAATAAATGGTTTTGAATTTTGAATTTTTTGAAAAACCTATGAATACCAGTAAAAAGAAAAACTATGTCAGTTATGGTTATCAACTCAATATATTTTGGTTAGCTAATGTTCACCTCAACTTGTGTGTCTAGCTTAATTTAAATTATTCACAGTCATGCAATAGACATATTTACACACCCTTAAATACCTACCAAGAACATAATATGATACTATTTTAAAATAACTTCAGTACCTACATAGAACATGGAAATAATCTTTGCAATGCTTGTAAAAATATAAGGAAATATAAAAACATTTAAGCTTGTGCATAGGAGACACAATTTTTTTAAATTAAATAATTTATGTCTGGCACATAATAAGCACTTAAGAATGAAATTAGCTGGTTCACAGAACCTGATCATAACGAGTCTAATGCTAAACTAGATACATATTTAAAGCAGGAAATACTTGCAACCATTTTAGCACATAATAAAGCCATAGCATCAAAATTAAGTATAAAGTACATAAATCACCTATAGTTGTCTATATAAAAAAGGCTAATTTTGACACCTCAGAATGCTATAGCACAATCATCTTTATAATCAATAAGACATCGTTCATCTATTCGTCCAATGGTTATTTGAAGATTCTGATGAACTTTATCGTAGTACCATAGGGATCATTTTTCTAAGACTTTTGGGATCAAAATGGGCCTTTGCATCGAAACCATTTCAGTTCCAAAAGCATTAAAGACAATGGAAATAGAGTGGGTCTAACACTCAAAAAGTTAAATTTATAAGAAAGATATGGTCATAAACAAGAAATTCATAGTCACTGAAATAACAATGACAGAGTATAAGATATTTATGCAAAAAACCCTGTTTATCTATACATTATACTGTAGGTAAAGGTAGACAGATAAATAGTGTACCTACCCACAGTTTGATAAAAGTAATGATAAAGTATTCTTTTAGCTCCTTCATTATTTCATTGTTTTGAATAGTGACACATCAATAATAATTTTGATTAAAGTGGCAGGAGTTCATAACATTAGCAGTTTAATATGAAAATGTCAAATATAAGTGGCTGATTAAAACAGTTGTTTAATCAAAGGCTGACATTTAAGAAGTTTGACAATGTCAAGTCAACCATTACTATAACTTCATAACTATGAACACCCAGCATAGGTAATAAATCATTTCACAAATAATAAATTGATATTGTTATTTATGTGAAAGTCAGTCACTAGCCAAGGAACCAAACAATAACAAAGAATTTCCATCATAGACTTTTATGTAGACATGGCCTTGTAAAGTAACCATATCTTGTGGATTGTCACTCGGTCAGAGATAAGTAACAACACATTCAAAGAACAGTCTTCTTGTCTTGTTATTATCAAAAACAGGCACAGAATTTTAAACAGTGTAGCGACAGACCAGATTATGGTTGTGAGATGACTGTTACAATGATTGCCTTAACATGTTCAATGACTAGAAAAAATGTAAATAGCCCAATAGTAGTTCAGTATAAGGTTCTAAACTACAGCATGCGTCTACCACATGGTATATATTATAAGCTTATCCAACCTCTGCTTCCCAAAACAATGGATGCCTTAACCATTTGCAAATATTCTATTTAATTGTGCTTGAAAAACCACCGAAACATTTGAATTCATTGCAAAACCATATTCAAAATGAGGTATAACACTTTGAATGCAAAGTTATCTCTGAAATAAACCTTAAATTTGAATTAGGTAACAGTTGACCTTTAAAACTGAAGTCTATGTTTACAAATGAACAAAACCTAATTTAAATATAAATCGACATGTTTCATTTCTATAAATATACAGATATATCGAAATACACGCCAGTACATGTGGACAATCTGGTTCATTTGCATACGTCGTAACAAACAAAATTCGAGAGAATACAAACACCTTCGAATAACAACAAATTACATTAAAGGTATTGTACATAATGACGAAGGATTTTTTCTTATATTAATAGATTTAACAGTTTTCTGTAGGGCCCTAATGCATAACGCAATTTGGCCGAGATATTATGAACAATGGTTGGTAGAAGGAAAATTTTATGGAAACAAGGTCTGAATCATTTCAAATATGTGCCAACAAAGAAAGAAAACTTCTTGAAAAAATCTTCATTTAGCGTATCGCAGATCATTTGTGTTGCGTTTTTATCGAACACTAAATGATAATAATATCTGTAGATGAGCATAAATAAAAATTTTGGAATTTGTTTTGACGTACCTTTGGTTTGTAAAACCATTTTCTGAGAGACTCCATTGGACCAGTTTTGTATAACAGCCTCATATGAACAGATCACTGCACCAACACACACATCATAAAATCAAAAGCACCAATTTAATCACTACACAGAAGCAAACGGAATACAATTTTTCCCAAATATTTACGTCAAACACAAACGGCGGACATATTTTCTTCCACACCACAATCCGCAAATCCGCGTTCCATTCATGGAGTGAATGATTCAAATGATTGGATGTCGAATGGAATTAGTCAGTCAGTAGGTAATAAATTGTTCGAACGAAAGAGTGAACAAATTTCAATAAAATGACCGAGCAAAATCGCATTTAGTGATGACCTCTATAACTTCTTTTAGGTTTTAATAATAATTTGACAGGAAATTTATTTATGTGTGTATGTTTACAAATGTATTTATACACTATTTATATATTGTAAATATGCACTCGTATTTTCTTATTAATATGGGGTTAAAGAACATTTATTTCTCTAAGTATTACAAATAAATTCACTTACGTGTGATATTACAATACACTATTTATGTTAGTAATCAGATAATCTGATGAGCGTACAAAAAAGTAAATAAAAAAATCAGTAAATTTTAAACAGCTTAAACAGATAAATTAATTTTAGGATAAGTGTAAAAATGTAAGGTAAATAATAAATAAATATTAAGTCATACCAGCTACGCGATGACTACTATCGTAACAAACTAACATCAAATAGTTCACGATAATATAATATAATAATTAAATCCAAATAATAAAAGAATATTAAATGAAGATTAAACCAAATTTTAAAAAATACATTTAAAATATTTACTGACAAAATTTACTCATTATTATACTTCTGTCATTTTGATTTGACATTATTTTTCTGTATGATTTCTGAATATTTTGTATGAAGCTGAGCTCGATCTTCAGCTCTTTGTTTCCAACCGCTGCCAGCCAGCTTGCGTATATCATCGCTCCATCTAGTTGGAGGGCGTCCCACACTACGATTACCGAGCCGTGTTGCTATGTTTTTTTATAACGATAAAATAATACAACTTATGAGTATCGGGAAACACGCAGTACACTAATAACTATTTTAATAGTACTTGTGTTGAAAGATTAATCATAGTCTTTGCATTAATATCGTGTCTAAATGTATTTGACAAATGAGAATTATTTATAATCATCCATGTATGTACTCCTAGCGCCGCTACGCAGGATATACATTTTTTCTAAATGTCCTAATGTCTAACTTATGAGACTCTTTACACATGTCAAAACAATAAAATTGTTTGACATCTGTTATTTTGACAGGCGTCTCCTGACTTTTTTGTGTAAATAGTCGAGTACAAGCTGTTGATCAGCTTCTTTTTGTGGTATTGATTCATGGAACCATCGACATCCTCGGTTTAGATTCATTCATTCTATGAGTATCTATGGAATCGAAAAGCAATTGTTTATGGTTAATAATAACTTTGCGCTATTTTGCGCGCGTTTATAAGTTTGTACTTCCCTCACACACACACACACACACACACACACACACACACATAGCATTGCACCTTCGTACAACACTCAACAGACTACATAATTGAACATAATAAATTTATTTTCTTCAAAAAAAAAATTCAAAATTCAAAACCATTTATTCAGTTTAGGCCTTCGGAGGGCACTTATGAAGGTCAAATTTAAAGTTACTGAAGCTACAACCGGTTCGGAAGTCAGCCTTCAACTGAGAAGAACCGGCAAGAAACTCAGCAAGGTTACATTCTTTTTTATTTGTTATATACATTTTTATCTATTCTGACTTTTTGGCTATTTTATAATTTCAATTTTACATAATTTTATATTTAACAATTACAAAATACTTATTATAGGTAACATTAATAAAAACAAAACAAAAAAAAATATGACAAGACTACAAAATAGAAATTAACAATAATTAGGTACTTACAACTTAAACAAGAGATTTAGAGGTGCACTGTGCAGAGAGCAGCTATTTCCATACATTTTTATCTTCAATATAATGAAGAAATAATTTTGTATATTACACAAATATGTCACATATTAATATAATGTTGTATTGTGTTCAATTTATTCTAGAGGCATGGGCCCGCTCTTCATTAATACAGGCTATTTTTGCCTAGTAATGAGAGTAGTCGCAACTGCAGTATGTTTATTTTAATTTTATTAACAACTTACATAGCATTACATTTCTGCACCCTTGTGTAATTATTTTGAGAAATAAAGATATATTATTATATTAGTTTGTACTAGTTTTAAGAGAAGTGCTTTTAGGCGGGAATTTGCAAAATGGTGGTGTATTATTTATTTTATTTTCATACAATTTTATTAAATGATTTAGGTTGTGTTTTATCCATTAAAGATCGAAGCAAATACACCAGTGAAGAATAGTGAAATGAATGCGTGTATCGTAACTTATTAAGCTAAACAATCATCCAGTAAAAAGTTGTAGTAATATGACCACCATTTTATTAGTGTTCACGAAAGTGATTTGAATGTCAAATATAACTCGACATTAGTTAGAAATGAGTCCCCGAAAAATAATTGATTGCCATACTTATAACTAAAAATGTTATTCACCTGCGCGGCTTTAAGTGCATGCTGTGTTCTTCTTTAAGTAATGTGACACTTAGATATAAGTTTGGCTTTGTTATTGTTTATCTTTGTAATGGTGTATTCATTGTTGAAGAACCAAGTCAATAAATAAATAAAATAAATAAACTAAGTATTATGTAAATTAAAAAAATTTCGATGAATTACTTATTCTCATTAATTAATATTTACAATGTATTACTGCGCCGCTGGTAGGTATAAATTGCATATAATGGTAACTACAACTTAAATCGTTTGACACTAACAATAGCACTAGCCTGTATGGTGTTTATTAGATCTATTTATTTTATGGAATTAACGTATACTGTTGAAATGATTGAACTTATGAGACGTAGGCATAAGTGTGTGTACATTCGGTGCATTTGGAATCTAAAACAGTTATAGGAATTCACTACCTAATGATTCTTTATCTGCTTATTATTATGCTACATTATTGATTACTGTTGTGTATTTTATTTCAAAAATTTAAAATTTGTGCGGAGACGACGTCTGACTTTCTTGAGTTAAACCTTTTAATATTACTCGACCTTGACTAGGAATAATAAGTCTTACTTACTATTCCTTAATAATACTTAAAAGTAAGGGGAAAATGAAATAAAGAAAAGTTTTTTTTTATGGGATCTTGCATAGGATCATCATGAAATTTCAGATGGTGAAAGTTATGTAGAATGGTCTCTAGTTTACAAAAAACTTTGACGTTTGTGAAAACGATGACTAACTTCTATGAGATAGTACATGTGACTCGACCATGACAAAGATAAATCCAAACAACAAATTTAGGTGTTAACATTCTGTTGGAAACGCAGCCTGAGGCTTGACAGCCGAACGAGAACATTTCTGGACAATAATTGACAACATTCTAGAGTTATAATAATATACGAGTCCTGTATGCATGACGAAATATGATAATATAGACCAATATAAGAAAAACATTTTCTCAACACCTTGAATTCGATAAGTGGCGCTGTAGTCAAGTTACTTATAGCGCCACCTAGTAGGTATTATATGAATCTACAAAGTTATATGTTAAATTTTGAAATCTTTCAGCAACCTATATACGTAATTCATAGTAGGTATATGCGACACAATCCCGATACGTTCCCTGCGTTAAACCATATCTGTGACTTCATATTACGGCTGAATCGGTATGATTTTTTTTATTCAACAGAAACGCGGCTGAAAATAATGAACCGGGTTGAAATTTAATATTGTAAATTGCTTTTGAGTGGGTGGGTGGGTACAAACACAATAGATGATAGCTTTGATGGTTTCTCGGGATGATGTAGGTAGATTAATATTTATACTAGCTTCCGCACTGCAGTTTTACCCGCCTTTCTAAATTATCTTTTATTATATATTAATATATAATTATTTTATTATATATTCTGTCACAGAAACTGTAACTTGTGCTGTAACAGACCATAGAGGGCTCAGCGATACATTCGTCGAGCTAGTGTAATTTACCTTACAGAATTGAATTGAGAAGACCTTCTATTTATAGGCTTTGCTGCTGTAAGTAATTGTCAACTTGGAGTCTCGTCTCGAGATTTAAGTTGGAAATAGACTCTTAAATGTTAAAATGTGACAGTTATATCAATTATTATAGACCCTACTCGACATCATCAACTTCTCTTTTTAGTGGTTAAGTACCTATAGTTATTTTATTTTATAACTAGCTGTCCCTCGCGGTTTTACCCGCGTTCCGAGCGATATCACATTTTCCCGAGATAAAAAGTAGCCTATATGTTATTTCAGGATATGTTCTATCTATGTTCCAAGTTTTATCCATATCCGTTAAGTAGTTTTTGCGTGAAAGAGTAACAAACATAATTACATACAAATATTTCCTCTTTATAATATTAGTATAGATAATAGCGGATAATTTAAGGATGAAAGTCACACCCTAAATTATTTGACTCTACTGGCAACATAATTCATGCGATAATATTATTGATTCTGCAACCTACCTACCGAAATAATGGTAACGATTTCATGATGCCACCCTCTCTGAGATTTGATGCTTCTTCCTTTGAACAATGCTACAACAGTATACATTTCAAATAGATGATTATTTTGCTTTTTTACGAATGTAACCTAGACGTCTTTTTGATGATATTCTGCTTATTTTTAGACTAGAATTTGGATAACAATTTTTAGGTAAATATTTTGACCTTAAACCTTATGTGGTAATATGTAGGTATGTCTAACATAAAGCATTTCCCATCATTTAAAATAGACTCTAGAAAATTTTACATTAAGACCATTTCGTGGATTATCAATATTGCAATCAGTTTCAATTTGTTTCTATCTTTAAATCGATAGGAATACTGAAATCAAGCACTTTTTGTAAGTGTTGCTTACAGTTCATTGTGTTTTTTAATGTTATCAATTACTGACTTAATGTTAATAAAATGTATACATCTGGCGCCATCGGGGTTAGGTAACCATCATCTGGGGCTCGATTCTGTTAGGATAATGGCACTAACTCGAGGATGTTTCGTTTGCGGCCTCCGTGCTCTGTCTCTGTCGCTTACTACACTATTACGACTTATCACGTGAGAGGTAAGCTTTCCGAGGCCTCCGTGAAGCAGCTCGCCGACGAAGTTTGTATTAGTTGAATAAGGGGGCCGACAGTTGTACATGCAATGAAACTTCCATTGAAATTGAAACCGCTTTTGATAGAATACTGTATGAATAATCTAGATACGATAAGGTAAGGATGAATGCTCTTCTTAAGACTTAACCGACTTCTAAAAAGGAGGAGGTTCTTATATGACCTTCTAAATCTATATAGGTACTAGGTGTCCCCCGCGGTTTCACCCGCGTACCGCGGTCAAACGCGCGTAAAGCTCTCAAAATCAATTCTTTTTTCCCCATTGTTGCCATATTTTTCAATGATGCACCGCTCCTATTGGTCGAAGCGTGATTTTATATAGCCTATAGCCTTCCTCGATAAATGCACTATCCAATACTGAAAGAATTCAAATCGGACCAGCGTATCCTGAGATTAGCGCGTTCAAACAAACAAACTCTTCAGCTTTATAATATAGCCTTCCTCGATAAATGTACTATCCAACACTGATATAATTTTTGAAATCTGACCAGCGGTTCCTGAGATTAGCGCGTTCAAACAAACTCTTCAGCTTTTTAATAGATATTATTATAGAATATAGATAAGGAAAATAGGGTTCCTTTGCCGGACCATCACCTAAAATGTACTAAAGATATCGGGGTGAGACTGCTACCATAAAACGCGGAATTTTTCGTAAATGATCAATGTGTGATATAGATTAACGCAGGTAAAACCGCCGGAGACAGCTAGTAACTATATGTATATTCAAAACCTATAAATTGACCCTTTACATGTTTTTATGATAACGTGAATACGTACGTAATACCTTTTAATGAACATAAAGTAACATTAAATTTTTCCATCAATATTTATAAAAATGTTCATTATAATCAAGCCTATAAGTACCCACTTAATTAAAAACATGTTCACAAAAATAGTTAATATAGAAACGTCAAACAAATTCGCAGAACAATATTCTTAATAAGAAACGATAAGCGTTTTGCATTACAAAGAGAGACGTTACAGCCTTTCAGGATTAAAACAACAATAACAGCGAAGGCAACGAGCCGAATTTCAATGTAAATTTATCGACTAAATTAGAATGATAACCTGCCCAGGTAATGACATTTTTTTAATGTTCTATCTGAAAGTGTCACGTGGGCGAGGCTCTTAGGAATTAATAATATTTGCACATTTCGTTATAAAGTTGTACTAACAATGGTCAAGTGGGTGTTGAGGCTTTTCAGCAGTACACAGAAAATAATTCAATATATTTATAATATTAAAAGAGAGCCTCATTTATTTTGAACCCTTTCATTATTACAGATTAAGTTCAAAGTAGCTTAAACATACAAATGTGCTTTTTTAAGGCTTTCATGTTTGTCAAAGTTATTTTATGGTTCAAGATGGTTTAAATAAAACCACAGACGAATCACGAAACGCCTTATAGCCTACGACCTTTGTTATTCTCTGAGGTATTGTGAATAAACCTTTTAGTTCGCGAGAGCAGAAAATCATGTTCAGTATTTTCATTAAATAAAATGGGAGATTATTATTAAATAAATTGAACCTACATACAGACGAATAATTTTAATGAATAATCATCATCATGATGATAATATATGATATGCTGATTATAGACATTTCATTTGCAGAATTATTTATTAATTATGGATTTTCGCCGCGGTTTCACTGTGTGTACCCATTTTTCTAGTACGCATATTCTGTAAGGTATTTGATTTATTTATTTAAGGTTTACCAACAATTGTAAACATAAAATGCAATACACAAAGCATACAAGAAAAACTTCTACCTATATAACAATCACTTATAGGAAAACACCACATATAAGATAAAAAGCTAACAAGTTATTTAAAGACAAACTAACTCAATATAGATAAATCTTCACAATACGATACATAAAAATTTAGAAATATTTATAGCTAAACATTAAAAAACAGAATGAAGCGAACTGTGACCATAACTGACATATTAATTTGGTAAATAGTGTGCTCAAAATTATTCATGATCCGGAAAATTGCTGAGGGTGGATTTTTGTTTATTAAAAGAGTCAAAATGTAAATCAATTTGATAACTACAG
Source organism: Habrosyne pyritoides (assembly GCA_907165245.1). Taxonomy (NCBI): domain Eukaryota; kingdom Metazoa; phylum Arthropoda; class Insecta; order Lepidoptera; family Drepanidae; genus Habrosyne; species Habrosyne pyritoides. The sequence continues at coordinate 4,969,722 of OU015608.1, forward strand.
CAATTTACCGTTCTGCAAAACCTCCCAAAGGGAGAATGAGCCCCAAGAACAGACTTCCTAAATGGTGGGCAAAATGGTGTGATAGAGCTACGCGGAAGCCTGGACGGAACGCGAAACTTGAAAAGGGCTAACAGCCGGGGGCAATCAATTTTATGTTGAAAAATCTTGCTTACGAACAATGAATCATTTAGTGATCTGCGATTAACTGAGGACTTAATGTTAAAGTGTTTCAAATGCTTATAGGTATAACTGAACCATAGCAAAACCTAATACAACACAACATAACGTAACACATCTTCACGCCCATTATCCCCGAAGAGCTAGACAGAGTTATAAATATCGTGACCCACATTCCTCTGAAGATATTTTATGTCCCAACGTAACATGTAGTTTTTCAGCACTATAGTGGTTGAAGTAAGAATATTAATTCAAACGAGTAGAACCCCAGGGCAATGTCTAAGCAGTGGGATGACTACCACAATAATACATGCAAATAACTACGCAAACAGTGAAGTTATTAATTAACACTATCCATACAATGTCGCAAATTATACACGATGGTATGATTAGGAGATTAGAAGCTATCCCTCAGGATCGTTAGCGAAGAGTTTGTGATAGAAATATATATCACTGGAAGTGGTAAATAAATAAATAAATATCCTGGGACATTCTTTACACATGGCCATCTGATCCCTAACTAGGCAGAGCTTGTACTATGGAAACCAGATAACTACTAAACTACCTATATAAATTTTTAAATACATACATAAATTACCCAGATACTGAACAAACAGACATATTCGTGCACACAAATGTTTGTCCTGGGTGGGAATCGAACCCGCGACCTGCGACTCGGCAGTCAGGGTCGCTAACCACCAACCCAACTGGCCTGTCGGAATGTATTTATTCAAGTAGGCATTTACAAGCTCATATAGTCTATAGTCTGACTCTAATACCGGCTCGAAGGGTAAATAAAAGATAATTACAGCCCTCGGGAACGCAGGTAAAACCGCGGTAATCAGCTTGTTTGTAATAAATATATTTTCTATATCTTATATATATATTAACTAACATTAACAACATGGCCACTGTCTTGTTGTAACATTGGGAAAATTGATTGGGAAGTTTGAACATACTTGGGAATGCAGTCCTGTAAGTGGTCAAATGATTTGTAGAAACATGTCTTCCATAACTTATGTCTAAATAACGCACTGCTGACTAAGAACCAAAATTACCGCTTGTTTGCGGGATTGGTTTTAGTACGTTTATTGATTTCTTTTTTGTTTGATATTGTTATCTTTATAATTATAATAAGTGTTACAAATAACATTAATGTTGAATACTGTGCTATGTATGAAACTACGCTCCATCATCTCTTCCAGTTCCACCCTAACCTAAGTCTACGTTTACATTTCGTAGAAAGACTTAATTATGTTGGTTTCATGTAATTATGATTTCAATACAATAAAATTATAAGGGGCTGGTTTGCTTCGAGGAATACATTCATGACCTTGAATCAATGACGTAGCATGTTTAATTGGATCTTTTTGAAACTCCAACAAGAAAAAAACCGAGCATCCATATAAAATTATTTGAGTAAATCTTTTTTGCGACAGTCCCAACTGTCATCGGTGTAATCGGAATTTATAGATACTCACACTGCCGTACTTAACTTACAGTGATATCAAACTCAACATGACTTCTCTCCACGATGAGTTCCCCAACAGTCTATTTTTTATACTTCTACGCCAACAAAAACTAAATATGACTATTATTGTTAAAACCCCACAAAAGAATTGCCAGTATTTTCCAGATTGTAAGTATAGACGGTTTAATTAGGTGACGTCTTGGGTTTCAGTAATCGGAGGCTGTAGGTCGGTCCACCACCTTTGTGAATTAACGGGGCCTCTCATAAAAAAAAACAGGGTTTATCATATAGACACACGATAGAGGTGAAACTTTTCTATTACAGGGAAACATTTTAATTATTCATAAAATTCTTGAATACCATAGATTGTGTTTATCATTTTTTTTTATTGTGATCAGAATTTCAAAGCCCTCAGAAGTTTCATAACTTGCGGTTCTAAGGAGTATTTAATCTTTTATAGACACAGATATATAACAAACTCTGTTGTATACATGTTCAAAGGCAAGTCTTCCAGTTTCAGTTTTCAGAATTGAGTAAATATCCAGTTAATGAGGTTTAATATTGATCACGTACATAGCGTATCACGTATGCACCACAATATTACATGTGCGTGATACGCGCCATAAAACTCTGATACGCGTTTATTAGCACCTCTATGTTTGCATGCAACCATAACTTGGAAACAAAAAGGATAATTTAGATCTGCATTCCTTTTTACGTCGATTTGAATATTAGGTTTTTTTTAACAAGAAATTTAAATTTTGGAACATTTTTATGTTTACCTACCTTTTATAATAGGTTGGGGAAAAAGTTCCGTCGCATTTTTTAAGAAAATTCAAAACATTTTTAATATAGTTTGTAGTATGTAGGTACCATTTTGTTCTATAACTTTTTGCCATCTTGTAGGTAGGGACATGATCCCATTGCTATAGAAATTTTGGGACTTCTGATCAAAATACTGCGACAAGTGGTTTTGACAGTCCTCTCGTGATGTTAACCTGACACTGCCTAAAGAATACTGAAGAGACCGAAACAGGTGGAAATCTGAAGGAGCACGGTGACTATACGGCGGATGCATTAATACCTCCCAGCCAAACTCTCTTAATTTTTGCTGAGTGGCTAAAGATGTGTGAGGTCTAGCGTTATCATGATGAAAAACCACATCCCTTCTGTTGATAAATTCCGGCCGCTTTCTCTCAACTTCTTGCTTTAATCTCATCAGTTGTTCGCAGTAAAGTTCAGAATCGATGGTCCTGCCTGGTGGTAACAACTCAGAATGAATAATGCCTTTCCAATCCCACCACACACACAGCATCACCTTGAAGCGAGTTAACCCGGGTTTCGCCACAGTCTATGAAGCCTGACCGGCCTTTGACCACGACCTTTTACGCACGTTCTTGTCGTACGTGATCCTCTTTTCATCACCAGTTATCAGCTTCTTCAAAAATGGTTCGGTTTCATGACGTCGTAATAAAGAATCACAAATGAGTACACGGTTCATTAGGTTTCTTTCAGTGAGCTCGGGAGGTACCCAAATATCTAGCTTTTTTGTGTACCCAGTTTGTTTCAAATGCGCTAAAACTGTTTTGTGGTCAATTCCCAGTTCTTCAGCTACGTCGTAACTACTGATATGCCGATCTTGCTCCACTTTTTCAAAAATGGTATCCATTTTATCCGTAATGGGGCGACCAGAGCGACGTGCATCTTTGACATCAAAATTTCCGGATTGAAAACGCTTAAACCAAATTTGTGCTACTCTCACTGACACTGCACTAGGTCCATAAACATCGCAAATTTTTTTCGCGGCTTGCGTTGCATTTTTACCTTTTTTGTAGTAAAATTTTAAAATGTATCGAATTTCTTCATTAAATTCACTCATCTTGACGGTACAAAAAACAATTGAAAATCACACATTTGCCTAATTTGAATTTGGGATTATGTTCTTTAAAATTTAAACTTTCAATGATACCAAAACCAGCCAGATACAAATAGTATAGCCAAAGAGATTTTATTTCAAGTTCATACATACTATAATGCGAAAGACTTTTTCCCCAACCTAATATTTTGGCGAATATATAAAAACTCTTTCTAAAACTGGCGTTTAGAAAAATAGTAGAAAAATTAACCTTTTCCCTTTTAGATAAGGTTAATTTACGCTATCATACAGTAAACCATTGGATCTATAGATAAACCCTCTTTTGAAAGATATAAAGTACATTTTTCTGCGGCATTATTAAACTCCAAAAAGTATAGTTACCAATCATCATCGATTTCATCATTTTGAGTAGTAAAGCTCTTATTGCAGAGTTCGTACGTCTGCCACCTTACCCATTTCTGCCGTGAAGCAGTAGTGCACTTGTATTACTGTGTTTCGGTTAGAAAGGTAAGGCGCCGGTGAAATTCCAGGCACATGAGACTTAAGAACTTCATGTCTCAGGGTCGACAACGCTGTTGCAAATGTCCATAGGCGGCAGTGACCACTCACCATCAGGTGGGCCGTCGTCGCGTCGGCTTGTTTCTGGCCCATGTCGTATAACAAAAATTATAGATATATACAGTAGAAATAGAGGATTTGATTCTATGCCATTGCCATTTTCACATCTCTTTGAGACACATGATTAATTTTGCTAAACGTTTTCTTGAGTAAGTTATAAATTATATTATGCATAATCTATATGAATAATTTAAGGCATGTGAGTTGTCTAATCCCCTCTATAGCCCTGTAGACAGATCTAAATATCATATATCTACCTGTTCCTGTACCAGTACCCTTCCACCACTCACCACATTTGATTGTTATTAAAATATAGGTCTATGCACTTATGTATAGCAAATGATTTCAAATCTTCATTCAATAAACAAAAATTTTAACAAAAAAAAAAACGACATCACAAAAAGAAACTATTCCAAAAAAACTAATACGCACTAAAAAGAAAAAAATAATTGCATTATTAGACTACTTAAAAGTCAATCAGATTATTACGAAAATATAATGTTCTTACAATTAATGTTATTTTTGGAGTCGGTGTCAGCCAACGTAGGCATGTAACTACATACATAGTTATAGGCGAGATCGGGGCCGCGGCGGGAGGGGAGCTGTTAAATGTGTTTAATTATTTAAGTATTCTCGTATTATTATTACTAGGTATATTGTAGTATTTCTGACACCGTCTCCAAAAATAACAATAATTGTAAGTGCATTTATATTATCGTAATAATTTGATTGACTTTTAAGTAGTCTAATAATGCAATTATTATTAGGGTAGTTTAGTAGAATATCAGTTGTCTGGTTTCCATAGTACAAGCTCTACTTAGTTTGGGATCAGATGGTCGTGTGTAAAGAATGTCCCGGGATATTTGTTATTTGCAATAACATACTTATGACATAACCAGAGTAAATTTCTAAGAACTACGTTAATTGGTACGAAAGGCTTTTAGAGGTATTCGCAAGAAATGTATAGTTTGGTACTTATTTGATACATTTCAATTAATAATAAGCAACGTATGCAGCGTTCGTTTCGTTAGGTAATGTTAATTAGAAGTTACGAAGTAAATATGTGCAATCAATTAGAGAAACTATTACAGCCACTGCATTCTGTAATACAAACTTTGGGGAGCTGGCGTCAGGAGGGCTCGGAGTGCGGACGTCTCACGCTTTTGCGTGGTTCATGAAAGGGACAGAGCAAGGAGGCCGCGGCGGAACATTGACAGTGTAATTTACATTACAGAATAGCACCCTAAGACGCTCGACAAACTGGCAGGGCAGGGGTGGAAAACTCAACAAATTTTACTGTAGCAACTGAATACAGTCATGACTTATATTTTGATTTAATAAATTTTTTGTAGTATCAAGTCATATTTTCTCTGGATTTTGACAGGCCATTTAATAAAATGTAAACTACGAATGGGCTACCTGGTGTTCAGTTCTGGTATGACACTAGCTCGGCAATTTTCGTCACAGCCTCTATCCTGCCTCTTTCTTTAACTACGCTTTCACGTGAGAGGTAACCTCTCCGAGGCCTCGTAGCACTGGCGAGCCAACGAGGTTTGTATTAGCTGGATAAGGGGGCTGGAGCCCTACCATCATCTTTTTTCAACTATCCTTTCGATTAAGCTTTATCCAAAGACAACAAAAGATGCTGGATGCTACTGGCTCAGCTATAGATAATTTATAGCGAAATTACATCCCATGTACGTTTTTGCGAAGTAATCATGACTAAGCGAAAATATACTAAACTATTTGGTGTCAATTTTAGATAACTATATTTTTCAAAACAAAAGACGGTACTTTTAAAAATTATGTTTAAAGTCTTTTTACTTAATACAGGCATACCTACCTATTTATAATCACAAAACAACCCTGTGATTGAACTTCAAATTGACACCCTCAAGTTCGTAGGCGTCCTTAAAACCCGATCAAAAAGGAAAAACGCAAGCTTAACAAAGAAAATAACGAGAACCTTAAATAAAATGTACACAGCAAATCTAATTATAGATTCTGTTTCTCCTGTCTATCGTTATTCTTATAAGAACATTTCCTCACCTGAATTTCTATTTCCCCGTGTCCTAACTAAACAACCTGTTGCATCGTTAAATTAAAGCCACGTTTAGACTTTATTATTTCACGTTTGAACGCGGCGCGAGAAAAGATCACGGCGGGGCGCTCTATAATGGTGTCATGTAAATACGAGGGTGGTTTTGGTATCACAGGATAAACTTCTAAATATATATATAAATCGCCTCAAATCGTGTACTCACCATAGAATCCAAAATGGCTTAACCCCCTTTGATAAGACTTTCACTGGTAGATAGCTACATCAGTGATAGTTTATAAGGAGTAACTGAAGCTCATTTTTATTCCGCGAAAATGTATCACACCTCAAGAACCGGCAGTTTTGTTTGTTGTTAATAAATTCTTTTACAAAAGCTAGTTAATCCAGAAGTAACAGATTATGTTATAATTCCTGGATACATTAGAGGCTTCGGGAACGCAGGTGAAACCGCGCAACGGTAGCTAGCAATATCATAATTACAGTCAAATATTGAAATGTAGTTTTAAAAAAGTATTATAAATGCGATAGTAAGATAGTTTGTTACGCTTTCACGAATGATAAAGTTAACAAGACCGCTTTTTTAATAGATATAGGTATTCCTAATACACATAATCTACAAAACACAATAGCTCAAAAATTAACCAAATACACCGAACTGAAGGATGAGATTACTCGAATGTGGCGATTACAACGAGTAACAATTGTACCGATAATACTCTCAACAACAGGGGTTATTCCCAATCAACTTCATCATTCTCTTAAGACTCTCGACTTACCACCGTTCATGTATAGCCTTCTGCAGAAGGCAGTGATTGACGCCTGAAAATACACCCCCTATATCTACCCCCAATCTTGACCATGACTTGGCTTAGGCCCGTGATGGTCAAAATATTACCAGCTCCAAGCTGAGAAAAAAAAACAAATGAAAAATAATAATAATAATATAATAATAATAATAATAATAATATAATAATAATAATAAAGCCATTTATTCAGATCTTACATCAAAAACATTATTACACTAATATTTAATCTTATTCTATTATTTGAGATTTCTTTATCATCTGCAGATCTGTTTGCCAATCGGCAAAGGCCTCCTCCAACCTTTTCCATTCTGATCTTTCTTGGGCTACTCTGTTCCACATCACTCGGGGGGCAGCTAGTTATTTATAATTTATTTTGACTTTAATAAATATAAATTAAATACTATAGCAGAAAAGACAAACCTATGCATTAATTCATTGTATCTTCTTTCAGCTTTATACTGTCTTGCTATCCCATAAAAGTATTTGTAACTATAAACCGTGACCCCTTCCTTATTCAGTTCCCGTCGACAACAATTAAAAAGTTAAGGGTTAGTGTTAATGAAAAGTTTCATGAGAACAATGTATTTTAACACGAAATTCATTATTACGAACTTGTTAAACGATTATGAACGTTATTAATAGCTATTAATTAAAACGAAAACTTTATTAATTGATTTGATACATTTGAAATATTTTGGTATAATTTTTAAATAAGTACTTGGTGCCAGTGTTTGAACTCCTCATATAAAGCTGTAGCTGAAGAACCATTATTTTTTTTTGTTTTTTTATTAATACTTCATCAAACTGACTTCATCACACTTCGACAAACAAGCAGACGGTCCACCGGATGGTAAGTAGTCACCCCTCCCTATGGACATTTGCAACACCAGAGGCATCACTGATTCATTGTCGTCTCTGAGACGTGAAGTTATTATGTCTCATGTGTGTGTAATTTCGCACATTTTGTAGGATTAAGTATTTTGTAATTGTTAAATATGTATATAAAATTGATATTATTAAATAGCGAAAAAGTCAGAATAGATAAAATTTATAAAAAATTATTTAATAAAAATAAAAAAAGAATGTAACCGTGCTGAGTTTCTTGCCGGTTCTTCTCAGTTGAAGGCTGACTTCCGAACCGGTAGTAGCTTCAGTATCTTTAAATTTGATCTTCATAAGTGCCTTCCGAGGGCCTAAACTGAATAAATGGTTTTGAATTTGAATTCCGATCTTTATTTATTTCAGGACCTTATAATGTATTGAGTAAAATAAAATGGAGTGTTTTGTTGAATTCTAAGTAATTTCATTATTTCAAAGTAAAATTTATCAATTGAATATATTAGTGTGTAGGAATTTATTATTTATATTTTGCCATCGATATGTATTCTATTTAATATTAAAATTGATTGAGCAACAATATTTGGTGTGAGCATGCGTGATAGAAACCTACTCATTAAAGTCTTGGAGTCATTGTAGAACGCCCAGTGGCGTATAAAAGGGAGCAAGTTGGCTCTGCCAATCGTAGTCAACTATTATTCCTTCGAAGGAATCGAACGGGTCTCCGAATTTCAAAATTAATTCATTCGAACAGTATTTTTTTAAGTTAATTTATTGCCAGTGTTTGTAAGCACTTGTGGGAAAATCGACTAATATAATCGATTCCGAAATTTATTATTTTTATAAGGTAAGTAAATTAAGGCTGGTAACAATTAATATTTATCGATTTATTAATGAATTATTTTTTTTGGTATTCGTAAATATATTGCGTATCATATTTTCTTCAATGATGCCAAATAAATAGAAAAGAGCTTAAAAATTATTGCATATATTTTGAAAATAATACCTGATACTTATTTAATTTTACAACAGAGAAAAATATATTCGTTTGTACCTGCAGATAATGATGTAAATTCATCCCTTACTAAATAATCAAGAGAACGATTTAATCATTAGATATTATTATTTCTAAATCAGTACTAATTCAGCCTCAATACTAATAGTTTCTTAACTTTACTAAGAATCAATTTCATCACCACTGAAGTGAGAAAATAGTTTTCCTCGTGGAAACCAAATCGATTGACCTGGTGACAAAATAATCAAATTAAAAAAAAAACATTTTAGTAGCCTGTGTAACTGACTGTCAATTAATACACAGACGACCTAAATAGCTTGTAATGACGTACGATTTACTTGAACTGAACCTAGAGATCTCCAACTTAATAAGATCTCTCTCTAATTAATAACTGATTTATTTAATAAACCCTCATTAAGTTATGTAAAGTAAACTTGATATAAATACCATAAAGTTAAACCACAGACAGAAAATAATAAAATTATTCAGCTGCAAAATAGGGCAATGTTAGTTAGCCATAAATTATTAGAAATTAAAATTTATTACTTAACTTTTTAATATTAATATTACCTCAAAGATGTATGATTAAATTATCTACAACGCACCTAACCCGCATGTTATGAAAGTTTAGAACTTTTCACTTATGAAGATATGAATAACATAGTACTTACTCTGAACTTAACATTATGAAAGACCGAGGTAAGCCAATTTACAATAACGAATTACCTCTAAGGGTATTGACCCCAAAAATTCCCAAAAAAATTTGACGGGCAGCTTGGTGGTTATGCCATAGGTCGTGGGTTCGATTCCCACCCAGGACAAACATTTGTGTGCATGAACTTGTCTAAATAAATAAATAAATATTTGTTCTGTGTCCTTAAATTTTATCTACTAGCTATCTCCGGTATGCGTTGCAATGCGAAACGTGAGTTATGGTGTTATGTTCATACAAAAATCCCAAAGAAAATTTCCATTTTCACGACATTTCCATTTTTTTCAGGCAACTTTTCCAATTTTTTTTTAATAAACCTAATAAGTGGAACCACAAAATTAGTTCTCATGTTATTCGCTTACCAAAAACAGTATAAAAAATTATTTACTAGTAAAAAGTAGTATATCGGTTATCTAGTATCCATAGTACAACAATGGTACAGAAGTAAACTGTAAAAGATGAAGCTACAGTAACTTAGTAAAGTGTCATTTGGTCGATTAAACTTTGATCCCGAGAATGCATGTTCGATTCCCGTCTTGACCCGACGATATATCAACAAGCTTAAGGAATAGCAGGCATAAAAATGAATTATTGTTTACCCAGATGTGAACTTCGAATAGGTTTAGTTGAACACACTTATACCACGTTGTATGGCGAAATTGTGGTCATACAAGTCTATAATCATTTTGAATTATAAATTATCTTGAGTTCAGCTGGAATCTTACCACATACTCGTATAGTTAGAGTAAAGGAATGATTTGGCCGAAAGCAAGCATAAGTTGATTAGAACAACCACAACCATCGCCATGGCGTTTGTCGCCACTACCACCACTAGCTATCTATATTATCTCAGTATACATATATAGTAAAAAACTGCTAAAACAGGGCCATTCAAACTAATTCTCTCCTCCTTTAAATATAATAAATATCCTGAGACATTCTTGGGACATGCTTTTTTTTAATAGGGCGGCAAATGGTTTTGTAAGATTTAACTATGCCTGTTAAATATGTAACAATTAATTTTTACATATAACAAATAAAATACGCCTTTCATGAGAAGGTATTAAATCATTATAATTGCGTCGGTGGTCGAGTGGTATAAAGCTCAGCTAGAGAGACAGTCCTGGGTTCGATTCCCGGAACGGTTCTTTATTAGAAATGATACCTGTACCCCGGAATTGGTCTGTACCCGGAAAACGTCTTGGGACTTAAAATATTTTAGGTGGAATGTACCTCCCATTACTGAGTCCTACCTCCTCGGGGAAAATGGGTGTGAAGATAGGTTAAACATTTATTTATTCTGTTCTGTTTCAACGCGATACCACTAACGTCAAGTTGTAAGATAAATATGGAACAGAAAACTTATTATACGAGTATGCATGAACTTTTAAACAAGGTAAATGTAATATGCATTTGTGCAAGCAATGTGTGATTATATGTGTTTAGCATGACAGTTCGCTAGGGCTGTCACCTCAAACATTTTAGGGTTCTGTACCCAAAGGGTACAACGGGACCCTATTACAAAGACTCCGCTGTATGTCTGTCCGTATGTCTGTCTGTCCGTCTGTCACCGTTGAAATTTTCACAGATGATGTATTTATTTATGGATAATGGTACGGAACGCTTCGTGCGCGACTCCGACTCGCACTTGGCTGGTTTTTAAACTACTTGCCGCGTTTAATCAAGCTTTTATTATCAGCCTTCGCTAATCAAGACTCTATATAAAAGTTGATTGTTTTGTAATCTGTTATTGACTAATATTAGTCATATGGCTTGTATATATTTTATTTTTAAATAAGCAGTAATGTCCTTAATAAAAAAAGTTCTATGTTTACTCAATAGTATAGAATAATCGATTAATTATTCATGAAGTATTTAACTTCATGAATAATTAATATTATCTAAATATAAAAATCATAAAATAATATTTATTTTAAATTGCGGACAACCCTCGACTTTCCGCCAACTTTGGCCTTTGGATTTTGGGTAGGGCTGTTTCAGTTTTATAAGCTTAGTTGTCGCCCGCGGTGTCACTCGCATTCACGGGATATAAGCCTAGCATAGCCATAACCTATAGGCGAACCATACAGGATATTTTGCTACCTTCAATCAGACTTACCAAATTACGACAATCTAGTCAGATTATAGTGTCTACATACATGATCTTTAGAGTAATAAATTTTTCAAAGATAAAATTTAAGTAAAGAGTAACAAAAATTGCCTTTATACTACTTAGGTAGCAAGCGGACGGCCCGTCGAATGGTAAACGCTCACCGCAGCTTATAGACGCCTGCAACACCATGGGTATCACTTGCGCGTGGCCAACCCTGCAAAAATCTCTTTACACCCTTCTAGAAAAACCCCATGCTGGACTTGGGAAAACCACGGCGGGGAGCTCATTCCATAACCTGAGCCTCCGCGGTAGGAAGATCTCTGAAATCGCACCGTGCGAGACCAGTTTGGTTCCAATTTGTGAGGATGAACTTCCAGTCGTTTATAAAAAAAAGAACAAATTAAAAATTTGTTTATTTGCAACAAAAATAAAAAAAAGTTTTTACATTAAGATAAACGCTAATAATTAAATCATACACATATAAAATCGATTGCTATATAGTATCCAGTTATAGATATCGAGTTCGAATAGGCCAGTTTCAACAGCTATGTGTGTTATTGGAAAATTAACCCTATGGCGTTATATCAAGGTTGATCACCAACATCATACAGTTAACCATTGGATTTATAGATGAGCCTAATGCCATGAGCAATAAAGATGATTCTTCTTTGACATTTTAAGGGCCTATAAAATCACAACTGTATGAAAAATTATGTTCATTTACACTTCTACTTCTTGTGAAATATAATATTTTTTTTTATACCACGTGCGCCGACAAACAAGCGGACGGTCCACCTGATGGTAAGTGGTCACCGCCGCCTATGGACATTTGCAACACTAGGGGCATCGCCAATGCGTTGTCGACCCTGAGACGTAAAGTTGTTAAGTCTCATGTGCCTGTAATTTCATTAATTTGATTATTTTGATATGTAGCCATTAACTTGTGACTTATAAACTTATTGGGTACATAAGCTCGTAAGTTACCCGACTTACAGTCCAGAGTTATTGCTGGATAAAACAACATTGACAGGTAATATAGATTAATAAATAATAATAAATATCCTGGGACATTCTTTTTTTTTTACACACGGCCATCTGATTCCAAACTAAGCAGAGCTTGTACTATGGAAACCAGATAACTGATATACTACATATACTACTTTTTCTAAATACATACTTATATAGATATTTACACCCAGACTCAGAACAAACAGACATGTTCATGCACACAAATGTTTGTCCTGTGTGGGAATCGAACCCGCGACCTTCGGTTTGGCAGTCAGAGCGTTAACCACCAAGCCAACTGGCCCGTCTTACGTTATTACCTATTTAGGGATTTGGAGTTGGTGGTAAAATTCCGCGAAATAATTAGTAGTGTAGTCAAAATTGTTCATGTTTTACAAGGAAATTCTGACCTAGTGAAAGAAATACCTTACAACAAACAAAATATTAATATAGACAAATTGATAACTACTTCTTTTTAAAAAACATATTTCTTATATAGCTAGTTATAATGTATGGATTGCAAGGAATAGTAAGTCATTCCATATTACGTAGACAAGACGGTGGTTGGTATATAGGTTCGTAAGTTCGAGTCCCGGTTCAGCTAAGGTTCAATTTATTTTTCGCCAGAAATGATACCAAGGATTGGTGATGTATTCGAAGTAATGGGAAATGTAAGGACGTCAAATATCTAGGTGTGAATGTGGGTCTAAGTATGTAAACCTCTGCGTACCTTATCAGAGATAATCGACGTGAATACCATAGATTTTCTTTTTCTTATTATTTACTAAGAACATTAACATTTTCACAGCTCATTCAATTGTGAGAGAATATTGAATAATCTAACTGCAGTATGCGGTTAGATTTGACATTAACATCCTTTTTTTGTCGTCATATGCAATTTTCCAGTGAGATGGTAGCATATTGACTGTGTAATAGCTAGATAGAATAACCTTGCTTTAAATAGGTACCTACATTTACCATTATAATGGAGACTTTAATGGATATTTTATATAAGGGGGTAGTGAGGGAAAAATTTATCGCTCATATCCTACCAATATTATAAATGCGAAAGTTTGTATGTATGGATGTTTGTTACTCTTTCACACCAAAACTACTAAACGGATTTAGATGCATTATCGCACATACATAGAACATATCCTGGAATAACATATAGGCTACTTCTTTATCCCGGAAAAAAATTACATGCCTCGGGAAGGCGGGTAAAACCGGGGAGCGCTAGTTGTATTATAAAGATGTAAGTGCGATTTCTACAAAGATTTCGTGTATTTGTAGTTCCTATAGTGTTTTCGTTCTCTAAATTAATCTAAATTAGTAAAGAGAACCATGTCTCATATTATAAGCCGAGATGTATTGAGGCAGTTAAGGTAACCAATACACCAGTATTGGTTTTGGGTTCGATTCTCCTGGACAAACATTTGTGTGCATGAATATATTATTATATGGTATTTATGACAATATATGTTTACCACAGTACATGCTGCTGAGTTTGGGTTTGGGTTTGGGTAAGATGGTAGTGTGGAGAGGAAATGATTCCATTTATATATTTATTATTCTTCACGAACTTACCGAGACAATGTGGGCAAATTGGGCGCCCGCCCACAGCTTAACCAAAAGATAATCAGGAATTCAAGAGTTATTTTAAAGTCCATACAAACTTTTTATATCTTTCTGAAAATATTGTTTAAATTAAACAAAGTAGAGTTATTTTTCCATTTAATTGTGGCCAATGTTATTTATTTTAAGCGATGTCCTGTACATTTTAATAACGTAAAGACTCAATGATACACACCGAAAACGTTGTACCCCAAAATAGTACCAGCAAAGTTGTCCAAACAAAATTTGTACCAAGCTCTGTACCAAGATTTGTGCCAATATTTGTACCAACCTGTGTACCAACATTTGTGCCAATATTTGTGCCAATATTTGTACCAATATTTGTACCAACATTTGTACCATCATTTGTACCAATATTTGTACCAACAATTGTCCAAACAAAATAGGTACCAACAAAGTTGTACCGATAAGGTCTTCAATAAGTTTTTCAGAAGGGTCTGTGCCGAGATATTTTCTGGTTCTGGTGCTGCAAGCGTCTATAGGTTGCGTTGACCGTTCCAAAGAACCATCCAAGACAAGTAGTAGGTACCAACCCAATTATTAGGTTTTTTAAATACCAAAAACATTCTTCCTTCCAGTCATCACAATGGTAACGAACGCAACCATGTTCCTCATCCTGGTGACCCTGGCATCAGTGACAGCGCAGACCTTCCAGTACTCCCGCGGGTGGACCAACGGCAAGAGGGACGGCCACAAGCGGGACGACGTCAGAGACGTAACCAACAACCTAGAGAGGGTACTCAGTCCGTGCCAAATGAACAAGCTGCGATATGTGCTCGAAGGGAAGCCGTTTAATGAAAGGGTGGGTTCTTGATTCAATTTTATTTCCTACTAATACTTGACTACTGCCGGTGGCGTGGTAATAGAGAACCTGATCTTAAACCACCAAGCCGACTGGCCTGTAAAATTGATAAATTATAATAATTTTAGCTTTAGTTGATAGGCCTGTTGGCTTGGTGGTTAGCGACTCTGACTGCCGAGCCGAAGGTAGCGGGTTCGATTATTATTATAAAGATTCTTTCCACCTGTTCACAGTTATTCGTCCCCTGCGACTACGTCGAAGAAGATATGGAACAACCGAAGCGGTTCAAAAACGAACACAGCCAAGACCCGCTATTCGACGTTTTTCAATGAAATTACAATTAACTAGTCAATGTTTATCTAAATGATGTGCCAAAAATGTCTTGAGATTATTAATTACCTAAATATTCATGTATACTTACAGTTCGCCTAATTCACGGACCATGTCAATTCGATTTTGATTTATTACATATGTTGGCATAAATCAATCTCTTATTATGCTTTATTGATAATTACAATGAACATTTTGGCTGGATTTGTGCATTGTAAAGTTTAAGTAATAAAATTCAATCAATATATTTTGATTGTTTTTCTTCATTTTTTTGTGCAATTTTCATTTATTTATATATGTACCTTTTGAACCTGGTCAGCCCAGTAGCAGGCGAATATGCTAATACAGATTCATAAATAAGGATAACTTCGTAATTTCTTCTAATTTGCGGTTGAAAAGCTGCCATCTAGAGACATGATTTTAAGGTGTATTAAAAATATATTAAGTATGACTCAATATTTTTTTAATTACTATCTACTACTTATATCGCCCAACGAAATGACTTATAAAATATAAAAAAATATACCGACAATATTGGTAAATCATTAATAGGCAGAAAGCCGGCGACCACTCATTTCGGGCTAATCCAGGGAAACCTAGACAGAGATTATGACTACACTTAACAGACAAAACTTATTTTCCTATAATAGATATATAACATTACGGGCCAGTTGGCTTGGTGGCTTGAGGCCCTGACTGCCACTAGACAGGTCGTGGATTCGATTCCCACCCCAGACCCAAACAATATCTGTAGGATATCTATATATAAGTATATATTTTAAAGAATAAAAGTAGGATCCGATGGCCGTGTAAAGTGAATGACGGAATTGATATTTATAACTCAACTACTCATTATAAAAATTGACAAAACTGATTAGGCGAAAGTTCTAATTGAAATTGTTTATCGAAACAACAAGTAAGAAGACTCACAGAACTCAAAAGATCCATATAATATTGAATGACCCACCACAGGTCCAATTTAATATTTTAATATTAATGTATTATTAGCGCCATCTAGGTATTTTCGATTGAACTATTAGATCAGAAAATTTGGTACGATTCATTTAGTACCCTCTAGCGGTGAGCGGCAATACTAAAATAGGACTAAGAATACAAACATGGGAATATGCCAAAAAGTTTCTGATATTCAACACTAGATGGCATTACATAATAATGCTGCATCATGGTGAATAAAAAAGTTTGTAGGGTTTCGTTTAGTTCAAAAGATTTAATCCCCCATTTTAATATTAAAATAGCTGTAGCTTCAAAATACAAAACTTCAAAAATAAATGCAGACGTGCCGTCTACAGTACGTAATAGCATACAGCACAGCAAACTTCAATCACGAAATTAATAAATCTAAAACTTCTTCGCTTGGAAGCAATAGCATAGTTACTCCGCGCATCATCCATTGCAATGTTATCAACGGTTTATTTATCACCGCTAAATAGTCGAATGTACATAGATAAAACACATAGAATTACATAAATAGCTTTTATTACAAGACCATAAAGCATTAATCAGCGTGTAGCCGTACCTGGCAATTTGTGCTTCATCTATCATTCGTAACAAGCGTCATTACTGACATTATTAAGCTACAAGTTGTAATATAGAAGCATTTACAAAGGTATTAACTTTCGAGACCACGTTTGTAACGAGCGGGCTATTAGTGTGCTTTTTTTGTTTTTGTTAATCTATATATTATTAGATATGTGTTTTTGGTATTGTATTCGGTAGGTATATGTATTATATGAGTACTAGCTGTCTCCCGCGTAACCCGTGTTAATCCGAACTATACACTATCTATGTGCCAAGTTTCATGCAAATCCGTTTAGTAGTTTTTCCGTGAAAGAGTGACATCCGTCATCACAAACTTTCGCATTTATAATATTAGTAACATAAAATTAGTTTTGGTATTTACTTCATTTAAATACTCATACAAGCTGAAATGTGTTATTAGAAGCTTTCTTTACAGCATAAAATCTTCCTGAACTGTAATCGTAATTGATAAATGGTATTAAAACGCATAAGTACGAGACGAATAAATAAAGAAACATAGGTACATTAATTTTATTTTTATATTAGAACACTTATATAAAATATATATGTAAGTATACTCAGAGCTAAACAAAAAAAGCTTTTCAACTAAAACTAAATAAATCTTGAAAGAAATCTACCCTACCTATTATTTTCCAGCGCTTGTGATGTATGTAGGTACTTATTTGCACTGTCATTTCAGAAACATTGTTTATTAATTATTTTCTAAAGTAATAAAAAGTAAGTAAGTAAAAGATACGAACGATAAGTAATATTAAGGTACACACAACTTATTTGATTATCCTATATTTTGCTTCGTTCCCAATAATTTGGGGTAACTGTAAACTTAGTCCTTCGTAATTTGGTACATTAGATAAAAGTTAGAAAAATAAAGTCATAAGGTAACCACTTTTCATTTTAAGGCGGACCGTCTGCCACCCATCCTCTTTGGAAACACTCTTACTGAAAAGGTGCATGGTGGAATGTGGACGAGTTCATCGATGAACAATGAAGTCGCCTAATACGACACCCTACAGACTAGTGCCGGGTTACTGTATACGATCCCGGTCTAAAATCGCAAAATTGAAGTAGAATTTTGACATTACGTGTATTAAAATTACTGTCTAAAAGTTCATCAATCCATGGATTTTCGATCGGGATCGTATATAAAATTCTTTTTATACCATATTGGCCGATTAACAAGCGGACGGTCCACATGATGTCAAGTGGTCACCGCCGCCTATGAACATTTGCAACACCAGAGGCATCGCCAATGCGTTGTCGACCCTGAGATGTGAAGTTGTTAAGTCTCATGTACCTGTAATTTCACCGGCTCCCTTACCAGTGTAACCGAACCACAAGTGCACTACTGCTTCAGGCGGAAATGGGTAAGGTAGGTAGTACTTCCCCGGACGAACTCTGCACCTGATGCTCTTCTACTCAAATCTATACCTACGATGCCGCCACTTAGTAAAAAGCGTGTAAAAATGTGGACTGTAAAATTATAGGTGAAAATAAAACTCTTCGTTCGTGTTGTAGATTAATACAGTGTAAACTCTTTATAACGAAACTCAAGGGACTGAGCATTTTTTGTCGTTATAGAGAGTTATCGTTATATGGAGTGAACAAAAAAAAAACAAAACAAAGTGAACAAACCAACCAACTTGGGCTCACTTCAACGTTATAGGGAGTTTATCGTTATAAAGGATAACGTTATAAAGAGTTTACACTGTATAATAAATCCAAATCTTTAAAAAACAAAATATAGATCACTTGTTTGATCTATATTTTGGAGTATTAATAATAATAAGAAGTATAAATAGACAGTATTAATATAATAAAATTATTAGTGAAAATAAAGGATACATTTCATTCTTGGTGTAGAAACAATATAATACATTTTTAAACTTTAAACGACAAATATAGATAAAAAAGAAGTAAGTAAGTATTATAAGTATAAACAGACAGTATTATAAATATAGTAAAATTATTGGTGAAAATAAAGGGCATGGTTCGTGGTGTAAAAAGAATATAATAAAACGAATACTTCAAGGGTGAAAAAAAGTAGTACAAAAACAGACAGTATTTACAAGAACATTCTCTCCATCTCGTCAATAAATCCCAATATATATTGGCAACATGGTCAATTAGATACCAATTTTTCATTACCACGATGCCACAAGATACGCGAGAGATGGTAATGATATCTCGTACGTACTAATATGTAATGTAATGAGCTAGTAATGATATAACGTTATATTACAACCTCGCTTGATGAAATTGGTCTTCTATTTAAAGGCGCAAACGACTGTTGAGACTCAACGTCGTTTAGTGTAACTCCACGGAGTTTCGTCTCAATTAGGTTTGCTAGTGATGTGCCGGTGTCGATAGTATTTTATTTCGACTATAATTATAATCTTATTCTTAATAGCAGGTTTGATAGTTTGTGGGGTTAAGGTTTATGCATTTTCAAAGGTTCAAAGGGATATTGGAAATTTCCGCCGCGTCTATGAACAAAAAAAATTTTTTTATATGTTCAATTTGATTTTAAATTTATTGGGAGATATCTGCGCCATTGATATCAAAAATATGGGGCACGCAGTTTTTTTTAATTATGTAAGCACGTAACATCAATAAAGAGAATGTACACACTAAACTATCACATTAATTTAAACCTATATTATTTCATCAAAATCATCAATTAAGTTTAAATACTTACCGATGTAATTAAATATTATTTTTAATTTTAATTACTATTTTTAACCAGCAACGGAAATTAAGATTTTTTTTAACATAATTTTGTACATTTTGCGTATATTTCGTATAGGCATAAAAAACGTATTTATAGTATATTATTTTCTAGATAAATGATTTTGACTAAGAGATTAAATCAATTTAATGTAATAGTCAGATCAATTGTATATAACCATAATTTTCAAATAAAAAATGACATAACAATAATTTCTTAGTAAGTTATGATGCTACTCCTAAAATGATTAACATATCAATATCGATAGTTTATGGTACTTGACATGCACTACCGATTGTAAGAATGAGATACCATAGACTTAAATCCGTTTCCCGCCATCGCACAATCTGTTGCAAACAACCAACCAATCGCGTAAAAGGAGGGCGGCGCGCGACCGCTAAAGGCCATCGCCGATTGGCCGAAATTATTAAACGGGTTGCCTATAATAAAAAAAAAACACAACGCAGCGTAAACCTTACAATTGAGTGCCACTTTTTGTTCGTGTTAAATTGATGAAAAAAGACTCAGAAAAATTGGTACAGAGATGAGATAAAAAATGATTTATTATTTGAGCCGCTTAACTTTTTAACTTATTGGACATTAATGACTTTTGATTTTGCACACGGTATATTTTTTTAATTCACTCTTGCTTGTCTATCGTGGACTTATTTATAGGTGTTGCCAGTTTTTATTCCGTACTCTCTAATTTGGTCAATATAACGTTTTGAAGGTTCGCAAATTGATTTTAATCGGTCGACATGATTTTCGACTCACTTATTATTTTTTGTTACTTTTGTTTGGTATGCATTTAAATACATTTATTATTTAGGATGAATTATTATATATGGCGACACGATATTTTTTTCTGTATTTTATTATACTTCCATAGACAAAATTTTAAACGTAGTGTCAAACAAGCAGTTTGCAACGTAAACAAAAGGATAGTTACGTGCAAACAAACAAAGCCTAAAGTAATACCGAAAGGAGACGGGATGACGTAACGTCTGGTTACTCACACTTTATTTCACAAGATAAGGCCGGGTCTGAACTTGACCCTAACTCAGGGCGCTGGATTACTTGATACAGATGTTGGGGATAAAGCTCGGGGCACACTTACTGAAATTTCGATTGAAAGATCAGATATTAATTGCTCTTTTAACCTGTAAGGGAAGATTACCCTATCGAATTGAGTCACAAGAAGCAGATTTGTATGTTTTTTTAATCTTTCATCATAGTGCTTAATCAAACAACCAAATTTTGGGTCTGACTAGAACAAAGCAGAGGAGAGTTGAAATTAGAACTTGGAATTTGACATTGGATACATACATTATGATGGTTTTTATTAACAACTAGTGGACCCTCGCGATTTCACCTACATTCCCCAAGGAAGTTACAATTTTCTGGTATAAAGTTGGCCTAAGTTAGTCCAGTAGTTAATATTGGCGATCTGTGTGAAAGTCTCATAAAAATCCGTTTAGCCGTTTCGAAAATTATCTGGATGAAACAGACAGACAAATTTTAATCTTTCTTTTTTAAAGTTATTTCATTTATTTGTAATTATTGAAGAAACCGTCTATTTGGTCAAACAAGAGTTACTTACAGAGTAAATGTCTATGGAATATGTAATAATAAAAAATAAAAAAGGAATTGTAACTTTTGACAGTAACGAACGCTGGTACTTTGTCATGTATCGCGATGCTTGTCATATATGACAGTTGCGAAGGCCGTTATGCAAGGAGTATCTAGCTTATAACCAGTTCTAATTGACAATTTAATTTTGACACAGTTTGATAGATGTAACATTGTTTGCCAGACTTCAGGGCCCTGAGAATGGTCTTTTTCTCTTCTTTCTTTTTACCTCCCTTTCGTAGACATTCCCGTTCACTGTTAAATGATAATGTTTCAGTTAATTTATTAATCTAATTAATTATTTCCTGTTGTATTGGAATTCTCAGTTTTTATTCTGCTTTCTGGTGTCTTATTTTCTTTTCACGTATTTTTTCGCTAACAAAAAACTGTTATCTCTTTTTTCGGCAAAGATCCAGATTTAACTTTATAATTTTGCTCTGGGTAAAAACTACAATATGTCTAGATACATATCTACCTACCAATTTAATAATATAACATTTTGAAGCGGACAGCAAGATTGTCATTCACGAAAACGTTAGAAAATAGCCTGCACAAAATCTAAAAAAAAGGTTTAAAAAATAAAAACGCCTGCACGGAAAAGTCGTCAACAAAGCGTTGGAGCTCTTTTAAAACAGGCTTGAAGCATTGCCTAAAATAATACATAAGTAATATTATATATATAATATTTAATAAGTTAGGTTTAATTGGTCAGTGTGAGACCAGGCTAAGATCAAATAGCCCAAGCTCGCTCGTATATAAGCCCGGTGCGACGCGTCGTGGGCCGCGCGATCCCGATACGATATCGTGACGACTTTATTCCGCGACCACTCATTGCGATTTATACTAGGGCTCGATAGATAGCACGAATTGAATACGTACATGGTTTGATTTTAAAGTCTACATTATTCATAGTTATTGTCGTTTATAATGCCTTTTTGTCAATTATTTTCCTTTGAATAGAATTACGGTTTTTTCAAAGTTATATGGAAAAAAGAAGAAAAGTTACAAGGCCAGTAATGACATGAGTTCGGACTTCCCTCTTAATTTTTTTTTAAATTTGAGAAAAACAATATTAGTAGAGACCCACTCTTCCGATTTTTCGACAAAGTAAATGTTTAATGTTAAAAATATATGTAAACTAGTTCTCCCCTGCAGTTTCACTCGCGTTCCCGAGGGATGCTACATTGTCCTAAGATAAAAAGTATACTATATGTTATTCCAATGTATCCTCTATCTATATGCCAAGTTTCATCTAAATCCTTTCAGTAGTTTTTTCGTGAAAGAGGAACAAACTCATACTCACAAAGATTCACATTTACGAGTATAATATTAGTAGGATTTTTTAGGATATAAAATGCTTTATTATACTCTATTTTAGTACCTACTACTACAAATTAAGATGCATTATAGAATTCACATTTATTCCTCATACTTTACTCCTTTACTACTGGTTCTGTCTAAGCTTAAACTGGTGGATTCAGTTAAAAGCGTTAACGTTTTCTACCTTTCCAATAAGAACGAACCCAGAGTTTTTGACTTAAGGTTTTTTTTACCAGATTTAAAAAATAGGTAGGTATCAGAAAGTAATCTTTTAAATGTGATAAATATATAAAAAATATCCGGGGATATTCTTAACACACCAGATAACTGATATAGGAGACCTACAGCTTTGTCAATAAATATTTATAATAACTAAAGAATATATAAAACACAAAATAAACAGACATATTCGTTTTTTTTGTCTAGAGTGGGAAACGAACCCACGTCCTGCGACGTAATAGTAAAGGGTATCTAACCAATTCGCCGAGGTGACTAGTATTTTTTATTTATTTCTTTTAATTTTTTTTACAATTTTAAGATTAATTGTATTGTGTTTTTATAAAATAACATCTTTAAAAGGTGGCTAGTATGACTAGCCACCAATGCTCAAAATAGCCTGAAGTACGTCAATAAAATATTCATTATACTCGGCGTAATAAAGAAATAATATCTAATAAACTAAGTCGTTAAGACATTTCACTTTTAATTAGTAAATTAGTAATCCCGCGTTCCCAAGGAATCTTATATTTTTCCCGGCATCTAAAATGTCCATAAAGTCCGTTCAACCATTGAGAAATCTTATCTGCCGCGAACAAAGTTGCCACAGAGTGTTCAATCATGCAGGCTTTTCATATAAATACTGACTTTAGAACCATTAGGTATAATAATAACTTGTTAAACTGCGTACTTAGGTGTTGGTACAGTCTGTAAGCGTTCATATGTTCATGTACCGTGTCCGAGCGCATTCATTAATACTGCGCCGTTTTATCGCGCTTTCATTTAAATGCCTTCGTCTTGTAAGTGACGGCCGATTGTACAGGTGGAAGGAAGTCCTAGGGCTCGATTCTGTAAGGAAAATGACACTAACTCGAGATTATTTCGTCGCGGCCTCTATGCTCTATCTCTGTCGCTTACTACGCTAATACTACTAATCACGTGAG